>JAMAKE010000007.1:0-600000 GCA_023628695.1 Nectriaceae sp. PG4201
AAAAAGGCAAGGAAACTTAAAATTAATTTAACTTAAAAGCTATAAATAAGTTATAATTATTTAAGTTATTAATATAATTAAGTAATTAATCTTATTATTTATTATTATTATAAATTAATATTATCTTATAACTTAATATTAAGATTATAACCTTTTAAATAATTAAGCTATTTTAATAACTTAAAATAATTAAATTAATAATAAGATAAGCTTTAAATAATTAAAATAACTTTAATTAATATATAAAGTCTTAATTAAATAATCCTTATTATCTCTTAATTCTTAATAAGTATAAAAGCTTTTATTTAATTAAATTTAAGAACTTTTATAAGAAATATAAAATTATAATACTTTATATATCTCTTTATTTATTATATTTACTTTAGCCTCTTAATATAGCTTATTTTAAGCTACTTAAGTAAATATATAATAAATAAATAAAGTATTTATTTTAAAGCTTTATAACTTATATCTTAAAGATTAAATTCTTCTTAGCATTTTATATTACCTTTTAAGCCTCCCTTATAAAGAAAAATATTAAGAGGGGTTTTAAAGAGGCTAAGCTTATTTCTCTTAACTTAAATTTAATTATTTATAAGCTTAATATTTAATTATAAATTTTAATACTTATTATTAAGAAGCTTAGCCTTCTTAACTCTTAAGTCTCTTTAATATTAAAGATAATAATAAAAGCTAGCTCTTAAGTAAAATACCTTAAAAGGCAAATTAATAGATATTAAAGTAACTCCTTAGCCTTTATTTTAAGAGCCTTAAGCTCTCTTATTAAGGGAATATAAATAATAATATCTTAAGTAGCCCTATTAAAATCTAAGAATTAAATCCTTTAATAAGTAAATATAACCCTTAATAAGAGATATAAAGCAAAGTAGACTTAGCTATAAGATAAAGGCAAGATAACTATATAAGAAGAAAGAGATGCAATTAATTAAATAGTTCCTATTATTAAGAGAGGAGCTAAATTATTAAGAAATAAAGGTTAAGAAGGGGAGATGTAATTAAGGGAAAGGCATTATAAGCTCTATTGCTAGCTTAGTTATAATATAAGAACTTATAAGATAATAATTAAGATCTCTAAAGAAGAGGATAGCAATTAATTTTAATTAATTAAATAGTTAATTATATTTTTATTAAGATTCTTAATTAGAAGGTTAGAAATATTAAGCTATATGCTTAGGTAGGCTATATGCTTATGATATATATTATTTAAGATATATTAAGTAATTTTTAAAATATTTAAATTGATTTATTTATATTCTTTATAGTACTCTTTCCTTCTCCTCACGCCACCTTTGTAATGCAGGTAAACCAAGACCTGTCCAGAGCGTCAGCGCAATAACGAATGCGAGACCACTTCCCCATCCATGGGTTTGAGAGAATTCAGGTGCTTGAGACGACGGAAATTGGAGCTGTTGGAAAGGTATTACGACTGCTTGGCCGACAGATACCATGAAACCAAGCACGAATGCGCGCTTCTGCTGATCTCCACCACAGGCCTCGTTCGCCCACCCTGCCAGGAGTGGTGTATAGCAGCCGTAGCAGCCGACAAGGATAAAAACAGCAAGGCGTAACTGGTGAGGAACATTCCAAGCGGTTAGGACCGAATAAACAAAGGTTAGTAAGCAGCCAACAACGAAGCAGACCGGGCCGCGACGGCCTATCTTATCAGAAACATAGCCTGTACCGATCATAAAGACGAAATTAACTGCGCCGATGCAGGTCGGAATGTTGTTGATCTCCGGGACGCTATACATTTTTGTTGATTTGAGGTATAGCGTGAAATACTGTAGGACGTAGGAGCCGCAGGTCAGAGTCCAAAGCGAATAACCCAATGTGAAGGCATAGACCTGCCAAGATCCGAAGATGCGCTTCAAGACGGTCCAATCCATCTTGCCAACGGGCTTTCGACCCTCCTCCTCGATACGCTCACATGCACGACGTCTATCCCATTCATTGAGATAAAAGGCTTTAGTTGTGTGTGGTGTATCCGGAAAGCATACCTTCAGAATTATTGTGTCAGCCAAATACCATGACGCAGGGGGGAGCATATATACCAATCCGTAGATCACCACCGGGAGAGAAATCAAAAAGTCGAATATGAAGAGCCACCTCCACGCAGACATGCCCCCTTTCCCATTCATGCCCCGGTACAGTGCTGACTGCAAGTATCCAGAAAACATCTGCCCTAGCACGCCGCTCATAACAAATAAACCGGAGCGACGGGCGAGCTCGCTCTTCCGGTACCAACAGCCTAGCGTATACATGACACCGGGCCAAGCGGCGGATTCAAACAACCCAATGAAGAAACGAAGGACGTAGAACTCCGTGGCAGTATTGCACTTGTACAAGAAGAGAACAAACAGTGACCACACAAAGAGGCAGCCTGTCAGCCAGAAACGTGGGGGGACAATGGTGATAACCAGGTTGGCGAAGCTACCACCTATAATCGTTCCAATACTGAAGTAGGTGTTCATCCACGAAAGTTCGTTGCCCGGACCAAAGCCTAGCTCTTCGGCCATACCTGAGACGTAGGCATTGGAGATATTGTTTTGATCAAGCTTGATGTGCCACGTTAGTTAGATCGGGTAGGGGCAACGAGCACTCGGACTTCTTTGCCATACCTGTTTAATAAAGAAGGCCAGGCATGAAAAACTCAGGAGAAACCAATCAAGCTTAAAGATAAGTTTCTTTTCCTCCGTGCTGGTACCAGGCTCATGCCAATGGAACCATTGTCTCTTTGAGGCTGGCATAACCGACCTGGTCTCTTCGACACCAGACGAAACATCCTTGTGAATCGAGCAGGCATCTGGTAGTGTCTTATGTGAAGCTTCCATATCCACTGGGACAATATTGGTGTGAGGAGCCATGAGTCTGCATGAGTGATTCCCCCCCAAAAAATTGATTCGGAGTCCGCGCCTAAGTATCGACTCGTCCTCGTTAAAGGAGAACGACGTGTGTTGAATTGCTTCTCGGTTGAGGAATCCGTGAATAAACCTGAGCTCTCGGCCACCTTTAAAGAATCGATAAAACCGCCTCTAAAATAGACAGCATTAAGGCTAGAGCATTGTCGTCCATAACGCTGTTTTCCCGGTCGATCACGACATCCTAATACCGGGGTCGCTTGTTGATCAAGATGAATTGTGAGCGGGAAGTTTGCGATGGCTAGACTGCATTCGGTAGAAATGGGTTGCAACGATGAGTACGCTATCGCATATCCTTTGCGCCAATTTAGGATAAATGCGTCGGGTTATCTCCGGTGGGGAATAACGCATGCGACTCTATTAATCTACCAAAGACAGCATTGGATAGCGAGAGACTACAGATAGTCGGATATCATGTCTAAGCCCATGGTCCGGCGGAGATGTAGGCTAATCATTAGCAAGAGTGAGTGACTGGTGTGGCGAGGAGCATATTGGAACATATGTACTGGGTCCATGAGATTAAACCTCAGCTGGTTTCCCAAAATTGAGGTTTAAGAATTGATCACATAAGCGACAGGTATCTCCTGGGCAATTAATTTCCGCAGGCAAGTAACTTTCTTCGTGTGGATGCCTTGTTGACGAGCAGCTATATGGGAATACCCTAAAGGTGACTCTTCGTTCAGTTGAAGAGTCTAAAGAATAAACCATTAAATGAACCAACTAACGACGACCTGGTCTGCTGGAACCTTACGATAGGGCCTGTATCAATTAGTGGGGTTTCAATTTGGGGAGGCGTGTGATGGCCAGATTAAATACTTATCGGTTCAATCTCCAATATTGTCGGCTCTTTTCCGACTTATCAATCGGATTTTTCCGACATTCTGTGTCCAACATGGAATCCCCAGATATCCCCGCACCTTATTTCCTGCTCAAGAGGGTCTGTGTAAGGCTTGAACATGCTACATAACATGACTCGTGCCCGCTGTGATCCTTTTGTCTCGCTTCCGACGTTTCAATTATGAGTCCAGAGCCCGTCTTGAAAAAATTCTGGTGGCGATACGTTGATCTACGATCCCTGCAGAGTGGGTTCCGCCGCCGTATTCCAACATAGCTTATCTCTTGCGTGCTGGAGACTGGGAAGACTACAGAAAGTACAGAAACCCTTCTGTGTCCTTGCAAGAAAACCTTGACCAATATCGAATTAACTAGTTCGCCGGTTGACGGCCTGGATTACCTTGTCCTAGAGCCTGGCCTAGGCCGTTTTAGTCGATGCTATAGTTGTGAATAATTGTGTGTGTGGTCGTTGATCTTGAGGAGACGACGACCGTGGGGTTGAATAAATCGCCGAATGTAAACTAGAGGGCATGCCTAGCCAGCGCTTTGGCGTATAGACTCACCACCGTTTTCATGCCTTGCGTATCTCAGCATGGGTGGTGATCTTCCCATATCCAAGCACGGTGGCTCAAGTCTAATATAGTCAGGATTCGTACTGAAATTCAAGAGCGCGAAGATGATAACCTAGCTCCCTTGTCAACTGCACTACAGAACGTGAATCACGGGAGAGTATCGAGAATCCAGATAAATGCTAAACTGTACATTCCGAACAAGCTCAGGTCATCAATTTGCTGCCAACCTTTCGATTATGAACCCTGGGGAACACTCACCTTCATCACCAAGGATTTCTTGTATTATTCTCTTTGGTGCACAAATGCTTTAGCTATATCCGCGAGATGTGGCAGTTGAAGCAGAGAATTCTAAGAGATCTCCGGCGTCGAAGCGAGCAAGGTTGTAAACTGTTTGCATTCTAGTTCTAGTGGTCGATTTCCCTACTATCTACCTAAGCTGTACCCGGACCTCCTATTTTGACTGGTCTTTCAATTGACGCCCAAGCTCACTTCAGCCCCTCAGAGCTTCGATTCCGTATTGCTACTGCTAAATCCATCATCACGTTCGTTGTCGTCGCCGTTGCCGTACTTTCCCCCATGTCTTACCATCCCATCTCCTACTTTTTTCTACCCACGTGATTTTATCCAAAATCCATTCACCTACGGCTTAGAGTGCCCTTTTCCGCAACCCTCTGACCAGTGAACCTTTCGGCTGGCCAACCTTGCATAGTCCATCTCTCTTCAACCACATCACCGCCCATTATGAGGGTATGTTCTAGTAGACAGCTATCATTCTTCATCATGGCGCCGCTCAGCAGTCTGCTACCAGTTCGGAGAACACATCGGTCACCGATCTCAAGCCTATTGAGATCAAATTTGCCTCGTGTGTTGATATGTCCGACGACACTGGCATCGTCAACCGCGACTCGATCTCCCAAGCTAATCAAGTCTGGCTCGGTAAACATCAGACTAGGCCTACCATTTGCAAAAAGAGCACAGTCTTTGCCGATCCGAGCACCGAGGGCGCGGAAGTATAGCACGATCCAGTTTGTACCCGTAAGGAGGCCAAGCACGCCATTTCCTCTGTAACAATGTCGGCGAAGCTTCTCGATGCAGAGGAAGATCTGCCAGCGTTGACAATATGGTGACTTGTCCCAATCATAATTTCCAGGCATTCGACGACCCAACAATGCCCACTTAGCACCGATCACTATGGCGAGCGCCAGGATTGCCTGGGCCGTCGTCAAGACAGCAATCGTGCCAAAAGACAGTAAGAACAGAGCGAGTATGTCATACCAGACGTTGATCCCAGCTGGCAGGTAACGCTCGATGATAAAGTCCACGAACTGGATAGAGGAGATGCTAGGTACATTCCAGTAGAATGTTGCGAAAACAGTGAGGAAAGACGAATAGCAGAAGATAGCAAACGGCCCAAGGACATGGTAGGGAGCCAGCCCTAAATAGAACGCCCGGCCAAAGGGGGAAACGTTCTGAATTGAAGCATCATCGTCCGTGTTGTCATCTGAGTCACTATCGGAAGTCATGAACGGATCCGTGGTAACTTGATAAGCCTGCTTCTTCGAACCGTTCCGCGAATCTGCGAGTGTATCTTCGCTACTCATATGGTGAATCTTTGTACGCACGGAAGACTTCTTTTGCTCATTCCCATGGCCCGACAGTGTATCCTCACTGCTCATATGTTGGATCCGAGATCTGCTTGTCTTTTCTTGAATTTCACGACCGGATGAGAGACAGACCGCATCTCCGCCTTTTGAACCGACGAAAGTTCCGCCAGAAGCATATTCTTTGCCTCTGCATGTCAAAGCTCCCGAGCCCATCGTAGTTCGCTCGCCGATCTCCACTCCTGGAAGGAGACATACACGATCGGCAATCATGGCTCGGTCGCCAATGGTAATTTTTTCAGCACCGAGACCGTCGGATGTGATGAGATGGGCACGAGACCCAAAGACGACATCGTTACCAACTTCTAGCAAATGGTAATCGCCGATACTTGGCCCCGTTCCCGGCCAGTACACACGCTGGCCAACTTTTGCGCCTAGCATGCGGAGAGCGACAGAAGTCGCCTCGTAGTGTTGGCCAAACATTCCGGTTACATCATGAAGTCGTGAGCCTGGACACAGCGTCTTGATGAGACCAGCTCTCCAGGTCGCAATAGTGCCCATCGTTTGCGCGGGACTGGGGCCGAGTTTCCCAAAGATAACATCTAAGATGGCCTTCACTAAGAGAGTGAAGCCAAACACGATGAAGGGGCTAAAAAGACACCTCAACACGAGCGCAAGGTAGTGATACCCTACTCGCTCGGCTGCTGTGAACCAGATCAAGATATCGCGAAGTGGTGAGTCGTTCCGAATCGGCTCCTGAATTACCATGCCGATGAGGCCGCCTATCCAAGGTACTAGCGAGAGGAACCAGGCGGTAAGGCCCAGTGGCAGGGTAAATAGGCCTGCCAAGAGCCAGTGAGGTTTCGGTCCACGACCTGGCGAAAGATCGCGATTGGCCTCATCGGCATCTTCCATTTCCCAGGTGGAAGAGTTAAGACCGATACAAGTATTCGGTGGTATCTCTGATCCAGGAGCAATAATGGAGGATATGCCGACGGAGCAATTCTCTCCGATGACGATTGGCCCTAGATACATAGTTGTATTGCCTTCGGCTGCAAATGGCCTACACGTGCAGCGAGTGAGGATAGCTCCGTCCCGGATATCTAGAAGGTCCCACTCGCCGAGTGAGGCCCCTGCGAGTTTTACATTCTTTCCGATCTTCGCGCCCATAAGACGGCAGTACAGTCGCTTCGTACTGTCATTCAAGTTGAAGAAACCCTTTCCACATAGACTGACAATCTTCTGCACCATCCACCAACGAGTGTGGTAAAATCCCCACATGGGATAAAGTCCCTCTCGATAGCGGCCGATTATTAGCCACTTTGCAAGAATGCCAATCAGCGGAGCGACGCATCTAATGATGGCTCGCGAAAGCATGATAGAGACTATAAGATTGAGTAACCGGCCGGGGACTGATGAGTTGGTGGGTAAATCCTGACTGTAGGCCAGCGCCACAATGAAAATGGTCCACTGAAGGGCTCGCCTGAGGGGATAGAACACAGCGATCGGGAGCAGTTGCACGGCCATGAGGAGGGGGTTTGTCGAGCTCTTTGTCTCGGAACAGCCGACAACATTGTCGTGACCCTCATCCATGGGGGCTGATTTGGCCAACTTCTCTATATGAACCGCCAAAGCGGTGACGGTGCCGTCATTGAAGACCAGGCTGATGGGCAGGTGGACGTTGAACATGGCACGTAAAGCGGATACAAGACGGCCTGCTCGGAGAGAGTCACCGCCAAGACTGAAGAAGTCAATATCCCGAGGGACGTCCCCAGGAGGCCGCGACAAGGTTTCTGCGAAAGCTTTTGTGACCTTCCCCTCGACAGTCGCTTCGAGCTTCTCGAGAGATACGCCCAAGAGTTGATCAAGGTCTGCTTGAAGCTGTTCCTCGTCGATCTCCCCCGTGTGCTTCCGCGAAAATGGATTACGCATTGCATGTATCTGGCCAGGAACCATATAGTTGTGGACTCGCTGCGCAAGCTCTCGTTTGAGTTCAACGACAAGACTGAGGTCCAATGGCTGAAGGCCCGTTGTTGTCGGGGCCAAGAACGCCTCAACTCCACCGTCAACGGGGTCCCGTCGGCAGTAAATACGGAAGTCTTTAGGAATCGCTTCGCTAAGGTGCGTAGATAGCTCCTTATAGTCAACCAAACATGGGGAAGACTTAATGGGCACCGAGAGAGCTGTGTCAGGTGCGGGGCATGTCGCTTCCCAATGTCTCTCCAAGTAAGGAGTCTCGTCTGTCACATCAGGAATCCCAAGGCGTTGCCCAAGCTTAATTCGCAGAACCTTGTTGTTCTTTTTGGGCAAGTCATCCATATAGGTGATCAAGACGGGCCACTTCACTTGTTGTAACGATGACCGTAAAGCGCTGTGTAAGGTCTTCAGATCCACACGAGGGACATCCCGTGGAGAGACCAATGCAATCGCTACCACTTCCTGGAGAACATCGTGACAAGCCGAGAAGGCAAGGGCCTGTGTGATTCGCCCACTGATGGGGGAATCGGTAGACATTGACGCCGACATTATGGCGTTCTCAACTTCGAACGGAGAGATGAGCTCTCCGCCACGATTGATCACTTCTTTGCTCCGGCCTGTAATATAGAGATACCCGTCATCATCCATGTAACCGAGATCTCCAGTGTCGAACCAGCCGTCTTTATTGAAAGGCGTTTTGTCATAAGTACCGTCCGGTTTTAGATAACCTGGGAAAACTGGCTCACTGCGAACGCAAATTCGTCCAACTGTTTCAGAGGAAACCATAGCTTCGGACCAGTCTAGGATGGAGATTTCTGGGCCAGTGCTGATACCAGAAGTTCCCTCTCGATCCAATTGATATCCAAGCGGTGGGGTAGAGATGGGCATACACCTGCCATGAATATTAGCCTATGGAATCGGGGAGGGAATTTGGAGGCTTACTCGGTCATCCCGTAGCTTGGTAAAACAACACAGTTAAACGTGTCTCGTAACTGGCATGCGAGGGATGGTAGGAGACCACCCGCAGCATTGCATGCTAGCCTTATTCGGCTATTTTTCAGGGCCTTTGGGCGCGATGAGGCTTCTCCGAGGATGACTGAATGCATAGATGGCGAAGCATAGTACCAAGTAGGCTGAATGTCTTGTACAACATCCCAGAACAAGTTGGGGTCGAACGCTGAGCAACACACAGTCGACCCGCCAGAAAAAATAGGCGCAAAAATGTTCCTCACGAGACCGCCTCTGTACATAGTTAGATCTTTCAATCCCAGTCTTTGTGATCCATTAACTTACACGTGATACAGTGGCATCATGTTCAGGCAGACATCACTTGAAGTAAGACCCCACGAGTCAATGACGAACACAATGCCCGCTATAATGGAGTGAGTCGTCAACGGAACGACCTTCTTCGTACCTGACGTGCCACTGGTGAAAAGAATCAGACCAATCTCGTCTGCCTTGTTCGGCTCCCGGACCGTACTCTTGCAAGCGAGCTGTTCGCCAGTCAAGGTACGAATGCAGATATTGTCGCCATGAGACCAGTCCACGATGAAGACTTTGATACTTCGCTGTTTAACCCAGGACTCGCCTAGCTGCAGTCTCTCGAAGTCATCTGAAGTAGTAAGGATAAAATTCGCGCCGGCTTGTGTTACATCTGCTTGGAACTGTTCCGGCCCTGCGGCCGGGTTGATTGGTGCCGCAGTGTAGTAGCTTGTAACAGCTATGCAAGTCGCAGCGAGGAGTGGCCCGTTTGGTAGAGCAATCGCAACAATCGGCTTCTTCCGCCCACCTCCTGTCGGGAGTTGGAAGTTGGTGACGAAGTCATGAAGGCCCAGGTGGGTGATAAAGTTCTCCTTATCTGTCGACCGCAAGGCAGGCCTGGTGTCACAGCCTATGAATTGGGAGAAAGAGTTGTATGACCGTTTAATCAACTCCGCAGTAGTATCTACTAACCAGGCAGAATCGCCGTCTTTCTTCGCTTTTACGTTTTCTGGGAGCAGTTTGAATAGTCTAGCGTGGCAGCTGATAAGGTCGAAAGTAGGCCATTGTCCCTCAATCTCGGTCAGAAAAATGTATAAGAGATGCAGTGGCCGATGTGACGGTTGAGAGGTTGCGGGGATCGAAGATAGAAGTCGACGCTTGTCTAAGTCGCGCTTTCGTAGTGACTGAAATTGTGAGCTGTCTTTAACATCCGATGGCGGCAGATCGTAAAGCTGTAGTAACAGAGCCGACAGCCCATGAAGCGAAGGTTGCTGATGCATCCTGACTCGAAACAGGCTCCTTAAGCTATGAGCTTTATTGAACGTTGGTGGTATAAGGCGTTTATTCGGTGCTTTGAGTTTCGAGAAAGGTGAAGCTGATGTATAGCTAAGAATACTGCTTATCGTAGGTCCTGGTGCCACATACACGGAGGGGGAACTTCTGCGATATAAATCACTTCAGTCCTGGCAAGTCAGAATTCGTCATCTGTAAGGCGGGAGCAATCGATCGACGATCGAGATAAAACAAGTAAGGATAACACAACGCATGCCAGTCATCAATGAAGAGCTATCCGCGCCAAAGTCCTACTGCCACTCATTGCCATTTCAAAGAATGGGAAGTGGGAACAGTTCGTGCTGTCTGCAAACCAACAGTGTCATTGACAACGGAACTGCGCCGATCCCGATCAGCAGGAAATGTCTGAAGTATAAGGCTTGATCGCGTCTGAGAAAAGAGACAGAGCGGCATTGACTATGTGGCGCCAAGGCGGGCATTGCGGTTGGGACATGTCTTGGCTCAAGGTCACGATCAGCGAGTTGCGCTACCGCGGTTGGCAAATTGAAGTCGTCGAACGGGAGCCAGCCTCGTACCGGCCTGTTGATCCACCTCCCTAGCTTTGGTCAAGCCAGGAAAATACGAGAGATGCGCTGAGCGATCTCAGAGAAAGGGCAAGGGAGGATCAGAAGAATGAAAGGACGATTAAGGATATCAACCAGGAAACGGCAGTTGGGCCAAGTCTCCGAGCCACGAAGTATGCAACGCTGTCCTGGGTTGCAGCGTCGCGAGATTTCGATATGTCCCGGGAAACTGGTCAAGAATATCGTCAGCGGCTTAGGGGTTGGTTCCTGGCCCGCGGTTCCTGGCTACGGGCCTTGGGCGTTGTAGTTCCGCAGACGCGGCGGCCGGCCGAAACTTGGCCCCACATCATGCCGGGCACCGGGCCTCTGGAATGGAGACAAGTCGGGTTTCGCCAGAGAAGCGCCGGCCGTTAATATGAGAAATCAAGCGCGAGGTTTAATGAATCGCCAGCCACTTACTTCTGAGGGATCAGTAGATGAAGATCCATGCCGGCGGACGGTCTGCAACAGTAACGCACTCGCTTTGCAATGATCAATCTGTCGTCCGATATGGCTGCGATCGACAAACCGGAGAGAGGGAAACAAACTGATACAATCAGTAAATTACGAACGAAGATTTGAAGAAGGTGCCATAAGTGATCCTTACATATGGTAATGGGGGATGACCTTCCAATGGTCTAGTTGCTGTACTCCTCCGAAGTTGTAGGGCATCGATAGATGTCGGGCTAACCCCAGCGGTAAGACGGTGATAGCATGTTAGTTAATACAGGGGCTGGAGGATAATGAGTGTCATCTGTGCTCTGCTCCACTTTCCGAAGCCTCTGCACGCGGGCCGCTGCTCCGAACATGATCTTGGATTGTTCCATAGAGGAACACTTGTCACGTCCTGATCTCAGGGCGGATGCTTGTCTTACTCCTTGGACCATTTCAGGGATATCTGGGCTATTGACAATATAAGTTCTTGATCTCGCCGTTATGAAACAGAGCATACCTGTGATATCATCGGCCGTCATGAACATAGTACAAGACCCAACGACGTATGCGCGAATGTATATTGCGTATTGAATCATTGCCTACTATGCAGAACATTAATCCAGATGAGACAAATGGAGTGACGCGATGAAGCTGATGTAAGAGGATTGGCTGAAAGCAGTGCTTCGCAAATCTCATATATTCTTTTAATGCATACACCTTAGTCTGCCTGGCCTTCGACCTAACTAGCGGGGGATGCAAGTCTAAGGTGGAGAACTCATCTTGCCCATTCACCTTCGAAAACCAAAATCTACATTTCTCTATCAACTTGTCCTCACCATCCATTCCAGGGCCTGGTGTCAAGATGGCTTCAGGACCACCCATATCCACGTGCGTGTCATTGCACACCCGACACGCCACGTGAGGTCATAGACTAACATATCATATAGTGTCTACGTCCAAAACCTCGAAGAACGCGTCAAGCTTGAACCGCTCACTGAAGCCTTGCGAGCAATCTTCTCCGAATTCGGCAATGTTGTTGACATCGTAGCCAAGAAGAACCTCAAGGCCAAAGGCCAGGCCTTTGTGGTATTCGAGGACCCGGAGAGTGCGCGTGTTGCGGTTGAGGAAGTCCAAGGATTCGAACTATTCGACAAACCCATCAAGGTTGCACTTGCCCGCTCCCGGAGCGACAAGACTGTAGCCTTGAAATGCAGCGAGGAAGAATACGAAACTCATAAAAGGCATAGGCAGGCAGAAAAAGGTAAGCTGATCCCAAATCCCTGCGACTTTCTTGACTAATTAACCATCTCCATAGACAAACGCAAGGCGATCGAGGCTGCGGAGGAACAGCGACAACTCAACAAGAGAGGCGCTGGTGCCGCGCCAGAATCAAGACCTACCAAGGTCGCAAGAGCGTCTGGCCTGAAGTCAACCAGTGCCGCAACATCCACAGTTGTGCCAGACGAGTACCTTCCACCAAACAAAATCTTATTTGTTCAAAACGTGCCAGATGAATACGACATCGATGCACTGACGGGCGTGTTTGGCCGCTTCGATGGGTTCCGCGAGATTAGATTGGTACCAGGACGGCGAGGCATTGCCTTCGTCGAGTACGATGCTGAGCAGGGTGCTATTACGGCGAAGGAGAACACCGCAGGAATGAGTCTGGGAGATGCACCCATCAAAGTTACATATCAACGGCAATAAGGGCTGTAGAGATGTGAATTTACTGTCATTTTAATTCCCTCCTATGGTGCCAGTTCTCGCAAGGACCTTGTAGGAGTATAATATGTCATAAGGGTTTCAGGTCTATAATAACATACCCAGCATCCTGATGATCAATCTCCCTTTCCTTAGGACTACTTGCAAGGGTTTTGGGGCCCTGGATGGTTTAGAAGATGACATCGTCGTCTTCGCCAGCAGCTAATATGTCCGTTGGTCCCGATTCTTCCCTCTGGTTCTTCTTAGTTTGTTGCGCGTCGGCCTGTGCTTCCCGTTTCGCCCTCATTTCTGCATCAGCAGCGGCAGTATCGCGTTGCTTCTTGTTTGCGACCTAAGTATAGTTAGTGTCCGTGTGCTAGCTGAAAAGTCTCATTTGCGGGACTTGCCTTCTTCAACCTGTAAAACTCCTCGCGATCTAGCTCATCGAGCTCCGAGTTGATGTATTTGATTGTATTTTCTGTTCGTGGAATGATGACATGCTCAATAGCATTGACTTGAGCATAGGTAAGCATATAGGACTATCCGGGTGGCAAAAGACGACGCACCTCGTCGGTTGACGACTTTGATCACTTCGTCAAGGATCACGAACGCAGTCTGTAGGCTTGCCAGTTCGACCAGAGCCTCCACTGCCCGCGCATACGTTTCCCTACATCGTTGAACTTGCTGTCCACCCTTCCCCAAACCTGTCAACCCGAAATCATTATTTCCCTCGGTGAGATAACTCTCAAATGCTGGGAGAAGGACACCGGAGACGTTGTCCTGTTTAGTTCGGATTCGAAATCGAGCAGATTTCGCCGATTCCTGAACCTGATACCCAATATCTCCACCGACAGCGTAAGTAACTTCTGCTAGCGAGAATGCAGCGATCTGCATCACTCGGCCCATCTTTCGCTTCGCTTCGTCGATTCGTCGGGTGATTTCTACCAGACAACAGGGTTAGCATGGAGAGAAGCACAAAGGACGAAGCATCCTAGGCGATACTAACCTCGAAATCGCCTGTTTTGGGAAAATGGGCCATTAGCAAACAAGAGCCTGAAATGCTGTTGAGGCCACCTACTTGGTCAAAGCCTCGCTTTTTCGTTTCAATAAGCTGTGTCCAGTCTCGGCCCCCTTCAGCTTCGCTTTCATGAGCCCCAGCGACTGCCGGGTGGGAAAGACGGCCTCGCGATCCTACAACAGAAGTCAGCGTTCAGATTTCAATATCCAGGGATGATAGAGGGTAGTACTGCAGCGCCCGACATGATGGATGCTATACCACGGAGTGATCAAAATACAGCTCGTCGCAGCTATCAAGATGGAATTTAGGTAGTTTGGAGCTTTGGCGTTGCGTCAGTGCTCCGCAGAGGCGTGGGCCAACAAGCAGCTACCTACCCTACCTTAGGCAGATAGACCTAAGGTAGCATGCACATGCGGCGGATATTATAGTAAGCGAGCATAAACAATTAGCCGCGGATGGGTGGAGCCAAGCTTAAGACTTCGGCGGCGCCAATGTCCATCGTCGATACGCGCCAAGGGAAGAAAACTCTCTGGATGCCAACTTCATACCTACGAACGTAGCTACTCGGATTCAGCCACTGGCCCCACGATAGCGGAGTCCGACGACGGCGGCGACGAGAAGATTGTTCGATCGGCCACCACGACTGCGGCAACTGCAGGAGCTGCGGCGTCGATATCGACAACGATCTCAACGACAACAGTACACCCGAGGCGCCCGCCTTTTTCACGTTCCGTAGGCGACGATGCACAGGTCGACCTGACAATTCTGTGACCCGCGCAGCCACTTCCTTCTCGGGATCTCCAAGGAGGTATCTAGCTGTCCCGGATTCCCTTCCAGCTCCGTCGCAACTATGGCGCCCATCGCTGCGGTGCTGAACGGCGCCGCGCGCAGGCAGCCCGAAGTACACCTCGTTGTAAGTACATTCTTCTCGCATCGCTCGAGGCACGTCAATAGCTTACACTCGTGCGCTCAGTCAAACGAAGACTCTGTATACGAACAAGATATCCTCCGAGACCCAGGTAGTGTCAAGCCATGGCTGGCCTACATCGATTTCAAGGCACATCATGGTACCCTCGTCGAGCAAGCATTCGTTATGGAGCGGGCTTGTGCACAACTACCTCGGTCCTACAAGCTGTGGAAGCTGGTTTGTCCCCCTTCTGCCGTATCTCGAGCTCTATCGCTAAGCAGTCTTACAGTATCTTATCTTTCGGGTCAAGCATGTCGCGAAGTTGAACCCTGCAATCTTCGCCGCCGAGTATAACAAAGTCAATGCCCTATTTGAGAAAGCCCTGATTCTTTTAAACAAGATGCCCCGAATATGGGAAATGTATCTCAAATTCCTAACCCAGCAGCCTATCGTAACGCTTGCCCGCCGAACCTTCGACCGCGCTCTAAGAGCCTTACCGATCACTCAGCACAACCGGATATGGGCTGTGTATCGTCCATTTGCCAACTCTGCTGCTGGGGAGACTGCTGTGAGGATCTGGAGGCGATACATGCAAGTCCATCCTGAGGATGGTGAGGATTTTATTGAGCTTCTCATTGAGACAGGTTTATACACAGAAGCGGCGATAAAATACATCGACATACTCAACAATACCCGGTTTGTTAGCAAGCACGGCAAGGGTCATTACGAGTTATGGAGCGAGATGGTCGACATGCTAGTTGAGCATGCGGCCGAGGTTGAAACAGGTCATGAGACTGGAATCGACCCCGAGCGCATCATAAGGAGCGGTATTGCCCGATTTGCTGATCAAAGAGGCAAGTTATGGTCTGGTCTAGCAACTTACTGGATACGGAGGGGAAGCTTCGAGCGCGCTCGCAACATTTTTGAAGAGGGGATCACTACCGTCATGACAGTCAGGGACTTCACTCTCGTCTTCGAGTCCTACACGGAGTTCGAAGAGTCAATCATTGGTGCCTTAATGGAGATTGCATCTGCTCGGGCTGAAAAGGGAATTGAAGACGAGGACGCCGACTTCGAGCTGGACATTAGGATGATGCGCTTCGAGCAGCTGATGGACCGGCGCCCTTTCCTCCTTAATGATGTTCTTCTACGCCAAAATCCCAATAATGTTCCTGAGTGGGAAAAGAGGGTAGCTCTCTGGGGTGACAACAAACAAGAGGCGGCACAGACTTATACAGATGCCATTGCTGCCATTCAGCCAAAACGCGCCGTTGGGGCATTCCATCAGCTTTGGGCGAACTACGCAAAATTTTACGAGAGTGGCGGAGATCTTAGAAACGCTCGCATCATCATGGAAAAGGCCGTCAAGGTTCCTTTCAAGTCTGTTGCCGAGCTAGCAGACATGTGGATTGAATGGGCAGAGATGGAACTTAGAAGTGACAACTTCGACGATGCCGTCCGCATCATGGCCAAGGCGGTTCAGGCGCCCAAACGATCCAACGTCGATTATTTTGACGAGACTCTCTCACCACAACAAAGAGTACACAAGAGTTGGAAGCTCTGGAGTTTCTACGTTGACCTGGTAGAAAGTGTCTCAACTCTAGAAGAGACCAAAAAGGTCTACGAGCGCATTTTCGAGCTCCGGATCGCGACGCCGCAAACTGTCGTCAATTACGCCAATCTCCTAGAGGAGCACAAGTACTACGAGGAGTCATTCAAGATCTACGAGCGAGGCCTAGATCTCTTCAGTTATCCTGTAGCCTTCGAGTTGTGGAACTTATACCTAACCAAAGCTGTGGACCGGAAGATTGGTATTGAGCGACTGCGTGATCTCTTCGAACAGGCCGTGGAGGATTGCCCACCTAGGTTCGCCAAGACCATCTATCTCATGTATGGCAATCTTGAGGAGGAACGTGGTTTAGCTCGGCACGCAATGCGAATCTACGAGCGAGCAACGCGAGCAGTTGCGGATGAGGATCGAGCTGACATGTTCAACTTTTATATCACCAAATCAGCCTCTAATTTCGGCTTGTCTTCAACAAGGCCGATATACGAGATGGCCATTGCAGCCCTTCCGGACAGTGAAGCGAAGGACATGTGTCTCAAGTTTGCAGATATGGAGAAGAGGCTGGGAGAAATCGATCGCGCTCGTGCCATTTACGGACACGCATCACAATTCTGCGACCCGAGGACAAACCCAGACTTTTGGACTAAATGGGAGCAGTTTGAGGTTCAACATGGAAATGAGGACACATTCAAGGAAATGCTACGGATCAAGCGTAGTGTCCAGGCTCAGTACAACACAGACGTCAACTTTATTGCTTCGCAAGCTCTCGCCCGCAGCCAACGGCGGCCTGACGGGGCAGATGATGCCGAAGTTGCAGACGCAATGGCGGCACTCGAAAGACAATCGCGCGCACCACAAGGGTTTGTGGCAGCGAGCAATGCGACCCAGGGGGCCACGACAGTGCAGACAAACATCACGGCGAATCCGGACGCAATTGATATTGACGATCCTGATGATTAATGTTGCACGATGTAGAATGGTGTTGTTCGCTTGGGTAGGTTGTGTTAGGTTTATAGTACAAGTCATTTCATTTGTTCAAACGCCTTCCCTCTCGTTCCAGACGCGTGACGACAGTCAGCTCCAGCCCTCAACCTCACTTTCCTCCGCCATATTTCTCAGCGATCTTAGCATGGTATTTTTCGGCATAATTTCTGTCAACGTGGCCGTCTCGAGAGCTTGGGGTAGCGTAGATAGAGCCCTTGCGCTTCTGGAAACGACTAGGCGGTACCTTGGAGGCATCTGATGATGTCGTAGGTCAGTATCTCCAGGATAACACGGAAGATAGAGGGGGATTTCTCCTAACCCCATTCATCGCTCATTCTGCGGTCGTCGTGGGAATTTCCAGCAACTGGAGATTCATTCATGGTGACCGGGGTAGTCTCGGTGGCATTTTGCTGCTGGTTGACGGGTTGCTCCATGGTTGAAGATGAGGCACGCCGAGCGTAGCAAGTATTTGAAAGGACCTATGTTCTTGGAGTCTAACTAAAGATGATTGATGGTTCAAAACACTTTCAGGCCGGAAATTGATGGGCTTGGTTTGATGATTTGCCAAGTTTTACAGACGAGGGCGTGGCAGCGGCAAGAGGGGATTTATATGCTTCTATGGCTCGACGACAAACACAGGAAGGAGCTACTATGTACGCATCGAGGATCTACCCCGCAAAGCTTGTAATTCGATGGCCTCAAGAAGTGTTCTAATGATAAGGGTTGATCATTCCTCCCCCCAGAACCCCTCTCGCAGCATCTCAGGAGGTGCTTGGGTGTGGTAGCGCAGAGCAACGATCGTCGATGGCCACAGACGTCATCGTGATGGTCACGATGGCACCGTAGCACTGCCGTGATGATGAGGCAACAAAGGCGAGAGCAGCGATGGGCCACACCGAGGTTGTTAGAGGTCCTCAAGAGGTTTAGGACAGGTGAGGAGGAGCGCTTGTGGCTCTTTAAGGTGGCCCATTCCGGGCGGGGATTGGATCCGAGGACACCCTCGACAAGTTCAGCCCGTGTGAGTTAGTGGCTTGTTCCCCAAGCAGGCTAATGTGATTGCACCGTCTCGCAGCTGGTCAGTGGTCGCTATTCGAGATGCATGACATGACGCTCTCGCTTAAGGTCGGCCATGCCGCAGCCCAGGAACCAGTTGACATGTTTTGCCGTTGTGAGGTGCATCCTGTAGGAACGTAACCTCCGATCGCTGAGCCGCAGGGCGAACGAACCCCCGGGGAAGTATTCGATAACATATGAACGGCAAGATAGATACGGGGCACTGGAGCACGAACTGCCAAGACAACACATCTTTTTCTAGCAACGATATATCTCCAATTCAAGTGGGTTTCGGTCACCACGTCGTGCTACTGCACATCGCCTTCCTTCGGCGATTTTTTGTACAGGCATCTAACATGGCGATGCAGCGATTTACACTGTTTGTGACTCGCCATTGCTAGCGGGAACTTTAACTCCTAGCAAATGTGCACAACCAACTTACCTCGTCTGTCCTTAGCCCAGAGCACCCAAAGCATGATCCTGGTGCCTCCAGTGAGCCATTGCTTATTAGAGGACGTTCTATACGCAATGAAATGTTGGTCCTAGATACCAATCATTGTTCGTCCTGAACGCGTGGTCTACAAACGCCCTTGGAGATTCCGAGAACAGCTCGTAAAGTCGCTACTCTCCTGGCTAATGTAGTAAGTTGATAGCTAAAAGCGTAAAGCAATCCGTAAAAATCAACTTAATAGCATCCCCAAAGTAATATTCACTTTAATGATAATGTTAAGACTCTGGCCTATGATTTAATTCAAATTTCACAATTATAGAGCCATCTATGTCTTTGTCTTAATGCGGAGGATCCTGCCCCCCGCGTGCGAGTATCCTGGGTAATCAAGTATAGGGTAGCCAATTCACAATTTCGCGGGCGTAAATCGAACTTGATTGGTTCGTCCTCCTGCATGAACTTTGACTCACACCGTGGATGAAGCTTTTAACAAGATCAACTGCATCTATCACCGTCTACAAAATACACCGCTACCAAAGCCCTTAATTCTTATCGCATATTCCAAAATCCTGGTCTTGGCACTATATTCGGTTCGATCCTAAATGGAGGAATACTATTTCGCTACTAAATACAAGGCATAACCAGCGCGGGGAGATTCGACTGATATTACGCCTTAGTTCATGCTGCGTCGCCTGATCCGCCCGGGTCCCGTCATGAAAAGGAAGTTTGAGAACTTCCTGAGAGACATACACTCGACCTCGGCTTCTTCTTCGGCCTCAATCACCTCAAAAATGCCACCAGCCACCTCGATCCAGCTCACTCCTCGCGAACAGCAGCTTCGCCGTCTGTTGCTCGATGTAGCAAAGTCTATTGACGATGCTGGTCAAGCGCCTGAACCTATCGTGCTGCGCTGGGCCGGAGGCTGGGTTCGCGATAGGCTGCTCAATATCGAGAGTCACGATATTGACGTCGCCATCAACGCCATGACGGGTGTCCCCTTTGCAAAGAGCATGTGTGACTACTGTGAGCGCCCTGAGGCCATGGCCAAACATAGCATCAGACCCGACGATATTGGAAGTCTGCACAATGTGGCTCGCAACCCAGAAAAGTCCAAACATCTTGAGACTGCCATGGTCAAGATGTTTGGACTTGACCTTGATTTCGTTAACCTTCGCAAGGAGACATACACAGAGGATAGTCGGAACCCACAGATGGAATTTGGCACTGCAAGCGAGGATGCTCTCCGTCGGGATGCTACCATCAACGCTCTCTTCTACAACTTACACACTGACCAAGTTGAGGATCTCACCGGCGGGCTGCCGGACCTGACTGCTAAGGTCATTCGGACACCCCTCGAGCCGTTCCAAACTTTCATGGACGACCCCCTAAGAGTCTTGCGCCTCGTTCGTTTTGCTAGCCGCCTCCAGTTCACCATTGACCCGACCACACGAAGGTTTATGGGGGACGCTAGCGTTCTTGACGCTCTTCGCGTTAAGATCAGCCGGGAGCGTGTCGGCGTTGAGCTGGAGAAGATGTTGAAAGGTAAGCAACCTGGGGTAACTCTCTCCAACTCGCCGTTTTGACCAGTCCTGTCGACAGGGGCACATCCTCGTAACGCACTTGAACTCATTGATGAGCTGAAGCTGTATCACGCTATTTTTACCGATCCCACCCAGAGTTCTCTGCCTACCCCGGATATCACCCACTGGAGCACTGCTTACAGGTGTCTCGATGAGCTAATCCGCCATCGAGAGCCGGGATCTGTTGCTAGTTTGCTGATTCGTGACGATGATGCCGCGTATCTCGCTTGGAATCTGGCAGCCATTTGCCCATGGATGGTGTTGGATGAACCCCCAAACCCTAAGCGGAAAGCAAATGCTCTACCGTTGGTGGCAGTGGTATCCCGGGAGGGCTTCAAGGCTCCAAATAAGTTGTCTGATGTCATTGCTGCGTCTTATCGCCATCGCCACGAGATTCTTGACCTGAAAAAGGCAGTCTGCAATAGGGATACCTTCATCTTTGAAAGAGATAGATTTGGCATGGCCATTCGTAAATGGGATGCCCATGGTGGCTCATGGAGGGTGCAGGTACTCAATGCGATGCTGACTGAGGCCTTGCAAGATTTGGAAGAATGGCCCGACGTAAATACGCAAGGTGCGCCGCCTATACAACCACATTTTGAACGTAACTGACAAGAGATATAGAACAACAAGATTTCCTGTTCGGCTGGCAGAAATTCCTCGACCACCTGGCGGAACTGGACGTGTATGAGGCGCCTTCGTTGAAGCGCCTTCTGGACGGCCGACAGCTGGCTCAAGCCTTAGGAACTAAGCCGGGAAAGTGGACGGGTAGAGCGCTGGAAGTATGCATTGCCTGGCAATTGCGACATCCCAAAGAAAAGGATCCCGCAGGGGCAATAGAAGAAGTACGAGGGCAACGGGAGGAACTTGAGATACCTTAGTCTAAGTTGAAGAAAGATTATAGACGTGATACCACAGGTCATATCACCAACAGCGGAATAAACCATACTCCCTAGAGTCTAAAACTTATATTGTAAAACTCATCTGGCAGTTATCCTCTTTGGAAGAAATTCTGTTTCGCTACCACCCTTATCTGGTTGCTATTGGCCCAACTTCGTCGATATCAATGAGGCTTGAATAATGTACAGTGTCCGGTCTACGTATTAGCACTATGAGTCCACCGGCAACCTCACTATATTGACTGTACACACGAGCTTACCCGCTCATCTTAGGAATCTGACAAAAACGGTTGTTTCAATTCAGGATATTCACGCCTGTCTCGCTCTTTGATTCTTCGCCCACCCTCTCACAGAAAGAATGTGGCAATCATTACTCAGCGACTCAAATAAGGCTAAGCTTGAGAATATTAGTTGTGGTAGGTCATAAATGCAATGTCCTAGACACTCAGCAACCCAGCAAGCTGACCAGTTATTTACATCAACACAGAGTATGCACAAGGCTACTCGCTTGGCGACGTTGCCTTAAGAATATCGGAGTCGTCTACTACAGAGGTATGGCTCTCGTCGCAGGGCCCCGCTGCTACTCCACGCGTCCTCGCTGACAGACGAGCTCAGACCTGCCATGAAGCCACCTTGGGAGCAGTTGCTTACCTGTCTCAAACAGAGCCGGAAGAGACCGTATCAAATGGTCAGCAGACTTTAGCAGTTGTAGCGTCAATAAGAGATAGGATTCTATCGCAACAAGCCCGCCTAGGTAGGCTTATGATCAACCATCGGTACATAGCACTGTGACTGACATCCCTAGCCGGGCAAACATCAGCCTTGATGGCAGAGGCAGGCTTGGCTTGCCTACATCTTCTCTCCTCAAAATGGTCCTGTAACCTCGATGAATCCACTCTTCTTATAGTTGTCGCCTACACCGACCCACGTGACTCTTGGACAACCGCGAAGGCATCAAACGTGGCATTGAGCCTCCTCAACGAGCGGTTAATAGGAGCTGATATGGGGGCTTTTATCACAGACCCTCTTCTCCAAGACTTTTTACGACCGCTCTTTTCCAAGTCATCTACACGTGTCACAGGATCCGGACGACCATCCCACTATCAGACTACTACGCTCCAGCAAGGGCATTACTCGCACATACCGGCTTGGAAAGAACACAGCCCCTGGGCTCTCACTACCTTAAACTGGGCTGTCAAGATGTCTGAGGTTAGTCCGCCCGACTCTTTGCAATCCATACCTTGTGCTCCTATTACATGCTGACTGAGTAGTCATCACTTATTAAAAAGCACTGGCCCTTATATATGCCCGTTATGCTCTCTCTCGCAGAGGACGACGAGCCTAAGGTAAGATCACGAGGCTTGGAGATCTTATCGCTTTTTGTCCAGAAGTGTCCCCTTGAAGTCCTCCACAACACCGGTATCGGTACTATCTTTGAAGAGATCACGTTCCCTGCTCTCCTTCATTTGCCCAGTATCACACCAGAGGACGAGTGTATTCAGCTCCTTGTCCCTGCTTACAATGTGCTCATCAAGTTGGCCGAGTCGAGCCAACATCGACGGCGCCTCTTGGATAAAATCTTGAGGGATGGAATTTTTGCAGGCTACCAGCATGCCTCACAGTATGCACGCGTTGCTGAGACCTTGATGCAGTACGCGACAAAAATTATCAATTCTCTGGGTATCTACTCAATAAAACATCTACAGGTGAGCAATGGAACTTGGCATCTCCCGATCCTCACTAACCACATTTGAGAAGAATCTCCTTTCCATGTTGTCAGCCACTATGATTGATCCCTTCGCATTGACGCAACCGCCTACCATTCTGGCAGCAGCTGAAGCCTTGAACGCTCTCATCGCTAATTGCTGGCCGAGACTCCAAGACAACGACTCCGGGCATATTGAACACATAGTACGCATCATAGCGCTATGTTGGCTGAGTTTGTACGATGACGACACTACGGCACGTCCGCCCAAGGACGCTGCGAACTCCATTTCAAGAGAGTTAATGCGATCGTCAACGATGCTGCAGTCACTGTGGACGCAGCAGAATGCTCATGCACCAGAGAGACTTGCTGAAGTCTTAAGGCAGGAACCTCGTCTTGCAAGCCTATTCCAAACACTGTCAACGAAATAAAGGACAATGAGCCTCAAACCTGAGGCAGAAGCAAAATGTCCATCGTCAGTCAAGAGGTTGTTGCTTAAAGAACGACTTTCCACGTAGCCATTTTTGATAGGCCTTATATCGCTTCTTCGGACCATCTTCCTCGGTTACTGTCAACGGATTCTCCCCCACTTTGAGCAATTCAGCATAGACATCAATCTCCTCTTCAGTCCCCTTAACCATGAGGCCCTCGTCCTGCCAACTACCGTTGATATACTCCTGGTATTCAGATGAGTCGATATCTACCGGGGTGTCACTCGAAACCACTAGGGGCAGATTCTGGGGGTGCTTGATATATCGCTCATAATCATCCGCCTCTTGATCCTTTACAAAAGGATTCAATGAGTCATGTACTGCCTTTGTAAAGGTCCACTGCGCCGCTTTCGACTTCTCTAAAGGCGTAGGTTTCGTCTTCAGAGCCTCCTCGGCCGCTGCCGCTGCCTCTGTAGAGGCGAGATTGGCTGCATTTTGACGAGCTGCAGCCTTATCCTGTGTTGGCTGCAGCCAGCGTTGGAGGGCCATTCCCTTTGTCGCGGTTCTGTTGGAATTTATTAATGCAGCTCCGGCTTCTAATGAGCTCGGTCGTGACGAAGTAGCCACGTCCTTCTTAGCCTTCTTCCTGTCATTTGGGTCGACATCGCCTTCTGTGCGCACACGAAAAGGGCTGAGATCGTATCGGCCATCCTGGGTAGACTTGAGGGGTATGTACTTGATAGTTGAATTCATCTTGTACGCAAACATCTTGGGAAACGACGACAAGGTGGCAGGTCGATAATACTCGAGCCAGTAATCGTCGAAGAATTCAACTGGGTGAGACCGCGCGATGTCTCGTGTTGCCACGTATGGCGGGACCTTTCTCTCTTCCAAAAATTCCGATGTATACCAGTTGATATAATCTCTCTTCAGCCTGGCAGACCAGTCTCTTGGATCTGCATGATGGAGGTAGTAGTCGGTGGCCAGGTCCCAGAGCATTGGTTGTCCCTGTGTGAAGATGTAGTTGCCTAAGAACAGATTATATGCTTCTTGTCTCTGGCTATCTAGAAATGAGTTATTGTAGTAGCGTTTGAAGCTCTCAATCATATCACGCGAATGACTGGTCCACTGGTTGATCTTGCGATATGTCTCCATAGTATTCACCAACTGAGACCCGCCGTATTGGACCGCAATGGTGTCACCATGGTCATGCCACATGTGGGTGAAGAGATTGACAGCATCCGTATCGTACTCGACTGAGGTGTTCTCCAGGATCCCAAGGGCGTGAAGTTGGTGACCTAGAGCTCGCTTGCCAATGACGAACTGCGCTGCGTTGGTACGATCCAAGCAGTCAATGCAATTTGTACGAGCGACCCCGTTTTGAGCACTCATAGGACTTGTACAGCCATCGCCGTTCTGGAAGAAGCCCGTCGTTTGCAATACAGACTCGGCTATCAGTTCTAAATTCCCGATGACATCACCGCCTCGTACTTTGGATGCTCGACTCATGTCCCACGCTTTGTGTATTATCTTCTTGCCCGTTGGAAGGAACTGGTTTAAATAGTCGATGGCCTTCGTGTATTCCTCTAAGAGCTTTGATTCTCGGGGTTGGCGTTCCTTAGCCTTGATCAAATTCACCACGTAGAGCGGCGCACCGTAACGCTCAAATAGGTTATCGAAGTGCTGTGCGGCAGCGCCATAGAAGGGGTCTACTAAGTTAAGCTCGATAGGTGGTTTAGGGGTTACTCCTGTGTTGTCCTGGGTCCAGTAGAGTGGAATACTCCCCCTGTGCTGAACGTAGGATGTATATTGGGGGCTGCAGTACAGCTGGGGACCTGGACCATGGAAGGACGTGGTCAAAGATTCGGCCACAATCTGCTCTGTCTCAACGTCATTGGCAACGTAGCCCTGTGGGTAAGGTTAGCTGAGTTGACCTTAGCTACATCACATAGGCGTCTCTAGCACCAGGAACATACAAGATCGTTAGCTCCTCGTTTAAGAAACCGAGCTCCTGCGAAGTATCGTGAGCGCCGGGCAATGACAGTGATATGAGCGGTACGTCCGTATATAGACAGAGCTACGTATCGTTAGGGATTTTCTTGAAAATCTTACACATAGACGACTCACCTGCCTGATCAATGTATCCATGAATGATTGGACGGCACCAGTCGTAAGGGTCCCTAAGCGCTTTGACGGCCGGCTGAAGTAAATAGTCATTCCATACAAACATAGAGTTGAAGTCCTCGTCCGAAGGAGGCAAGATGCCCTGGGCTAGCGCCTTTCTTTCGCGGATGATGTTGTGCTGCAGCGTGCGGGTGACGTTGTATGAGTAGCTATAGTAAAAGGATCTAGTCAAGTCAAGGTTGTTGAGAATGCCTAAAAAGCGCTGTTCTTCTGTGTTGCGCGTGTCTGGCTTAAATTTCCCTGGTGTCAATGGTACCAACTCGGTGCCTTCAATTTGGTAAATGTAATGTCCACCAACCATAGCGACACTACTCTTTTTGGTAATTAAGAGCATGTAATAAGGTCCCGTGAACTTGATGAACCCAAGGAGACCCCAGGTAGTGCAACGCAGCCTGATGCCCCCGGTACCCCGATTCCCATCATCAATTGTGTCCAATAGCTGATTCATTTCCTTGAGACTGTATACGATCTTGTCATCCGTCATGTTCAGCTCCGCGCCTTCTGTGGTACGATCGATTTTGAGTATCCGATAGCTCTTCTCGCTGACGTCGACGCCGACAATATAGTACCGGCTAGCCGTCTCGTACAAGCTGAATTTATGCATCTTGTATATCAATCGGTCGGGTACTCGATCGTCGAAGGCATCCTCCACGGCGCGGGCGGCTGAATCTGGACTTGATGTTCGTACAAAAGGCTTGGCTACAGCAGGCTCGTCGTCGTTGTCGTCTTCGCCAACCCGGCCAGGCCCCCCAGCTGCGTCCGAAGATAAGGGACTGGCAGTGCCATTGTTCTGTAACAATGGGAATACAGGCGCGTCCTGGTTCAGGTCTGATGAGGTTGTAGGTGTAAGGTCCGCGGTAGCTGGACTTCGCGACTCCGGGACACCCTGCTCGGACATGCTGGCAGACAACGTGGCATGCCCTGCTAATTAAAGTAAACTTGCTGACAGTTGTGGTCACATGGAGCGTACTAGATATCTTTCTCGGAGGGACCTTGAGCTTTAGCTAGAGTTTCACATGTAGTAGAATGCCATGACGTTGTGGGCTCTGCTCTGCCCCGCAAGGCCGCATGGTGTCAGGGCGTTAATGCAACTATCGAGGCTACTAGGGATAGCGAGTGCTTTGGATTGCGGCCCCCACCATCCCCCGTATTTTTAGAACTTTAGCAACCGTCAGCAGCAAAAGCCCAGGTTGGGGCTAAGCCTTTTGGGGAAGGAATCGCATGTCTTATCATCTCCCTTGTCCACTAGCGTATTCCGCGTGCGTCAATTTATTCGATACGACGTTTCGATACGACGTCTCGAATCTATTGATACTTGTACTTTTTAGCCTAGACGCTGGGTTAGTGAGGAAGTACGTCCTGTTCGCCTCGACTTCCCCCGGAAACTCAAACCTTTCCTCTCTCGCTAATCAATCACTCAACTTCATGTTCCTTCTTCGCCTGCATCTTGTGATGCACCACGCTCGCTTTGAACAATCCCCACATCGACTTTCTTCAGACTCGTCTTGTCGTCGTTTCCACCTTTCGATCTCCTTCCGTACCCTCGCTCAACCCTCGAGTTCATCCGCAAACAGCAAGATCGCCATCAACTCCTGAAGGATCCACCTGTCGCACAACAAAACGTCACCCACACCCTTGCTGCCTCGAACGACGGGAAACCACTATTAATCGCCCTCGCAACGAAAACGCGACTCTGTTCTTCCTTTGATATACAGCAGAGCGATCAAGCTCGTCGACCACGATCACGGCTCTTCCGACCGTGCCCTTCGGCGCTGACCCTCATGGGTAAAAACTGTCCGTGACCTTATATCCCACAACTTGGCGGCTCTTTTACTCCTGAACCCTTGCTGACAGTAGTCTGTCGCGCAGCTCAATATGGTGTCATACTTGACGCTGGCTCCTCGGGAACCCGTCTGTATGTCTACAAGTGGAAGAACCCTACAGCCGCCAAAAAGGATGCCTCCGCCGCTGAACTGCAGAGTCTGCCCAAGCTGAAGCTCAAGAAGAGCAAGAAGATCCACCCCGGGATCTCGACTTTCGCCGAAAACGTCGCGAGCGTTGGCCACGATCACCTCGACTCACTTATTAAATTGGCTCTCGACGAAGTTCCTGACGATAAGGTCTCCAAGACGCCCATTTATCTCATGGCCACTGCTGGCGTGCGATTCCTCCCTAAACACCAGCAGACCGCTCTTCTTCAAGGCACGTGTACCTACCTACAAGCGACAACCAACTTTATTTTACCTGATTGCGAATCCCACATCCAAGTCATCTCTGGCGAAACCGAGGGCCTCTACGGATGGATCGCTGCCAACTACCTGTTAGGGGGTTTTGACCATCCAGAGGAGCACAATCATGGGAAAAACCATCACACCTACGGCTTTCTCGACATGGGAGGCGCTTCTGCCCAAATCGCTTTCGCCCCCAATGCTACTGAATCTGAGAAGCATGGAAATGACCTGAAGCTTGTGCGTATGCGGAACGTCGATGGCTCTCCTGCTGAGCACAAGGTCTTCACAGCTACGTGGCTTGGATTTGGCGCGAACAAGGCTCGTGAACGATTTGTGGAGAGCCTACAGGACCGCTACTCCAAAGAACCCCTCGAGCTTCCCGACCCTTGCCTACCTAAAGGACTTCGTACCACTTTGAGCGGCCAACCCTTTGAAGATAAGAAGCCATCTAAGGACCCGCTGCTTGTGGGGACCGGGAAGTTTGATGAGTGCCTGCGAGAGACATACCCACTCCTCGGAAAGGATGCGCCATGCGAAGATCAACCCTGTCTGCTAAACGGTCAACACGTTCCCGCCATTGACTTTGATGTCAACCACTTTGTTGGTGTATCCGAGTATTGGCACACAACCCATGGGTTCTTCGGAAAGAAGCACAAGGCATACGACCTAGCGACCTACCAGAACAAAGTAATGGAATTCTGCAGTCGCGACTGGTCTGACATTAAGGGTGACTTAGACTTGGATAAGAGAAAGAAATCACCGGAGCATAAGCTAGAAGATGCCAGAGAAGCTTGTTTTAAGGCGTCATGGTTGATTAACGTGCTCTATGATGGGATTGGTATCCCCCGAATTGGTGTGGATGGGGGGGATGCTCCAAGTGTCAACAGAACCAAAGACACTACGGAGAAGGACAAGAGTTTCAATGATCCTTTCAAGCCAGTAGATACGATCGACGGCATCGAACTCAGCTGGACTTTGGGAAAGATGGTTCTCTACGCAGCTGGGCAGATCACACCTCGAGGCGACCCTTTACCCGTTGGGTTTGGAAGCAACGTGGATTCTGGAACGCCCAAGGATTTTGAGTACGCCGGGTCGGCTCCCCTTCCCCCGAGCACGCATGATGATCACGATGACGACTTGGATGATATGTTGAAAAAACCATCAAGCTCTACCTCCGGTCTCCTTGCCTTTATCATAATCATAGTTGCTATATGTTATATCCTTCGTACGCCTGATAGGAGAAGAAGGCTTTTCAGCTTAGCCCACCGGCGTCGACGGTCAGGTAGTGGGCGAAAACCAAGTCGGGGGTTTTCTCTGGCGAGCAAGCTCTTTGGTCGCAGGTCGACTTCCTATGAAAGGGTCTTGGAGGAAGGGGAAGCTGATGAATTCGAGCTTGGCGACCTCGACTCCGATGAGTATGAACATTCGGACAGCAGCGAGGGATCTCGGGCAGGACGAACTTCAGGTCTTGCGACTCCCAAGCTGAATGTCGAGCACTTCGATGAACTGCGCCCACCATCTGCCATGGATCGAGCCGGCCTCGTTGTTCGAACTGAGAGCCGTGAAAGGTTGGTACCAACGCTTCAGATGTTAAATGCTGGACGACGTAGTCGAAATGGAAGTCCAACCCGAGTCAAGACACCGTTCATGACCCCGTTGCAAGAGGACTGATTAGGTCTTCTCGCAGTTTGACTGAAACTGATATAATGAGAACGAATGGATACTGTACGAATCCCAGGCTAGCAGCATCTACCTTGTTGGCGTTTAGGAGGAATGGTTATGGATACGGCGTTCGTGTACACCCTGTAAAAGAAAGATGGGTCTTGAGAGGTTTTACACCTTTGGTTCAAGGAAGTAGCGGAATAGGGATATTTGGTGTGGCATGGTGGTCGTTTCTTTATTGGGGACTCTCGCTACAAAGCCTTGGCGAATTAAACCAACATTGTGGGCGGCATATATTGTCAAACATTTGTCTTTGAATATTAACGCTAGGTGGTTTCGCTCTCGTCCCTCTCTCTGTCACTGCCTGCCAAGTTTGTGCCCCGAAGTATCTTTGTGGTGGACTGGGTCAATCTATTGAATGGTCCCCAACCCATCGCCCACCGTAGGACGGCACCGAGCATGAGTGAGACATTTCATATTATGTTCTATCGTTAATTTGACTGCTTTTCCAAAAAGCTCGGATCTGCTCGAACTCGAGATTCAAACTTCCGCCACCAGTCCTCAAAGGCCTTCAGAGGGACGACCTCGATACCACCAGGTCCAGCAGTTCCACTGAAGCTGGAGAGAAAGTTGAAGGCGTTCTGAATGATGCGCTGGGCTAGGTCAACGGTCTTGGGTGGGGATGAAGCACCGCCGTTGTTGTTGTTGTTGTTGGTCTTGTTGGCGGCCAACTCCTGAAGTCTCTGTCCAACCGAATCGGCCGGCTCAACTGAGACACCAATCATGAGGCCATTCTGTCCCTCTCCTCCGGCTCCAACTTTGAACATGGCACTCTCTTTACCGGGGCCGATGCCGCCCAGGAACTTGAAGCTTGGTGTTGAGCCGGACTGGGCAGCGGTGGCAACGTCTTGCGCAGTAGCTAGGTAGATGGCGGCAGCTGTGTTTTCGGGGAGGATAACACCAGGAAGCATAAAAACCACGATGTGCGAAAAGGGCTTATTGGTTGGTAGAGCATAGAGCAATGAAGTTGGTGAAGGTGTTGAAGCCGGTTCAGTGATCAATGGCTGACCTGCCGGAACGATACCGAAGAGAGGGCTAGACATGATGGGGAGTTGGAGCCCTCTTAATGAAATACCAAGAAATAGACTGTCTCAATGACTCTTCGCAATGCTAATCTTTCGAGAGGGATTATCTTGTCTGTTTTGGTTGCCATCTATAGGGTAGGGATGTGATTCGAAATTGATGGAGCGAGCGATGCAAAGAAAATGTGACGTACTCAAAAGAAGCCAATCGATGGCTGGCGTGGGGCTGGACGACTCCAAATTTGGCCTCACCGAGGAGGACAACTGCAACCCATTCGTTGCCCTCTTTGCCGTAAGTTCAACAGGCCAGGCCTTGGATGCACATCTGTCCCTAAACGAAATCTCCTGGGCTCTATATAAAGGCCGCACTTCGATTTCGGTTGTCGAGTTATACTCTCCCTCGTTTACTTCGGCTTATTGACCCCACATTAGATATTCGGACTTAGTTCACCCTCCACCATTCGCTCAAACTTTACACGACAATGTCTAAGACCTACCTGCAGCTAGTTGGGGGCGCTGATGTGTATGTAACAACTAAACATGATACGGAAAGACTCCTCTACGGCTCTGGATGCTGACGAAGCTGCATGCATAGATTCCCTTATGCCGATACCAGTCCTGAGGAGTTCCAGCAGATGCAGAATGACTTATACACGCTCCTGTGGGTAGATGCCGACGGCTCTTATCCCATTGGCTATATCCTAGGCCGTGTGTTCCAGGAGCTCGTCAAAGTCCCGGTGAGCATCAAGGGAGAGATGGAGTTCGACGAGAAGAAGCGAACTGTGACCCTGTTCCAGCAACCCACGGAGGAGGAGAGGACCAGGAAAGTTGCCACACTTGCCAACTACTGGCGCGAGAAGAAGACTTTCCCGCTGCTGCGAGGCTGGCGAGATGAGCTCTGGCCTGTCTACGGCCGAAATGGAGAACTGCTCTTTAGTATGGAGCGGGCCGCCATGGGCCTCTTGGGCACCATGAGATACGGCGTACATATGATCGCCTACGTCAAAGACAACACAGCTTCTCATGGAGTCAAGCTTTGGATCCCTACGCGTGCGGCAAACAAGTCAACTTACCCAAGCATGCTCGACAACACCGTTGCTGGCGGTCTCATGACCGGCGAGGATCCCTTCGAGTGTGTCATCCGCGAGGCTGATGAGGAGGCAAGCCTGCCCGAAGACATTGTCCGCAGTCAGGCCAAGTTCGTCGGCAACGTTATGTACATATACATCACAAACAAGGACCAGATCGGCGAAGGCGGCTTTATTTACCCTGAATGCCAGTGGGTCTATGATCTCCAACTACCTGCCGACGTAATCCCCATGCCTAAGGATGGCGAGGTCGAGAAATTTGAGCTGTGCGATGTGGACCAGGTCAAGAAGGACCTAGCGGCTGCCAAGTTCAAGCCCAACTGTGCGCTGGTGACGATTGACTTTTTCATCCGCCATGGCATCTTGACCAAGGACAGCGAGCCAGAAATCGAGGAGATCGAGAGGAGGTTGCGTCGCCAAATGCCGTTCCCCGGCCCGCACCAGAGCAACTGGCGCCCGGCTTAAGTAAAAATTTGGCACGAGTCTGTTGCGGGAGGTTGATTGTAAAGCCGACGCAAGTGTTTCCTTCTTATTCTGCTTCTTGGAGAACAAAGACTCCCTGGGTATCATCAAACAGACAGGACCTGGAAGACTACATGATGCAGCAGGACCTGGTCTAATCAGTAAAGAGTCCGCAATATCTATTTCTTGACTAAGAGGTAGACGCTGTCGACTCGCAGAGGTGTCAGTTTCTTGACCGGGCCCTGTAGCGACATGAGCAAGCCACCAAAGGAGATGTAGGCGTTGCTGTAGACAGATTAGCATGAATAGAGCGTAGCTGAAAAGGACGTCGTCACAGAGGTGACCAAAATGAACGCACATAGTGTTTCCATCGTATGTCTCCTCAAACCTGTAGATTTTCCCATGACACACATAGTCGTACAGATCCGCAATCGTCGCTGGCGCATCGCCCGACTTGCCTACATCTCGCCAGCCCTTCTCTTCCTCCTTGCTCCCGTCTAGCGACAACGTCGTCGATAGCACGACGTGCAGACTATCCGAGACGGTAACTGGGAATAGCTCAATGTTGATATCGAGGGTCATGACAGTCTGGGAATCGGTCGAGGTGCACGAGATGCGCGCGACTCGGTCGTACTTGGACTGGTCATAGTCGGTAATGGTGAAGGACTCCTCGAAGAGGGTTGCGTCGCCGCCGCCGGACATGCTGGGTAAAGGTTAGGCTGGGGACTGTTTCAGCCTTTCGTCCTTCCTAGAGATCTCGAGTGACAGTGGCGATTGTGGAGGAAGCAGTTGAACTGTTGTCGCAAGGACAAGAAAATATTTGACCCCGAAGAGCAATAGCGGGGTTAGGTGCATAAAGGCTTCTGGAAACCCTGACGTATTGCTGAAGCGGGGCGCGAAGGCACTTGTTACTCCCAGAGTTCCCACTTAATACTCATTGGTGATGTATAAAATAAGAACCCGACTCAGACAGACATTGGGATATTTTCTCCGAGGCGGAATTTCGCTGAAGGTCGCCATGTCCTTTCGAAAGCGGAATGTTCTGATTGGATCTTCAGGGGCTTCACTCCCTATCCGGCAGGAGAAGTCTCTTGCCCTCGGGACAAGACCTTCTCCATTGGATGGGAGGCTCACAACCTCAACGGGAACTCAGTCTCTCGATCAACTCCTCGCTGGTCACGCTGGAATGCCTATGGGAACATCCCTATTGATAGAAGAGACTGGAACTACTGACTTTGGCGGAATCCTCTTGCGGTACTATGCCGCCGAAGGCCTCGTCCAAGGTCATCATGTCCATCTTTTGGGATTCGGAGATTCTTGGAGACGAGAACTGCCGGGATTGAAGAGCCCAGAAAGCTCCAAGATCAGCAAGTCTGAGACTGTCACAGATGACAAGATGAAGATCGCATGGCGCTACGAAACTTTGACCAACCGCAACACATCATCCAGAGGCATGGGCATCAACGATCTTTCCTCATGGAGCCGTCCCGCTGACCAATGCTGACTAGATCCTCAATCATCTGTCGGGCCAGCTACAGCAGTAAATCCTTACTGCCATACCTTTGACCTTACGAAGCGCCTCGAGAACAGCGCAATCAAGGGTCAATTCTCCACCTCGGCTGTTGTTAGCCCTATAACAGCACCCTCACAAGTTCCCTTCAAGAGATTTATTTCAGAAGTTGCCGCCAGGGTCAAAGGTTCGCCGCCTTCAAGTATTCACCGGATCATCGTGCCGAGCTTGCTTTCTCCTACAATCTACGCATCCTCCGCTAGCCACCCCAAGGAAGTCTTGCAATTTTTACATGCTTTGAGGGCACTCTTACGACAGTTTCCAACTCAATTAACTGCCCTCGTGACCCTCCCGATCGCGCTCTTCCCACGGTCCTCGGGATTAACTCAATGGATGGAGCTGTTGTCAGATGGTGTACTGGAGTTGATCCCTCTGCAGCACCAGGCCCCCATCACCCGAGATCCGAGCAACGAAGGCAAAGGCCAGGGCCTGCTAAGAGCGCATAGCCTCCCTATTTTTCACGAGAAAGGTGGAGGCTTGGAAGGCACTTGGCAACGGGAGAATCTGTCTTTCCGGCTCAGCAGTTCAAGTGGGTTGGTCATTGCACCCTTCAGTCTCCCGCCGGTAGGGGAGGAGGAAGAGCTTGCCAAGGCACCTAAGGCAGTCCAAGCTAATAAGGAAAGTCTCGACTTCTGAGTACATTCCGAGACTTCGAGTTTGGGGTTAGAGTCCTTCGCGCAATTGGTACCTCGATTCTGAAGCGTGCAGAGCTTGAGCTACATTATGCCCCACCTCGAGCTCCTGAGCTCGAGCAAGGCACCTACCTCGCTTACCCCACAATGAGCTCGAGCTGAAAATTTTACTTCTGCCTCAAATCCTCGACTCAAATTCTTCTCCCTTGCAACTTCTGTTCAACATCCATCAACCTTGAGTGTAAGTTTGTCCTCCTCCTTACATTGCACAACCATAAAGACACAATGATTATGCACTATTAATCTGTCAATCCACTGAATTCTCTGTGATGACACAAAATACAATTACGAAGACGACTTATGATCTGTCCACTGTCACAACCCTCTATTGCCCGCATCAGCTGTTTGAGCTCCTGCTAATAGTCGTTCATTATAGGAATCATGTCTGCTACAGATATTTCTGATCCTGTCCGCATCAGCAAGATTGCTGGACGTTATCTCGTGTTTGACTCGGACGGAGCTACGTACCTGCGCTGCAACGCAAATATCAATGGCACTCTTGTCGGGACTGCACCACAACAGCCTACTCAAAACATTTTTCTTGGCCTGCCTATTGAACTTCGGCCAGAAGAGGCTGACGCGCTGGTTCAGCAGAAGGTGGCCTATCTCGTAGACGATGTAGCTGCTCACCAGGCTGTGCTCCACAACCCTGATCCCGAGACTAGGAAGGCTTATCTCGACTCATTAAAGACCAGGAAACAAACAGCCCAGAGAGTGTTTGCGGAAAAGAACGCTAAAAAGATTGCCGATATGGCAGAGCGACGTACCGTGACTGAGTCCCCTCGAACGCAAGCGCGGCGCAGCACTCCTGCAAATGACGAAGGCCTGTTTTCAAGTAGCGAGGCAGACTCTCGCAATCCTCAACCCGATGCCCCAGTGAAATCTTTGGGCGTCACGCCTACCTCCAGCGGACCGTTGATCTCCACAGAAGCTGAACGGATGTTTGGAGCTGAGACTCCGTCTAAAGGACCCCTGTGCCAATTTCTGCTCAACTCTGGATACTATATGACCCCTGGGCTACGATTTGGGGCTCAGTACAGTGTCTACCCTGGAGACCCTCTTCGATTCCATGCTCACTTCATGGCAAGCGAGTGCAAGTGGGACAAGGATATACCTATTCTAGACATCGTAGCGGGCGGCAGACTTGCTACAGCAGTGAAGAAGGCGTATTTGATAGGTGGCCAGCAGCTGGAATCGGGAACACCGCAAGATACACTGCGAACATTTAGCATCGAATGGGCCGGCATGTAGTGCCATCTCAGTGGTATTAAAGCAGAGTGTATAGATGAAGAACAATGAACCCTTATTATGAAGCTCTCGTGAGACTAGTACACCCAACTCCAACGATGAAAAGTAAGATAATAGATAAAGACCCCATCGTCTTCTAAGATCCTTTCCCAGCATTGACAATCTATGTCCTCGCACAATGCTGCAGGCCGTATTTATGGTACGAATATACGGCTGAAACTGATAACTTCACGTCGACAACAGACGCATTTATCAAAGTTGTTCATAGCCAAGGATACGCGACAGTCGTCACAAAGACTTAGACACCGGCACGGCCAGACGATGATGGTTCGCGGCGAACTCTGGCACACAACGCACTGAGGTCCGTCGCTGCCGAACCCTGACCCGCCCTGATCCCAAGGGATTGGCCCGTCAGTATCGGATGGCTGAGCCTGACGTCGTGATAGCAGGAGCTGCTCCAGTAAACGCTCCTCTTCATCCGGACTTAGCTTGACGTTCCTACTTGACGGCATCGAAGGTGCTCCAGGTTGGAGGAGGCCAGAGCCCGGTGTGGTCAAGATGCGAGTCCGCTGGAGCTGTTCCATCCGTCGGAATCTTGATCGAGTCATGATGCCGTCGTTTTGGAGGTGGGCAGATAGTGTTCTCGCCTCTTCCCGCTCCTCTGGGCTTCGAGGATGTAATAGCCGAGCGAGATCAGAAATCTGCATCGGGCTGTCGACAAAGGGCGTGTTCTCGCGCGAAGCATGCGGTGATAGCTGAGTTGGTGTTCTCTGGCCATCCTCTTCATCTGACTCCCACGCATTCCTGTCGTCCCCATCACCGCTCGCTGTTGATATGGACATAACGCTTGTGGTATCCCAATCATCGTCGTCCGGGTGTGGCTCAAAGTCACCGCTCGAATCGTTTGACCCCCACCAGCCGCCCTTTAACCAGTACGAGTACAAGTCCTTATCCAAGGCGGTCTCATCCTGGTTTCTACCAACGCGTCTGAACTCTGCCTCCACATCTATACCATCTGTTCTAGGAATGCGCCCGTTCTCGTTGAAGGGAAACAGAGGGCCTGCCTGAGTCCGTCGGCCCCGGCTTGAAGACTTATTCTCATCCTTAGTAGTCTTCGGGTGCCGAGCAAGCCAAACGAGCCAGCTTGGCCGGTAACGGATACGAAGTACGCGAAGGCACCAGAGTATAGACTTGGCTCCGAGCCTAGCAAGGAGCTTGTTGATACTGAGTAAAAACTCCATCGCCATCAACCATCGTGAACTTCTCTCAGAAGCACCTATTCCATGCCGTAGCCCCCGTTCGCCGCGACCCTTGGGTATCTTCTGAGCGGCTCGTTCCCTGGCGTAGCCATTTGATGCAATTGCGGGCCCCCCTTTGACCGGTATCAACCCGATGGCACCCACTTGATTGTATCGTGAATCAGGCAAACCGCCGCCAATCCATTTTCTCTGTAGCTCCTCGATTTCCTTGAAACGCTCTTCCTCCAGCCAAGTATGGCGTTTGAGGCTGACCCCCCGGTCTTCGTTGAGGTATACAGCTTCACTTGCCATTGTAATTGCTGCAAACCCAGCGCGCAATAAAGCCGTATAAAAGTCCATCTCGCGTGTGATTCTGATGTCTGAGAGAGATACGTTTGCTTGCATATTCTCATGTGCATGGGCAAGTCTTTGACGAAAGCTCATTGATGCCGTCTCATGGTTGTCCGGCGGAGAAACAGCAGAAAGTAGCAGAGCTAGCCCATAGATGAAGAGACACATGAGGATCCCAATCAGCACGAGGACATGTGGCACGAAACCGACAATACAGACTGTCGGGAACCGTAGAAGGGCTTGTGAAGACGGATCATCGAAGTCAAAGGTGATAGCACTCCACACGATGCTAGCCATGAAGCAAATGCCCCAGAAGCCTGTGCTGACGAGCCGATATTTGGCTTGTAAGTTGAAGACACCTAAAATATGACTAGTGATATGGGTCATGGCCGAGAGGAAGGCGACCAGGAGAACTTCAGGTGGGGTGTTAACACGCTTCAATATCATGGATCGACTGAGTGCAATGGCGCTGCCAAGGGTTGATGAAGACTCATCTGTGCGTCGCTGCCGGGCGAAGAGGCCCCAACCTAGTTGATTGCCAATAACCGCATCAGCCTCGGCGAAGGCAAGAGACTGCTCAAACAAAGTCATGCCTGTCTCAGCAGCGACAAGACGGCCCTGAACGGCACAAGCGACAGTCTCGATGAATTGACTAAGACAAAATGTCCCAAAGAGAGGCCATAGAAGTGATAACGACCCCGAGAGTTTACGGGTGGAGCCAGACTCGTCTGAAGGAATCATGTTGACGGCATGACAGGATTGAGCATCCGTAGCAGCGAATAGTAACGTAGAGCTGAGAGAGTTTAGGAATTCGCTAGAATGTGAGAACATAAGATCGGAGTTCTTGCTTGAATCCCCCCAGCGAAGCTCGGCAAAGTCGGGCGAGGTTTGGCATTGGATGGACTGGAGCAGTCGACGGACTTGTGCAACAAGTAATAATATAGGCAAAGTTCGAAGCAAGAGACGGCTCGGCCATCTTAGCCGCGGGCGGCGTCTTGTAGCGGCGAAGATATGGGTTCGGTTAAGGATGAAGGCCATTAGAAAGCAACTAAGGGCCCATTTACTCGTTGCGTATCCAAATATGCTGCCGAGGCCACGGGCCCCATCTGTGGACAGTCGCGAAGCATGTGCGACTGGATCGGATTCGCCGCCCAGCGCGCCTGTTCCTCCTGAAGCAGCGATAGGCTCCATGATGTTTCGTATCGTAGAGTCGCCATCGAAGAGCAGTCCGGCGTCGGCCGGCGCTGCCATGTAGGCTTGGTTGGGCATCGCGAGGGGATCGGAGGGGCTGACGTAGGATCCAATTTTCTTCACGAGCCGAGGACCTGCCCAGACAAGATCCTCGAGAATCGGCGCATAGCGGTTGACGTTGAGTGACCAGGTCGTCAAGTTGTACCAGCTATTGGCTTGGGCGATGTTGGGGAGTCTCGCGGCGGGCAATGTCGGCGTTTCAAGTCCGGCCATGGCCTCCCGACGGGAAGGGAGGGGAGATGCCTGAAGAGTAAAAAGGGCAGGCTCTTTCGTTACTTGGGTCGTCTAAGAGATCGAAGTGATGGCTCGGGGATGCAGCATCATGAAGTGTCGTGAATCTTGATGCAGCGAGACTCGAATGAGTCGTCGGGCAACGTTGAAGGTTGGTCGTTCACTGCATTCACTACGCCGAACTACCGATCTAATGTACAGTGTGACATAACATTCGCTGGGCCATTCATGACGGAATGTGCAGCCTCCGCACAGTGTAATTGATATATATACACTGTTTTCTGAACATGCCGTTTTACTCTTTTTTTTCCCCCACGGGCCAACCTCCTAGATCGGTCCAGACAGCTACGACTGACACAAAATAAATAAAGTTGCATAATTCTGTGAATTCTTTTGTATTTGTGTCGGATAGAGTGACTCTGGCCCGTATGTCACTCTCTATAGCTATTGGCTACACTAGTTGTAGGTGTACACAAAGCCATGGTTATGGAACCCTGACGAAGCACTATCTTCTGCATATCTCTTCCATCAACCGGTGTCAATCGATAATTTTATATCGAGGTAGTGTGCGACATCATGCCGTGCTCTCTAATGTTTTGACAATGGTCGAAGTGATGCCACGAGTAGCTCTCTGCTCGCTTCGAGAGCTGGTATTGCTCACAGCCGTAACTGTGATTCATGTGTTCTCTGATACCTCCACTCAACATTAGAGTAATGGGCGGTTGCAATCGGCCTCAATAGAGGGACCGGGTTTTAGTAGGGTATCGATGGATCCAGGATGTACCCTCATCCTCCTCGTCAACCAGTCAACGCTGCCTCGTTGAGAGAAGTTGCTACCACCTGGCTGGTTCCCCTGCTTGCGAGTATCGCCTGTGCGACTAGCTTTCGGCGGATACTCAAGTCGGATGAAGGGAGACTCCCCTTAAGCCATAGATTCGTGATCTCATCTCGAGCAGGAAGGTATGCTACACAACAAGCCGCAAGAACCTCCTTATGCTCTGATGGAACTGGGTCAAGCACAAAGATGGGGGTTTCCCCATCCTGGCTCGACACGAGTGCGGCAACGCCCCCTGATACAACGTCCACACAGTCGATACCAGCGTCTGCGAGTGCGGCCGCTGCCACAGTTATGCACCCGCTTAGGACATTCATAATATCCCATTCCTCAGTACCTTGCTCTACAGCCATTTGTCGAGGTTGGTCTCCTTCCACAATCGTGACTACCACATCCACGCCACTCTTGGGCCACCGGTCTGCAATGAGGGCGCCACGAAGGGCCGTTTCAAGATGCGTGCTGAGATCCCGCTCACTTGAATCTCGTAGATAGCCCCTTCTCTGCCGCGTAGCAAACGGGGCGTACTTGACATGCGTCGAAAGCACCATATGTGGTGAAAATGGAGCCGACCGTGGTAAGGATCTGGGTCCGTGAACGGTGCAACTGAGTTTCATTCCTTTGCTATTGGAACCAGTTTGGGGCTCGATCTCTAGATAAGCTGACCCTGATGCTGAAGGAGTCACTCCAGTCTGTAAATCTGAATCTTCGTTAGTTTCTCGAGATTGGATCCTAGAAGGAAGTTTAGCTCATACATTGGGCTCGGATGCCGTCTATTGGCCTTAGACGAGACACTATTGGTTGATCATCTGCCTCAAAGACCGGCGGAATAGTCACACCCCCGGGGCCATTGACTCGTCGACGGTCAGCCATATTTTTGTGTATGCGATTTGTTCCTTTTCTGGCAGTGCTGGTGGACAAGGTTATGTGCGGCTCCTCTTAGTGATAGTTTCAGCAGTCCCAGTTGACGCTCGTTAGCCGGTTGCGCATCAATATATGCAATAAAGCAGGGAAATGCGCCTCATTAGGTATATTAGTCAGCATGCTGCCCCATCTCTCTACAGCTCAAATTTTCCGCGTCTCGCAGCAAAATATCTTCTCTTCCTCCTCAACATTGCCAAAGATATTGCTTTGATCAAGTGGTCGCCCGCGACACACTCCAAGTGGACTGTCGGCTGAGGTACGATAAGAAACAAACATATGTATTGCACAATTCAACGCCGACAGACTCTCCTAATCTTGGAAATGGTAAGTGAACTCGTCCTTCCACTGCCCATCATCCCAAATGATGATTTTCACACCACTGTTCCCGCGATACCTGAGCGTTTGAACAACATGCACTACCATCTGACCCTTCCAAAAAGACGCACACTACTTCTCGATTCCATCTAAGTTCTATGGGCACTAACTCGAGACAGATGTCTTCAGCGTAATGCGTCGACAAAACCATCGAGAATGGATCATGTTTCAACTAAATAGTGTTACATCTAACTGGGTAAGTTTATTATCTCTCGTACTCGAGTCTCTATTCTTCCCCCTGTCAATGATGAGAAACCATTTCATCCAGTTCTGCTACTGAACCCCAGTGATGACTCCCAATTTACCATACCAAGATCTCTGATACATATCTTTCATTCTACCTTCTTCCGAACTATTTTGACCCGACAGTTGCTGATGAAAGCTTAGGATATTCTAGCTCGCCTTGAAGCCAGACATTCCACGAATATCTTCCTGAAGGTATGTACGTTGTCGGGCAACGGAGATCTTCACCTAGAACGCACATGATGAAACAAGTTATATCCATTCAACTACCTCATCTTGGCCAAGTCACCCTCCCGCACCCTAGCATCTCGTCAGAGCGGCAATGACTGGTTGTGGAGTTGTTCTTTGAACGTTATTTTGACTCCAGTGCTTTACCTCCTGACAGTCCGTTTTGGGCTGTTGGACGGGTCGGGCCGGCTGAGATGACTGAGTAAACCGGCTTGTCTGAGTCGCTCTATCTCCCTACTTTCCTTCAATTCTTCCCCTCTTTCAGTGCGACATTGGCTAACCAATGTCAAAGGATGGTCAATTTAAGGGCCACCTCGAACAACGAAATCGTAGATGGTAGGATAAAGGTAGGTTAGAGCGGTCGCAAAATGCGTGACATGCTTTTTTGTTCGTGACGTTCCAGTAGGAACCTGTCTCCAGCCTGGCATCTTTGCTCGAATAGATACAATATAGCACTATATTCTTCACTTTTACCCATGACTTTATTACTGTGTCAGTCTTGGAACTATCATGAACACTCACGATCCGTAAAGGAATGCTATTTCCTGACTTGGGAAAGCCCTCGAACCCTAGATGATACCAGGCTAGCCACGCGATCTGGAATGGAAAACGGTGAGGCGTATCATCAAGAGAGGCCCTCATAAGGGCAGACAGAAAGAGGTGCATCTGATTGAGATCCAAGCTAATTATTTCGTGCTGACCTTAGCTTTTAAGGGGCTTGCCAGCGCTTGTCCAATTAGCCAACAGCACAGACCCAGTACGCCCCAAAGACCAATGGGCCCTTTTGGATAAGCACTTCGTATCCAATTAAAAGTTGCCCCTGTCTGTCCGACACGAGCATCCCAAGACATCGCCCTGGCACGAAGAGCCACCTTTTCCGAGTTCCCTGCTGCCAGGCTTCGCCTTGCCCTTGAGCGAACGCCCATCGACGACATCAACGCCAGCTACGGACGATCTTGAGACGAGGACAACGTCTACGGTCGAGTAGGACAGCGAATACGATCGGCTTCCATTACCACTGCGCATCGCCCACGTTGGCCTCTTAAGCCGTCGGCACTACCCTCCTTGCTGGCTGTCCACTGACGAATCGCACCTGTTACTTGCCCTTCTTTCGATTCGAGTGCGATTATCGTCGCGCTTGTGCGCCCCCGGGCGAAGGTTGCTCGATGACCTCTTATGCCTTGCCTACCGATTCCAAGATGATGCCCCGGCATCACGCAAGTGGCTACTCCAACGGCTATCCGCGTGGGAATACATTTGATATCTCTCCTCATAGGTAAGGGACCCTTGGACTACCAGATGCAACATAAAGTTCACTGACACTGCTACCGTTATAGATTTCAGCCTCGAACGGGTACGCCCGCCCACCGCCGTCGAAAGAAGCTCCTCGTCCGTCTCGGCGTTGTTGTGTCTCTCCTCTTCGTCTTCAGCCTCTGGCTCTGGCCTTCGAGCTCGGTCGCATCCCTCGTTTCGTTTGGTCTCCTTTCAACAGGCAGCGGCATTGAGCTCGAGACGGTCCGATACTATGACTTGACAAACGTGCAAGGTACCGCCCGTGGCTGGGAGCGTGAGGAGAGGATTCTGCTTTGTGTGCCCCTCCGTGATGCTGAACCTCATCTTCCCATGTTCTTCTCTCACCTCAGGAACTTCACCTACCCACATCATCTTATCGACCTTGCCTTTCTGGTATCTGATTCCAAGGACCGGACGCTTGAGGTGTTGTCAGAGCGATTGTCAGAGATCCAGGCCGATCAGGATCCTCGGCAGCCCTATGGCGAGATCTCCATCATTGAGAAGGACTTTGGGCAGAAAGTCGACCAAAACGTTGAGAGTCGTCACGGCTTTGCCGCACAAGCAAGCCGAAGAAAGCTGATGGCTCAAGCCCGTAACTGGCTGTTGAGCGCGGCACTACGACCCTACCATTCGTGGGTTTACTGGCGCGATGTCGATGTAGAAACTGCGCCATTCACGATTCTCGAAGACTTAATGAGACATAATAAGGATGTTATTGTTCCAAGTATGTTCCGAATCCCAGAGCTTACAACTCTTCGGTACGTCGTACTAACATAAAGATAGATGTCTGGCGACCTTTGCCTGACTGGCTTGGTGGTGAACAACCCTACGATTTGAATTCATGGCAAGAGTCAGAGACGGCTCTTGCACTGGCGGACACCCTGGATGAAGATGCAGTCATCGTTGAAGGCTACGCCGAGTATGCTACATGGCGACCCCATTTGGCATACCTCCGTGACCCTTACGGTGATCCGGATATGGAAATGGAGATTGACGGGGTGGGAGGTGTAAGCATCTTAGCTAAAGCTAAAGTGTTTCGGTCTGGCGTTCATTTTCCGGCCTTCAGCTTCGAGAAGCATGCCGAGACTGAGGGCTTTGGCAAGGTAGGTAGCAGCGTGATTTAGGTCACTTATCGTGGTCTGGGACTGACATGTGGAATCTAGATGGCCAAGCGCATGAAATATTCCGTCGTAGGTTTGCCACACTACACAATTTGGCACTTGTACGAGCCTAGTGTGGATGACATTCGCCACATGGAGGTATGAGTCTGCAGTTCGTGTCTTTTTTCGCATTAATGCTGACAAGAATACAGGAGATGGAGCAGGAGAGAATCGCCCGTGAGAAGGAAGAGGAGGACAGGAAGCTCAAGGAGCAAAGGATCAAGGACGAGTTCGGAGAGGCAAATGGCCAGTGGGAGAGGGACAAGCTGGACATGCAGGAGCTCGTGGAGCAGCAGAAGGCTGCTGCGGATGCGGCCAAGTTGGAGGCCGAAGCGGCGGCAAAAGCTGCAGACCCGGCGGCAAAAGGAGAGGTTCTCGCAGGAAAGGGCGCACAAGCCGCAGAAAAGGTCGTGGTCGATGCCGGAGGAAAAGTTGCAGATGCCGCAGCCAAGGGTGCGGAAGTTGCAGCGAAAGGTGCAGAGGCAGCAGCCAAAGGAGCCGAAGCCGTTGCAAAAGGGGCAGAGGACGAAAAGGTGGCCGCAGCCTAAGAAGGATCCTTACGTTGATTGGGAAGTTCTGTCTTTCCCCTCCCGTCTCGTACGCGAACGACCACTGGTTTTCATCTATTGTATAATATCGAGGGTTGATGTAGACGGAGGGCTTTACTTGTGGGTGCGCGGGTGAGGGCTGGTGGGAAACAACCCTCTGGTGTAGAGGCGTCTGGCAAAGGGAAACTGGTAAAAACATCTGCCTCCAGGGTACGTTAGGTAGGTGCTATCGTAATCAACCTGTGGTTTAAATGGGTGTCAGAGTTTTGAGGATGTAACATTATGTGAAGGGGTTTTGCTTGGGATCATAGAAATAAAGGCACTGCTTCTAATGGAAATGTAATTTCGGTTTGCCTTAAGATAGTTGAGTTGAGAAGCATGCCTCCAAGGATTACGTAGTAAAGCCCCTAACGCTCCGTGGGACACACCTTAGGCTGGGCGAGCAGGCAGCCAATCAGGACGTGGCGTGGACGACACCTTCTGTAAAGTCCAAGCTCGCGCGACAGGTTGCTTCAAAGCAGCGCTCGACCTGCTGATTTGGCATAGGCCGAGAGGACACGGTAAATTCTATTTTGACGGGGAGTATTAGTTCCTACACGGCTTGAGGATATCAGAAGTCAGGTTGGTGCTTGCTGTTTTACCCTCTAAAGCACGCGCGTGTGACCCCTAATGCGCGACCAGAACGCTGACCTTTACACCTGTCCTTCAGCGAAGCAGATCATGAATCGCGATGCGCAGCCCTCCGTCAACATGGAGAGCCCTCGATCTTCCGGCGTCGCGACTTTTGAGTCCCGAAGCATTCCCCCGAGAATGCAGTATCGAAGTCGACCGGTTTCTGTCGCTGTTGACCCTGTTTCGCTAGTCATCTCCGAGTGCATATCCATCACTTCTGCCATCCAGAAACATGCGCGCTCGCCGCATTCGTCGGTGTCCGCGATCCTTGGCGGAAGTCCCAATACTATCCACCTTGGTCCCCCGAGTCCACCTCCGAGGGGTCGAAGTAAGAGTCCGTCGGGAGGCACTGGCGGCGATGGCACTCAAGACTCGAGCCTCACCAATCGATGGGGTTTACGGGGCCAGAAAGGGAAGAGCATGCAAGACAACCCAATGATTGCAGGCTTTGGCAAGCTGAGGCACGAGCTTGCTGGCATCAAGGGTGCGTTTTCTCAGGCCGTCCGTCTCGTTCAACACGATAGCTAACCCATCTCTAGACATTAGATCCTTCGATGCCCCTTCACTCCTTGCGCCTTTCCTCCATATCATCCAAGCGAAAGGCACCGCGGCCCCGATCACTATCCTTGCCCTAGGCGCGTTGAGGAAATTCTTGGCCTATGGCTTCATCTGCCCCGATTCCCCACGCTTCGCTTTGGCTATGCAGTCTCTTTCGGCCGCTGTAACACACTGCCAGTTCGACATCAGCGACTCCGGTCAGGTCGAAGTCGTACTTCTCATGATCCTCAACCTCATGGAAGATATGATGTCAGGTCCTGGGGGAGACATTCTTAGCGATGAGAGTGTATGCGACATGATGGGCCGTGGCCTGGCAATCTGCTCCCAGCCACGGTTCTCGCCAGTTTTACGTCGAACTGCCGAGGCCTCCATGGTGAGGATGTGCCAGATCATTTTTGAAGATGTGAAGCACCTGGAAGTCGAAGCCGGCGACGATACCGAGGCACTGGATCAACAGATGGACGACGAGATGGGGAGCGTTAGGATGGAACCAGCTGGTCCTGGTGCAGAACTCCTACCTGGCGAGTCCACTCCTCTTGAGGCACCAGAGACACCGGATCCCGAGAGAAGCAGCAGAGACACAGCATCTACTACTGAAACTGGACAAGGAACAGTAAGCGATCCGAGTGAGGAGAGGGAGTCTCTCGATCTGAGACCCTACTCTCTTCCTTCAGTTCGAGAGCTCTTCCGTGTCCTAGTGAACTTCCTAGATCCGAATGACAGGCAACATACAGATACCATGAGAGTCATGGCGTTGCGCATCATTCACGTCGCATTTGAGGTTTCAGGGCCATTCATAGCTCGACACCCTGCTTTGGCAAGCATAGCTGAAGACCGCTTGTGCTGCTACCTGTTTCAGCTTGTCCGATCAGATAACATGGCTATACTCCAAGAATCTCTGATCGTTGCTGGAACTTTATTGGCAACTTGTCGAGGTGTTCTAAAGCTGCAGCAGGAATTATTCTTGTCCTACTTGGTTGCTTGTCTGCACCCTAAGGTGGACATTCCTCGCGAACCTGGCATTGAACCCTCGCTCTATGCAGGTATCCCGCAAACTCCCAAACTGGTCAAGCCTTCACCCCAGTCATCGCAGCCTGGTAGTGGTCGGTCAACTCCGGTTCCTGTTAAAGATCGCCAAAAACTGGGGTTGGAAGGTGGTGCTCGGAAGCCCGATGCCCGCCAGGCCATGGTGGAAAGCATTGGTGTATTGTCGAGGATGCCAACCTTCATGGCCGAACTCTTCGTCAACTATGACTGCGATGTGGACCGAGCAGATCTCTGCGAAGACATGATCGGGCTGTTGTCAAGGAATGCCCTGCCAGACTCGGCGACTTGGAGTACGACCAGCGTACCACCCCTCTGTCTTGATGCTCTCCTGCGTTATATACAGTTCATCGCTGAAAGACTTGACGAAGACCCCGTGCGGGATAACTACCCGGATGCAGACATCCTCAGGGAGCAAAGGCGAAAGAAGAAAATAATCATCAAAGGGATGAGTAAGTTCAATGAGAAGCCTAAGGCTGGCCTAGGCTATCTGGAGGCGCAGGGAATTATCGAGGATGCCCGAGACCCTGCCGCCGTTGCAGGATTTCTCAAGGGAACATCTCGTGTATCGAAGAAGGTTCTTGGCGAGTTTCTCTCCAAAAAGGGCAATGAGCGCATTCTGGAAGAGTTCCTAGCTTTGTTCGACTTCTCGGGCAAACGCGTTGATGAAGCCCTGAGGGGTCTTCTCGAAAGCTTCAGGTTACCTGGCGAATCACCTCTAATTGCTACAATTGTTGAGGCTTTCGCGGACAAATACTGCTCCGGGGTTACTCCGGAAGGAGTTGCTAACAAGGATGCTGTTTTTATCCTGACCTACGCCATCATCATGCTGAATACAGACCAACATAACCCAAATGTGAAATCAACAAAACGAATGACCTTAGAAGATTTCTCAAAAAATCTCAGGGGACAAAACGGTGGTGAAAATTTCGCGCCAGACTACCTGCAGGGAATCTATGACTCGATCAAATCCAACGAGATCATCTTGCCAGATGAACACGACAACAAGCATGCCTTCGACTATGCTTGGAGAGAACTCCTACTCAAGACCGAGTCTGCTGGTACTCTTACCCTTTGCAATACCAACATCTACGATGCCGACATGTTCGCTACCACCTGGAGGCCAATCGTGTCAACCTTATCCTACGTCTTCATGTCCGCTACCGACGATGCCGTCTTCGCGAGAATCGTTACTGGCTTTGACGAATGTGCACGCATCGCTACAAAGTACCAGAACACAGAGGCTCTTGATCAGATAGTATACTGTCTCAGCCATATGTCGACTTTGGCCACTGATTCACCATTCAATACTTCGCTCAATACTGAGGTCCAAGCTGGTGATGGCAGCGTCATGGTCAGCGAACTTGCGGTCAAGTTGGGGAGGGATTTCAGAGCCCAGCTCGCAACTCTGGTCCTCTTCCGAGTGGTTACTGGCAGCGAAGCTCTAATCCACAATAGCTGGAAATACGTAAGTCTAAATCCTCTCGACATGATGCCATGCTAAGTAAAGCAGATGATACGAATATGGCTCAACCTTTTCACAAACTCGTTGATCCCGCCTTTCACCCCTAGCAGCATTCCTGCCTTGCCTGTTCCACCAATACCTCTACAAACGCCATCACAGGTCATTGATCGAGCCGCGAGAGCCTCAGACACAGGTTTCTTTTCCGCTTTCACTTCATATATCTCCAGCTACGCTGCAGATGACCCCCCTGAGCCATCGGACGAAGAGCTTGAGAGTACCCTCTGCACAATCGACTGTGTGAGCTCATGCAAGATGACGACAGTTTTTGAGAACATTGCGTAAGTTAATGCTTGCCGTCAAGAGGGTTGCGACTAACATATCAGGAATCTTAACGCGTCTGCTGCCACCCTCGTGGTAGAAGCTCTCATCGACCAACTTCCTGAGGATAGCAATGTGACTGTCATCACCGTAAAACAGGAGAATTTACCCGCTTCTCCCTCGAATGGCCAACACCCGTCGGCTAGACATCCTAAATATGACCCAAGCGTAACGTACATTCTAGAGATCTGTACCATGTTGGCAACTAGGGATGCCGAGTCTATCGCAAGCATGGGTAAGTTGGTCTTCGATACTCTACAGGGTATTCTCCGCGACTCGATCCGCTATCATGCAATCACTATATCAAGAGTAACATTCTACGCCTTGAAAATTTTGAAAGCAAGCTATGTGAGATCTCAAGCCACCGAATCTAGTTTGCATCGATACTGACAGAACTATTAGGATGATGACTTCGTTAACGTGCCGTTCCTCCTTCATACTATCTCTAGCTTACCGCAAGACGCACTGGGCAAAACATCGGACCTTGTACTGACCGGACTTGCGGCGTGTATCGATGAGTCTGGGCCATTGAGGCGTGAGATGATGACTTCTCCAGACTTTTGGGCTATCCTTCGAACACTGGCTGGAAAGCCTGAGTCGGCATCGTTGGTGTTTGGAATCCTGGAAAAGGGAACTACTGGAACGCCCCCCGCTATTATGGCTGATAACTATGAAGCAGCAATATCTCTGCTCAATGATTTCGCCTCCGCCGCCAACCCGCACAAATCACCCAAACCAAGGACGGACCCTCGGCATCAAAAGGCCGGTAAACAGAAGCAGGAGGGAAAACAGTATGTTCTCATTGACTGAATGAGGATATTTTGGCTAACAAGTTGCAGGAACGCCGAAGCCGTTGAGCGAGGTTCGAAAGCCGTGAACATATTGTACAATATGACGGCACGTATTCCTCAGCTCATGCAACAGTCTCAACTGGAAAGTAGTGAAGGTATGTCAACTGTCTCTGATGCTCGGGCAACTACTGATTTTTACTAGCCTGGTCGGCGTACTGGCTACCAATTTTCCAAGCTTTAACAACGCAATGCACCAACCCCTGTCGAGAGGTCCGCCAAATTGCCTTCTCTGCCCTGCAAAGATCGCTGCTTTCACCAGAACTAACGGTCAGTGATCCTAAGGAATGGACCGCCATCTTTGGCAAGGTTCTGTTTCCCTTAATTCTTCGACTTTTGAAGCCAGAGGTATTCTCATCTGATCGCGATGGGATGAGTGAAATGAGGGTCCAAGCGTCATCACTGCTTTGCAAAGTGTTCCTGCAATATCTGGTGCTCTTGTCTGAGTGGGATGGCATGCTGGATCTTTGGATTAAGATCATCGAGATCATGGATCGCCTTATAAACAGTGGTCAGGGCGACAGCTTGGTGAGTATAAGTCTCCTTCCTCTCTCCTTTGACCAAGACTAAGAAAGTATTAGGAGGAGGCTGTTAGAGAGAACTTGAAGAATGTCGTCTTGTTCATGGCCAGTAGTGGATACCTAGTGTCGCCAAAGCAAGATCCTTCAAAGGAGACGTTGTGGAACGAAACATGGAAGCGTATTGACCGTTTCCTACCAGACCTACGGAGCGATCTTGCGCTTGAACCTCCATCCGAGGAGGAGGGCGACAACAAAGCTCACGACAAAGTTAAGGACACGGAAGTCACCTCTAGAAACGGAGTTGAGGGACCGGCAGCGGAGGCAGATGAGGACGAAGATGAAGATGAAGAAGCGAAGGATGAACCAAAAGAGGAAATCTAGGAGGCATAGAAATGACCGGGAGAGGCCAAACCCCCCAAATGGAGTGTGTAAATAGAGGTTTCGAGGCGTATTTGACTGTTGTCAAGTCGATGCGCCATTCAACTATATAATCCAATAGATAACTGCTATAGAGGCCGGCCTCCTAACTGTGACAACCGGCTGCCACCGAAGTCAGCACCACCACGAAGGTTACCAGTATCGCCTATGACGGATATCCCTAGATGCGTAAATTCGGACTCATCCGTCGGCCACAACAAGAAATAAAGCTCTCAACATTGGTTTTTTGTTCGCCGCGATGTTCCATTTCTGGAGACGAACCATCACTTCTCGCATGCACATACAACTAAGTAACAATAATATCAAGTAATATTCAGATCTAACATCATGTTTATCATCCAACTTGTCTCATTGGAGACTCATCTAGATAGATGGGCCTCAGCGAATTTTTCCTGCAAGCCGGGGTTGACTTTCTCATACCATTCCAGCCGATACTTCATCCTCAACAATGTCGCTTGAATCGATCTTGTCAGCTCATATAAAGAGGCGTTCTCCATCGAAACTATGCTGTCAACGGGCCAAATCTTGGGGTTATTGCGATACTCCTCGGCCAGTCTCTTCAACTTAGCTGGCTGTTTCTGAGGCTCTTGAACCGCTGCCGTCTCCGCTGGAAACTTTCTTGTCGAAGGCAGTGATTCCGTCGCCTTCGCATTCACCTCCGTTGAGCGGATTGCAAGCAAATGCGTCCGTTCCTCCGGCATCTCAACCTCCTGCTTCTCATGCTTCTCGCTTGGGCATGGACAGCGAGTGGAGTCAAAAATTACCGCTGTCGAGTCGCGAGGTTGTCCAGCCTTGGTGGTGAGTGGCTGAAGGTATCTCCTGTTCTGGGGTGAGATGCTTACCTGCTGACTGTCATTTAAGACAATTCCATGCCTCTTAGGATGAGTGTGGTTGAAGACGTACGGTTTTGCATCGCAGGGTGCCTCCTTTGGTTCAACCCCGGCGTCCAGGTTCCTGCCGTGACACTGCTGCTCCGACAAGACTGTTGTCTGTTGTCCCCCACCTAGGATGAGAGTATGCTCCATAGGAATGTTCTGTCTAGCGATCATGTTGTGGGGGGTACCATGCGATTCATTCTGCACCCCCTCGAGGTCCTGCATATAGCAGGATGCGATTAAAGCAGGGCAGGACTTCACTACCTCTTCAGGCTTCTGAAATCCGGAGTTGTTCATTCTTTGATGAAAAGTCGGCTGATCAAACAGAGGCGTAGGAGTGATTAGCTGATGGAGTTGATGGGTCTGAGAAGTTGGCTGCGGGCTGGAGCAGGCAGACCCCTGAACAGCGTTCGACTCACCGGTGTGATACTGGTTTCTCAGCTGCGTACTTCCCAGGGTGGGAACCTTGCGCAACTTGTTTCTGGCGCGAGTTCCCGGAATGGCGATAGGACAAAGGAGTTGCTTTGCTCTACCAGAGAGGGTCTTTCCCGCCTGAGACGAGCATCCCCTTCCATAAGGAAGTCTTGGTCCAGCAAGCTCTCCATGCAGGCTCATTTGGGCTCGTCTCTGTAGGCGTTTATAATGACAGACTTGGGGAATGCCGACCTTGGCCGATAGGGTTCAAACAAAACTCACTATATTCAAGCATTCAATAATGATAGGGCACGAGTCTCGTTTGATAGAGGAGGAAGTGGTCTCTATATACCTAGAGGTAGGGAAGGCGTTGTGCTCCCATTGTCCCAAATCTCAGTCCCAACAATCACTGTCAGAATAGAGAAATACAGTGGCTTTTATCTGAACCATCCGAGCATCTTTGTTGTTCTAAGTGTCGAACGCTATGTGAACAAAGGAACCACGAAAAAGGATGCCGAGTCAGTACCTTTTTATAACGAGACTGCCTCTTTCTGTTCTTTGCCGAGAACAGACGGGGCTGCGGCGGACTGGCTAATAAGTTAACACAAATTCCATGGCAAAGTACTTTGATGGTGAAATGGTACCTATCTGGCTGCGGATACCCGGTTGTACTCAGTGTGGTCTCATCGACGCATCGAGCCTCGGCAGGTTCGTTGGTTGACTGACCTTCAAACCAGATGTCAGACCAACACCTGCTAAACTCCCACGATTATTAGCAAAGCCCGGGGTATTTGTACCCAGATGTCGCATCGTGGCCGCTGACGTTGGTGCGGGTGTCCCGCCTGGGCCGGAGAAGTTAGGTGGTCCAAGCATCGACTGGCCTCCGACTCTTTGGCGACGAGACCCTAATCCAGGAGTAGCTGAACTCTCAGCTTTTTGTGTGAGTAAAATTTCCTTCAAGGGTGCCGTTTGAAAGACTCACCCCGAATCGACCCTCCAAGCCTTGGCCACCGATGCTCTTCCGCAACCGCGTTGGAATTTGATCGAGGCATGCTAGTATTCATGTTTGAAAGGTCAAACCTCTGACTCTGGCTGAAGGCAGACCAAGAATTATTTTCAGGATATTCATGGTCTGGTATGCCACCAGAGAATCCGTGATCTAATTGTGATCCCGCTTGAAGTGTCGAGTCGACGGCATCGGAGGCTGCACGTTGAATGTGGCCCATTTCAGCCTTCCGCTTAACCTTGTCATAAAGCTCTTGGGTTTGTAAAAGCTTGCGAGTCTTCTCTCGGTATGCTTGAGTTATTTCCTCGTTCTTTCTCCGTAAGGCGTCCTGTTCCGTCGCTAAACCTAAGTCTGTGAGTTTTACCCTTGGTCGGGGGTACCTCGATCACTGACTACTAAGCTTATCTTGGAGGCCTTCAATCTCCGCATTGGCATCGTTGACTGTCTTATCGAGTTGAATGCTAAGGCTGGAGTACTTTTCCGTCAACGTCTTGTATAGGTACTGCTGGTAGTAGATGTCTTGGGTTGCCTGATAAGCCCAAAAGCTGAGGGCTCGACCTGCGCATTCCATGATGACATTAGGGCTTAACCCACTCAAGATGCTTGTCTTATAATCCTCGCTTGGGTTGAGGTTGGCGATGACTGCATCGTCGGGGTTGGTGAGTTGCGAATTGCATGCTGGACAGGTATTGCGCTGCTCAGTTTCCTGACCCCTAACACCAAGTCGATGAGCGCAATCTATGCAGAAAATGTGGCTAGAGGAGAGAGATTAGTGACAATCACGGTCACCCTGGAAGAAACTGAAGAACCTGCAAGTCGTGACTAGAGCTCGATCAGACAGCTCCCTGCGGCATTTCAAATTGTTGCAAGTCAAGGCATGCTCCATGATGAGCGATGTGATGGGCGTTGCCTAATCTGAACGAGGTAACAAATCCCAAGGACCTCCGAGAAGATGAATTATTTGACGTTGGGAGGTTTCGGCTTAACGAGATTCGACTCCAGATCAATCGCAATTGGGTGAGGTACCTCAGGCTTCAAGATTTCCATTGTGCCAAGTAAATACTAGTAGTATTGGAAGCTGCAATCCAGGTGCCTTCCCCTTTGGCGGCTGGGTTGACCGCAAACGCCACAGAAAGAAGCTTCCGCTTTCTAACGTGCTCTGGCTTGCTAATGAAATCAGAAGGATCCCTATAGGTGCCACTTAGAATGACATAGTTGTCGTCCCTGACAAATTTGGTGCTGTGGCCCATAGATGTCCTTGATAGTTCAACCATCTAGAACGGACAGAGAGCTGGGTCCTGGTATCAAGATAGACTCAACCTCATTCCGGTACCTCATTGCTATATACCGACAACGAAGTCTTTGTGCGCTCAGATGACAGTGGCTAAGGCCGGTAAATTGTGAAAGCTATTGGTAGCTGTGGTATTTCCAAGGCCCTTGAAATGATGAGAGAAAGAAAATAGATGATAAATGACGGCATAACTGTTGCCAGAAGGTCACAATAATGCTTAGGGTCAAGCTTTGGAGATTAGCTAAGATCCCGTTTGTAAGAAGTGCTATGGAGTAAGACTATTCATCACAAATACAGAATACAGCTATGCCGGAGTTCATTCTGACTAACGGATACCATTCGAAGTGGATAATACAGCTTCTTTAAGCGCGACCTCATATATTAACGTACGTGCAGGAATGCATGCACAAATGATCTTCTCAGTTTCTGTAACAGCACGCTGATCGTTGAATGATCATAATATTTCCCAAACCGTGCCCTTGGCTTCAGCTTTCTTGCCAGTAACCCATTTTCGACGTCTGTGCGATAGTATTGACCTGCAAAGTTTCTAGATCCTCTAGCTCCATGTTGAAAAAAGGTACCTGAAAGCATACTTCATGTATTGTAATTTCTGGCTCACAGCCTGTTTTTGAGGTCGAAGATTTCGTACTCAGGCCCTGCAATGCTGTGTATATTTGCAGTATAACCTCTCGGCAACGCCGAGCCGCAAGTGACCAATCTATCATAGCATCAAACAACTCAACGACAATTTCCACCTGTTTGTACCATTCCGAGACAAATGGGCTGCCGCCGTCCGACAAGATACTAATGAGTGGAATCATGGCAGCTTGGTAGAGAAAGATGACAGCGTTCCAGCAGGAAATTTGGTTATGCGCCCACGCGTGGGAGATATCCTCAATCGTTGTTTTGGCCATTTCCTGGCAAATCTTGATGGCCGCCATGTCGTGGTCACCCAAATCAGAGGTGACTATCTTAGGAAGTGCTGGACGATGGAGGAGCATACGCAAGTTCTATTATCGCCACTTCATCATACATCGAGACAGGTAGAGTGGCTCGTCGCAAGGCTCAGTTGTCTTGAGTAACCATGGAAGACCATCATACCAGCCTACTGACTCTTTATCTAACTTGTGGCGATCTTGGTACGTTGGGAGGTGGCTTGCGGTGAACACTTTCTGACTCCGCGTTGAGATATTGCAGAAGCTGACGCTCTCCAGCAAGGGGAGGAATAACTCCTGCGGCGTCTGATCATTGACCTAAATAGGTGGTTCTTAGTCAGGTCTAAGAACGCTCGCTATCTTTGGCAGAGAAAGGATTTACCAAGTTCATGCTAATTTCTGGTGAAAGAGTCCTGATTGCAGGATTCCACTTTTCATTATAGGGTTGAACAATGGTGATTGCGTTCCAAGAATCGAGGCAGTGCAAGGACAGCCAGGTACGCTGGCGATCCTCAAGAGTGATCGGGAACCCCCCCTATTAGCCGAGTCTTTATGATGGAATCCCATAGAAGCAGCCATTCTAATGGTAGCACCCATGATAGCTTTCGCCATGCTAGGTCGATTGACATAGTGCAGGTAGTAGCCACCAACAAGGGCGAGAGCTTGAACAGTCTCGAGATGCCTATTGCCGAAAGCACCGATCGTGAGGTGCTCCATCGCGCAATTGTAATACCGAATGTGGGTAAAGTCATCCGCTTTTGTAGCGGCGATGCTTCCCATAGCAAAAACCATGTTCAGGAGACTGATCCATGGACTATCGCTCCTTTGGCCCTTTACATAGTCTGTTCGAAATACATCTTCGTCGAGCATAGGGGCAAACATGTGGATGCGTGTAAAGTAGGCATCGATGAACGTCTGGCCCATCCACGACCACGGAATGCGAGAGTTCTTCGTAGGAATCATTATCCTCTGTGGGATGCTTGGTAAGTTATTGGTCATCTCAAATTGGCTGAGGGCTTGAGGCAGAGAAGCTTGGAGTCGAGGTTGTACTTTCAGCATTGCTGTTAGGACTTGCCGATAAACGAGGGAGCAGGATTAGATGTCTAGAATTCAGGATCGGGCGATTTATCATAGCTATTATCAGTATTGGCATCAAAGTAATCTCCATCTTGTCGCTCCTTCTTCCCTTTGGGCTTCTTGATCGAAATCTGATCAAGGCTAAAAAGGGAGGGAGCTGTAAGCGAACGGAAATCTTCCGTCGTTGAACGAGTATCCAGGGGAGGTGATGGTAGAACCATCGAGGCATCAGCTTTTGGACACTCCAGAAGGTTGATGAGCTCCTCGCGCGACAAAGACTAGAGTGATGAAACTTCGTGGTTAGGGTAGAGGCGTTTCAGGATAAACCGACACTCTGCCAATGACTCAGACAACGCTTCAAGCGTTCTCAACGAGATTTACCGCCACTCTCAAATCCCTATGGTACTGGCTGGCTTACCTTTTTGAAGGAACGGCCCGTTGGCGGTGTTCCTTATAATTACACCCATAGACTGTGCGGCTAGAGATGCACTGCGCACAAGGTTGCTGGCTACTGCACCGTACCTTGCCTCTCTTGCACTCAGCACATGCATTTCGAGTAGTGATACGTTTTTTGCCTGCACTACCACTAAGCTTGGCACCGAGAGGCGTTCCAGACGGTTTCTGGGTAGTGACCCCTAGGACTGAATCGTACATAAGTTTGTAGCCGGCTTGAAAGCACGTATACTGAAGACTCACATGTATGAAACATCCCTCTCTCGGTAGACATGATTTGAGAGTCTTAGGGAGGTGCTAACCAATTCGATCCACGTCACTCAACCTCAAGAACCGGTTTCAGATACTTCATAGTATTAGGCCATATACTATGGCAATAAAGTGATTAGAAAAAAATTCTCTGAGTTATTGGCGCAAATCCGGAGTAGAAGAACAACAAGCCATGCCGATTGATCTACATGGAGGCCTTATGGTTCATATCAACAACATTGAATCAAGTCGAACCTACGCGAAAGATTGGAGTCCGGAGAAGTCCCCAAATGAAGAACAAAGACCGGCAAACTGTACAAATGTCATTGCCATGCCAAGTGGGGTACCATCATGGATGTGATGGGGATTCTACAGAAAGTGGAAGAGGGGAAGTTGAGGACTCGGACGATTGACTGAGGGAAACATGACTCTATCCTTCAGTGAAATCACGGTTGAAGGACATCTTGGGCACCAATGCTTTATCAGTTTCCACCCTGAGCAACTCGGATTCTCCGTATGGAGAATGCGGAGCCTGCATCGACGGGCCGAGAAATAGATTTGCATGCCGTTCGAGGACCATCAACCCGCAGTATTGCAGAGAAAATTCGCATATATGACTGCAACATACGTTAGTGGGTCCTACGATCTTTGACCGCTACACCTCTGTAGAGCCATTGGGAGAATATGACCAAGAGCTAGTATGCCCAGAATCCATATAAGTGCCGTATTGTTCTGCCGAGACCAGGATATTACTCTGCTGTTCTTGTCCTTCCAGCCATCCTTGTTAGGTCAAGTGACGACAGGAGATTGCATTCACGAATGATTAGATGTTGTATGTGCAGGACCGTTGAGTGAAAGTAGCTTGTTAGAGTCGCAATAAACCCCGGTTTTGTGCCTGAAAGGACCAGAAGCATCTGGATCTTCGGCCCGTAACGTCCCTCGCCGATCATGTACCCCAGCTTCTTTGACCCCTGCCGAAACCATTCAAATTCCACCTTGGCTAACCAGTATGTATGCTAGTCTCTATGCCACTCACTGCTGAATTAATCCACCAGTCAGTGCCTGCTTGCAATGTTCTCCGTGAGACTTGGAATGGTAAGCTACAATATCACAGGACTGCCCATTGACAAGGATCAGAGCTCTCCATCTTGAGTAGCGGCTGTTACTATTACTAATGGTAGCTTCCTTTCGAAATCTTCAAAGAATATCCACTTTGGCGGGACTAATTACGATCCCTAAGCTATCGCTGACGAGATCATGCCAGCCGAACGGAACACTAAAGCACTGCTATCTACCACCCTTTGAGGCCTTTTGCCGCCTCTAACATAGTCTATCTCATGCGGATACTTGGGAGCTGCTAAGAAACCGTCACTTGTTCTGTAGCTTCGCTGATTGTCCTCAAACGGGGTTGGTCATGGGCTACATATCTACAACTAACTGTGTCTGAATCTGCGTAACACCTTGTCCCTCTCTAGATGTCCGTCGCCGGACCAACAGTCCAGTATTGTCGATAGTCGGTACGTAAAGCAACCATTACATTACGGTCATGCTTGCCGCCGTTAGCTCTTAGACAAATAATAATCCGTTTCAGCGCCCGACCTAGTCTTTCCGCAAGGACTTGTGATCAGATTGGTCTCCATCAGAAGACGTGGTGCAAAACTGACGCCCGGTTTTCTATAGCCTCAGCTTGCCTTCGCCGTCTGCCATGATGATTGAAGCTATTGGCGTCTCCATCTATTAAGTTTTTCGCACCGCTTTGCTTATGAGTCGAGTTTACGATTCTTATCCCAAAGTAGTTGTCTACAGCGTTGCCGCTTCCGGGCCGTTCTCAGTGGTTATCAGCTACACTTAACCCTGATTCTATCTCATAGGCGGAGGATCTGACACCGGCTCTCAATACCATCGAAAATGCAGGTGTTGTCAATGGGGACGTATTGCTTCGTGATGATTTTGATCATCTCTTGAGCCACCATACCGCCTGTTACAGCAGAAATGTTATGAAGCTCCCCACCAGCGGCCCTGGACACCTCCTGCGCTATTTGCACGAACCGTTCCTGGTCGGCGGCCTGAGGTGCTCTCTGCTTGATGGAGTCCGTTATCTTTTGAGCAGATGTCGTTGTCACATACGAAGTGGCCGTTAGTGCAAGGTAGATGGGAAGCAGAGACAGTGGCATCTCTGGGCCAGCCAGTGCAGCCAGCTTATCGTTTTCTAGCTCTTGCTCTGCATAGCACGCTGTGTCAGCTCATGATGACGCCAATAACCAAATTCTCCCCTATTCACTTACCAACTACCTTCTCAATGCGAGCAGTGTCCTCGACGCTATTAATCAGTTTTATAAAACTTGCGTTCTTACAGAATAATTCCACCTCGGCAGGGTCAATGCCTTCACCACCTGGTTGAGTACGAACCGCATCAAGAACTTCGTTAACATCCTGGCGAGCTTTCTGCTTATAAATATTTTGTAGTCTGATGTACACGCTAGACTGGGCCTTCATATCAGGCAACCCACCAGGAACGGGTAATCGGTCATGCCTCTGATAGAACTGCTTGACTGCTTCCGCAATAATCCAGAACCCAGACGTCGCCTCGTTCTAGTCGAATGTTAGAAGTCTGAAGTATAGCTGCTGGTTGACTCATCAGATCTCACCGGGTCCTGGTGCTGGTACTCAAACACCTGTCGAAGGGAGCTTGGAATTGAGGGTACGGTGATGTGTTTCATGACGGCAGCTACGGCTTCTTCGAAATTTTCTTCGCCTCCCTCAGGGTTTTCTTTTCTCATCGCGTCCGACACAGTCTTGCGGAATGCAATTTTATCGGCATAAGAAGTTGGATAGTTGCCGTCATGGCTCTGCCGCCACACATTCAAGTAATGTAGAAGAATAACGACGAGGGGCAAGTGGCCGTGCTCGTGGTTATCCAGCGCGTTGATGTTCTCGGTCAATTCCTTGGCAAAGCTGGAAAGTTCTGGCCAAGGGGCAAGCAACCTTAAGTCTGTAGTGGCAGCATCGTCAGGGTGAGTATCAACGATAGGAAAGGTGCCAGGGAGGTTGATATGGAAGTATGAGTAGAAGCCTACAGAGTGAACGGATATTATCGGCGTTCTATGTTGGCGACTATAATTCTGAATGAGTTGTACTTGCTCCACTGCAAGGGGAAGGGCATAGAGGATCATGGTAAATGTTGGAGAAGTATCGAGCAACTCAACAAGGTTGAAAGAGTCCTGAGTAGCTGTTAGTCGTCAGAAGAAGAGCGCTAAACGTTATATGAGCTTGCCTTAGACTTGGGATACCACTCCCCCTGGACCTCCGGGTTGAGCTCAACAAGGAGGCCAGTGCAGCATTCGGCTCGAGATTTGCCCAGACATGAATCATCGAGGAAGAAGTTCACGCCGAGGTCCTCACGGCTGACGGTAGCCTCATCGGCGATTGTAAACCTGCCAATACCTGAAGAATGAAAACAATAAGAATCAGGTTTCATCTTCCTTGAGTGAGTTGCGATGAGGGTATGTGAGCTGACAAACCAGGCAGGACAAGGTTCTTGAGGGTTTCAACACCAACAGTACCAGAGCCCGAGTTCACGAGCAGGATATTGGCAGATTCAAGGGCAGCCTGGCCAGTGGCAGCCCAGAGCCTCAACTGGCGATCATATTTCCTTTCCTTCTCCGAGGGACCATGAAGGACCGGAGGTGTCTGGGCCATGACGTCGGTCATGGTGGCTTCGTAGTGGGAGCTGTGCCCTAGGGTAGAAGTGGTAGGGTAAGGCAGGAAGCCGGATCAAAACAGCCACCGACTGCTTACTCAGAAGAGGGCCGACTACAGGGTCTTTTCCAGATATCAACAGCAGATGCAGACAGTCGGGGAGTTTCTATCCTTCAGCGGCCGATTAAATCGTGTCCCTCAGGAAGCTGATGGCGTGGACATGGAAGACGTTGGTTGGGCGAGAATGGGCCATCTCTCCTTACGGCTTAGCGCATAGTGGGAGTGGGCGAGTGGAGGTGGTCCGTGCAACCGAAAGCGAGCTTTAGTGCAGGTACGTACCCATCATTCAACACACCACCAGGGGCATCTGTAAGTTCTAGCGGCCGATTCCCTAAGGTATTATCGCCGTCTTCTCCAACATCCACCAAAGAAATTCCGTCCAGTCGGTTGGATTCTATTGCCGTTCCTTGCACCTAGCTGTACTTCTACCTAACTCTACTCATATCATCGTACCAAAGAAATTACTACCATGTTGATACAAGCATATGCTCGTAGCGGACATGTCCTCCATGTTCCCAGCCCCCGTCGCTCCATTATCCCGACGATTCGTGATGCTGCCGATGATCGAATTCTCCGCTGATTTCTCGGCTAGTCTCTTTGTCAGAGGCTCTCAGAGCACCGACCCTGATCAAACCCCTTAGAGGAATGGCATGAGATGACCGATGCGATATGATCCATGGGTGGATTAGTCCCGTACCCCCTGACCACAGACGCGAATGCGAGTATGTATCTCCACTTGCCAAACTCGTCCACATTTAGCTCCTGCAGGCTCTAAGGCGACGACGTTATGGGAAGATTGCCAAACTGTTTCTGAGGCTCGGGGAGATTCAGGCCGTCTAGGAGAAAGTGAATTCGCCGTCGGACTTTGAACAACGCCCCTACATACGATAGACCCTTCCTTAGTCGACGAATAGGCAGTCAGGCTTTAGCGAGTTGGGAAGCCGAGACTCGCAGGCAATTCCGCTCATTCACTGAGTCTTAGGGTGAATCACCATCCTCCCGACGGATGCTTCACCTCATATTGCGGGCGATTTTAGCCAGCTGAGGATCTTTTCTCAGCTGGCGCCCTCCGTCCGATCTCATCGGCTCTATGTCCTCGCATCCTCATCCGCCGACTCCTTTATAGCACCTTCGGGCCTCTATGAATAGCCTCCCCTATCCTAGGACTTTCTTTTCTCGAGAACCCCTCTCTTCAACCAACAGTTGTGTTACCGCGTAGCCTCCTCACCATCTAGCTTAGGGCCCAAGTCGTTGTACAAATGGAATCCAAGGTTGAAGAAGGTCGTCGCAGTGATCAAGACCTCGAACAACCCAACCAGCAACTTACGCCTTCTCCCGAGGATGAGTTTCGAGAGCCAACGTTGCCACCATGGCAGTTCTGGTTGTTGAGTGTTGGGTATTTCCATTGCTTCCCAACTTCGCCCACGGGCGGTTCGACATGTGCTGATCTCCGTCTCTTAGTATAACTCTCGGCCTCTTCCTCTCCATGATCGATACAACAATCGTTGCGACATGCCTTTACTCAATAGGAAGAGAGTTTCGCGCTCTCGAAGACGATAATTGGGTTGCTCTGAGTTACACGCTGACCTATCTTGGGTTTTCGGTAGTCTTTCCTCGGATATCCGATGTGGTTGGGAGACGCAACGCTTTCGTAGCAGCGTACGTCATATTCTTCGCCTTTTCGTTGGGTTGTGGCTTCGCCCAGACTTTGGACCAACTCATTATTCTCCGAGCTCTCCAAGGTGTTGGCGGATCAGGTCAGTTTGTTCTCGCCGTAGCATTCAGGCATCCCCTGTTTACCGAATTTAGGCCTGTATTCCTTGACTATGATCATGCTACCTGAAGTCTGCCCGCCGCATCTACGGCCTCGAATCGGAGCCTTGGTGGGTATGGTTGTTGCCATGGCTGGCATTCTAGGCCCTCTACTTGGTGGCATTCTGTCGAAATATGCCACATGGAGATGGGCATTCTGGATCAAGTATGCTCGCCAACTATCTCAGTCTTCTCGTGTTAACATCTTCTAGTGGCCCTATCGGGGGTGTATCCATGGTCATCTTCTTCTCCAACTGGCCAGACGCAAAGCACCTCCCAAACATTGAACGCCGCTCTTGGAAGGAGCTGGACTATCTTGGCTCACTTCTTGGCATATGTGCCGCCACGTTAGTCGTCTTCGCATTTCAGAATTCCGGTGTGAAACAGCTTTGGGATGACACCATGTTTATCGCTCCTTTGATAGTTGGACTGGTTGGCTGGGCGTCTCTTGTCGCCTGGCAGTTCTTTATCCCTGGACACCTGCCCCGTCTTGCCCCTGCTTTCCCTATCAGCCTCTTCCGGAATCGGGTATATGCCACAGCATCTTTGAACACCCTACTCCTAGGCTTCCCATATATGCTTCTGATCTATTCGGTTCCCCTCCGGATTCAATGGGTTGGTGGCAAGAGCTCGCTCGTCGCGGGAGTCATGATGCTTCCAATGGTCGGTACGGTCGCTATTGGTAGTATGGTAGCGGGCAAGATCAATTCGGTCAAGAATTACATCTTTGAAACACTTTTCGTGGGCTCCTGCTTGATGTTGCTAGGTTGCGGTTTATTGACGACTCTCAACCATACCCTAGATGCCGCAAAAATGCTCGGGTATCTCACGTTTACGGGCCTTGGTTTCGGTCTCACCATCGCTGCTTCAACCATGCTATCATCGATTGAGGTGCCCATTCGAGACTTTGGTAAGGATACCTACTGGTGCAGTTCCGCCGATGACCGCTAACTAAGCGTAGCGCCTGCTCAGGGAATACTCTCCCAACTTAGAATGCTCGGAGGCAGTCTAGGTATCGCATCTTCGACAGCCTTCTTATACCTGAAGGCTTCCAAGCACCTCGACGGCCCACTGTTATCGGACCCAGGACGGCACTTCACGGACGAGCAATGGCAGGGAATACATCTTACATTCACTGAGGCTTTTCGCTCACAAATGATAACGTCCACCGCCATCGCAGCCGTGGCACTGATCGTAACGTTTGGTGCTTTCCAGCGCCGACGCTTGCTCATAGATGAGCAGCGAACAATGCGAGTGAAAGAAGAGACCCTGAGACGGCGGGTGGTATCCTCGTCTCAATGAGATGTGGCTGAGACTGAGAGCGTACATGAAGTGTATTTCTGTAAGCGAACGCACTATCTTGGGGTGGCCCGGGGTTTTCTGGGCTTGATGGATGATTGCCCACTTCCACTGATAGATAAATGCATGCTAATGCCCTTCATCTGGATTCTTTGAGACTTTGAGGAGTTCTCATATTGTTACACCAATATAGATAAGATGAATGAATGACGCGACTCACATGCCCAACCTTTACTGTTGCAAATTCCTAAGGGGATCTTTCTGGTGTGTTCAATGAGTTTATTAAGGACATCCTAGCACGATGGGTACTTTTGGAACTAAGTTGGAACTTCAATGCTGGCCTCAACTTAGACCTTCGGTTGGCCATAGTCCTAAGCCAAATTCAACAAATGATTCTAACCTCCGTCTTGCAGGTAAGCCCCCAACCGCCAACCACCTGCACATTAGTGTTAAGGATGTCCACACTTTTCAGAGTCTTAGGTTTGGTGCAGACTATGCTAGAAGTGCAACATATAAAAGAAAAGGGAAACCTTCCCTTTTCACTCATCAACTTACCCTTCCAGTAAGTTGAGTCGTCGAAAATACCATGTTTCCCAAATAATATTGGGCCTATTGGCCCTCACTGCTCCCATTTCGGCATCGACCGTAGAAATTACGGAGGAATTTGAGACGGTAGAATCATTCCGTGTTGAGACGATCATTTCAAAGCCTTATACTACGATAGAGGTTATGAGCGGTCTAACAAGCTTCAAAGCCCAGACCACAGAGGCTGAAGACGAGGCAGTGGATTCAGTCCTTTCTGTGACGGCGATGTCCAGGTCCTGGTACACTATGGAGGCACAAAGCAATTTTACAAACTTCACGTCCCAGGTCAGAGAGACTGAAGTTCGAACAGTGGAATCAATGCCTCCCGAGACTGCAGAGTCTTGGACGTGGTCCACTAGGGAGACCCAAAGCGCTTTCACAAGCTTCATGTCCCAGGTTAGGGAGACTGAAGTCAGAACGGTGGAATCAATCCCCCCCGAGACTGCAGTATCTTGGACCTGGCCGACTATGAATGTTGAGAGTCCCACCAAGACAAGCTTCGAGACCCAAACCAAGATCTTGACTATGACGGCGACCTCGACAACGCAGTCCTTTGACGACGGCAACATTCCGGTCAAAACCGTCACCCAAATAGTCGTCGTCCCCGAACTAGTACCCTCCAGCTTATCAGGACAGCAAGCACCGCAGCAAGCACCGCAGCGAGGCCCCAAACAAGACGAGGCATGGAAGAAGTATTACGAATCGAAAGCCTTCGCCGACAGTCTCTGGCACAGGGGGCTCAACAGGACTGAGTACTACAAACGCAACTTCATGTGGCTTCGGTGCATCTCCAATTCGAAGAACCTGTTCGACGCCGGCGGCAGCTGGGTGGACGACTGGGGCAAGCGATGGCTCAAGGAGAACAAGAAGAGCAGCTGCTTAGCCATCAACTGGAGTTTTACTTGTAAGAACGGCCAGGGCTGGGGCGACGCTCGGGTAAGCTGGGATTGGTTCTGGGAATTCGCATGCCAGACTAAACTGGGCGTTGAGAATGCGATCAAGGTGGCCCACGAGCACCGGCTGGAGTACAAGAGGCAGTTCTATCTGTACGACTGCGAAGGTTTCCACGAACATACGTGGTCACAGGCAGATGTTCCTCGAGGGAAGTAATAATGGCAGCTTGCCGGCCAGGAACTTGTCAGGATATGTCTGAGAGTCAGTATAGTTCAAATTCTACCAATTGTATCAACAGCCACACGGTGAATGCCATGTAAATGCCCTTGGATTCACGGAACGATTGACCTCTTCATTGATCCTGGGTTTAGAGTAGATACCCCCTAGGACTGTGAACAGGCCAAGGCAAGGATCGAGAATGAAGGATGATTGAGGTAGAAAGCTTGATGGTGATGCTCAGGGTACGGTTGAAGTGGGGGACCGAGTCTCGGCTGATAACCCGAATGCGGGGCCAGTGAGGAGACAGTCACTAACAGTCACAGTCTCATCGCCATTTACCCACGATATAAGGCGATATATCTCTCCTACCATAGGCCCTATTAGCGTGAATCCATAATTCCTTCTACATCCCACGTTCCTTCCATCCTTTTCTACCCTAGCTGCCATTGGATATCTTCATCTATGCGCCTCCTCACCACCACTCGCCAAACCCTGCGCTCTCTGCTTCGTCCTCACACTTTTATCAACCCTCTCGTCCAATCGCCCTCAATCTTCCGAAACATGTCCTCCTCCGCTGCCTCCAAGCGCCTTGCCGGCAAGACTATCGTCATCACCGGCGCTTCCTCCGGCATCGGCCGCTCCACCGCGCTCGAGTTCGCCCGCACCGCGCCGCAGGACCTCCGCCTCATTCTCACAGCCCGTCGCCTTGAGACGCTCAAGGAAGTGGCTGCGCAGATCAAGGAGGAAGTCGGCGAGGGTGTCAAGGTCTTACCCGTGAAGCTGGATGTGAGCAATCCTGCTGAGATCAGGAACTTTGTAGGAAATCTCCCTGAGGAGTGGAGGGATATTCATGTCTTGGTTAACAATGCGTATGATGACGCTCCCACCATCACTCATTTGAGGGTGACATTCAAACTAAAGACCAATGACTGACAATATCAAATAGCGGTCTCGTCAAGGGCGTTGCCCGAGCACCTGAAATTGCCGAGGAGGACATCAACGTCATGTTCGCTACGAACGTTACTGGCCTTGTCAACATGACCCAGGTCATTCTCCCCATCTTCCTTGGTCGACCCGATGGAGGCAAGGGAGACATCATCAACGTCGGCTCCATTGCCGGTCAGACTCCTAACTCCCCGAAAAGCCTTAGCTATGACTAACTCAATCGTCTCCAGGCCGAGAACCCTACCCCGGAGGCTCCATCTACTGTGCGACCAAGGCCGCCGTCCGCAGCTTCTCCGAGAGCTTGCGAAAGGAGCTCATTGCCAGCCGGGTCCGTATCATCGAGGTCGATCCCGGCCAGGTTGAGACTGTACATTCAAACCATTCCCGTGCCCATCGTGCGCTCTCTAATCCATTACCAGGAATTTTCTGTTGTCCGATTCTATGGCGACAAGGCCAAGGCCGATGCCGTCTACGCGTGAGTATCGCCAGATAACATGTAATTTTCGTAATTCTGACAAAGTCGGACCGCACAGTGGATGTGAACCTCTCACTCCTGACGACATCGCCGAGATTATTGTATTCAACGCTACCCGACGAGAAAACGTCGTCGTTGCCGATACTCTCGTCTTCCCCAACCATCAGGTATGAACTTTCCATCGTGAGCTAAACTTGCCCATTACTAACACATTACTCTACCAGGCCGGAGCTGGCGCCTTGCACCGGAAGGGAGTTTAATCAGAACATAGAATCGCAATATTGTGTAAATATACCGTCAAGCTAGTCAAAATATGCAAGCTACCTGATGTCACGTCGCAGTACGTTCAATGTACTGGCTGATTTTCATCACAGCATCGCACCAGACAATCACCCGCTATCGGGCAGAGCAACAAGTTGAAAGGTATCCCAATTAGATGAGACAACGATGATTCTATTCTATTGAAAGAGGTACCTGGTTATCTATTTTGCAGAAGCTCGGCCCATCCATCACCACACATTACTCTATTGCTGGTTTCAGGACACTAGCATCAAGCAGCAAAACACTACGTCGTGAAATGTTCGAGAATTTCTCTTGCCCCCAACCCACCAGCCAAAAGAGGCAGCGACCATAACGATCAGAGTCAGGGGCCTTCTAAGATCGAAGATTTAATCTACCAACGTTCCGTTAAGGACCCATTCTGAGGTGAATCGGGCCCTTGCCATCAACAAGTGACAGCACCATTGGTTTAGGGGGAGTGAGAGGATGGGCAGGAATTAGCAAACACTTCACAGAAGGAGCAACTATAACAACCTGTATGAATAGTCATTCGACACCTACTCTGTCGAACCTTCATAACCTCACATAATTTCATCGTCAATGAGTTTCCCCATGTACCAACCTTCCTCCGCCGAAACCAAACGCCACGCTAATCAAATCGCCAGAAAACCGTCATTGTAAAGCACACATGAACAAGTACAGTGTAGCACGCGCGAAGCAAACGCTTGGAGACTTCGCCTAATCGTAGTGCTGGAACAAGGGAGAGATAGACTCGCCGTAGTGGTTTCGTCGAATCGCCTCTGCAAGCAGAAAGGACAGGTCCAAGACGACAAGTTTGCTGATGTTGCGTGCCCGCTCCTTGTTGATTGGGAAACTGTTAGTGACGACAATTGTGTTGATGCACTCGCATGCTTGTAGCTGTTCGAGGCAGTCTCCGCCAAAGACGCCATGCGTAGCCATACAGTAGACTTTCTTGGCGAGTCCCTTCTTCACCACGGTCTCTGCCGCAGCGATCCAGGATCCTGGCTTGTCAATCATGTCGTCGACGATGAATACTGTTCGGTTCTTGACATCTCCAACCAAAGTGATCATGTGCTCCGCGGTTGGGTTCTCGAATGCATTGTCCTCCTCGTCAGAGCTGGCTTGGGCATCACCTGAACCTCCAAGAGACTGGGCTTCCGGTTGAAAGAAAGATGACGCGTGGGACATGGACATTGGGTCCTCTTCAGGAATGCTCGTGCCAGCGACCGATTGTGTGGGGGAGGGAAAGTCATCTTCGACAATGTGACCCTGAATCAAGCGACCATGAGTCACCTCACTCGCCCGGCGGTCGTCATATTCGCCATCCACGTCCCCATTGACAGATGGGTCCGGCGACCTCGCTGGCGGCGTGGTATTGGGATCGGCAGGCCCCGAAAGGCTGGTATTTGAAGTGCGGGCCGAAGTGCCATTAACACGTCTCGGCGAGCCTTGCCCATCAGCGACAACTCGACTTCTCGGCGTAGCCCTCTCGCTTTCGGGGACAGGAACCTTCTGCTCGGAAAGGAGGCTGGGAACCGGTCCTGTTGTTTCCAGGGCTGGTTGACGCTCGACGCCATCCAAGTGGTTCATAATCATACTCGCCATCATATTGTTCCCCCTCTTACGATCGGTCGTAACCATCCCAAAGTTCAGCTTCAGGGCGTCGGCGAGCGAAGTCACCCGCTTGGTTCCACCAGCATTCTTAGAAACGACAACCGCCTCTCGCCAATTGGGGACGTTGTGCTTGATCCACCTCGCAAGAATGGGCTCGGCGTGAAGATTGTCAACGGGACACTTGAAAAAGCCTTGCATCTGGGAGGCGTGGAGGTCGACGGTGATGATGTGCTTAACGCCAGCAACGCCAAGAAGGTTGGCAAGCATGCGCGCCGTGATAGCGCCTCGGTGAGACTTCTTCTTCGATTGACGGCTGTAGGGAAAGTATGGTAGAACGGCTGTCCTGGGAGTGAGCCTTTGTCTCGGTTAGACAGCGGGAGCGATTGGGGGCGACGAACCAGTGACCTTGTTTGCCGAGCCACCCTTGCAAGCGGAGATCATGATGAGCAACTCCATGATGGAGTCGTTGATTTGGGGACTCCCCGACTGAACGACGAAGACATCCTTCTCTCGCACACTGGTCAGGATCCTGACGCTGGTCTCGCCCTTTTGAGTTTGGTTAGTCAGTTGGGGATCATCTCGGCAACGGCACAGGCAGAATCATGGCAAGCGAAGAGCTGCGAACGCAAGGAGCAGGAAGCTCACATTGGAGAATTGGGTCAGCTCCGCATCAGCAGGAGTCATGCCCAAGTTCTCACATATTTGGCCGGTGAGAACTGGGCACGAATTGCCAGCGAAGATCAGCGTGTTGCGCATCTTGACCAACCCATGGAGTAGAAGAAGTAGGGGAGAGATTGGGAAAAAGCTGCCAACGCTGAGGTGGGAAACCTATTTTTTCTATCCGTGTGGTGAGGCGTACCGTGTAAATTACTGACATGCAGACTGTCTCGCTGCGATCTTTGCTTTTTTCAGTGGTCCAGATTGCGCTTATCAAAAAGTTTGGGCCAGTCAGCGTCGTGATTTTGGTACAGTTCCTAACACTGTAGCAGCTTCTGCAGGTGTCACAGTGGGGTTTTTTTCTCGCAGCGGGGCATCTCGGAACTGAGCGTCACAAGGGTCTTCAGAGTTTAAACACCGAGACAAAAGAAGGCAAGCCGCAATGAACCCACGATAAGAAGCAGCCCAACGAAGCCTTAACAGTTTGACGGCCAGCAACAGTATCAATCAGACACCGAGTCCTTGGAAATTTGAGATGTACAGATAGTATTTCTAGCCATTCGCCCTACGCGGCTTTCGATCAACGCCAACACCAGGGAACCACAATGGGTATCCCCCATCTGATATCTACCCTGGAGCCCTATGCCATCCACGGAGTTCTTCAAGATGCGAGCATCGTCATTGATGGCCCGGCTTTGGCCTATCATATTCTCTTCGTATGCAACAAGGATGGTGTAGTCCAGCCTTCGTACGACCTTCTCGGCAAAACTACCGTGGCATGGTTGCAGGAGCTGACCAACCGCGGCATTCGCATGTGAGGCTTCACTTACAGCCTTGGCCCAGCGTGAAGCCATCTAACTAACGTACCATTAGAGAAGCCATTTATTTCGATGGCTACCTTCCGTTAGCTAAAAGGCCAGTCCGTATGCAGCGGATGATCAAAAGCCTCAAGCAGCTTAAGAATTTCCACTCCGTCCATCCACGGGATTGCTCCCTTGCTTATCTCTCCTCGACCAAGGACACGCTTCCAGACCTCTTTACCTCTACACCGCCCCCAGGTAGGCCCTTTCTACCACCAAGTTTTCACGTCCCAGCAATTATCAACGCCCTCGAAGCATCTCCGCAGTACCAATCATTGGTTTGCCTGGTTCCTGGAGAAGCAGATGCATACTGTGCACAGCACCTGCTCGAGAAAGGAGGAACTGTCCTCACATCAGACTCCGATCTGCTAGCACATGACATAGGAGAAGGACGAGTGATATTCCTTCGAGATATATACCTAGATGGAGATTCAAGGCTTGCTTGTGCCAGTTTCTCGCCCAACCAGATCTGTAAGAGGCTTGGTCTGCCTTCCACCGATCTCTGTCGACTAGCATATGAGCGCAAGTGTTATTCCCAATCAACGCTCCCTCAAATTCTTAAGAAGTGTGCGCAGCCGATACAAGACGAACCTGGTTATCATGAGTTCTGCCAAGAGTATTTGCACCACGAAACCACCCCACTGCCAACTTCAGCCCAGGGCTATCCGCTCCTCGTCCAGTCACTGGATCCTAGGCTTTCAGAGCTGATCTTACAATTTGGAAATGGTCATGAAGGTGCACAACCCTTACAAGATGATAAAATCTTCCTTCCGATCCTCATTGAAGACCCTATGCGAGGGAGTGCCTGGGAGCAAAGCACTCCGATTCGCCAACTAGCATACACAATCGCGCGATGGATCATTCCAGGCATGTCGTCTTCGGTGCAAGAGTACCGCCGTGTGAACACACCCGATCAAAAGGGTCGAGAAGTGTCATTATTACCCCAGGCTGGCGCTAAGAAGCTCGGAGCTGATCTGACCAGCCTGATGGCGCAGCTACAGGATGAGCCTAAGGTCGATGTCAAGATTCGTTGGCAAATATTCTGTCTTACACTCGATATCCGAGAATGTGGCGAACTGGACAAAGAATCTCATGCCCTTCGCATTCTGCAACAGTCTGCGAACTCCTCGGCTCAAAATACTGGAAGAGTCACTTGGGACATGATTCATTTCGCTGCGCAACTACAAGCTTCATATTATTCTCTTAGGATTCTACAACAAATAATGGCACTGGTTCCTGATACTGAGTCCCCAGTTAGCCTTCCAGAACTCCGGAACTTATTGTCCTCATTGCCACCACTCTCACACTTCCCCAATCTCGAGCGAACTATCGAGTTCCTCCACAGTATGAATCAAAATGGAGTCCTACAAATCATCCTCAGACACGCCCTAATCCCCCTCCAATGCCCTTCAAACCAGTTGAATCAAGCTTTGAAGGTTGCTAAGAAGAAGAAGGGTCGGAAACAAACCATGTCGGTAAAAAACATTCTGCCGAATACCAGATCGCAGGCGTCCCGCAACCTCTTTGAGGTTCTAGGTCAGGATCAGCAATGAACTCAGTCGTTCCTTAGTGGAAAGCTGCTAGACTCATATGACCCTGGCTTCTAACCCTTAGAAGACACTAATGTTTCTCACGATGGGTACAGCCTAGCTCTCGCTGGCTGTTCAGTTACCCTAGGCAGATTTGAGAAAAAACCCCAGAAAACCAAGACTATTATTTTACATTAACTATGTTGCCGTTAGCTTGCCCTAACTCGACATATTGAAAGCCTTGATGCCTCCGCCCCGCCTCCGCCTCTGCAAACTAGAGCTGGTAAAGGACAGATTTTGCGAGGCCTCCAGGCTGTCCTAATCGCCTTGAACCAGCAATGATCCATGAACGTCGTCCAATAATTGCAAGAAAGGACTATTCGTAGAGTTGTCCTCGACATCATTAACATCACAAAGTAGGTCCTCCTGCTGAAGCCCGTTCCCTGCAGACTTGATAATCCTCCATGCTCGGCGAAACTCATCCCGTATTGATACAATTCCGTTGTGTGTAACAGTACGTGCTACATTATGATCCAACTCAAAAGGATCTTCAATAGCGAAAAGGTACCGATGCCGGACCTCCTTGAATTCACTACTTTTGTTTGCTTGTGGTACTGACTTGGGTTGACCGTCATTCTCCGTGCCATTCGTATCGGTGACGCCGGCGGATTGCGCCGACTTCTGTTCCTCCGGATGGATGGGGCTGAAACTGGAATTCTGCACTTCGACAACTGTCTTTGCACCTGTCCAACCCTTCTCCTGTTTTGTGAGAAGCCCACCCTGCGTCCGTAGGCTGAGAACATCCCGACCCCAATCAAACCCTCTTCCATTTGAAGCGCTCAGGAACCCACTCTGGGCGTAGTACTCAAAGAATCCACGAAGGAGGTAGCCTAGTGTCTCGGTGTTATGATTGAGTTGGTTGACTCGAGCAAGGTGAATGATCTCCTGCTCGTTCCGCCAGAACTGAATGTTGTATCCCTTGCATTGAATGGTGCTCTCAATTTCCGCTGCCGATGGATTAGGCGGCAGGTGGGGAGCCAGTTGTTGAAGATTGGGACATACAAACGGCTGGGCAACGTTCACGAGGTAGTGCAGTACCATCAAAACATAGCCATAGCTGCTCAGAGTCCCACGATACCCGGAGTTGATTCCTCTGACCTTGGCCCAATGCTTTACGAAGAGCACCATGGGACGCACACGGGGATCCGTATGGGAATAGCACCGTAGGAGAAGAGTGTTTTGAAGCGCGAGGTGAGCCGAGAAGTTGATATCGCATTGTACACCAGCACCGGTTTTCGGAAATTCTAGGCGGTCTCGGTAACGGTCTCGTGGCTGGTTAGGAGCCATATTGTGAGGATCTGGCAGTTTCGCAATCCTGGCAACTAAGGCAGAGGTTGCGGAGGAGAGTGGGATGACAAACTGGAGGGGTGAGTCAGGCGCTGGTATCTGCAGAGGTGACCGGAGCAAGGCTATGTACTCCTTGATATCTGCGACGTGTGTTGCCTCGTATAAATCTTTCTCTATGGCTCTCTCAAATTCCCATGCGAGATGCAGGCTTTTGTGCCTCCTTGCTACAGCTTTAAGCCGTATATTTGTTGTGGTTGTGCCAGCGCCAATGGCATCCTGCACTGCTGCTCTTATTTCCTCTGGGTAGATGCCAGAAACGTATTGCTTGATGATAAGATCCTGGTTATTGTTCAATGGCTTCCCTTCGAGTGTGACAAGTTGGTTGATGAGCGGGTTAGCACGCGCAAAGTAGTGAGTAGGTGTTTCATAGTGGCCTTGTTCCAGAGTAATGAACTGTACTGAAGGCGTTTTCTTGATCCTGTCTAGAGCCATCTGAAGCTCTTTGGTATAGAAGACGGGATCAACGCCAAAGTTGGTCTTGTACTGGACATCCTCCCAAGCCTTGACGGCTTGCTGGGCCTGAAGGGCCAACGCCGGGTTTCGTTCGCTGAACTCTCTCTTTTCCCATCGCTCTACAAGCTGTTCACCCTCGACTTGAATCAGAACCCCTAGCAGAGACCGATTGTTGGGCATGTTGTATCTGGGCTTGAAAGAAAGAGACGGGTACCGGGCCAAGCGCTCCCGGAGTTGAGAGTCGGCAAGACCAGCGACAAAAGCCTCGCATATGCGGTTGAGAATTTCCCAGTCGTCTGATGTGAAGTCGCGAAAGTTGGAAATAGTGACATCTCGGCCACCAGCCTTCCTAAGCATGCGTTTTCCATAGCCGCAATAGGCAGACAAAGAGTGTGTTTGTCTGAGAGAGAAGCGGTGGGGTTCGCCCGTCGTTGGGGACGTATTGGTGGAGTCGGTGGCGGGTTGGGATGTGCCCTCTGTAGTAACCGGAACCTGTTGGCCATCGTTCTGATCATGAGATGTAGCAAAATGCTCAGGTTCATCATCGTCGTGGCCATCATGGGAATCAAGATCAAGTCCATTCTCCCATTTGAAGCGCTCGGCAAGAAGATCCTGGCGCAACTTCTCGGGGGGATTTTCGCACAGCTTGATGATGGGGACTCTGGTTCGAGTCAGAAGCCGTGCTCCTAGTCCCGCATCCAGGAGTGCCTTTTCTAGGAGCCGCGGGATCTGAGAGCCTGGGGCATCTGGCTGAGTCTTGGAGAAGGGCGAAAGCAAGCCAAGATCCATGTCCGACGCCTTGGTAGCGAAGCCGGAGGATAGACTGCCAAAGCACTTCAGCTCCACCGAAAGAGGAGGGAACTCTTGAGATGGTGCTTGTTCTGCTTCATACTTAGAGATCGCCTCGCGACTGATAGCCTCAATCCGGCACCTAAAGGCTTCCTTATTGGCAATCTCGGATAACTGGATCTCTGAGTTTGTAACGACTTGAAAGCAGTTCTGATCAAGAAGAGCGGCTTGAGCAGCAACTTCCTCAGGGGGGAAGTGGTGGGGCCGTCTATTGTTATAGAGGTATCCCGGGCCAATTCGATTTGCTTGAGGGGATATTGGCTCATGATTAAAACCTGATGAATCCCGTTGGTGGTGAGTAAAAGGGGCACGACCACCTGGTGGCCCATGATGCTGAGAAGGACTGTTCCAGTGGCCATTCGTGTATGTACTATTTGAAGGACTACCTTGGGGTGGTGCTCGAGGTTGTGAATTCGAGTACGAATGGCGTTGATACGAGAGCGGAGACGCTCTTGATGGATGTCCAGGAGGGCTAAAGTAGGGCTTGGACGACGGAATTTGTTGCATTCGGGGGTCGATCGGAATCGAAAGCTGAGAGTTCATCTGCCGTCTTTGGGCTTGATTCAGTCGCTTTCTTGGCTTTTGCTGTGGGGAGTCTGGTTTTGCCGCTGCCTCGGCCGGAGAGCCATTGATCCAAGGGCTTGCCTGGGCTTGAGGATCACGACTGGGTTTCGTGGAAGTAATCGAAGCCGCAGGCTGCAGATTAGACTGAGCCGACGATGATGGCGCTGCTGCTGGTTGGTTCTGTCCAGGTGGGGTGTTGGACAGGATGAGGTTTCGAAGGTGGCCCTCCAAGCCGGTAGCGCGATCTCTAGGACCACCACCGGAAGATTCTTCTTCGCGGTGCAACATGACAGGCCGATCTAAGGGATAGCCGAGCCAACGACAGGAAGTTGCTGGATATTAGACCCTGGAGAGCTGGGATTGTAGCGTTGGATTGAGCTAGCTTCCCGACAAAATATGCCAAGGGTATGGTATGATGGTTATGATGAAGCAGTGAGTCGTTCATACGAAACAAAAAGACTTGGAATCAGCTGCCTCCTGTCCTGTGGTGGGAAAGACTTCGAAAGGGGAGATTCGTTGTGGTGGTACAACGGGGGTTGTTGTCGTAGGTAGGAGAAGCCATGCGTCGGCGATCGACTGAGACAGCTTGATCTCATTTGCGACTCACTTCCCTTGGCGTGAAGTGAGAGAAAGCAAGCAGTGATGGGAAGAAGACAAGCTGGGAAGACGAAAGAGATAGGACCTGAGTCGGTTGAGTTCAGTTTCAGACCTTTACATGAAGGTGAACGAACTTTCGAGGGCGACGGGACGGATGAATGCATATTGTCCTCCGCAACCACCACGAACTACGTCAGAATACTGTGCCTAAACTCTCCTGAGCACTGTATTCGTGTCACCGAGGCGTATGAGCAACGGGCGTTAATTAGTGGAGGCTGACTTAACTTCAAGGGAATATTGCGTGCGAATTGCGAAGGGAACACTGTACTGGGTTTCTCGTCCGGTCTCCACTAAATCTTACAACTGCCGCCAGCCGTCTCATAGTGGATGGAGGGACAGGCATGTTTGCTTTTGAAATCTCCCGTCAAAGCACCTATCAATTGCGGACTCTACAACTTTGGGCTCGAATGGTATTGTAGGGTTCCCATACAGAATGGTCCATGGGTGCCAAGCTGAGGCCTATTGCAGCTTATTATAGTTTGAGCTTTGTTCTCTTTACGGGGCCAGGTTCACCCCTACATAGCAAGGTACCCATTACCAGAACCTTGGCAGCTTTGAGGCACAGCAGCCCGGAACTTCAGGGAGCCGCAACCCTACACTCCCTAGAGTTGTAACTGAGCAGCCACACATGAAGCTTTGACTAGCGCACGCGCCACCTTAGCAAGCCACACGCCCAGCTTCCCTTTGTCATCGTCACCTGCATAATACGTAGTAAGGTACCTCGACTATTGAACCGTGCGAAGCTCTCCTCTCACAAGCAACCTCCACGACAATAGAAATAACCCTCCCTCCCCGCTTTCGACGAACTCGCTCAATTCTCGCCAGCACGAGTCTATTTCGAAATCGCCCGCCCCTCCGCGAAGAACGCGCACATCGATAGCCGCCATATCCCCTCGATTCATCGTGGTATACAGCTTCAGACGCCCGGCTGCTGCCTCATCCCTCAGCTCCGGAGCTGGAACTCAGATACCGCCTCGTTGAAAGAAACAAACGACAATATGAGTGCCCCACCTCCAGGAAAGCCGAATGGCGCACCTGTTCCAGGACGTCACAAGGTCAATCCGTTGCGTCCCATGCGAAAGAAGCCGCGTGGTAATCCTCTAGTCGCGGCGCGAAGACCCGCCCAAAAGCCAGCCTCACTACCCTCTAAGACAGCATCTCAAAATGGAACCAAACCTAGCCTTGAGGAGGCGCGACGATTATATGGAGGATGGTCGGAACCAGCTCCTGAAAACTCTCATGACATCCCCATCATGACCACAAAAAAGGCCCTCCTTGATGGCGTGCGTTACCACTTGATGAAGTTTTCTCAAGCCAAGTTGGGCGATAAGCCTGTCGACCCTACTGATCAAGACGAATTCGCACGGCCGGTAACACTGCATAGAAGGGATGCTCGACAGCCACCACCTGGTCGAGCAGTCAAGGAAGACATTCCCGAGCAGCCACCGCTGGATGAACAGGAAGCAGAGAGATTGGCCCAGGCGAAAGCTGATCGCGAAGCTCAACGAGCTATTGATCAGGCCAAGATTGCACCTGTTGCCAAAGATACCAACCCAAAACGCCCTAAGAAACAGAAGGAGGAGAAGACAACTTTCAACAGGGCGCCGAAGACAGAAGCTGCTAAAAAAGAGTCCGACATACGGTATGAAGAAGCGCTTCCGTGGCACCTTGAAGATGCGGATGGCAAAAACGTTTGGGTGGGAAGCTACGTTGCCGCTCTCTCTGAAGCTAACGTAGCCTTCATGGTTGACGGGTCGGTGTTTCGCATGGTACCACTGGAGAAGTGGTATAAATTCACATCGAAGCCGCCTTTCCAACCTTTCACTCTTGACGAAGCCGAAGCCCTCATGAGTAAGAAGGTTGATGTCAGCCGCTGGGTTATGAAAGATGAGGAAAGGAAGGCTGGCCTCCAAGAAATCGAGGCAACCCGACGAGCACTCTACGGACGGGGCCCAATGGTGAAAACCGAGAGCGCTACATTCCGAGCCGCCACCAGACTCGAAAAACTTGAGCACGATGAACTTGATGTTTCTGGAGATGAGTTCCAGGATGATGATGAGGCACCGCATTTTGAACGACAACAAGAGGATGAAGACACTAAGGAGGCAAGCGCTCGTGTCAAACGCGATCAGCTAGGCGCCAACCTGTGGGGAGAGGCAGACGAGAAGGAAGTCGACAAAGAACTCCAGGAAGAATTAAGGGAAGAACTTGAACGGCAGAAATACGGCAAGGCGACCAAGAAAGCGCTCATCAAGCGAGATAGGGAAAACATCTATGAAAGTGATGACTCTGAGGAAAATCCTTGGAGTAGCTCTGTAAGTCCACCCCCCTTTTTGATCTCCGTCAGGTAACAGCAAGCTAATCTTGGCAGTCTGACGACAATTCCTCCGACGAAGACGACGAGGAGAAGAAGGATGACGATAAGAAAGATGACGACGACAAGAAGGATGGCGGCAAAGATGGCATTAAGGACAGCGATGGCAAAGATAAAGGAAAAGGTTCTAAGGGCACCAATACACCCCAAGGGAAGAACAAGCCAGGAGATGCGAAGAAGGGGAAGTCTCTCAAACGAGCTGGCTCTCCGACCCTCTCGGAGTCTAGCGGTAATGAATCGTCACGGAAAAAGCTAAAGAAGACGGCCACACCAGCTACTGGAAGTCGTTCCGGTACACCATTGCCGCCAAACGCTGCTGCAAGGCGATCCAAGATGGGTGCTGGCTCAGGAAGCGACGGAGAGGCCACTGCTGGCGAGATGTCGGATGGAGCAGGTCCTAGGAAGAAGAAGCTTAAACTTGTTAGCAACAGTGCTCGGGGCACGCCCTCGGCGTCGAGAGCTGGTAGTCCCGTTCCAGCTCAAGGTGGTAAGTTACTTTTCTAACACTATCTCCTATTGAATCCACTAATAAATGACTTCCTTAGCCGCTTCACCTAGCTCTCAAACGGGATCAGGAGGCATTGAGCCCAATGAGATTCTGGAAAAGATCCCTCCGGACGGTATCGTCATCGGAGATCTGATCAAGGAGTTCCAGGGGCGTTTGGGAGAGAAGCCTGGACAGATGCCCAAAGCCGAATGGATTCAGTTGGTCAAGCAGCTTTGCGACTATGGACCGGATAAACGTCTGCGTATTAGGAAGTAATTGATATAGGTGAGGGATGCGTTGGGTTGCTGCTCTCTCGAATCGGCAAGGGTAAGGTCTCTGGATTCGAGAGAAACACCAATAGAGACTTGACATCGAATATTAGTCGCATTCAAGTCATCTGGAGACTGGAGTATTGGAGTGTACGACCGACTACGCAATCTAGGCTCAACTTTCGAGCAAAAGGCTGATTTCAGGAAATAGCGAATAAGATTAGTTAGGTTGACTAAGCGCTTGCCCAACAGCAAACAGGAAGGGTATAATTATTGGATTCAAACAAACTATTCATCCATCTGCCACGAGTAGTCAAGCCCCTTGTTCCGTTCCCTCCGGTTGATGGCCTTGAATCTCTCCCCCTCGAACCCATTGCCACGATCAACACCGTCCCATCGGTATCCTGGCTTGATGCCATACCGGTTTGGAGGAGCCGCACCAGTATACACGGGCTTCCGTTTTGATGTCTTGCCCTTCCTCCCCGTGTCCTTCTCGCTTATGAACTGCATCATGGGATCATTCCACCTCTCCTGCTCTCTGAGTTCCGCATTCAAAACCTCATCGTCTGCTGTCCGAGCGAATTTCATCAACTTGGCATCTTCTAATTGCTCCCGTCGTTTCCTGGCTTCCTCGAGCTGCACCTCGCCCTTGAGTGCCTCCTTTGCCAATCGCTCCTTTTCCTCTGCCTCAGCGGCTGCTTTACGCGCTTCAGCTCTCCTCATCGATATATCTATCCTTCGACCTGTAGCGTCGCGGTATACCGTCTCTTCTTCCTTTCCAGATTTTCGATGTCGTTCAAAGTCCTCGCGCTCTTCTCGTTGCCGCCGTTTCAACTGCGCCGATACTGCAGCGGCACTCTGTAAACCTGCGTGGGTTCCATCACTCATTTTAACAACGCTCGCTCCCTCCTCGACCACAGGCATCTCATCATCAGCGCCTCTTGAGGCATCGTTCTCTGCTGCCGCTGAGGCGAGGATAGCATCGGCTGCAGCATCTTCCTCATTATTCGCTGTAGCTGCATTTTCTCCAACCGTCTTCCAGTTGCTCTTCTTGGCTTTTCGAAACTCTGCTGACCTTGACGATACTGTCACCGGTCCATCCTCAGGGTCGTCTTGTTGGGCGTTGGAGTTGCCCCAGCCATCGTCATCATCTTGGATTAAGAGTCCAGCGGCTTCGGCCCCGCGCTTCCGTTTGCGCTTTTTCGACGAGGGTTTCGGGTCTGCGACAAGGTATCTTGAAGCAAGATAATCGGCTAGATCTGAGGGCATGGTGGTGGTCTAACGTTGCAAAGTATCTTGAAGTCTGGACGCCGTTTGGTTGTGTCGCGAAGCTTCACATGCAGGTATGCAGATAGCGAGTCTCGGCCAGCCCCCGATATAACAATGTGGGGACCATTCTAAGCTCCATGCTGGCTAAGGTACGGTATGGTGGGTTGGGGGAGGTACGTACCCTCATCCTCTATCCAACCAAGCCAACCTGGAAATTGTCGCCCGACCTGCGAGATCGTGATTAGATGCGCCTTCAAATTTCCTTTCTTACGTCAATCTTGGCTGGCTAATTCTGGAGTAATATCATGCTGAGCCCGAACCTGACCTCGTCTGTCTGCGATTTACCCACTCTCCCTTGCGCCTCGTGAACCCGCTAGAACCTCAGCTCGGATATCAAAGACCCCCGAAACTCAACATTCCAAGTCGCCTTAATGCCACAACCTGTTGAAGATGACGCCTCGCCGACGGAACCGCTCCAGGCATTGCCCATGGCCGCGTCGACCATGAAGCTTCCTAAAACGAGGCACTCTACTTCTGCTATCGAATCATTACCTTTGTCGCATTCCGAGACTAGCTTGAGCTTCCGAAGATCGAATCCCTCGGCCGCCTCGCTATACGCTTCGACGCTCTCGCCTCCTGGCTCAAGGTCAATATCCCCAGCTGGTAGAGGGTCGCCTTCACGAGTACTCTCTAGCACCGTTTTTGATGCTGGGCCACATCGGTCGCTGGTGGAATATGCAGGAGATAGCCCTGGCGACCCATTGAATCTGATCCTCAAATCCTATGTTCCGCACATATCCATTTTCGCCTCCGAGGATACGGAAGCCTTAATGAGTGAGAAGGGGTTCCGAAATGGTTTGTGGGAACTCTTGCGACCGTTCGGTGAGAATGTTCAGGGGAAGGTTTCAATCAGGGATAGCAATGGGATAAGCCGTAATGCGGATGACTTCTCAGTTCGATTCACGAGATTTGGGAACAACGTTGAACACCCTGACCCTAAGGTGTCTGGTCTTAAGAGCGCGCCGCCTGGTCAAAATGGGGCTCAAGCGAGTACATCAAGGGATAAAGAGCTACTAGGAAACGTGGAGTCTGTGGTTGAGCGACATCTTTCCTATGCCGAGGAGTCACTGGCCGCTATGCCCACCCATGGAGTTGCAGCATTGGCGAACCAGGGACCAGAATCAGAAGAGACATCACCATATTACGCATTATACCTGCGACGGCTATTATCAGGTCTTCCCATATCGCCTCATGAAACCTTCTCACACCCGGTAGCATGTGTGATTGCCATCAGCTCCCGGAATCCTACTCCAATAGAAGAACTGCGAAGGCTGTACACGGAGACCAGCCAGGGAGTGAAGAAGCTTCCTGTGTGGGTGGATGGCGATTATTTAAGATATTACGTGTTAGTTCACGATGAAGAGAAGGACGATATCACGAGGTCTATGGGGCTCTTTGAGCAAATGAAGCGCCATCTTGGTTTGCACTGCCATTTGCTCCGGCTACGGAGTAGTCAAAGTGCAGAGACAGATGATGATAGTATACCACTGCCGCGGAGTGACTGGATGTCTGCGAGCGAGGAACTGGAAGATATTCGCCGTAGCGAAGACGACGAAGACTTCGAGGACCCAACCCGCTACATATTTGAGTCTGATGCCACGGCTATCCGGACATTTGTTCGTGAGATGGTCACACAGTCCATCGTCCCAACCATGGAGCGACATGTCTCTATCTGGAACGACCAAGTAGCGTCACGGCGAAGGGGAATCACAGGCCGATTTATGAACTTATCAAGGAAATGGGCATTCGGAAGCAGCTCACGATCTGCATCTGGAGGGTCGAGTAATTTAAGGGACAATTACGACATGTCAGGATTTTACCGTGCTGAAGCTCCGGAAGCGATCATGCGGAAGCTGGCTGACTATGCCTTTATGCTGCGGGACTGGAAGCTGGCACAATCGACTTATGATCTACTCCGATCCGACTTTAATGATTCCAAGGCGTGGAAGTATCATGCGGCAGCGAACGAGATGGCTGCCATCAGCCTCCTCATCATGCCTCAGCAGTTGAGCTCCAAGAGTCGCACGGAGACAGTCGACCCTATGCTTGAAGCTGCCTTTTACTCATATTATACCCGATGCGGCTCTCCGTATGGGGCTCTGCGAAGCTTAACGCTCTGTCTCGAGCTATTGCGACTGAGAGGCGGAACGAACATCGATGATGCTGGGAGGTGGGGTATTCGATTGCTCGAGTCAAAAGTTTTAGGGCAGGTTGGGGATGCCCTAATAAAAGAGCGACTCGCTGTTTGCTACGGTTCGAAAGAAGGGGTTGGGAGCTGGCACTGGGGATCTCGTCGTCGCAAGTCGGCAACATGGAGCATTCTGGGTGCCGATGCTTGGCTTCAACAGTCCAAGTACATTCAAGCCCAACGCTGTCTCAACGAAGCACAGAAGATGTACGAAAAGCTACCACACAAGTCAGGGATTTTGCAATTTGCAGCCGCAGGCGACTTTATAGCTTCCCTTCAGCGCAGCATCTCTGAGACACTGGATATCACAAATAGCGACGTAGGTAGCACGGAGGAGGGCGAAAACGAGAGCCTAATAGACGAAGAAAGCGAGGCGTTAACGGATCTACGGTCAAGAAGAGCGAGCACGGCTGGGGGAATGGCAGGTTTGGAGACGGCGCCTTTACGAGGAGACGAGACTGAGGATGATTCCTCTCAAGGGACAGCACAGAAGGACTTTGGCTAATAGGATGAGAGGGGATTTTGTAAGGGGGAAGGTGACAATAACGAAGTGTTACGAATTTTGGGACGGATTATTCATATAGATGGAGACAGCATTGTCCAAGATTTTGGCTCGGGACATGGGCTTGTTATAATCCATGGGTTCTGGCCATATAAGCCGGGCTTGATGTCTTAAGATCTCCGGTATATCCTCAGGCCCCTGTTCAGTGGAGCTAAGCGCCTGCCCGATAACGCGGGAATGACGCGCTGATAAGGCACCTAAACCCAGCTAAATTGTCCCTGGCGACGTAGCCCCCACCACTAAAGTCAACTCTCTCTGGACCTTTGAACATATTCTAGTCCGTCCTCACTCGACATCAGCCGAGCTTTTGCCCAGCGCTGTCCAACCAGGCCTTGAATAGGCCGGGTAATATACACTGCATCATGGGCGAACTCGCAGATTATCTCGTCCACAACGATAGCAACTTTCGCAAGTAAGTTCCGAAACCCTGACCCACCTGTCCTATGCCATCGTGAAGGCGGGAGTTGACATCTTGCTAGAGCTCGATTACCAGCGTTATACTCCGACTTCCGACCCCAACGAACCCTCAACCCAGATGGCTACCACGCAAACGTCTCGGCCTGGCGCCAGGCGCTGTCTCACCTAGCTTCCCGTGGCCTCATCTCCCATCGCGGCTCAAACCCAGACATCCTAGTCCTTACACTCGACGACACGCTATTACGGTCACTTGCGAGCAAACAGTTCGGTCAGCCTCTTGCTTTGGGGACGGTCGTGCGCGAGGCAGCTGCGGAGAGGGAGCTCATCCCCTTACAAGACTTTACAAAATCGCAACAAAGCATATACCAACGGAGCTGGGCTGGACTGCCATGGAGTGTAATGAGCTGGACTCTACGGCAATTAGGTGTTGTCGATCCCTCGCGGGGAGATGACAAGCTACCGAAAGGCCAGTACGTGGTACTCAAGAATGTCGAGGCCGCAGCGAAGGAACTGAGCGATCTGATGGCTGAGAAGAGTTCACGGTTCGACCGTATATACACAAAGGTACAATTTCAAAATGCTTTTTCAGCGGCGCTTGTTAAAGACCAGCGTTTATCAGAGAAAGATTTGGATGTGTTACTCAAGTTTCTGTCGAGGGATAAGGGGGTGATTGAGTACGATGGACAGACGATACGGATCAAGGGTGCAGGAGAGCAAGGGGGCATCACGGAGGAAGACGCGGCGATCGCAACACTCAAGGAACTTACGGAGAGCCTCAAACACCAAACAAACCTCCTTAACGCCCGAATAAATGAGCTCGCTCTCGCCGCTAAGGAAGCTGTTACTCGTAAAAACCGTGTCGCCGCCCTCGCCGCCCTCAAATCCAAGAAGATCGCAGAAACCTCGCTAGCGACCCGCTACGCAACCCTCAATCAACTCGAGGAAGTGGCCGCCAAGATCGAGCAGGCCGCTGACAATGTCGCGCTCGTTAAGGTAATGGAGTCGTCATCAGGCGTGCTCAAGAACCTCAATACACAGGTCGGCGGTGTCGAGAAGGTTGACAACGTGATGGATACTCTCCGAGAGGAGATGAGCGCGACAGACGAGGTTGGCGCTATCCTAGCGGAGTCGACAGGTGCGGTTGTCGACGAAGGGGAGATAGACGAGGAGCTCGAGGCTATGGAGCTGCAAGAACAGGAGAAAGAGGCAGAGGAGCTTCGCAAGAAGGAAGAGGCGGAGAAGAAGATCAGAGAAGCGCAAAAAGCCAAGGAGGCTGCGGATGCACAGAAGAGATTGGATGATTTGCCGCCTGTTCCTAGTGAGGCAGAACTGGTAACGGACAAAGCGCGGACGCCTACTTCAGAGACCGGTATTGCAAATCTCTCAATGGAGGAACAGCCACAAGCCGACAAGGAGGAGCCGTTACCGGCTGCATAATTGTACACGATCACATATGTTGGTATATCAAGGAATTTGGGGCGTTCATGAGTTAAGTCGTTGGTTGGTCGTCATTAGGATCTACATCGTTTGGTATCTTTCCCATGTCATTTACTATAGCCGGCCATAAATATATTTCGGTTCGTCCCCTTAGGAACTCCTGTTAGCTCTGGCGGCTTGATCGTCTGGTTCGTATTTAAAAGGTTCATGTGGTGCGAAAGACTCCTGTCATCGAGACTCTTCATAGAGTATGCAGGAAAACCCCATGCAACCCAACGGTGTTCACTGAGGTTTGCTTCTGCAATGGATTATGGCCAAGACGAACTCGCGAAAACTCCACCCTTGACGGGCCTGAAAACGCTTGTGATAGCTGATATCGTGTCGACCATCATAGATCAGTGCCCTAGTACGCGTTGTGGACATTGACAAAGGTTCTTGTAGTAGTCCCGCAATATCTCTTAGTTTTCGTCGTCCTGTCATATAATTCATTCTTTTGCGGCTGATGTTGCTAAACCTTCAGTCCGTTGCCCTCGAAATAGTGGTTTCTGGATATGATTGCTCTGCTGAACGTTGCAAGTTTGCACTCAAACACTTTTCAGGCCTCGCATAACTTTCGAAGTCTTCCTTTGACACTCCAGAGTCATAGTTCTGAGTCTCTCTATAAAGAGGTTCTGCGTCAAAAGAATCATTCTTGGGTGTCGCTGTTCTCTCGTTCGGTGGTGTCGAGGTTGCACTTGAACGCATGGCCACAGCATGAGGAGGAATTCGGTATTTGGGATTATCGTAGAAGTCCCGTGGTAGCCCGAGAGTAAAGGGATCTATACCATTGTTGTTCTCTCCCGTCGCTTGTATAGCTGCCTTGTCGCTCTGGCCTGCCACTGACGGTTGGGACCCTTGTTGCGATAGCTCTGACGAGCCTGCTGCTGGTGATGGGGATGCTGTACTCGGTGATTTCGATGCTTCTTCCGCCTTCTTCTTTGCTTCAACCCGGCTCTTCCTAGCGCTAGCGATCAGGTCTTTGAATGAAGAGTCATGCTTAGCCGCCCAGGCATCACTATCAAAATCCTTGTCCTTGACCATTGTCGCATTCTGGAATGACCGACCCATCGTAACTCGTCCGCCCTGCGTTCGCTCCCAGACCTCCAAGTCTTGGAGCAGCTCAGATCGCTTCTTAGGACGGGCAGCATCGCAGTTGGCATTCCATAGAGTAATCCATTCCTTGTGTCGTTTCTCTAGGAGGTGTCGCGGACCCTGGTTGGATATGCCCAATTCTGACAGTTTCTTCCGTAAAGCTTGCTCCTTGAGCATGGAGTAATTGATCGCCGGGAGTCGGTCGGGTTTATTCTGCTGCTGTTGCAGTTGCCCAAAGCTGGACCTCGAACTGCTGGGGCCAGATCTCTGTTTCTTGGGCGTCGGACCAGGGCATGATTCGAGATGTTTAAAGACTTGCCACTCCTTCATTCGGCTCTGACAGACGGGGCAGGGCACGAGACCGTCTTCTAGAGATAGGATTAGTTTTCTTCACTTTCTCCAGGCAGTGAAGGCCCTTACCAGGCTCTGGAACGTATTCATCATCATCCGGTACTTCAACAACCTCCTGCTCGTACTCATCCTGTATCGCCTCCACAGATGTCCTCTCTGCTTGACTCTTCCTCAACCGCGCTGATGTCCGTAGCCTCTTGCCTTCGGGTGCATCGCTGGCTTGTGACGAGTCATTGTCTGCCTTCCTCTTCCTGACCGAGGCTGTCGCACCTCCATTTCGCGCCAAACCTAACGTCGCAGACCTCGCTTTCACGAACGCATCGACAGTCTCCTCCAATGACCAGTTACTTCTCAACTTCATTTCTTGTTCCGATTTGCGACATAGCGGGCACTTCCCGTCGTTGGATAGGGCTCTCCGGATGCATAACGAGCAGAAAGTGTGAGAACATGCTGTAATCATAGGTGTCTTGTAGAAGTCTTTGCAGACCTGACAGCGCAGGGCATTCTCGACGGCAGCGAGGCCAGCCAGTGGCGTTGCGAGCCAGTCTGTGGAATCGGGAACGTCGTCGTTGGTCATTTGGGCCGTTCGGTATCGGTTTTTAGAAGAAAAGGTTTGATCGATGGCAAATTTGGGAGAGTAAATTTATGCCTGTTTGTCAAATGGGGAAAGCCATGCACCTCTAAGCCTATGCTTTTTAAAAAGCACGATGTCGAGATGACCTCAAAGAGATGACCTCAAAGAACCAGCGTCGCGCCTAGACGCGGTGCCCAGACTGGTGCTGAACTTCTGGTGGGTCACCTCTATATAACGATATTGCGTTTAGAGCAGCAAACCTTTCTCTTCTTGACAGTAAAGCATGGGTAAAGTTGAAGAGTATTTATTTAAAGAGGTAATTTCTATTCGTCTTTGCGCATACCCACGTGAGAGCGCGTCCACTCTACGCGTCTCTCGTTCTCTCACTGAGACTTGCGGCCTCAACTCGTGCCAGCCAAGCTCGATTCTTTTGTTTCGCTCCTTTTTCCTTATTGAAGCTGTAACTCCCGGGCTCTTTGCTATACTCAGCATGGATGAGCATAAGAAATTCTTGGCGGATCGACTCCTCAGCGAGGAGCGACCAGTATGTTTCTTTCTCAGATGGTATTCCCCGATTTGACACTCATGCAATGCAGATCACATATCGCCTTCTCAGCCGGGCCCTAGATGTTCATGTCAACACAGCAAAAGAGTAAGTCTTAATTCCTTCAGCTTGGCTACTCTTACTGACAGCAGTGCTAGAATGCTTTATGACTTTCACAAGTATCAAAATGGTCTGAAGGCAAATTCAATACATGCCACTTACCTCATCTACGGCACTAAGGCTTCAGATAATGTTCAAGCAGATGGTGATGTTGAAATGGCTAGCTCAATGCCAGAAGAGGAGGCCTTGTTGGAGGATTTTATTACAATGACGATGACGCTAGCCAGAGAAGAAGATCTCAATGGTAAGTATCGAGACATTCTCAACGGGAACTCGAACTAATTCAGGCAAACCCAGATGTCTTGGCGAGCTACCAACAAGTCACCTCCATCCACATTTACAGCTTGGCACCTCATCCTCAAAAAGACTTGTCACTCCTATGTGATGTGACCATGCAGCTGTCTGAGTATTCTAAGAAAAAGGAACCCACAGCAGCAGCAAAGAAGTATGGCACCATCATTAACTCTCAAGTGCGTCGAAGGGACCGCAAAGGCCGCGCCCAGGTTCCTGTTCAAAGTTCAGCCAAGGCCGTCAAGCAGGAAGCCCCTAAGCCAACTCCAGCTGCAAAAGTTAAACAAGAACCCGCTGATCCTAAGCCATCACCTTTTGCGCCCAAGCTCAAGACAGAAGAATCCGACTCATCATCTAAGGATGTAACACCGTCTTCCAGCAACAACTCGAAGAAGCCAGCACCATCACTAAAACGAGGCGCGTCAGGGGGCATTATGGCAGCGTTCGCCACGGCCGCGGCTAAGCCACCCAAGCCGAAGCCTGCACCTAAAAAGGAGGACACAACCATGGCCCTGTCGGACGATGGAGAGGCCGACGACGACGACATGCCTGTCTCCAAGAAACCTTCTATTGACGCCGAAGCTGTAAGGAAAGCTAAAAAGGAACGTGAGGAGGAACTTAGGAAGATGATGGAAGAGGACGATGAAGAGGAGGCTTCCGAAAAGGACGACGAGCCGGCTGATGAAGAGATGGAAGAAGCACCCGAGCCTGAACCTGAGCCTGAACCTGAGCCAAAGAAGGAAGAGCCGGCAGAGGTAGTCTCAAGCACCGGCGATGGGCGAAGAAGGGGTAAACGCCGAGTGATGAAGAAGGAGCGCATCTTGGACGACCAGGGGTATATGGGTAAGTTCGCCATCGCCCTGAATTCAGCACCGCTACTTTGATACTAATTTTCGACAGTCACGATCCAAAAACCCGGCTGGGAATCTTTCTCTGAAGACGAAGCCCCCCCTCCAGCAAAGCGACAAACCCCAACATCTACACCCTCATCATCTGCTCCCAAGACCAAGAAGTCTGCAGGGAAGGCCGGCCAGGGAAATATCATGTCCTTCTTCAACAAGAAGTAGCGAGAGTTAGAACAATAAGACTCTCTATAATCCCATTTATTATTCATTTACTAGAGCTCAAAACGTCCACTTTTGTAAGCTTGCTGGCTATCTCCTTATACTTGGCCGGGTCTGCCTTGATTCTCTGTATCGCGCTGCCCAATCTCCTAACGCCCTCGACCAACTCCTCTTCTGGGACCCAGGAAAACGTAAGGCGAAGGGCGCTGTCAAAGCTGAAGGCCTTCTCATCACCGTGCACCTCGAACATATTCCCCGTCCCAACAATCAAGTTTTCCTCCGCTAGAGCAATATCGCCCACAAGCTTCGACGACAACCCCTCCTCAAGGGTCAGCCAAACAAAGTAGCCCCCGTAGTGACTCCCATCAACCAGTCCAGAGTCTCTCGCCTGCACACCCTGCGGCACAAGATGTTTGTGAATAGCATCCATTAGCAACCTGTGTCGTCGCTGCAGTGCCGGTCGAACCGTTGTCGCCAGGTACTCTTGCAGCTCCCCACTCTTCACCAGCTCAGCCATTATACTCGCGCAGAGTTGGCTAGGCGAACCGCCCGACTTCGTCGACCCCGTCTGCGCCAACCCAAACGCAAATGCCTTCGATCCCTCCGCCCAGCCCGTCCGAATCCCTGGGCCTACCATCTTGCTAAACGACCCGTTGCTCACCGCGTACCCAAAGCCCTGCGGGTCATCCTCTGCCTGTCCCATGGCGGCATCGATGTCACACAGACGCGGGAGCTTCATCTCCGGGTGGTCAAGGTTACCAGAGTCGCCAGAAAGAGGCCATTGGAGGAAGTCATAGACGTCGTCGCAGATGATGAGGGCGTTGTACTTGCGGGCGAGTTTGACGAGGCCTTCGCGGCGCCGAACAGACATGCTTTTGCCGGAGGGGTTGGCGCAAGTAGGAACTACATAGATGATGTGACGGTAGAACTTCCTAAACTTTCCAGGACTTTTAACGGGCTGGATGTTATGATATTAGCTTCCACACTCATGTCTTTCTGGCGAGAATAGTGAGATTCTCACCTTGGCTTCAGGTTTCGTCTTCTCCTCCTCCTCGACCCTCTTAATTCTCTTCTCCAACTCTTCAAGATCCACACCTTCATCATCCTCCGGGAACGCCCTCAACCTCCCCTGAAACCCACTGTCCTCGAAGATAGCACACGCAAGGTGATAACATGGCGCAACCATCCACACAGCCTTCGTCACTGCGGGATCCGTGAAGCTTTGTAAGATGCAAGCTACATTTTGACTCGCACCCCCAGAGATACATATACGATCTGGGTCACGTGTGACGTTGAAGTGGCCATGGAGCCATGTGGCTAGGGCTTCACGTAGGGGCTGATAGCCAGGATCTGCGCCGTACTGTAGAGCAGGTGTGAAGATGTCTGGGTTGGAGAGGATGCGCTGGGAGGCGGAAGAGAGAAGCGATGCGGCGAGGAGAGAGGGAGCCGGCCAACCGCGGATGAGGTTGATGCGAGGCTCTGGCGGTGCCATGATCGACGACGCGCCGCTGCGGGTATGTAAGGCAGTTGAATTGGCTGTCGAGAAGCGATGTCGGACCTGATATGGCCTGAATTGAAAAGCCAGACGTCGTCTTAATAAAGATGCCTCGACGATGGAAAGCATTGATCTGACGGTGGGTAACCGCGGATAACTGTGGAGATGTCCAGCTTCAACTCCGAACAAGGAGGATGGAATTGGTAGTTAATGCCTTAGTTGGGTAAGGGCAAGGAAAGCTTGTTCATCAATCCCCAGTTGATGGATTTACTTGTGCTCTACTAGTACAGGCTATTATCAAGGTTCCACAACGTCAGAATACAAAGTTTGCCCCTCATTACCCCGCCAGGCATGTCATTCACTTTCAAACGACCTGGAGAGGAGGTAAGCACCAATGCCAATTGACGATGATACCCTTATAAGTAGAATTTCCATCATGTAAAATCTTCGCTGGAGTCTCCCTCGCTACGTCCTTGCAGCATCCCCAGTTCAACAGTATTGTCCATTCCCTAAAGTACGCCCATGGTATCCATCCGTTCCATCTATTTCAACCCATTCAACTTGATCCCGTTAGTATCATACTTCATACGCGGCAGTTCCCTCCTTGAAAATCAAATGCGGTTTCCGCTTGGCCAGGTCCAGAATCGTCACAGCAAACACGCCGTTGGCCCACGCGAACCAGCTCCTCGTGTACTGCTTGATGTACTTAACGTCAATGCTTTCATGAATTAGACCCAGCCTCGATGAGCTTAGGACGAGGTCCAGGCATTCTTTGATCTCTGCATCGTCGTCGGACGTCTGAGCCTGGATCAGCAAGCTCATGGGCCAAGCGTTCTTCAAGCCAATGTGAGGTCCTGATACTAAGTCAGCAAAATTTTCCTTAGGCAAAGTCAAATGCCAACGTACCTCCAATACCCTTGAAGTCCTTGCCCTCGAGGTAATAAGGATTCCCGGATTTATCAAGCAACATCTTTCGCGTATTTTGATAAATGGGATCACCAACTTCGACAAATCCCATCAGAGGCAAGGCTAGCAGCGAGGGATAGTTTGCATCGTCCATCAGAATCGACGATCCGTACCCATCCACCTCGTACGCGAACACATCACCGTACTTCTTATGCTTGATTACACCATGCTCCATTACACCCTCGCGTAGTGTCGTGCTCCATTGCTCCAGTTTGTTGGCCAAGGCGTTCTTGCCTGCGGACTTGAGCATCACAGCCGCTCGCTTCAGTTCTACTGACATCATTGCGTTCGCTGGGATGAAGAAACCCAGAATCGTCGCATCGTCACTGGGCCGGAACGCTGATCGAACTAAGCCGGTGCCGTAGTTCAACGGGTTACCTACGCCCTGCAAGTTGAGTGTCTCGGTTCCAGTATTTGTGCTTCGCTGGAATGTGTACTCGTTACGCCTGTACTCGCCCGTCTCAGGATCAAAGGTCGACTTGGACTGCTGCTCAAGCACCTTCAGTAGAGTGTCGACGGCAAGATACCACCTCTTGTTCAAAAACTCAGTCGACTCCGCATGTTCGTAAAAGTCATTCCCAAGAGCTAAGAAGTGCGCCAAGGAATCCAGCTCGTACTTGCATTCGAATACTGAGCTTGGCTCATAAGCGGGATGGACCACATCATCCTGTCCATTAGAAGATATAGGTAGGTCGGCAATAGGAGGTGGCTGAAACGCGTTGCAGTACGGGGACTCGATCACGTACTCGGCTTGGGTATTGATGGCGCCGAGAAGCAGCATGTGGATAGCAGGGTCTTTCTTTGCGAGAGGCTGGTATGGCCGCAGCTGGTTTGTTGAGTCTCGAAGCCATTCGGCAATGATGTCGCCTGTGATGATGAATGACTGTGGCCCTTCCCATGCGCCCTCGTCTTTCGAGCTCCTAAACCCGCCCATGTGGAAGAAGCCTGTGTCCTTGTCCCCTTTAGTATGGAACTTGACGGTCGTGTCTGTCGTCGAAGGAAACGCATTCTCGAACAGACGTGCAAGGTCGGGATCTCGCATGCGAGATTTCACGTCCTCGATAACTCTCTCAATCTCGTCCGAGTGGAAGGTTCGACATTGGGGGCTCGGGCGTTGGAAGGGCAATGGGCTCTTGCCATCGCTGTAGGGGCGGCTGGAGAGTCAGGCTGTCAGTTTGACCGAAGCATAGCAGTAGCCCACAGGGATTTCATCAGAGATACATACTGCGGATAGGAAGAATAGAGGACATAGTCAGGGCAGGCAATATGAGGTTCGGCGAGGGGCTCTTGGTCGTTGGCGTTGGCGCGTACAAGATCGAAGCTCAAGCTCAAGCCCAGCAAGCTCGAAGCCAGCAGCCGAAGCGTCATGGCTTTAGTGCCACCTCAATTGAAGCACCTGGGGAGTTTGGGTGTTGTCAGAGTCTTAGGGCAAGGTATCGCCTGAAGCAGGAGGTGGATGTTAGAACAAGATTAGAGAGTCACTAGTGAGATAAGACTGTGGTCGAGGATGATTACGTAGATGCAAGGAGGTGATCAAAGCCGACGGGGAGAGCTCCAGCAGGGGGGGAGAACCACTAAAGCGGGACGCGGGGGATTGACGGGCGTTTATTCTACAGCAGAACCTACCTACTAGTAGCCAACTGGATGTTAGTGGAGGTAATACGTTGAGTCCTCAGCTCGCTATGATTCGCCATCTGAAGTTTTTCTGAGTTGGTCAACATAGAGTTGGTTATTTATTTGAAGGGGTATCATTTCCAAACTATATACTTGTACTCTATTTTTAATTTACACGTCACTGCGATTAACTCAACAGCAGCATCACCAGCCCCAGGTTCTGCTAGACGCAGTGAAGACTGGTGGCTTCCACTGTATCCGGCTAGGATCAATCGTTCTCCGTTGCTTCAATTTCTGCTTCTCCCGTTGCTTGATGAGTTTCTCGGGTATCACGATCTTGTGGTCGCTCTTGTGATAGACTTGCATCTTCATCGCCTGCAGCGTATGTTCAACATCCTGAGTCGTCATGGCCAAGTTCGACGATATAGCCTCGATTGTCACTTTTTCGTCCCGCTCGTTGTATCCAAGAAGTAAGTCCAAGATATTCTCTGACCAATACTGCCGATAACTCAACAGTCCTAAATCTGAGAGCGGCTTCTCTGGCGATCCTAGTTTATTTTCGATCCTGGATAGTTCGTACGAGAATTGGATCAATATTCGGCCATATCCTTTTCTCTGGTACTGTGGGAGCGTAAGAATACAGGCCACGTTGTAACCATCAGCACTCTCCTTTTCCTTGGAGAAATAGCCGACAACGTGGCATCCCTTTTCAGTTCGAGTGGTCATTACATAGAACAAGAACGGATCTACATCATAGTAGAGCGTCTTGTGGTCCAAGAACATCTTGGACAATAAGCAGAGATTGCGGCACCATGTCCGCTGCCGTCGTCCATCAATCTCAAAGAAAGATATGAGGTCGTCTCGATAAATCTCGTTGCCAGGAGGATGCTGTAACGAGCACTTGCGTCGATGCCGACCAAAAGAGAATTCGTCACCGTAGTAACTCAGGCAAAACTCGCAGATGTAGATGACATCCTCCTCATTGAAGGCTTCGGGATATGGCGAGAAATACCATGGGAATAAGTCGTTCTTCCCAAACTGTACTTTCGAGATGTTTCGAATTCGTGAAATTTCCGTAGGATTTTGCGTCATGGAGCCAGATGTCCGAAGCTTCTCGATCTCCACCTCCCGACTGAAGTCACCCTGCTCCTTCTTCTCATCATCGTCCTTGTCGTCACCATCCATATCATTTTCTGCGCCAGGTGTTGCGCTAGCTTCAACGCTCGCTCGTGCTTGAGACTCTCCTTCTGGGCCGATGGAGGACGACTTCTGCCGACTTTGGGACTCGACAAAATCTAAAACATTTATTAGCGATGTTTCTAACGGCTGCAAATGCAGACATACCAGTCCATGGATGGGGTGTGTTGGCCTCTGAAGCAACAGATTGCTCCCTTTTACTAGGTCGCTTCTGCGCTTTCTTAGACTGTTGCTTTTTGGATTGCGCAGCAGAGGCTTTCTTCGTCTTTGATTCCTTGGGTTTCTCCTTCTCCGGGTTCGGCCACTCGACATCGCGGGAAAAGTCCACCCTTGCCACGGGCACCCATTCATCTAGTCGTTTATTAAAGTTGTCGAAATTGCAGTAAAACTGCTTGCCGCTCTTCGTTTGCTTGATACTGAGAATCTCGGCGCGTCGCGGTACTCCACCCTTTTCTACCCAAGCGATACAGCCGGTGCTGAGGGTTTCAGGGGTTGCCTTTCCCTTTTGTCGGGGTCCATCAGACCCGACTGTGGCCTCTCCGCCGGGGGTACCTCCCGCCATGATGGAAAATGCGAGGCTGGCGTTGCTCTTGATGAACTTTGATCTGCGCTTCGAGTTCGAAGAAGTGTTGTAAACGGACGAAATGTTGGAGGGGCATGGCAGAATATGGCAATAAAGTTTCTTATCGCAAGGCGGTGAGGTCGCAACAGGCTTATCAGTAATCATTAGCTGCATAATACGGATAGCTTCATCGCGCCTCTTAACCAGCCCGCCAACGTCTTGCCTGCACCTGTACTTCTATGTAGCGTCGACTTATACGTGCCTTCGCGACAATTCTGATGAAGCCGATATCGTATAACTAGAGACGATGGCTGAGCTCTCGTCTAACTGGAAGAAGCTGCAGGCAAAACTCAAGGCTGAATCACCGTCAAACGCTTCACTCAAGCGAAAGCCATCAGCTCCTCTAGCAACTTCACCAGCAAAAAAAGTGAAGACTCAGCGGAACCAACCTAAATCGAAAACTGCAGAAAAAGGCCGGCACTCAAAATCCAAACGACAAATGGGCGGTGTTCATAGCTCTGGAATAGAAGATGAACCGAAACCTGGGCAATCACCATCTTTGGCCTTATGGGCAGAAGACAACGGCATCTCCGCTGAAGCTCTAGCAGAAGCATATGAGCTTGGAACGAAGAATAACTCCATGGTGCTTGGGTCCGAAATGGATAAAATCAACCATGGACTTTCAGAAGGGCTCGAAATCGGCAAGTATGTCGGCATCGACTGTGAAATGGTTGGCGTTGGTCCAGGCGGTCACGAGTCTGCTCTAGCACGGGTCAGCATTGTCGACTTCCATGGAAAACAGGTTTACGATTCTTATGTGAAGCCGAAGGAACGAGTCACGAACTGGCGGACAGCTGTTAGCGGAATCAGTCAGAAAAGCATGAGATTTGCGAGGGATTTCGAAGAGGTTCAGAGAGAGGTTGCCAAGATTCTGGAAGGCCGAATCTTGATAGGCCACGATATCAAGCATGACCTTGAGGCTTTGATATTGAGTCATCCGGCGCGAGACATCCGAGATACAGCCAAGTTTCCCGGCTTCAGGAAATACGGAAATGGAAGAAAGCCAGCGTTGAGATTACTCGCACAGCAGATCCTAGGGGTGGAAATCCAGGATGGAGCACATTCGAGCATCGAGGATGCCCGAGTGACAATGCTGCTCTTTCGAAAGCACAAACCTGCGTTTGATGTCGATCATTCGAACCGATACGCGCCCAAGCCGCCGGCAGGGTCTGGGGCGCATAAAGGAAGCAAGTCAAAGAAGAAGCGGAAAGCATAATGATACCCGAGATACCCATGCAATACAACTTCTATCATGCCATACTACTGAGATAGCCGGCTTAAGCTCACAAGCGAATAATGCTCTATACTCAATTCTATACATACACAAAAAAGGGCAGCTCATCAGTCGTAGGCACGTTTCGGTAACATTGACAACGGCATTTACGAACCTACCATGGTAATAACGTTGATTGTGTGTTGGCATGGCTCCTCTTGGAAGTTTAAGTCTCTTCGATCCCCACCAGGCATGTTTAATCACCGAGTTCGTCCAGACAGCTTCGTTCCACCTGTTGTTAGCCAGACGATAGGTTTATGAGCCTGCTATAGATGAACTAGGAGCCCCTCAAGATTGCTACAAATTTGGCTCTAAAGTATTCAAATTTGGCGGCCACCAACATACCAGCATACTGCTAGATAATTTGGTTTGCAATTACAGACTTGCAAGGAGGTTATTCATATCCTCGCTTGGTTCAGCGACATCCGTTCAAGGACCATCCCACCCCACCAAATTCGATGCCCTTTATAAGAAGCGGCCGGACTTCGGCAACTAATTCCGCTTAACGCGTCCAGACGCGTCTCCCTCTGCTACTTAAGCTAGCTCTCTGAATTCTACATGAACCTCATCGGAACGAAGTATTGGGCGAAACCTAACATCATGACCCAACCCATACTTTCCATCAAGAGTGACGGAAATAAATCCAAGGCTACAGCCAACTTGTTGCCATGTCGCATCCACTACGACGGACCTATTGACCCAGTAGCAACGTACTGGAATCCTACCACGGCTGAAGGTACATTATGCCATGCTCGCTCATATTTATATTGGAAAACGTACCAGACTGACGCAAATCGTAGATGGCACAAAACTTGCATACTTCCGAGGACGAAAGCTGCTAGGCAAGGTCGTGAAGCTACCAGAACAATGCCGTGGCGTCGTCGTAGAACGACGCGACGAGAAGATCGCCCGTCCTGAAGTCGACGCGCAGGAGAACGACGAAAACGAGCCAGCTCCCGAACTCGGAACAATGCAAGTGACAGCAGACTTTGAGCAGATGGTGGTCTGGGGGCATGAGGCTGTAGCCGATGCGGCAAGCGACCCATACATTCGAAGTATGGAGGAATGGTTGCACGTTACTGACCTGGTAATACAAATCATTAGGGCATTTTAGCACAGAACCTTCCTGCTGATTGCTTGCAGATTCATTCATATTCTCAAGCCGAGGGGAAAGCCCAAAGTTGAGGCACAAATCTCTTGCAACTACCATGATGAACCTTGTTGCATGGAAGAGGCCGATGCATTTGCTTCATGGACCACCCTTGATGTGAAGTATTCGGGTTTAAATGATTACTCCACAAATCAGGTCCGATTCCAGTATTGCGGAAGCACTCTACATGAAATTTTGGCAAATAAAGAAACCCAAAGTCCATACCGACTGATGCAGTGGACTTGCCTCACCGCAATTCCTCAAGCTTGTCATCGATTCCTCCTACTATGGCGATTGCAACTGGCGACCTTGACCGCATACCTGTGTTCATATACTAAGCTATGGAAGAAAGAGAGACCCAGGAGGGAATATGTTGTCTACAGGCTTTTTCTTCCCCAACTTGTCAGAGTCGAAGGAGTTTAGCGATGGGCCTAGGAGGTGAGATACCGTCGGCTGCACAAGCGGTTGCTTTGACGCATCTTGCAGGGCCGAAGTGTGTCGAGACGAGACTAGCGATGCTATGTACCTGGCTCGGTTTTACGACAGATGCCTTCCCATGGGGAAGTCTATCAAGTGCCTCTCTATCAGCCTCAAAGCTGCGAGATACGTGCCTGCAAGCCAGAGTTATCCAAGAGGGCACAACAATACTTAAAGACAATACAAAAACATACCCCTAGTTAACGAAGTAATATTTCTTCAAGTGAGATCTCGCACTTTACCATCAAGCCAATGAAACAGTGAACTACCAAATACCCCATTCTCAACATGCCAGGGAACGTATTGATCTCGCCCAACGGGGCTCCAAACCCTATTATCATTCACGCCGGCCGTTACGGTTTGATAGAAATCTCATGAGTTTTGACCAGTCATTTTCGGTGACGACGAAGCTCCCCCGGAAGTCAACCCAGTCAGACTCCGGAGCTACACAATCCCGACAGCCCGTGGCACCGACCAACCAGCTATGATTACGCAGGTATCAAGAGTTCTGTGAAGCTCTCATAATGCTCTTGTAGCGATTGGATTAATTTGATAGGTCGACGTCTGTCTCATGCAGTCAATTAAAGTCGCGTTGCGCTAAATGCCCCTCGACGCGTCCTCGACGCGCTTCGCTCTCCACACGTGTCAACCAATTAATCCCCCAAACTCCTTCAATAAACCATATCCCCACCAAAAGCAGCATCACCGAGCAACGGGAAATCTTCATCCTCCCCTTTCCTTGTCCTTTTCCTGTCGCAACCCACGACTTGCAGCCATGGCTACTCCAAGGAGCGATCCCGGATTCATGATGTCCGATGCCCCCTTGAGGCCGGCTCAGACTCCCCGAAACAACTTCTTCCCTTCGTCTTCCTCAGCTCGACCGCGAGGGCCGCCCTCGGAGAATTTGGGCGCGCCTAGTGATGATGGGACCGACGGCTTTGCGGACGATCAGGTACCCAGGAGTTCGAGGATCCCAGATACAGCGAGTATTTCACGAGTAGAAGATCGAATTGGCCTGCTGGTTCAGGAGCACTTCGAGGGGTTCATTGAGAGGTAGGCCGCAGTCAACAACCTGCTGCATGGCGTTTCCTAATCACTGACACAAATGTATAGTTTCGCCGAGGACCCTCTCTCTTCAGGTGCACCCGCATCCAGCGCCATCACAACAGATAAATACTACGTCGCCCAAATTAAGGGCATGCGCCACTACCAGCTGTCCACCTTCTACGTCGACTATAAGCACTTGGCATCATGGGAGAACGGAAGTCTGGCAGACGGTATCATGCGGCAGTATTACCGGTTTCTGCCCTTCCTCACAGCCGCACTCCATAACATGATCGCCAAGTACGAGCCGCTATACTTCCGCGAGCATCGACAGCCTATCGCGTCGAGCAACCTCACCACCTCAGCTGCAAGCCATCTTGGCTCGGCTAGTCAGTCCGATGCGTCGCATAGGAAGAATGAGCACCAGCAAACGGACAAGATCTTCTCTATCGCTTTCTACAACCTCCCCCTTGTATCCAGAGTACGAAGCCTACGGGCCGCCAACATTGGCCAACTCCTCTCCATCTCTGGCACCGTCACCCGAACCTCAGAAGTCCGCCCAGAACTCTCCCTCGCCACCTTCGTCTGCGAAGCATGCCGAGCCGTTGTACCCAACGTCGAGCAGACATTCAGATATACGGAGCCTACACAATGTCCCAACAGTACCTGTCAGAACCGTGTAGCCTGGCAATTAGACATCCGGCACAGTACATTCGTCGATTGGCAAAAAGTCCGTATCCAGGAGAATAGTTCCGAGATCCCCACCGGTAGCATGCCTCGAACCATGGATGTCATTCTTCGAGGTGAAATCGTCGATCGTGCCAAGGCTGGAGAGAAGTGTATCTTTACAGGTGCCCTCATCGTCGTCCCTGATGTCAGTCAACTCGGTCTCCCTGGCCTACGCCCGACCGCCGTTCGAGACGACCGCAACGCGCCTCGAGGGGCTGATGCTGGTGGCAGCGGCATCAGCGGTCTCAAAGCACTCGGTGTCCGTGATCTAACCTATCGTCTAGCCTTCCTCGCTTGTATGGTCAACCCAGACACAGGAGGCACCGGCCAATCCGCAGCCAGTGGTGTGGCCGATGTCATCAATTCCCTTACCCAAAACAATGCGAGCGATGGGGGCGAAGACGCTCAAGCTGCGGTGTTGGCTTCCATGAACCCTTCCGAGATCGAGGATCTGCGAGCAATGGTGCACGGCGACCACATTTACTCCCGTCTAGTTAACTCCATCGCCCCCATGGTCTACGGCCACGAAGTTGTTAAAAAAGGCCTTCTTCTTCAGCTCATGTCTGGTGTCCACAAGTCCACCGCTGAGGGCATGCAGCTCCGAGGCGATATCAACATTTGCATAGTTGGCGATCCCTCAACCTCCAAGTCCCAGTTCCTTAAATACGTCTGCTCCTTCGCTCCCCGCGCTGTCTACACCAGTGGAAAGGCTTCTTCGGCAGCTGGTCTCACGGCTGCGGTGGTTAAGGATGAGGAGACGGGCGAATTTACTATCGAGGCTGGTGCCCTCATGCTTGCGGACAATGGTATCTGCGCCATCGATGAGTTCGACAAAATGGACATTGCCGATCAGGTTGCCATCCACGAAGCCATGGAACAGCAGACCATCTCTATCGCCAAAGCCGGTATCCAAGCTACCCTTAACGCCCGAACCAGCATTCTTGCCGCAGCCAACCCTGTCGGCGGTCGCTATAACCGCAAGACTACCCTCCGAGCCAACATCAACATGTCTGCCCCTATCATGTCTCGTTTCGATCTCTTCTTCGTTGTTCTCGACGAGTGTAACGAGTCAGTTGATCGCCACCTTGCCGAGCACATCGTTGGCATCCACCAGCTTCGCGATGAAGCCGTTGAGCCTGAGTTCAGTACCGAGCAGCTCCAGCGGTACATCCGCTTCGCCAAGACGTTCCGCCCCGAGCTCACGGAGGAAGCTAAGGAAGTGCTTGTGCAGAAATACAAGGAGCTACGAGCAGACGACGCACAGGGTGGCATCGGCAAGAACTCTTACCGCATCACGGTGCGTCAGCTCGAAAGTATGATTCGTCTATCTGAAGCCATTGCCAAGGTCAACTGTGTTGAAGAGATCAGCCCTGACATGGTCGTCGAGGCGTACAACCTGCTCCGCCAGAGTATCATCTCCGTTGAGCACGACGATGTGGAAATGTACGACGAGGAGGAAACCCAAGAAGACAGCGAGACCCTTCTCCGTGCCGCTTCCGCTGCGACTGGCCGGGACCAAGAAGGCGACGCCCCTATGGAAGAGGAGCAACCCACTGAGGGTGAGGGCTCTGCACCAGGGAAGCGGAAGCTTACCATCACGTATGACAAGTACATCAAGATGGTCAACATGTTTGTCCAGCGCATCAATGATGATGAGAGCGGTAGCGGTGAAGGGGTAGTTGGCGAAGACCTCATAGCGTGGTATCTTGAGCAGAAAGAGGATGAACTGGAAGGCGAGGAGGACTATCACCATGAGAAGGCGTTAGCCACTATGGTTCTCAAGAAGATGGTCAAGGTAAGACAATTTCCACTAGTCATCTCCTTACCTATGCACGCGAAGCTAATCCTGATCACAGGACAACATTCTTATGGCTCTCCGCGGCGAAGGTCTCACAGATGGCGCAGGCGAGGGAAGTTCCGCTGCAGCCGCTCAGATTGTTTACGTCCTGCATCCTAATTGCGCAGTAGAAGAGTACTAAGCGGCGTACTCTGACGATATGTTGTTGAAGCATGAATGATGGACGGGTAATGTGCATTGTCTACAGGCGGGAAAGGGGAGCTGTCAAGGAGGAGTTTGGAGTTGGGATATCATGAGTGTTTGATGACTTTGTACACGGTTGAGTGTGATACCGAGGGGAGGGATATATCTAGAGCTGTCTGTAGGTGATGAACATGATACAAGATGGAATGAAAGTTGATACCTTGGAGCAACCAAGTCCTAGAAGTATTTTATTGACAGTTTTGCTGTTGCCACTAATGATACTACTATTCGTATCATACCTCGCTTATATCGCGATGTCAACTTCACTTAGATGCGCAATTTCATGACGAGCCTGCCTCCCATTCTTGACCTCAAGCCCTGAAACTCTCACCAAATACATCTTCAGACCTTGCACCACATAATAGCAAGAATTCACATCGACCATAAATCAGGTTCAGACCATTTCGCATATTTCTATCCGCGCATGACTATCTCACAGCCCCCAGCAACGGCCTGTCCCATCCATCCATCATCCATCCAGATCCCAAATTCCCTAGCTCAGACTCCCCAAATCCAAACCCATATCAGGATCCTTGTCTTCGCCGTTCGTCATGCGTGAGCGTCACCGTTTCGTGCATCCGTTGTTAGATGACTCCAGGGTTCAGGCTCACGCTTTTAAGGTACTGACCGAATCATACATCTCAGCCAGCGACTTAAAGCCAAGCCTATGCGCGAAAGAAGGAGCAGAAACAACCAAATAACCGGCCGAAGAAATGTTAAAAAGCGTCGCAAGTCCAAGCCTATTGCAAAAACCAAAACGAGGCGGACGCAAACTCCTCAATGCCAAATACGTCCTGGAATACACACGCGCTCGAAAAGGTTGTACACGCTCTCTTAGGTTAGGTCTAAGACGAGCAGGTTTCCCAAAGCATTATTGATGAATGCTAGGGCTGTTGACAGTGAGGGGTTCGGTTCCAAGTGGTATGTAAAAGGAGACAAGGATCTGAGCACCATAAGTAGTTGGGCCACAGATCGTTATTTGAAGAAGAAACAAGCACTGAATGCTCTGCTAATATTATGTGATTCTGAAACTCTCAGGTCGATCAATGCTACTGGTAGCGGCTCAATGTCCAAGTTCGTTTATGCAGGCAAAGAAGGTGGTGTTGCCGAGTGTCGGCTCCAGCTATCAGATCCTCGCCCACGATAGCCACCGCGGCCACGAGGCCCAGGTGACGATGTCCCATGCTCTCCACGAGTGCTAGAGACTTCCCTCTTGCCTCCTCGTCGCTCATATCCTGATCCGCGGTGTCGTGGCCCAGATCGACTACTCGAACCTCGACCACCTCGTGTGGTCGAGAAGGGGATCGTAACGAACCTCGGCTCAGCCATACCTGGGAACTGGATTTTCATAGAATTTCCACCTCCAACGACGTCCGGACGGAAGTAATACGGCTCCATGACCGCCGGCTCCACCCGCAATACCTTAGCTAGGGGTTTAGACGGCTCTGCCGGCTGCCATGCCGCTTCAGGGGCCTTGTGTGGGAACCTAATCTGAGGTAGGGATCCCATTTCTTGCTCTTCAAAGCACTCCTCGGCCATGGGCTTCGAGGTTGGAGATCTTTGGTAGCCCACGGGGCGAGGTGAAATATGTCTAGGAAGAGTAGATACAGGGAGGGAAACAGTAGCAGAGTCGTGATGGGGAGCATGATCCAACGCGCTCTTACTAGCAGCGTCCACGACAATAGACTTTTGTGGTGGAGATCTTTGCCCATTCAGGAGACTGTTGATTCTGTTCTGCCACTTCTCCTGAGATGCCTCACCAGCCCGAGTAGGGGGACGATGAGGATTAGTGGGAGCCCTAGCATCTTTATAAGGAGTAGAGTGTGCCCATCCGAACTGAGGACGGGGTTGCAAGGTTTGCCCGCCAGCCATAGCCGGAGGCAGCTTGACAATGGGCTGTGGTTTCGGTAACGACACATGGGGACGATTAATATCACCCTCATACGCGGGATGTCCCTCCATCGTAGGGGGGGGCGGAGTTGGAGACTTGGATCGAGCAGGGTCGAGGTGTGCTGAACTCTCCATACGGGCGTCTCTAGAGGGGAAAAACCGGGATCCACGACCTTGAGAGGGTGTCCCCTTGCCGCTTTGGGAGAGCATGGTGCCGCTGCCAGAGCCGATGACACCAGCGTTAGCAGCAGGAGGGAGGTCATCCTTGGGTGAATTATTCACAAGCTCGTCAGCCGGGGCCTTCCAGCCATGCTGGTGTGTTTGTGTCTCTACCGATCCGATAGGGCGTCTCGTGGCATCTCCAGGGGCATGGACCTGTCGCCAGGTATCCCTGATGATAGGCTGAGCATCCTCAAGTGTAAGGCCTCGCTCAGCGAGCTGACGTTCCCGCTCAGCCCTTTCAGCTAGCCTCTCAGCGGTTAACTTCCTATCATTCTCAATGACTCCTCCAGCCCACTTGCTAGCAAGATCAGAGCCTGGGGCACCATAACGAGAAGAGGTACGAGAACCAATGGGTGCTGGAGGTTGGGGTCGTCCTTGAGAGGGTGTTCGAGAGGTAGCATTAGGAGGTGCAATGGGGGAAGAGCCTGTATCACCTGGCGCCGCAGCGCTGCTGTCGGCGGTAAGGCGGCCAAGATCCGTAATAAAGGTACCATTGCCAAGCCCGCGATCATTGTTAGGAGCTCCCCACACATTACCCGTACGAGCAGATTGTTGGGGGGCTCCCCAAGAAGTGAGTCGCTCCTGACGAGAGGCTGAGGCATTACCCCATAAAACAGCAGGTTTCAGGTCCTGACTCTGGGAAGACCGCCTGTTTCCAGGTTGAGCTGGCGTAGACTTGGCCGGGGGGGCTACTTTGGCTTCTTGCTCTAAGATGTCTTCGCCGGTGGCTGCGGAGGACTTGCCGCCATCATGTTGTGGCTGGTTGGATCCCAGGGTTGAGTCTTTACTGGGTTCACGCTGCTGAATCTGCGTTGGCTTCGCACTCTCCACCTTGGGCGAGTCCTTCTTGTCGCTCTTCTTCTCAGGTGGTGGACCCATAGCTTCCAGCTTCTGTCGAATTCGCTCTTTGCGTTCAGCTTCCTCACGGGCCTCTTCCTCTTGGCGGCGTTTCCTAGCAAGTTCAACCTTCTCCCGCATGAGTTTCTTCTGATATTCAAGCTCGTCAACAACCGGCTGTACAGGCTGTACTGGAGGGGGCCCCATGACGGCTTCCGAAGGGATTCCGCCTTCTGGAGGACCAGCAGGGGGGGGCCCAGCTGGAGGTATGCCCGCTTGGTGGGCAACTGCAAAAGCTTGACGAGGAGATGGTCGGGACCACGCTGGCTGATGCGGCTGGACAGAGAGATTTCCGGGAGAGACTGGACTCTCGACAGCGGAGCTTGCAAAGGATGTTCTGCGTGCCCCAAGATGCTCAGGGCCTCGGTGCTCGTGGGGAGGCATAGGCCCCTCGTTGCCTTTGACCATCCGCTGATAGTACTGTCCACTACCACCACTAACATTGGATGATCCTCGTCGCCTTCCAAAGGGTGCTTCTTGAGTCACCCTACTGGTCTGGAAAGCGCCAGAGGGCTCGGGATAATCCGATTGCGATGGGCGTTGCAGTAGGGCATGTGGTTTCTGGTGCTGCTCTTGCCTCATCGAGCCACGGCGATCGGGTACGGGTTCATATCGTCCCGAGTGAGCGTTGTAAAGCTCCCTATTACCCTGAGAAGCGCCATCCCTCCAGGAGGACCGACTAAAGTCATCGGGAGCAATCTCCCTAGGCGGGTGGTTCGCACCCCTTTGCGGCGGGGGTTGGTTGATACCTCCTCGAACGAGGTGCGCATCAGCTGGGATAGGGGATGCCTTCTCGACAGGAGGTAGGGGTGCCCATGGGGACTTAACTGGCGTCGGAGGTGCCGGTGGTTTCGCGACAAGGGTTGGTTTGTCTTGGGAGCCGCTCTTAAGCACCAAGCCCTTCCCTGAAGCAAGGCCACTAGATTTCGGTAGGGGAGATCCGACCAGAGGCGGGGCCGGGGATCTAGGTTTGTCAAGGGCAACTTTGCTCTTGGAAGCAACTGATCCAGCATCGGAAAGGGGAGCGGGGTGTTCATCGGGATGGGGAAGAGTTGTCTTGGTGCCGTCGCCCCAGGTAATTGCCTCTGGGGCCCAGTCGTCATCGTCATCGTCGATATCGGCCCATTTGTTCTGCCCCTTATCATCGTCCTCTTCGAGACGACTAGCCATATGAATACCATACTTCTTAAGCTCTTCGTCAGTAAACTTTTTCGGTTCCGGGGGAGGTACAGCTATAAGTCGTATCAGTGAGAATTGATTTTGGAGCAAAGTGGATTAATGTTGCAGAAACATACGTCGGTTCTTGTTCCAGACAACACTTGGGTCAGGGGCTGAAGGAGGCTTCCCGCCATTCGCGCTTGAGGATCGAGTAAAGGAGCCACCGGCACCGCTTCCCGACTTAGCTACGAGCCGTGGCCGGCCCAACAAGGTGGCCGATCCGGTGGGCGGAGTGCCAGGTCCGGACGGTGGTTTGTCGGCGGCCTTGGTAACAGAACTATTCGCATTTGCCTTGGCAGCGAGGAAGGTCTTATTGACGGAGACGGCCTTGAACGTGGCCGGCTTCTTGACCGACGAGCCAGTACGGCCATGTCCCTTGTCGCCATCCTTGCTCTTTGATCCGTCTGCCCTTGAGGCTTCCGTGTCTGATCCTCCGCTAACACTAACATCGGCGGAATTGACTTGGTCCTCAACGTTGGTAATGTGCTTGTTCTCGATGTCGTCGCTGGGGGTGGCAGTGCCATTTAGAGTCGGGCGGTCGAGGTCGACATTATGAGTGTCGGGTACCTAGAGCCGTAAAGAGAAGCCTGCGTCAGTCTCGTTGACCAGAGTAAATGAAGCCGTCGTGGTGCCTCCTCAACCATGCCCAGTGGGCTGAACACGACAGCACAGCACCTGCACATCACAGCACGCGCGGGGACGGGGAATAAGACGAGAAACTCACGGGTTGGGACTCAGAGGCAGGGGCATCAGCGAGTTTGTCAACGGCAGCCTCTGTTGCCATCATACGTCGTGTGTGATCTACGTCCGATCGGGGGGGGGGAAAGCGAAGTGATGACTTCGTGACAAGTCACCGCCTGGCTTTTGTCGTGGGACCTTGCGCTAAGGCTGACGATTCGGGATGAGGGACGCGAGTGGTTGCCCTGTCGTGTGCGAATATGCGCCAAGGGCCGCGGGGCGAAGAGGAGATTATCGGAGGATAGAAAAGGAGAGTGTCGCTGTGTCAGTGACTCGCGGGGAGGAAGTGCGTCGATGGAAGACGTCGTCGCAGGGCGGTCGTCGGGTTGGAGGTGAGGTGAGGATTGTAGTAGTGACTATGTACTGCGGCTGCAACGTTCGTGATGTGGAAGGCCGACCTGATTTTCGAGAAGAGCTGCAACAACCTGGTTTAGGCCTAGCGTTGGGCAGGGGAGGATCCGATTTTCAGGCCACCTGCGTACCTGCCTCCGCCTGAAGCCGCCTAAAACAAAGCCTAAAGTCGGCGGTAGGCACCCGGACCGCCTGAAAGGGACAGCTGGCAGCGAGCCAGGTCTAAGGTACTCGCATTCACTAGAACCCAGGTGCCGTGATGGAGCGGGAAGGAGCGGGAGGGCGCCCCGGATCTCCAGAACAATTGGCACCTCAACGTTTAAGACACCATAGAGATTACGGCAAAGCGTCCACTGGTTGATTTCATCTCAGATGAGAGCTGTTACGTGTGCGTTTCAACCCATCACGACCAATGTAGTACCAGCGGAGTTTTAAATATTTGGCAACGGCATAATGTTACTGCAGCAATATGGTTTGCAACGGTGTTCCGGTGCTCAGAGCTTAAGCACATGAGAGCAGCTCAACGCTTGAGCCGTCATCAGTACTGCCTCAGGCTATATCAGGATAAGGCAATGCCCAAGTCAATAGTCCCACATGCTAAATACTATCATTATCCAGAGCCTAAGCGTTGGAAGACACGGCAACTCAAATGATCATCGCCTCAATGGGACTGGTCAGCAATCGGATTTTCAGAGCTTGAACTACCTCTATTTCCTTGCAAGTAGCAGAGTGCTACAGCGACGAGAAGTAACTTTAGACAAGACACGCAGTACAACAAATGTCACCCATACGAAGAAGCAAGTAGATGACAGACAAGAATCGCATCTCCATAAGATACGCAGCAATTGATCTAGTGGCAGAAATGTCGCATCACTGCATGTTAGAGATACACGTTACATAGGGAAGCCAAGGCGTGCTCGAACACACGTTCTAAGTTTATGTACACGACCCTCATCCCTAGACAATCATCAGATCATCCCGATCCACCGCTTAGTGAGCGTTGTTCTTGTGGTGGCCTATCCGTGTGGTTAGCTATGTCCATCTTAACCTTGACATCTTGGGAAATTACATACGCAAGTGGAAGTAATAGTTCTGAGCGTAGCCAAAGGCGATGAGGAAAACCAGGGCGTGGATGATAGCTGTAGCAGTTAGCTCTCTGCTATGCTCATCGAGTGGAGATGGATATCGTACGCTTCACCGTGGGGTTCTTGCCAAAGTGCTTGGCCTGGTATCGGCCGAGGAGACCCTTGGCCTTGACCTCGGGGGCAGCACCTCGGGGGAGCTTCTCGTAGAAGGAAACTACGCGCTGCATGCGGATAGCATCAGGAGCGGCGCCAATAGCCTATATCACCAGTCGTCAGCCGCCAATTCCTTCACGACCATAATCAATCCAATCCCCTCGTCCGATCGTCGGATCTCCAAACCCGATCCTTAACAGCAATTCCCAGCACTCGGAACATCGACAATCGGATAATGGAAGGGATTCTATCGCGTTCGTACCTTGGGCGAAGCAACCTGTTTTCACGATGTTAGCAACGGAAGCAATCGGAGCAACGGCGATCAGTAACCGAGGACTCACCTTGGGGGGGATGAGCGTCGAGAGCGCTCGGCGGGTAACGAAGCTCATGATGTCGGTAGGTCGGGATTGAAACTGTCAAGATTTTCAATTACCGCGTTGGTCCGTCGAGGGTCTTCGTGACGCTCAATTGCAGTGCAGGGCAGGATGGGAGGGTATTCTTTGGAGATGTTTAGCCTGGAGGATCTTGCCGAAAAGCACTCGTCTCGGCAAAACGTCGCTCCGCACCCACCAATCAGCGGCTTCGCGTTCCAGCTTGCTTCACGACTTCGAGATTCGAATATCGCCGCAACCTGCCCTCATCAGCACGACAGCCCACCATTGCCATTCGCCAATTGATGTTCAGCGCTCACGATGGCCTCTCTCCGAACCCAGAGCGCAGCCCGCATGCTGCGAAGCGCTGCTCCCCCCCGAGTTGCACTGGCTGCCGCACCTAGACGCTTCCAGAGCTCGGTAGCGACCTCTGCCCCAGGCACCGTCCCGGCTGCTCCCAGCACACAGAACGCGCCCGATTACGATATCCAAGCCGACAAGGCAACCTCGTACATACTCATAGGATCGTGATGGATGGATATGAGCAGCTAATGGCAAAGCAGGACGTTCACCCCCGTCCCGAAGAAGGTCCAAGATGGCACTGAGGAGATTCTCCCTGCGTCCGTAATCTCGGGTGCTCCTATGGAGCTGCAGGCACGAACGGTCCGGTCAGTTCTACCCTCGGCATACTCCCCGGTCTATTGTTCCGGCGTTGACAAGAAGCAGGATCTATCAAGAGAGCAAGCCCGCTACTCAATCCGGCACCTGGAGGGGCGACGGCTGGCGAATGGACTGGGATATCCTTCCCAAGGGCCACCGATGGGAGAACCCGCTGATGGGCTGGCAGTCATCTGCCGACTTCATGCAGGGCACCCACCTCAACTTCAAGACCAAGGAGGACGCCATTCACTTCGCCGAGAAGCAGGGCTACGAGTACTTTGTCCAGGAAGCCAACTCGAGGAAGTTCGCCCCCAAGGCCTACGCCAACAACTTCCTCTACTCGGCAAGGAAGCTCAAGCACGTCAGGACGAAATAAATCAAGCCAACAGAGAGAATCAAGCTGTACATACTCTTTTAGACACTATTGTATCGTTTCCAAATGATTTGTGGTCTTACTATTGAGACTGTTTAAAATTTCTAACACTTCAGACACTTCCGACATCATTACACGCGGGTGTAAGTTGGTCTATGTCAAATACGGCTCTGTCATCCATAATACATGCAGCCATTACTGCTCAAACGCCAGGAAGATATGCCATCTCCTCTTTCCCGTCCACTTAGGGTAAACCTCAAACGCCAAACATGCCTAATAATCATAAGTCCGTCAAAGCTATCAAACAATCAAACGCATTCCGCAAGTTGAGAGGGTTTCGCATCAAATCAAGTCGTAATCATGGGCTCGTGACCATTAGTGGCATCGATATGCCGGCTGTCAGACTCATCTCCATTCAAGCCAATGTCAAGACGATCAGGAATAGCCTTTCCCTTTTCCCGAGCTGTGTTTTCAGCCCATGTTCGCAGCTGAACCAGTCGGCGAATGGCAGTCTCCCGCCTCAAAGACTGTTTCCGGAGGATAGCCCGGTTGACATCTTCTGCCACTTCACGACGCAAATCTGGGCTCAGTAATGCCGCGAGGGGGGGCTCAAGGGAATCCCGAGGGAACAAAAGCAGGGCCATCGTCTTCTCCAAGTCTTCAAGAAATTTAGGATTGGTGGGAGCTCTTGGGCCGAGTTGCTCTGTGGCAAACTTCAGAGCCGGTGCAATATCGGCATTGGGACCATCACACGGCCGAATTAACTCGACAAGCTGAAGTCGAAGCAAGGCGAAGTGAAGAGCCTTATCGTGTTCCAGAATCTACATCATGGTTAGATACACCGAGTCGACCGAAATTTTCATCAAGTGGGTCTGAAAGAGGAAATAAAAGTCATAAATAGTGGTTGTTTCTCATCAAAGGCCCGAGGGCGCTATGAGTGGTGCATGTAAAACTCTTGTTTTAATCATATGGAAGGTCGTTGCAGCTAGAGCGTATAGGAGAGAAAGAAGACATACCTGGGGATCAAGTTCATTCAGTGTCTCGATGGCTGTCTCGATATTACCACTGTGGATCGATGTCTGGATCTCCTGTCTTGCGCGGACCAGGTCATTATCCTGTTGTGGTTGGATATTCGCCTCCTTAGAGAATCGGGTTGCTGCGTTGGGATAGCCCTCCATGGTAAGGTAATCCAATATCAGAGCATTGATTTCACTTTGGTACTTGTCAGCATCCGTGACGTTATGACGACAGATCAACAAAGACGAGAGTGCAGAAGATGGATCAGAAAAGAAGATAGATATCGTTTCTCCGCATTATATTCTAGGAGAGATTCCCATTGATATAATTCATCATATCATCGGACAAAGGAAAGAAAGAGTGGGTAGGAAAATATACCTTTTAGGCGACTTGAAATCTTCCACACGCTTGTCGAAGGCGTGCCTGGGGCCCGAGTATGATGTAGCCTACTCCATCGGTCAGTAACATGAACTACGATGAGAGTCAAGAGGCGCACCGGAACCATACCATAATCGTATTAAAGGCTTCACGGAGGAGCTGAGCAGCTACAGTCGCTCGATTCAACGAGGGGAGACCGTCGCCAACGTCGTCCGGCTGAGTAGACATACGGTGTAGCCGAGAGCAGGCCAGACCAGGGCGGTTCAGCGCATTTGTATACCGCGAGTGCCAGCCTCCGATAGTGTGGTGGATGAAAAAGAAGCAGGAGCTCAGAGTAAAGCTGTGAAGTGGATGATGGAGAAGAAGAAAGCGATTGGAAAGAAGGAAAAGCGAGAGTTGGTGTGCGGTAGCAGCATGACGAGGCCTTAGCCAATCATAGCTCTATAATGTTGGCCCACTGAGAGCTCTGTTCTGCCTGAGGAACCGACCTGCTAAGCCCATTACGGGCAGCTTTGTTTCCCCCCGCCGCCAGCACCAAGCCCAGATAATTCACTGCGGGCGCTGAAGCTACAGGGCACTCAGCCCTCGCAGAGAGCACCACAGGCAGGTCCTCGAGCCTCATCTTTCACCATGGCAGTGTACCGACGCTCAGTGTCTCTTCATGCTGTTATCTGACAATGGTGTCTCGCAAATGAATGCGTCTTGCTATAATGAACCTGAACAGACTTTCAAATAGATGTGGCCAAGCCAAATCCGCTTTGGTGGAAGGAAGACTCCTTCGGAATGCTTATCTGATGGAGGCTGAGAAATAGCGTCGCCCATGACGGCCATCGCCGTCCTAGAATGGATCCATGCCAGGGAATCTTCTCCGTCTCGTGCCTGATTCACAACCTCCAACTTCCATGTTCATTGCTGGAGGTCCATCAGCGTTATCTTTATCAGCTTCATAATTCACGTGCTTCTATTATCCTATTTTGTTCAGCCGTCGAAGTGGCTTACCTGCTTCATCTGGTATCAGACGAGGCTCGTGCTCACCCTGCATTCACGGTAACAGGGCTACCCTGAAGATGAAAGTGTAGCGAGTGTCCTTTACCTCTTCTGAGCTCTTCTTGCAAATGTCAGCCTCCGGAGCCTCGCCAGTGGCAGTCCGCACAATGTCGGGACTTGAGAGCTATGTCACTGTTCAGAAACGAGCTTACTATTCCCCTCCATGGGCCGATGTCAGCATCATTGGTGTGGCTGGAAGCTCGGGGTCTGGCAAGTCGACATTGTCCCAGGCGATAGTAAAGAAACTCAACCTTCCATGGGTTGTGATCTTGTCAATGGTAACAGGGTCGAGGTCATGATCTAATCACCAGCTCTAACTGGCTCACAGGACTCCTTTTACAAGACGCTTACTCCTGAGCAATCAAAGCTAGCCTTTTCCAACGAATTCGACTTTGACTCGCCGGAGGTATAATGTCTTATATAACCCTTCAAGACCAGAAGCTCAGCGATTGATGTAGGCAATTGACTTTGACATTTTGGTTGAGACGCTACGGAATCTGAAGGCCGGGTATTATGGCACACTAAGGACCGTGGATTCGCCGTTACTGACACTTTGCTAGCAAACGAGCCGATATCCCTGTCTACTCCTTCGCAAAGCATCAGAGGTTAGATCACACCACGTCAATCTACTCGCCCCATGTTCTGGTCTTAGAGGGCATCTTTGCCCTTCATGATCCTCGAGTTTTGGAATTGTTAGACATGGGCGTACGTGATTGGTCATGCCTCGTCTTATAAGCCAAAATTCTGATCACTCTCTAGATATATTGCGAAGCCGATGCAGATACTTGTTTATCTCGAAGAAGTAAGTAGCCACAGATGGTATGGTCTCCGGGGCAGTGACTCATACAATTGAACAGTTATTCGGGATGTACGAGATCGGGGACGTGACATTGAAGGAATTATCAAGCAATGGTTCGCGTTCGTGAAACCCAATTTTGAGAAGGTATTTCGATCTACGATATGTAGGATAAGGTTAAGCCGCAGCTAACATAGGTACTTAGTACGTTGAGCCCCAGAGGAGGGTGGCGGATCTTATCGTTCCGCGAGGAATCGAGAACCGTGTAGCTTTAGGTGAGTTGTTCGCATCCACCATATCGAATTACGCAAAAGCTAACTGTTGTTCAAGAAATGATGGTGCATTTCGTCGAGAAGAAGCTGTTTGAAAAGTCGAGACACCATCGAGAGGCTCTATCTCAACTTGAGGCCGCTTGCCAGATGGAACCGCTTTCCGATCGGGTTATGATCCTTAAAGACACCCCGCAACTGAAGTTCATGAACACCATCCTTCATGATATCGACACCTCCGCGGAAGACTTCATCTTCTATTTTGATAGGCTCGCCAGTCTCATTCTTGAACAGTAAGCCGCCAATCTTGTCCCGTCACTTGCAGATCGTGTTACTAACCATCAAATAGGGCCCTTAATAACGTCCAGTTCAAGGCGACGACCATCGAAACTCCCCAAGGATACAAGTATAGTGGTCTTGAGCCCAAGGGCGAAGTCTGTGCTGTCATAGTTCTGCGAGGAGGCTCCGCCTTCGAGCCAGCTCTGCGAAAAACCATTCCAGACTGCCGAACTGGCCGTCTTCTAATCCAGTCCGACTTCTCCACCGGTGAACCGGAGTTGCATTACCTGAGACTGCCGGATGACATTGGCAAACAGGAGAGTGTCCTCTTGCTAGACACTCAGATGGCCAGTGGAGGAGCGGCGCTCATGGCGGTTCAGGTGCTTGTGGATCACGGCGTTCCGCAGGACAGGATTGTGCTGGCGACATATTCGGCGGGTAAGATTGGGTTGCATAGGCTCACGTCGGTGTTCCCTGAAATCACCGTAGTTGTGTGCAACATTCTGGAGTACTTGGAGCAACGATGGGTCGAACGACGGTATTTCCGGTGTTAAGATGTTAGGTGTGTACTCTCCTATACATATACTGTACATTGTGTTCTCGGTGAGATTACCTCAGACAGGAACTCTTCAATATTACATAGGATACTTAAAACCGACAATTCAAGGGGGAAACTATGATACATAGAAGACACAAGTTATCGCACGGTGGTGATCCACGTCGGCATCAGTCATCCGACTTCAGGGTCCAGGTCTAAGGGTAAGGATCCATTGGCACCAGCGTCGGTGGCTCGCTTTTCAGATTGAGTTCCACACCGAAGCCCGTGATGCGCCAAATACTGATTGTAGATACCAACACAGTAGCTCAGAGGGATTAAACCCTCATTGTTCTAAATTAAAGCGCCGCCTGTTCCGGATGGACTAAAAAAGGTCAATTACAGGGGTAATTATATCCATTCGGTGGATTCGCCGACGACCGGCCGTGTTAAAAGTTGCATCACATAGCTGGTGAATGCGCCGCCAATGACGTAGTACGTGCCGTAGCACGGAGGTGACGGCATCTAGACGCCGATGAGTCCAGACCTGTACAAGGAATTGTTGTCGAGGGCTTCGTTTTTTCTTCTCCAACTCCTCTTCGCGCACCCGAGTAGACTACTTCGTGTTCCTGGCTTTGCAATTGTTTCGAGAACCCCCAGCTTTAGCTGTGCTGAGCTTCGGTTCTCTTTCTCGTCTCCTTTGCCTGCGATAGTGACACTTCACCACCATGGGCGCGTCGTCCATGACCGCCATGCGACTCGCTCGCGCCAGTCGCTCCTCGGTTATCGCTAGCCCTCGCAGAGCCTTACCTTCGATATGCGGCCGGCAGCACTCCCCAAGCCAACTGCGGAGCTTCATTAAGCTCTCCAGCGCAGCTCGGGGTGGTACCACCCGAACCTCCAAGGCAAAGCAGCTCCCCTCGCACTTCTTCAAGCGATCTCTCTCTGGCAAGCCACTCTACCAGACTAACTCTTATGTTCTCAACTTTTGCTTCCGCGCCGCAGCATGGGTGGGCATTTCCATGACCGTCATCGGTGTGGGTGTCTTCGCATTTTTCCTCTACGATGCTAGCACCTACAAGGAGCATGCAACTCAAAGCGACATCGACATCTCGCAGATCGCTTTACAGCCGAGACGCGGCGGCTCTAAGAACCTCCCCGTCGTGGAAGCTTTCCTCGACGATGAGGACACTGAAGAGAAGAGACGAGTCAAGGACAAGCCGCGGCTAGTTATCCTCGGTGGCGGCTGGGGTGGTGTTGCCCTTCTCAAGGAGCTCAACCCGGATGACTACCATGTAACGGTCATCTCCCCCTGCAATTACTTCCTCTTCACGCCTATGCTTCCGTCTGCCACCGTCGGCACCCTCGAGCTACGATCCCTCGTCGAGCCGATTCGTCGAATCCTAAGCCGCGTCCATGGTCACTTTATCCGTGCCAATGCAGAGGATGTCGACTTCTCGCACAAGATGGTTGAGGTGTCACAATTGAACTGCCAGGGGGAGGAAGTCAGGTTCTATGTCCCATATGACAAACTGGTTATTGCTGTTGGATCTGTCACAAACCCGCATGGCGTAAAGGGCTTGGAAAATGCCTTCTTCCTTAAGGATATCAATGACGCGCGAAAGATCCGAAATCAGGTCATCCAGAACTTCGAGCTTGCCTGCTTGCCGACGACCCCGGATGAAGAACGCAAGCGCCTACTCTCCTTTTGTGTGAGCGGTGGAGGTCCCACTGGCGTCGAGTTCGCCGCCGAGCTGTTCGATCTCTTGAACGAGGATCTGACGAGGCACTTTCCCAAGTTGCTGCGAAACGAAATCTCAGTCCACCTTATCCAGAGCCGCGGCCATATTCTGAACACTTATGACGAGACGGTTTCGAAGTATGCTGAAGAGCGCTTTGCCCGAGACCAGGTCGAAGTCCTAACCAACTCGCGAGTCAAGGAGGTCCAGCCTGACAAGATCATTTTTAGTCAAAAGCAAGAGGACGGCAAGGTTGTGACAAAGGAGCTCCCCATCGGTTTCTGCCTATGGTCCACCGGAGTCGCTCAAGCCCCTTTCTGCAAAGCACTCTCTCAACAGTTGGGAGACGTGCAATCCAACCGCCATGCCCTCGAAACTGACACGCACCTCCGTCTGAACGGTTCTCCTCTCGGTGACGTCTATGCTATTGGCGACTGCTCCACGGTCCAGAATAATGTTGCGGACCACATCATCACATTCCTCCGCTCCCTCGCTTGGAAGCATGGCAAGGACCCCGAAACCCTCCAACTGCACTTCAAAGACTGGCGTGAAGTCGCTGCGGATGTTAAGAAGCGGTTCCCCCAAGCTGTAAACCACCTTAAGCGCCTGGACAAGCTCTTCAACGAATTCGACAAGGACCAGTCCGGCACCCTCGACTTCGGCGAACTTCGCGAGCTTCTCAAGCAGATCGACAGCAAACTCACCTCCCTCCCCGCGACAGCGCAACGAGCGCACCAGCAAGGCCAATACCTGGCACAGAAGTTCAACAGGATGGCTCGTCTGTCCGAAGGTCTGCGAGCTAACGAGATCCGCGAAGGCGATCTCGATGCCGCTGTATACAAGGCTTTCGAGTACCATCATCTCGGCAGTCTGGCTTACATTGGCAACTCGGCTGTTTTCGACTGGGGCGAAGGCTGGAACTTCACTGGTGGCTTGTGGGCGGTATATGCCTGGCGATCTGTTTACTTTGCGCAGAGCGTGAGTTTCCGGACGCGCATATTAATGGCGATGGACTGGGCGAAGAGAGGACTCTTCGGTCGAGGTAAGGAACCTCAACTATGAGAGAATTATGGCATGTGCGCTAACGTCGTGGTAGATTTAATGAGCTTCTAAACAGTGCCTGAAGCATCCGTTAAGAGATGACAGGTCGGGGGCGTTGAGTGGCCAGGCATGTGATACTTATAACTACAGAGAAACCCCAGGAGCAGGAAAGATTCATGACTTTGAGATTTTTTCGCGATACGATCGCAAGATTCTACATAGATCGCTATATCTGTTCGACGACCTTTTTCATGTATATTATTATAGATCGAAGAGGAATATTCAACGACTGCATGAACATAACAGCATGGTATTCTCGTTAAATGCATACAACAAGCATCTATATCACGAAGTCCTTGTATGTCCACTTCTCCGTAAACTTGCTCCTAGCCTGCCTCTTAAACGGTAGATGTCTGCGGCTCTCCACCTTGCCACGCACCAACAGACTCCTATACCGATCCTTCAAAAGGTTGCCCTCTGGCTTGAGAAGTCGGAGAGACTCTTGCAGCTCATCAGGGAGAACTAGTTCTAGGTCCTTCTCAGGGAGCTTGAACTTGCCCAGTTGTTTCCTCCGCAGCTTGTCGTCGTCGACTTCGCTTCCGGAATCTGACTCCTCAGCGAGCACAAGCTGCTTGTTTGCATCCCGCTCAGCAATCTCTTCGGCGATCTCCTTGATGCGCTGTTCCTGAATGCGCCGAGCTTTCAAGGCTGCTTTGTGCTTGGCCAATTGCTCCTCCGCCTTGCGACGCTTGATGCGGTTGCGCTGAACTTGTGTTTTTCGCTGTGGCGGCTTCACGGTTGGTTTGTTGTCCTCGGCACCGCTCTGGAACCCTTCCCATTCTGAGTCTTCCTCCCACTCTGACAGGTTGGCCCTTGCCTCAGCGGCTTCGGCTTCGGCTGCGGATCGTGCGGCGGCTTCTTGTCTCAGCCGTTCAGCCTCCTCGGCTTCCAATCGTTTGCGTTCCGTTTCAAGAGCCTTTTCGCTCTCTTCCGCAAGTCGAACTTCATAGTCGGTGAAGGCGGGGTTGTAGCTGTATCCGCCCGAAGGCTTCTTGACGGCCGGAACCTGCTTCCCGCTTGCCAGAAGGGAGAGAGGTTGTTGCTTCAGCGACTTAGGTGCCTTAGCCTGGGACTTCTCGGGGAGGAAATCGTCGACATCCTTCTCTTTTTGTGGTACGGGTGCATCCCAGATATCGTAGGTGGCTTCCTTGATCTGCACTGTGTTCTCATGGTGGCCGTCGGCAACCTTCTTTAAACGAGCCAGCTCCTTGTGGGAAACCCAGTCTGTTCGCTGGCGCTTGGCGGGGACGAGTCCGTTGGTAGTCTTGTCGCTGGGTCGCTTACGCATTGACACTGCAGGGACGGCTGATCGTTGGGCGATGATCTCGTCGGCTTTGAGAGCCTTCTTCTTGGGTTTATTCTTGGCAATTTTCGAGTCGCCTTTGACGTCGAGAACGAACAAGTCTTCGGAGGGCTTGTCTGCAATAATACCGCTATTTCGTTATTAGCAGTGTTCATAATTGCAACGTCTGATATTCCTACCCTCGAATGATTTCTTCATTCAGCTCCTCGAGACCTTTCTGGACCTCCGTAACATCGACGTTCTTCCTCCATGCCTTCTTGCCTTTTCGGGACGGTTGGCTGAATTGCTTCGGCGCCTCGCTGGGCTTCGAGTTCTTAGACTTTAATACTGGCATTTTGCGGATAGTAAAGAGTGATTGCCTGTATCGACGACGGCTCTTGGATGTCGACAAAGATGGGAATGGTGGGGGACCGACTTTCTCTAATTTTTTAGTGGATCCCCGATCAAGAGCCTCGATATCTGGGCAGAATCCTTATACAAGCATAAACGGCCAATCAAATGTGTTCTAGATCGTTGTACCAGCATTAAAAACGGAAACCAATTTTCTTATCAGCACGTGCGCATCATGGGGTGCTCGGTGGCTCCCAGCTGTGGGCAGCTGCAATCACCATATCCTCCTGCCAATCCAGGTGCAAGGTCTCCGTAGGCGGCGACATTGACCTCCTTTCCTGGATTCGTCCCGACTCAGACCGAAACTACCACGATCAAACAATCCCCCTCCCGAGTCTATCGCAAGGCACCAACGGCAATTAATCGATTGCTTTTCACCGACGTCATCGAAGGATAAAGGAGTGCTTTCCGGCAGCGAACTTCCATATTTGACAGCTGTCCCAACTCGTCCCGCACAGGAGAAGGAATAATTCGACATAACCGCAAAGATGGCGCAGGCTGGCGGATCCTACAATAACCCCTTGAAGAAGTTCAAGTAGGTCCTCCTGTCTATAATGCGGCTTTGTTTCGTGCTAATATCCTATTAGGTTGGTGTTTCTTGGAGAGCAAAGTGGTATGTCGACTAACCAACCGGCCATCCGTCGAAAGTTAACTGACGACATTCCCAACAGTGGGCAAAACATCTTTGATCACACGATTTATGTACGATTCGTTCGACAACATGTACCAAGCGACTATTGGCATTGATTTCCTGTCGAAGGTAAGAATATTGAAATTCTGGAGTCGGAGCGACCGACTAACATGGACTTAGACCATGTACTTGGAGGACCGGACGGTACGACTGCAGCTGTGGGATACTGCGGGACAAGAGCGTTTCCGGAGCTTGATCCCATCATACATTCGCGACTCGAGTGTAGCCGTCGTTGTCTACGACATCTCCAGTACGACTCACGCGACACCCCTTCCTACCCCTCTCACCACTACCTCGGTCTCAAGACTAACATATGTCACTTTCAGACGCGAAATCATTCCAAAATACCAAGAAGTGGATCGACGACGTGCGAGCTGAGCGAGGCAACGATGTAATTATTGTCCTGGTCGGCAACAAAACGGATTTGAACGATAAGCGAGAGGTTACCACACAGCAGGGTGAGGACGAGGCCAAGAAGAACAACCTAATGTTCGTGGAGACTAGTGCAAAGCTGGGGCACAACGTAAAGAACCTATTCAAGAGGATAGCGCAGGCCCTTCCCGGCATGGAGGGAACCGACGCCGCAGCGCAAGCTTCTAGCCAAAGTATGTCATCCACGGTTTATCTCAGGGGTATGGAACTTAAGCTAACCTATTTTCAGTGATCGATGTCAAGACGAACACATCTCAACCAGCGCAAGAAGGGTGCGCATGTTAAAGCTTTACGTTTGGGATGGAGTATAGGAGTACCCGGGGAGGTCAACTGGTACCAAAGACGTGTAGATTGGGAGCCTAGGCCCCATGCACGAGATAGGATATCAAGCATAGCGTGTGGATCTGAGCGCGGGAGCTTGTATAATACGGACAGGACTACGAGCCTACGATCGTTATATAAAACATCTTAATGCCTTTATACCGGCGCTCACTTGTAGGCAGCTTGAAGTATCGAGGTTAAGCTTCTGAAACAGGAGCAATGTCTCATACCCAGGAATTCCGTCTCTTTCTATTTTTCTGGGCGTGTCGCGTATTTACATCACACACTCCTCACAGGCATCTAGGCAGCTTTTTGAACCTGCACTTCCCCGTTGGCTAGACCAAAGTATGCCGCGATAGGCTTCTGCGCCTGAAGCTGCTTGCCTAGCTTCACAGCCTCATCACCATTGAAGCCATGGAACAATCCAATCTCAACGATTCCAGGCAACTTCAACAACTCCTCTGCCAGGGTCTTGATCTCCCAGATACCATCCTTACCACGTCCGTCCACCTCTGAGGTCAGATCCTTGGGAAGCAGAAGGGGTGCAAAGGGGGCGTCAATAAGCCACATGCCATTGTCAGTCACGCACTCACCGGCCTTGCTGGGAAGACCAGATCGAACGGCGGGGTTGGGAGAGCCCATCTCGCGAAGACGGATGAGCACATCTGGAGCTGCGAGAGGGAGAACTTCAATAGGGATTGTCTTCCAGGTGGTGCAGAGGCGAGGGGACTGCTTGCGGTAGTCTTTATCTCATATTAGTCGTAAAAACGAGTGACAGTGCATCATGTAAGTGCTTACCAGCCACAGCAATGAACTTCTTAGCCGCAATAGCAACCAGCTTCTCCTGAAACAAACAAGCACCACCACCCTTGATAAGATTCAAGTCTTCATCAACTTCATCCGCACCATCAAATGCAACATCCAGTGCCACGGGCTTTCCATCCACGACAGGCCGCTCATCTAAGTTGGCCAGCTTCAGCCCAGCTTTTCGAATGAGGCCCTTTGACTGGCTTCCGGTAGGAATGAAGGTCATGTCCGAGTAGAACTCAGGTCCCTTGCTGACGATGGCATCTACGACGTAGACCACAGTGCTGCCAGATCCAATGCCGACATATTTGTATTCCGGGAGCAAGTGCTCATTGACGGCTTGGTAGGCAGCGGATTTCTTTGCAGACTCAACTAGAGCTGCGGCGGAGAGGCCGGTGGTTGCCATGGTTCTGTGGGTTTGTGGTTGTGGTTGTTGAGTGAGTTTCCCACCTTTGGTCTGGTGAGGGGTGTAGGGTAAGTGCTTCGAGCTCGTGACGCGAAATGATCTGACAGGAGATCGGGTTTGGACTGGTGCTGAATACGAATACTTAATACTTGGGATGATAGGTAAAAATGAAGGATGACGGGTTTTCAATGACGCCGGGCCGAGGAAGGTAGAAAGACTTTGCGGAGAGCGTCCCAAAAGCCACTTCATATGAGTAAAGCCCCAGAAGTCGTGAGGGAAGAGGCGCCGAAGAGAGGGTCTTTCTGGTATATCAATTTGGATTGGATATCAGGAGGGATAATAAAGAGTTGTTTGCATTATCAAGGCGATCTACAGAATCAAGATTAAAACCCTTGGCTCTTCATTTATCAAATAGGAATCCCGAAGCTCGGCAGCCTCAGCGAGGGCCCTAGCCAAACAAGACGCTAAAACGGGCTCACGATGAGGGTTTACAGGTGGTGTGACGTTATCCTCAGTGGAGTGCTTTTTCTGGCAAGAATTAGCGCCAGAGCTGCGCTCGGAATTTAAGTCCCGTGAACTATCACGTGCTGAGGCAAAGCAGTGGCTTGGAGATTACAGTTCGGCTGCAGCGGATGGTGGAGCGTAAGACTTTTTGGCGTTTTTCTTTGGAACCAGTAACAGACCCCTGGCTGGATCATTTCCGTCATCACCGAGTCGACTGCTTGTCTCCTGTTCCTGCTCTCATTCCGCGCTGTTACTGTACTGCTGGCTTGCGAGGTTCCTTTACTGCTGTGCGTTTGAATTTTGGAGGGAAAGGGAGAAACGCCATCCGAGAATCTTGTCGAGCGCGTCGCCATGTCCAAATTCACGAGACAGTACCTGCGGGTGCCGCGGCCAACGGTAAGGAGGCCTCGAATGCCATGGCGAATATTGTCAGCTCTTCGAAGAACGGGAATCACTGACGCGATATCTTTGTACAGAGCCTGTTTGGCTTTATTAGCCTGCAGACCGGCACCGAGCTGATCTCTCTCGCCCTTGTCTTCAACAAAGTTACTGGAGTATATGGCCTTCTGGCTATCCTTACTGGCTACCAGCTCTCCCTCCTCCAACTCTCGACCTACGTATACTCGATCGGCGTCCTCGTCTGCCTTGCTATCCTCATCCCTCACATTCGAAAGCAAAGCCCGTTCGAATGCCTGGCGCTAGCTTGGGTCTACATCCTCGATACTGGCATTAACGCCGCATACACGGCAGCATTCGGTCTGGATTGGTATTTTGCGAGCCAGACAACGGAACCCGTGGATACGCAGACTTCGGGCGTCACTAAATTCGTTGTGGAGGGCATCGAGGGTCTGCGCCAGGAGGCCGCTATGCATGGCAAGGTTGTACCTCAGGAGACGGCGACGAGCATGCTGATTATCTTGGGAGCGACGTTGATCCGAGTGTATTTCAGCTTCGTGGCTATGGCGTATGCGAAGCAGGTGCTCCAGAAGTACATGCAGTTGATGATTCTGGAGGGACCCGGTGTTGATGATCACGAGGGACCGTTTGCAGAGGACTTGCCGGACGGCGAGGGTCGTAAGGGACGGCTGGGACGACTGATGGTGTCATTCGGCCGGGGATATTGGCTGGACCAGCGGGATACCGATGAGTGGGCGAGGAGCATGCACCCTAATAAGCCAAGTGCTGCGGGCACGCTTGCGGGAGAGGTATGATGCGATGCCGCAGGAGGTTGACGAAGATGAGAGAGTGGAGTTTTGGTGACGGTTGGATAAACATGTAATGTGGATGGGAGCGATGAGTGGTATGGGATGGGATCGGACTCAGACAAGATCCAGACGAGATTCATGTAAGATGGGATGGGATGGATAGGAACTAGCCAACCTAAGATGGTCATTTACCGATTACCTAGGTGCCTGACAACTACGCACATAATGAGACGACTACTGTATCAAGAAGTTAGGACGAGGCTGCATGGGCTTCCGAGTGACACAGACATATGGTCAAAGCGACACTGGATTACAGGATGGAGAAAGCTCAGGATGGAGAACGCTCAGAATGGAGACCATGGAGACTGCAGGTTTGTATGGATCCATGAGAAGCACGGACACGGAAACAAGTCCGTGAGTTGGAGAAGAGGCTCTCGAATCTCGGCCGGAGAAGCACGGCGGCGTCTGCGGCATTGGAGTCTCGATTTTGAAAGCCGAGGCGGCATTTGCGGCATTGCGTGATTGAAGAATAAAGGGCACATGGCACCTGATTTCTGCAGACCGGGATGCAGGTGAGAGGAAGAGGGGAGCGAGCTCGATTGGGACGGCAATGGGACGGAGATCTGATGGAGATGTGGATTAGTCTAGGATTATCTTTGGGGGACCGAGTTGACGCTGTTTTTCTTTGGTGATATTGGGGGTGATGTTACAGTAGTCGAACTTCGGTTCACGTCCCCGAGGATAGGTAGCAAAGCGCCGTCATCCGCAACGTATTAATCCATAAAAAACTACACACAGTTTGTTCATCTCGTCTGAATAACCGGATAAAATAAAGAAGGCAACTGATTCTGTTGGGAACCTGACCGCGGGTTATTTCAACCCCAAAATATTGGCAAATGCAAAGACTACTAGTATGGAGCTCTCAGCAGATGGTGTCAATGGCATCATCGTAAAAGCGCGGCGACCGGCCGGTACTCGGAGGCAACGCTCTCAAACCTCCAGCATACATCTGCGGACCGTCGGCGATCCAAGCCCATCAGGAAGTCGGGGTGGGCCTGCATAGGAACAAATCCTAGGGTCCCATTTGTCATCACATGGGCAAGCCGGCCAAGATTGGCTGGCCTCGATAGGCTCACTTGAAGCTAGAGCGATCACGCAATTCGGGGCGAAGATTCAAAAATTGCTGCGTTTTGCTGTTGACGGCGGAGCCTGGGAGCGGTTGCGGGGAAAAATTAGGTGTAGGAGGGCGTCTGAGTCGCCGGCACTGGTCCTGAGTCGCAGGGCGAGAGAAAGTTCTTGTGGGGGGAAGTTTTACAGAGGGTGGATTTGCTCTTGGAACCCTTAGAACCCTTATAATACCAAATCCACCCGCCATTGCTCTCTCGCGAGGAGAGAAAGAGAAGGAGAATGGCCTTTCTTTTTGGCTCCAGTGGTTCATCTTCGCAGCAGCAGCAGCCTGGGATGGACGCTTTATCGCAGCATCAGATTCGCACGCCTGAAGAGGCCGGTACGTAAACATCCGTTCCCCTCCAGTTCTGTCTCCCCTCCATCGCCATCGACTCGCCCTCGCCCTTGTTTTTTTCTTGACGAACAACGGAACTGCGATGAACGGCCAGCTAATTGAGTAAACTCCAGTGGCCAGAATCGCCTACCTCTCTAGCGATGTCATCGTCTCCGTCCAGCCTTCGCTGGCTGCCGACTCCGACTTCTCATCCCACCTGAAGCGATATGCCGGCCGGAAGGATCACAGCGTGGTAGCTCAAACTGCCGACTCAGTTCCTGATGTAAGGATCCTTATGCCTGACATTCCTCTAAGTTGTTGGATTATTACCCTCTAGCTGCGTACTGGACAACGTGATAGCATTGCAATTGGCTTGAGATTCCAATGCGACTGGAGGTGTTGAGAGGAGTGGTCCCAAGCTAACCAGACTCTGTAGATCCTCCGTGTTCGACACAATGCCGACCCTCTCCTCTCCGTTTACACCCCAATTCGCTCCGGCAAACTTGTCTCCGTCACTACAACCTCTTCAATTCTCCTCCCCTCCATCTCGCACCTCTACAAGCTCGCTCAATACCCGGTGGTCCTCCACGTCTCTCTCCAACCCCGAACTTTCGCCGACTACTCCGTGATCACCTCCATTCGCAATTCAGGATGGACTTTCGTTCAGTCAGAGACCCTCCAAGAGGCTCAGGATATGGCCTTGACGGCTCATGCCCTGGCTGTCCGTACTGGAAAGGGTGTGGTTCACTTCTTTGCGCCCTCAACCTCCCAAGATGATGGACCCATTACTGTCGAGGACCCTTCTGTTATTCGAGAGATTCTTGACATTGAGAGTGTCCGGAGATTCCAGGCCGGCGTGATCAATGCCTCGGGTATCTATGCTGACGACGGTCACACTGCTGTCTCCTCTGACCACGACCCGGCAGTCAACACTGCTCCTGAAAAGAACGGCACCATCACCGTTCCCGTCAGTGCTCTTGCCTCCAAGGCCGCCTCCGCCGGAACTTCATTGAAGTCCAGCCGAGACAGCGAATCCAGCACTCCCGCTGCGCCCTCGTCTGTAGCCACCACTGTCGAATCAGCTATTCCTCAAGTCACCTCCGAAGACATTTACAGGTGTGCGTCGCGCATCTGGGCTCAGTTGAAGGTTTCTGTGGGTAGGGAGTACAGCGCCTTCGAGTATTCTGGCCCCTCTGATGCTGAGAATGCCCTGTTCATCTTTGGTTCCGACGCCGGTTCCTTTGCCGAGGCCATTGACGGTGCCCGACCTGATGAGATTTTCGCCAACGCCGCCATCATCACCCCCCGACTATACCGACCCTGGATCGGTTCAACCTTGGTCGAGGCCGTTCCCCGATCGATCAAGAGAATTGCAGTTCTTGAGCAGATCCACAAGAAGACCACTAAATGGGGCCCTCTCTTGATCGATGTGTTGACCTCCGTTAAGGGTGGCCCTGGCGGTGTCCAGACCATTGTTGGTTACCAGCTCGGATACGTCGCCCCTGAGACCGTCACTCAGGCCCTTCGAGGCGTTCTCCAGAATCTTACTTCCGAGAAGCCTATCCAAAACCTTGAGGTTGGAAAGAAGAGTGCCTACAAGGAGCCTACTGAGTACAACACGTTTGACGCTCCTCAGCTGGAGACTGCCTATACCAAGATCCTGGACCAGCTCTTCGGAAAGCGGACATATGTGGCTAACGCGATTAAGTCGAAGACTACAGGACTTTCCCCTACCGTCGCTGCTACCCCTGAATTTGGATTTGGTTCGCTGCTGGCTCGCAAGGAACGTCGCAACCAGTTCGTGGCCGAGGTCAAGGAGGCTGCCACCAACGGAAATTTCATCACTGATGGGCCGAAGAGCTGGCTTGCGCGATGGGCGGTGAATGCCGACGATGCCACCAAGTCCACCGAGATCGCCGACGATGTCATCTCCCGACTGGAAACCGATGGATCTCCTACCGCTAGGAAACTCCTATCTGCCCAGGGACTGTTCCGAAAGGAGTCCTTGTGGTTGACCGGCTCCGATGCCTGGGCCTATGATTTGGGCAACTCTGGTGTCCACCACGTTCTTGCTTCTGGAGAGAATGTCAACATGCTCATCATCGACTCTACTCCTTACTCGGAGAAGTCGACCGCTGATGCCAACCGAAGAAAGAAGGATATTGGTCTATACGCTATGAACTTCGGAAACGTCTATGTTGCCTCTACCGCAGTCTACAGCTCGTACACCCAGGTCCTGCAGGCTTTGCTCGAGGCTGACAAGTTCAACGGCCCCTCCGTCGTCTTGGCCTACCTCCCTTACTTTGGCGAGACCGACTCTCCCCTTACTGTTCTACAAGAGACCAAGAAGGCTGTTGAAGCTGGCTATTGGCCTCTATACAGATGGAACCCCGACAATGAGAAGAAGGGCGAGCCCGCATTCTCTCTCGACTCTGAGCTGATTAAGCAGGAACTCAAGAAGTTCTTGGCCCGAGACAACCAGTTGACTCAGATCATGAACAAGGAGCCTAAGTTTGCTGCTGCGCTTGCCCAGGACTTTGGAACTGAGGTGCGAACTCAGCAGAAGAGGAAAGCCAAGGATGCCTACAACCAGCTTTTGGAGGGCCTTCTCGGTGCTCCCCTCACCATCCTCTTTGCCTCCGATAACGGGAATGCTACTACCTTGGCGAAGCGACTTGCTAACCGGGGACGAGCTCGTGGCCTGAAGACTGCTGTTTTGGCTATGGAGGATTATCCTCTCGAGGATCTTCCTAGCGAAGAGAACATTGTCTTCATTACCTCAACTGCTGGCCAAGGTGAATTCCCTCAGAATGGTTTGCCTTTCTGGGATGCTATCAAGGACAACACCGATCTCGACCTAGCTACTGTCAACTACTCTGTCTTCGGTCTAGGTGATAGCCACTACTGGCCACGAAAGGAGGACAAGATCTACTACAACAAACCCGCTAAGGATCTCGACCGTGTTCTGACCAACCTTGGTGCTAAGCATTTGGCCGATATTGGTCTTGGTAATGACCAGGATCCTGATGGCTTCCAGACTGGCTACCAGGAATGGGAGCCCAAGATCTGGCAAGCTCTCGGCGTCGACAATGTCGATGGTCTCCCGGAGGAACCCCCACCAATTACCAACGAAGATATCAAGCTGGCGTCCAACTACCTTCGAGGTACCATCGTCGAGGGCCTAAACGACACTTCTACTCTTGCCATCTCCGCGGCTGACCAACAGCTCACCAAGTTCCATGGTACCTACATGCAGGATGATCGAGATATTCGAGATGAACGCAAGGCACAGGGTCTCGAGCCTGCATACTCTTTCATGATCCGATGTCGATTGCCTGGTGGCATCTCCACCCCTAAGCAATGGGTTCAGATGGACGACATCGCCAACGAGCTCGGAAACGAGACTATGAAGCTCACCACTCGACAGACCTTCCAGTTCCACGGCATTGTCAAGGGCAAGCTCAAGCCCGCAATGCAGGCCATCAACCGCGCCCTCATGACGACCATCGCTGCTTGCGGTGATGTTAACCGAAACGTCATGTGCAGTTCTCTTCCCACTCAATCCGCATACCACCGACAGGTCTTCGCCTGCTCCCAGCTTATCAGCGACCACCTTCTCCCCTCGACCACCGCTTACCATGAGATCTGGCTCACCGACGACAACGACAAGAAAACTCAGGTCGCTGGCGATGCCGTACAGGATTTCGAGCCCCTCTACGGTCCTACTTACCTCCCTCGAAAATTCAAGATCACCATTGCCATCCCCCCTCACAACGACACCGATGTGTACGCCCACGATATTGGCTTGATCGCTATTAAGGGCAAGGATGGTAACCTAGAGGGCTTCAACGTTCTCGCTGGTGGTGGTATGGGTACGACTCACAACAATAAGAAGACCTATCCTCAGACTGGTCGCATGTTCGGCTTCTGCAAGACCGAGGACATCCACATCGCGTGCGAGAAGATCATGCTTGTGCAGCGCGATCACGGAGACCGTAAGAACCGAAAGCATGCCCGTCTCAAGTACACTATCGATGACATGGGTGTTGAGGCCTACAAGGTCAAGGTTGAGGAGCTCTGGGGCAAGAAGTTCGAGAAGGAGCGGGCATTCGAGTTCAAGAGCAACGTCGATACCTTCGGCTGGCAGAAGGATGAGAATGGTCTGAACCACTTCACTTTCTTTATTGAGAACGGCCGTATCGAGGATACTCCCGACTTCCAGATGAAGACTGGTCTGCGCGAGATTGCTAAGGCGCTCAAGGGCGAGGCAGAGTTCCGTCTCACTGGTAACCAGCATCTCATTGTCAGCAACGTTGCCGACAAGGACCTCCCCGCCCTGAAGGAGCTCATGAAGAAGTACAAGCTTGACAACGTTCAGTTCTCTGGTCTGCGTCTTAGCTCTTCGGCATGTGTTGCCTTCCCTACCTGTGGTCTTGCCATGGCCGAGTCAGAGCGATACCTCCCCGTGCTCATCTCCAAGCTTGAGGATTGCCTCGAGGAGAACGGTCTCCGCCAGGACTCCATCGTCATGCGCATGACAGGTTGCCCCAACGGTTGTGCCCGACCCTGGCTCGCTGAAGTCGCTTTCGTCGGAAAGGCTTATGGCGCGTACAACATGTACCTCGGTGGCGGCTACCACGGCCAGCGCCTCAACAAGCTGTACCGCCAGAGCATCAAGGAGGACGAGATCCTGGTTATCATGAAGGCTCTGTTGAAGCAGTATGCCCTCGAGAGGCAGGAGGGTGAGAAGTTTGGTGACTTCTGCGTCCGATCCGGCGTCATTACGGCGACGACGGATGGCCAGAACTTCCACGATAACGTAAGTCACCCTTATGATGAGCATTTCCTACGCACATAAGACTGACTTGGTTTTAGATCCCTGAGGACAGTGAGGATGAGGAATAAGAAAAAAAAGCAGGGGGAACCTAGGACTCGAATTATGAGATTGGCATTTTATTTGCATACTGGGCAGTCAGTTAGTTGGCTAGGCGCGCTGGAATGGCTCCATGTAGAATTAGTCGCATTTAAAAGACTTCATTACTTCAACACTGATGTTCTCCGCGCCTCTATAGGTTGACCTTTCGTCAATACTAGCTCGGCCTGGGCTGTATGTCTCTTCACAATCAAAGAAAGAAAACAACATGCAGGTTTGTCAGGGGGTATACAATTCCATTCCGTTCTACCTAGCTCCCAGCAGGATGTAAAACAAACAGCAAGATGCCACTCTCATTATTGGCACGGTCGTTCCCAAACTCATACATGATGCATACAAAACAGGCCCCCAGATTCTTTCTCAAATACAGAAATCATTTAGTGTATTGTCCAGAAACACCAAACTCTCAACACCAAAGTTAGATGCAATTTTATAACCTAATGAGTCCATTACCATGACACGTGAGAGGAAATGAGATGCGAGAAATAGGAAGTTTTAGACGTGCTAAGACTTCAGACTACTACCGACACTGCTCATCTTCTCACTCACCCGCTCGCTCACGCTGCCCATCCACTTCGGCGCCTTGAGACTCATACGCACGCGGCCCTCGACGACCATATTGACCACGTTAAGAATTGCAAAGGCGGTCGAGCCGATGGCGCGGAAGACGGCGAGAGATGCTACAGCCCAGAGGATGAAGCGGAGGTAGAAGTTGTCGCCGATGCCTCGGCTGCTGTAGGCTTCGGAGACGGCCATGCCGAGGATGCCGTTGCTGATCATCCAGGAGAGGACCATGTATGTCCGGACAGATTTGTAGTAATCTTCTTGCAGCTGTGCTTCGCTGACGGGTTGGGGCTCGACTTCGAGACGGTCTCGTAGGTTGCGTAGGGCTTCGTCGTATCCACTGTCGATGTCCAACTGCTCACTCGGCATCTCAAGCTCGACGGTCTGGCCCTTACCCACCGCGCCACCGAGATCCGTGCGGATAACATTGTCGCCCTTGGTTCCCCAAGTCACATCGTGGGTGTTGCAGAAGGCATACACTTGGAGTGTGCAGATGTAGCTGGGTAGCAGGAGGAAGTACTGCGCGGACGAGGTGATCATATGCCACGGGTCAAGATACAAGAACGACATGACGAAGTACATACCCACCGTGGAGAAGACAGAGACAATGAGATTGGTGAAGACGTTGTTGCCCATGGCGAGGTCTTTGTCGTCATCGTCCGCGGTGAGCTGGCGGCAGATGATGTAGATAGTCGCGAATGTTGTGTAGAACATAATGATACCATAGATGATCATACTTGTAAGATACAACTTCTTGCTCCCCTGAGGCCGATTACCTAGAGACAGGATGAACTGGGTCGAGATCAACAGCACGCACGCATAGCGCAGGATGATGAAGATGACGTTGCCGATCCCGTGTCCAAAGGGATCGACCTTCGGGTCTGAAAGGCCGCCGGCGACGAAGTAGAAGGTAAGGTAGAAGTTGGCAAGGGAGAAGAAGGTGAACATGAGCTGGATGAATTGGTAGACGAATTCGATGTGGAGGAGAACCTTTCGGGCGATGGTGTGGTCCGTCTGCCATATTTGACGGAAGTGCACGAGAGAGTAGACGGCGGCGAAGAAAGCGCCATTGAGCCAACGTCGGCGTTGGGAGATGAACTCGGGAACCGTGTCTGAAACATGTTAGTTCATACTTGCGAAGTAGATATATAAGGGTTGCTTACCAGGCACATCCGTCTCACCAGTACATCCCTTGACGTACTTCAACACCCATCTCTCATCGCGCTTTGCTACCAACTCCCAACAGAGAATACGATCCTCAGCCAGATACATATTCGCCGTAAACACATCAGCATGCTGGCCATGCAGCGTCTCGCCTTTAAAATACTGGCTCAACGGCCCATGACCTGTCTCATCGTTCTGCAGAGCGTGGTAGCGATATGCGCTCAGAGCACCCGGTAAGACAGTGATGTAGCCAAATACGGATTCTAGGGGCTTGTCGAGGATGTTGGACATTTTGTATTCGAAGTTTTGGGAGGCAACGAGTGGGTTGAGGAGGTTGCCGCCGAATTTGCCCTTCATAGCTTTGATTTCACCACAAGCGCCAGCAACATTGGAATCGGTGTCGAAAGCCTTCCAGAGGTGGTAGAGGGAGTTGCCACCGGGTCGGGTTCCTACGTCGAGGAGGATACAAATATTGGGATTAAGTGCCTTTCCAAAGGCATTGAAGAACCATCGGTGGGAGTTCAGCTTACGCTGGTTCTTCTCTTTGAGGCAGAAGATGATCTGACAAGGTACGATGCCCTTCTCGGCGCCCTTAAACTTGAGATCCGAGTCAAGGGATACTTGAGTCGTGTACTCGTAGACGTGAGCCTGAACGGCTCGATTGTTGACGTAGTTCTTCGCAATACCGTGCTGGTAGACACCCATCGCGGCAAGGGCATCAAGCGTACGAGGATGAATCTTTTCACGGCCATCAGAGACGATGCAAACGACAATCTTCTGCCATCCGGTCTCACCCCAAGTCCGAGACCTGGTTCGAGAGCAGAAGTGAGAGATGTTCTTCATGACGGCGTGCATGGTGCGCGTGAAGCCGTACTCATCTTCGTTGTACATGGTGACACAGATGAACAGCTCCGTCTCGCGCGTCGTCCGGCCGATACACTGCCGTAGCTTGTACCCCTTATCCACAAAGTCGTCTGGATCACAGGTTACGGCTGTGTATCGCATATGTGTGAACTCAACCTCATCTCGTCGAGGTAAGAAACTGTAGAGAATCGTGGGGATCTTGCATTCTAGGACTAGCTCGCCGTTGATGAGCTGAACTTCCTTCCTGGACATCTGAGGGGCTCGAACGCCTCGTCGTTCCTGGGCACCGTCTGGTGCTGGGCCGTAGAAATCTGGCTTATCGTCCCAGTATTCGCTAGTTTCATCGTGCTCGTGCAGAGTGTCCTGGGAGTCTGATGAAAGATACGAGCTGCGATCAACTGGGTGCGGCCGCGCATCGCTGAGATCAGATTCAGAGGGGCCGAAGACATCGTCGGGGTCCTCGTGCAAAGGGATGGAGACCGTCGCATCATCTGCAAATACGTGAGGGTCTCGAGGAGAGTTAGAGAAGAGGGGAGCCGGTGGCAGCGGCCTTCTAGGACTGCCACCATAGGCAGAAGATGGCGTTCCTGGTCGAGGGCTTCCATTTAGGTCTGGAGGTTCATATGAGACGTTGGATGGCGGAGGTCTTGATAAATCAGACCTTGAGAGGTCAGATATTCGCGAAGATGGAGTCCATGGCCTGATGGGAGAACTGCCACCGTTTCGACCGGCGAACGGAATATATGAAGAATCGGGAGGGCCCATGGAGGGGATGTCGTCGAGCATGGAGCCAGACCGGGAGTGGGAGGACCTGACGCTGGGTTGGTAGTTGAGGTTTCGTCTAGGGGTTCGCAAACTAAGAGGAACGTCTTGTAAGTCGATGCTTCGAGTTGGAGATACAGACGGAGACGGGGCTGGGGCGTAGTAGTTGAGGCCATGGCGCTTCTTCTTGAGCCTGTCACCCCAGCCGAGTGGGATCTCGGGGAGGTCACGAGGCATCTCTTCTCCTGCGTCCTCTTTCTTCTGGTGTTCTTCGTCTTCTTCCTCGTGGTGTTCTTGGGGCTCTTCAAAGGTAACTTTCTCTGGCTTCTTCTTTCTCTGCAACTTTACAGACGGTGAAAGGGTTAGGGGTTTTCGACGAAGAATAGAGCGAGTGAGTTTCGGAGGGGAGTAAGTCGATTGCTTCTTCTTTAGACTGTCAAGATGTTCCGATGCTGGCGCAGTCTCACTTCCTGCAGCATTGGGCTTGACGTGGTCCAGAGGAGGAACTAGGACTCTTGGTGGGTTAAGTGCGGAGGGAGTGGATGAGGCGAGGTCGGAGGGAGTAGGTGATACATCTGCGAAGAGGGAACAAGTAGAGGGTGTAGTTACATACGTTCGAACATCAAGCGGCTCCTCAACCGATGTCAACAATCTTACCGCGGCGGGACTCTGGTCCGTGGGCGTGTGATGGTTCTCCAGCTCGTCGTCGTACATTGGCGGCAGACCGTAGTCTGGTGGCCGCTGGGGCGTGTTGGAACCGTCCATGGTGTTTGTTTGACTCGAACGCTGGAATGTGAACACGGGTAGTTGCAAGACCGGTGTCGCAGAACGAGAAGAGGCGCGATGCGATGGGGAGGTGTTCTCGGAGGAACAGAAGCCACGGCTTGCGCCGCTGTAAAGCTGTTTGTCTGCTGTGTCGCCTTGTGAGGACAAGAGATATTGAGATCGGTTATTAGACTGATTCGTGAATAGACACGAGGTTTGGGATGGAGATGATGTAGTCTTGGTCTGGGAGTTGGTGGTTAAGGGACTGGCGCTCCCGCTTCGGATTGGAGTGGGGAGCTATAGAGCTTGATGAACCTAAACAAAGCGCTTGCGTGTACCTGTTGACCCGGCAACCGGGATTGGAGATTGTGCTGAGACAGCAACGACAGGGGTTAGGCTTTACCAACACACCCTTGAAGGAGTGCCCTGAAGCTGTTGGTCAATCTTAGCAACCGTTGAGAAACCGTCCTTTTTGGGAGGGTCTGTTTTAATATCCAAGTGCCGCTTTGGTGGTTGGGAGAGCCTTGTATTGTCTGTGATTAAAGACCCTATCATGGGACATGTCTGACAGCTACCCTAGACTTGAGAGTAAATTGTAACTTTTTCAATGAAGATCTCTTGACTCTGCTCGGCATAATATCCCTAGTGAGTTCTCATTATTGAGAAGGCGCCAAGCGGTGTTGATCGTGTCAATCAAGACGCGTCAACGGATTGGAGTCCACACGGCGTGTTATTTCGATTGTCCATTCAATTCGGAATATGGGCTGCGATTTGGCCGCACATCACCACCACATGGATATTGAAGCAAAGTTTTGCTCATAGACATTGTCTTATTATCAGATTGTAGAGCGTAGAACCCATGCTCGGTCGTCGCCAACGATATCAATGTCAGGATTATAGTGATACTGTATTATAGCTGTAGCAGCCTTGGCGTAGCTCCGTTAGGCGCTAGTACAGACGACGTCCATGGATGTTGCAGCATGAACACAGCCACGATTGGCACCAGCAAGGCAGACATCAGATTGACAACTCATCTGAGCGCATATCAACATGAAGGACTATCATCAGAAAGAAAGGGAGATTTTATCTTCTCTTCTTGGTTACGGTCTTGCTGTATCTCCGTCTTTTGATTTCCCGCCGTAGCTACTCGGCGCTGAGCTATCAGCCATCTCGAGCCTGACCACAGCTTCACATTTTGTGGCATCATCTGCACAGCGTCTCGGCATCATTGCAAAGATGCGGGACTCTTACAATGCCAGCAAAGGCACTGGCAACCTAACATGTCATTTCTGCTTCAAGTCAGCTTTGAACACGCTCGACTGGACGTCCTCCGCTAATTATAACCCTAGTCACACTAGAGACCCTGAACGACCATATCGACGTTTCCTTTGCACTCGACATAAATGTGCGCATCTCGACTGTAACCAGCTTCGAGAGTTTCCCGACCGCGGAAATTGCTGGACTTGCAGCAAACACTTTACTTCACTAGACAGCCAGTCCGCCGTGGCCTCTCAACCAGTCGTGGTCCCTGAGCCAGCTGTAATTCCTAAGCCAGCTGTGATCTCTCAACCAGTCGTGGCCTCCAAGCCACCGCCTCGAAACTTTCGGGAGCGCTGCAAGCTGTGCTACCATGGGGACTACGTGCATGACACGTCGAATTCCACCGGGAAGGAACTGTATCTTTGCAGTCGACATCGTTGTACAGTTTCTGGCTGCGAGGCGCCGCGTGCCAAGCGTCATCTACCAGGAAATGTACGGCAGTCTGTGTATATGTCTACGAAGAACAATGTGCTTAACGAAGATTGGTTGTGTACCACCCACATACAATCTCAGGCGCTTCCAGATGATGGAAGGGCAAGATTGGAGACTGTCGAGGCTAAAGCAGCTCCTTGGAACGATGCAGAATCGGAAGAGGAGCCAGCACCAGCAAAGCGGCATTCCCGAATACGGTCAATTTTTAAGTTCGTGGTCCCTTCCAAGGGCAGCAGTCGTGATTCCATCTCGAATGAAAGGAAGACACCAGCCCAACTCAGATCGGACACACCCTCGTGGGGAAAAGCAACAATCACACAAAATAGCCTCTCACATACGACCAAGTCTTCGACGCTGGCGGTGCTATCGAAGTCTGCCGCACTTGCGGATGGGGCGCTACCTCCTGATACTGACAAGACGACTGGGACAAACAATTTTAACTCTAATAGCGACTTGAAATCTGTCCTTGTTCAGGGAAAAAACTCTACAAGCTCCGAAAATGCGATTGTGAAGGGACTTGAGCGATTGGGTTGGCATCAGTGCCATGCTCCAGCATGTCAGGCAAGAGTTATCAGTGAAGATGTCTGGGTCTGCCAGAAACACCTGGAGCAGGGATATTACGATCAAGACGATCCGCCTGGTTTCATGGAAAATCCGGGCTCAGGAAATTAGAGGTGTCGAATTATGATGCCATCGTGAAATATACTTCCACAATGGCAAGTTAGAAAGGCAACAAGTGGTTCATCTATGATATCTCTTCGCAGTTTGAAGAAATTTTACTTTGCTGGTCGTGGGATGCCAACCACCGGACTTTGTGGTTCTAAAAAACCAAGGTAAACCACACCAACACTGGAAATCTCTCTACAAAGCGTTGGGAGCATGGGTGGAGAGTCTCTAGGAAGACATCGTGGAGCTTTACTACTAGCTTACCATCTCCGACTATGAGCAAGTCTCGGCCACAAAATCTTATTATATTCATACCTAAGCCTATCTCCGAAGTGATAAGCCTTTTTTCCCCCCAAGAGGCTGATTCTACATTTGTCAACTGACAACCTTGTTTCCCGCCTTGTGCATATACTTCAGATTCCTATGCTGGAAACCGCCGATTCGGAGTTTGAGCAAGATGCATCGTGGCCTCCTTAAAGTTTCCGATACCGGGTTTCCCTTGCCCTCCCAAGGTTTATTGCATTCCGTCTTATCTATAAGAAGCGCTCCTTCCCCCGGACTATCTGAGCCTTAGACGTCGACCGTTTATCGTCTTCCATCTCACAAATATTTCCCCAGGAACATCCGCTTTCCCATCCACCTAATCATCACTTAGGCCATAGTGATCCTATCGCATCACAATGGCTGATACTGAACCGAAACCACCTGGGCCCCAAGTCAGCGTTAACCCGCCAAGACCTTCCGAGGAAGAGGAGTTGCCAAGGGTCGCCTCCCCAGTCGTGCAGGCGCCTGCGTTGACTACTGCGCTGCTTCTGAACCCCCTTGCCCACTTGACCCAAGAACAGATACTTCAGGATGTCGATACCTTCATTGAACAGCGAGGGCTGTCGGAACACCGTGATGCCTTCTACAAGGGAGCACTCCTCGCGAAGGTCCAGAATGAACGTGATGCTTTCGAAAACATTGACATCTTGACCGACGCGGACAAGGACATCATTCGATACGAAAACGCACATCGATGGAAAGCTCAGCCTAAGATGCTTTACTTCCTGTGCGCCTTGTGTGCTGGTTGTGCTATCGTCCAGGGTATGGACCAAACTGTCATCAGTGGCGCCCAGGTACGTTTTACTCTCCTGATTGTAAGATGAACTGCTAGCTAACTAGTAATTTCCAGGATTTCTACTTTACGGAATTTAAGATCACCGACAAGTTGATGCAAGGATTCATAAACGGTGCCCCTTATGCTTCCGCGGCCCTCATCGGCTGCTGGCTGAACGCCCCTCTGAATAACTGGTTTGGTCGTCGGGGCACGATATTCTTCGCGTGCATTATCGCCTTTGTTACTGGTATCTGGCAGGCAGCGGCCAATTCTATGCCTGTTCTCCTCGCCGGTCGTCTTGTTCTTGGTCTTGCTGTCGGTGCCAAGTCCAGCACTACCCCTATCTACGCTGCTGAGTGTGCCCCGAAAAATATTCGAGGCGCACTCACCATGATGTGGCAAATGTGGACGGCATTTGGTATCATGATCGGCTATGTATCCTCCCTTGCCTTTCAGAATTGCGACTTTCTGGGGCCCAACACGCAGTGGCGATGGATGATAGGTTCAACCTCCGTTCCACCCATGATCGTTGGAGCACTCGTCTACTTACTGCCTGAGAGTCCCCGTTGGTACATGGACAAGGGCAAATTCCGGGAGGCATTCTTCGCGCTTAGGAAACTTCGTAGGAGCGACATCCAGGCTGCACGGGATATGTACCTGGCCTGGAAGTTGATCGAGATCGAGAGACGCGAGAATAGCGACCGCAACGTCCTCAAGGAGTTCTTCTGTGTTCGACGAAACTGGCGAGCTGCTCAATCATCTTGGTTCTGTATGATCATGCAGCAATTTTGTGGCAGTGAGTACTTCTTGTTATTCCCCGTTTAGGGCAGCAGCTAACGCATCGGATACAGTCAATGTTATTGCATACTACAGCACCGAAATCTTCAAAGGTGCTGGATACAGCCGACCCCAAGCCCTTCTTGCTTCATTCGGCGGTGGTGCTATCAACTGGATCTTCGCGCTTCCGGCTGTCTGGACGATTGATACCTTTGGTCGCCGCAATCTTCTCCTGGCTACCTTCCCTCTCATGGCCATCTGCCTCTTCTGGACTGGTCTCAGCCTCGATATTGAGGCCGATTCGACGCGTCTTCCTTTGCTGGCGACAAGCATCTACATTTTCTGGGCCGTCTACTCTCCCGGCCTCGGCCCCGTTCCCTTCACCTACAGCGCCGAGGCATTTCCGCTACACATCCGCGCCTTGGGCATGGCCTCCGCCACTTCCATTACATGGGCATTCAATTTCCTTCTCAGTTTCACATGGTTCCGCCTAGAGCAGGCGTTTAGCACTAGGGGCGCATTCTTCTGGTACGCTTCGTGGAACATCTTTGGCTGGATCTTCTGCTACTTCCTTCTCCCTGAGACCAAGGCCCGCACGCTCGAGGAACTAGATAAGGTCTTTAGCATGAGCAACGGTGAACATGCTAGGTTCTACTACAAGCGACTACCATGGTACTTGAAGAGATATACTGGCCAGAACCCTGACCCTATGCGACCACTTTACCAGGAGGAGTTTGTTGAGGAGGACAAGACTCCTCACGCAGTCTGACTTTTGAGAACGTTAGATGGGAGAAGGGCAGTCCGTTGGATTCATACTCGACTTTGAAGTCACTCTTGCGAGTGAAAGTGAAAGCATCGCGTGTGTGAGTAATAAAGTGCGGGATGAACTGTTGGTTTTGAAGGCTGGGTTTGGTGCATCAGCGGTGGAGTGCTATACCCCCGTGTTTCTTTTGGGTTACCATGGGTTTCCTACGTTCGCACTACAGGGTTGTCCGTTAATGATAGATCGGATATTGAATTAGTCCAATTACTTAATAAAAATGATTATGTCCGTCTGAATCTCTCAAATCTTTGATCGCTGTCGGCTTGAGATCCTCTGAAGTCACGTTTGCAAGTTGACTATAAAAGCTACTGCCCACCCTGACACCGTGTCCCTCACTCACAGTCATCCAAGCCCCCAGAAGGGGGCTCTGAATGTTCCATGCAAGGTTGGATCTTCCTGAGAATTTTTCCGAATTCCCTCCAATAAATCTCCCTATTCTTAGAAGTCATGACTTCCTTTCCCTTGTGTAAAATCATCCCTGCAGGGGACTCTCGTGCACTCACTGGGCTGTTTCTCTCCAAGACCTGAGTATCGGCATAAACTATCTTTATGACGCAGATGATCTTGTAGTCAGATTCATGGCCTGAGAGTACGTAGATCTTCCACTTTTAACCCCAGACGCTTTTTTGGCACCACTTCTCGGTTTTATAGGAGGCCAGAGACGTCCCGCGCCGTACTCCTTGCTAGCTCGAGGGCCTTCACAATTTTTTTATAGTGCGCGGTCTCAAATCGCCTCAAAATTAACAGACATCCCTTATCATCCGAGGCAGGAGGTTTGGATCCAATCCCTCGCCCTTTGCAGAGCAGCACATATAATGTGGTTGCTGAGATTAAACCCTAATACCGAGAGTTTTTTCTGGTCGGAGTCGCTGCATGTCGTGTTCTCATTCAAACGTAGCAAGATCAAGCTCTCTGTGGTTGATTGTCCAAGGAAGAATTTCTTGGACATAGTATCTCGGCCTTAGGCCTTGAGTCTGAAAACTCGATTAGATAGTTTGCGGGCGATTCCAACTACGTGGTCAGTCTCGATATCGGGTTCGAGCCCAGCTACTGCGCGAGTCGCTGCTTCAAGGAGATGAAGATTTAGTATAAACATACAGCTCGATCTCTCGTAGCTGTGCCTTGTTAACGGTTACCTCTGTTCGGCAGGTGCTAAGAATGCACGATTCGGTCGGTATGCGATTCTGCGTACCACGGAAGCTCGACAGATTTTCTTCTTCTCTTCTACGGCTGCTAGCCTGAGTCTCATCAAAGGCCACCTGGTAATCCTTGATATCCTTCCCCAAGTCCTTCTGCCTATAAATGAGCGCCACAGCTCCCATGAGCGTCTTTGGGTCCGTCGTGCTCTAGTTATATCATCGTGAGAGCCCACGGGTTGCAGCATTGACGCGTTCAACTGCAACCCAAGAGTCGTCACTGGTTAGCGATAGTCAGGAGTTGCTACGAATATGGCTCCGGGGTGTTCAGGCGCAACGCTCCTGCCGCTGAGTTTATATATGGCGGAACTTTTTGGTGTGATTCTGAGTAAGTCTGTTCTTTGGAGAGGCTTGCAGATTACCAAGGATCTCCAAGCGGCAACGGATCCGAGAGTAGTCCTTCTGCCTATAAGAATGTTCGACGAGGAGAAGGCACTGTAACAAAGAACTACAACTGGGGTTTGGTGCGCTCTTATATCTGTGATTGCTGCAATAACCACAGCGAGAGAAGAACCTGATGGATGCTACTCGACGAGGTAGAGATAATCTCAGCGAGAACTGATTTCTGTAGATTCAGGGTCGGGAGGAATTCAGGCATTTGGCTCTGCTAGGCGGTAACGGAAATGCTCCAAGAGATGTAGCATCATCCATGGTCGGAGGTTTCTGGCGGTAAATTTCTTGATACAAAGTCCTTTTTCTTGACGTCCCCATTCGCACGGCCGTCGGTGTCGAATGCACACTGGATATGCAGCGTCGTCAGTCCGGGCCAGATAGAGTCGTGGAAGCCCGAGTGTTTTATATCGTGTCTATAAACGAAAAAGAGGTGCGGCGGGAGAAGTGTATAGAGTATGAGATTCGAGTTCTTCTCACGCATTGAAGAACTCGTGATCTCGGATAATTGTATCTCCCACGTCATTGTTCCCAAACCGTTACGGCTGGTACACAATCTGTAGAATGACTCAAGTATCTTCAAATTTCTCGTCTCCTTCACCTTGGGGTTAGGGCACTCGTAACCTGGGAGCCTTGAGGGGTGAAGGATCGTGCTAGCCGTAGACGATCCATTTTGTTAACCTTCCATCACAAGATCTCCGTCGCGGCGGGTAAGCGATAGTCCAAGCAAATGCCTGAAACTCTTTGCCTGCTGCACACCAACACCAGCCGTTCCCGCCGGATCTTCTGCCTCGAGCTGTTCACTGGCTGGATCAAGTCACCAGCTTCAAGATATGCAGGGTATATCTTCCCGGTTGCATGAGACGACCGCATCCTATATATTCTTGAGGATGCTTTTCCTGGAGTCGCTGGTCTCGTGAGAAGGAAGGAAAGACTAGTACATCAACTTTTGAGTCAAGTCTCAGGGAAGATTCTTCCTTTTCTTAAGCCTCGACAAGCAGTCGTCTTCCGATATTCGCCTGGTCTATATTATGCAAGCTTTGTCCTCGCTGATCTTTAGATTCCTCATCCCTGTCGCCTTCGATGGGATGCTCTTCCCGTACTGCTGGAATTGCTGTATACCCTGAACTGCCTTATTTCGCCAGCCTGTTCCGTAGTCTAAGTGTTCGTTATCAGGATTGCCGGTCGGTTATATCTGGCGATAGGCCAAGCTCATTGTCGACATGGGAACGTTAATATAAGTTTTGAAGTCCCCACGGCTTGTTGGTCTGCGAATGTAAATCCCCCAGAGCTCAGGGCTGCCTGGAAAGCACACTCTATCCGGTTCCTCTACGAATCGGAGGAAACTCGAGCTATATTGCTTCGGAAGAAGAATAGTTGCGCCATATCAAGAGCTAAACTTCAGTCTCGGCATGCAACAACCTGCTGGTGAAGAATAATCCGCCTACTCCTACGTCGCCGTACACCTAATAAAACTGCGACCCTGACGTATGGGATTGTGTTGTTGGAAGAGAAACTCCATCGTATCCGAAGAAAACAAGAACTCGTAACGCATAAGGATATATATGTCTTCCCTTGCCACCCTTACATCTCGGAATTATCAGCGTCTGTCACACTAGTGGTGTACGTCTCCTGTGTTGACGAGATAGATTGAAGATTGAAAGTCATAATAGGCAGCGAAACTGAATTTTTGTCTGTGTATGTGACGGATAGTGTAGCCAACGACGAGCGATGATGAAGACTTGCATCATGTTGGAGATAAGAGATGCTGATGTGATGATGGTGGTCTGGAGAAGCTCGAAAAGACTGGCGAAAGAAGGGGAAAAACGTCTTTATATAGTCGGATGGAGAGGAACGAGGAGTTGGATCATAGTGCTTGATGTTAGTGGTTTGCAACCCTGCAAGTGATTCCTCCTTTTGGTATGATGATTGAATGGGTATTGCGTGCACACTCAAGTTGGTTAACTAGAGAATACAAACAGACAGAGCATGGCGAATCTGGCTGCATGGATGAACAAATACCAAACATTCCCTCTTGAAGTGCAGGCAACACTTGTTGGCTGACTAACCGGGTGCCTGACATTCATGCAGTATTGTGGAGGCGAACAAATAATTGCATGCACGTTATTCTGCCATTGTTAAAGAACGTTTCCCAACAATTGAAGGGCGTTTGTCAGAGAAACACCATTGTTGTGGTAGGAATTATGGACGATGACATCAAACCCGACCCAAGCCTAGACGATGTTAGAGCACGAGTTTGGCCCCGCGCTTGTGCTTCACCCTCCGATAAAAGAGACACACACCCATACGATTGTGATGCTCCACGGCCGTGGAAGTGATGCGGAGGAGTTTGCAGATGAGTGTCTATCCTCAACTCTCGCAAACGGCAAATCTTTGCGCGATGTGCTTCCAGGATGGCGTTGGGTGTTTCCCTCTTCAAGGGAGCTATGGAGCACAACCTTCCGCGAGTATATGCCAGCTTGGTTTGAAGCATATTCTCTGACGGACATAACGGCAAGGCAGGACCTCCAAATTGACGGGATAAAAGAGTCGGTGGAGTATACCCAAAAGGTGCTGGACGATGAAACAGCCTTGCTGAACGGCCAGGCGAAGAAGGTCGTCCTTGGGGGCATCAGTCAAGGTGGTGCGATCGGCATTTGGACCTTGCTCAGTCGTGATCCTGCAAAACTCTCAGGTGCATTTGTTGGAAGTAGTGTTTGGGTTCCGTTTGGCGACACCTTGGAACGTATCCTGCCATCCTTGGGGGAGGTCGGGGGAGCTGGAGAGTCCGAGAACGCCGATAAGGCTGGAGACCCAAAGAAACTTGAATATGACGACTACGTTGAGGGTATGTTGGCCCCAAGGCACTCGCTACCGCAAGGACAGCCACATCCAAGTACCCCCGCCTTGCTCGGCCATGGGGTCGATGATGCCTATGTTGACGTGCAATTGGGGCGACAAGCAGCCAAGGTCCTGGAGCAGGCTGGATGTAAAGTGGACTGGAGAGAGTATTCGGGAGCTGAGCAAGAAGGTCACTGGTTCAAAGTGCCAGATCAAATGGACCACATTAATGGCTTTCTCCAGCGTATTGCTGATCTCTCTGACAAGTGAAGAAGAGGGGTTGGAGAGTGAATGAGGGTTGTAGCCTTGGTGGAGGGTTGGGCTGGGCCTTGAGGTTAGATCTATCGAGAGCGTCAACGGAGGAGTTGCTTTATTACTTTTCCGGAAGCGGGGTATCATCTTGAACTGTTCTCAGATACTTGTAAAGCACTGCAGAAGGCTGTCCCTCATAAAATTGGCGACCGTCACCATCTACGCATGCTGCTCTAGTTGGACAGTCGCTGATAGTGCAGCTATCATGAGAGAGTGTCAGAAAGAAACAATTAAAAGGTTAAGGCACAGAAGACTCTGACACCTACAGCAGAAGGATGGAAGCCCCAGAAAGTAATATATCGTGACGGCTGTGGCTTGAAAAGCGCCTCAGGTAGAGAGTCTAAAGCGCCTTAACATGGGGTAAGGATGAGACCCAACGTGGAAGAAACCGAGCAACCTCAACAGCCTCTATTGAAATCATCATCTCTCAGCATAATTTGAGGCTAAAGGTTCCTTGATAGTATTGTCCTGGGCCAATTCGACTTCGGAAGCGAATGTGATTTTGGGGATCTCACCCAGTTGATCTTGGTTCTAGGCAACCTTAAGAAACGTGTTAGAGTGAGGCGAGTAACAAAGGCGACATTGCTACCCGAATTAGAGCATATTTACTTACTATTAACAGTATCGAAGAGGATATTTAAGGGAGGGTAACGAAAACATGCGTCCGGTTTGAAAGAATGTCGCATCGAATCTGTTACTCTAGTATCATCTTACTCTATAAGATAGACAGTGACTGCAGCTCGTGTCCTTTGTATGGACAGCTAGTCATATGACCCTGAAGTTGCGGAGGGTTCATAACATTGCAATTGCTTGATAGCATCAGTTTCTAATTATTTCACCATTAGCTACAACTTCCTCTGTGTTCATCATCCGTGGAGAGATAGATGGATTGAAGCTCTTCTGATAACTGATATCTATCTGTACTTTCTCCCACAACAAACGCTGAGCCATAATTACTACAAAGAGTGTTATCGGGATTTCATTACTGGCATAAGTCGATAGTTCTTGTCGATTTGCCATGTGAAGGTTGACTTACACCACTTTCCTTAAGTGACCGTAAAGACAACGCCTGCCAATCCAACAATAACCCAACTCTTCTGCACTGCAACTCTGTATCGCCCCAAACTCATCTTAGCCAGTTTTCTTCTCTTTCTGATTTGCCGATGCCTGACCCTGGCGTCATCGTGATCGACTCATGAGCCCCATGGGCGGGCCGCAGCGCTTAGTCTGTCCATCGGCCCGGCCCTTAAGTAGCGCAATCCTTGAAATTAAGTCTCGACTTCTCGAATTCTACTGTGTTTTGACTTAAGGGGCCCCTCACTCACCGATATCGACGCTTAAGCTCGATGGATGGACGATGTCACGAAATGCCTATCGTTCTATTTACAAAAGTGATGGGTTGCTTCTCCAGTCTCTCCCTAGCTTATTAGACCCCTTTCAACCGCCTCCAACCAAATCTGCCGGTTTCCCGGGACCATAGACTACGACCTTAAGCTCTTAGCAAGCAGATTCTCGTATATCGAGGCCTTCAAGATGTTGCCTCTCACTACGTACGGGGACTCTGTCCCCCATCTCCCGACTCTCGACCTTCGCCATATCAATATCCCTAATATTTACTCCAACGACGGTATGCGCGGCCCTCCGAAGGAAGTAATTGCATCTTGGCCGGCGCCAAATTACAAGAATCCTGAAACTCGTGGCCATATTCAACTCATTGTTGAATGCACTCTTATGCCGATCGTCGTTATGTCGCTAGTGACACGACTATACGTTCGTGTGATAAAACTCCGCTCAGCGCAAGTAGACGACTGGGTAATGCTCGCTGCAATGGTAAGTATTAACGCTCCGATCATAGCCTTTGCACCTGTGGAATGAGGCAACGATATATCTGCCGTCGTAGGCTAATAATCTCAGATATGCGGCTTCGGTGTTACCGTCTGCAGCCTGCTCGCTACGCAGAAGTGTGGATGGGGTACACACATCTGGGACTTAACAAGAGAGCAGATCGTCAGAGGTCGTCAAGTTTCCATCGCTGCTCAGACATGTTTTCTCTTTACCTCGGGTCTTACGAAAACATCGATCCTCTTCTCTTATCTCCGGTTCGCCCCTCGAGACTCGTGGTTCCGACTTTTGGTCTGGAATATGATTGGTCTTCTTATCCTCCTAATGGCTGTGTTCTTGATCGCACTCTGGACGCAGTGCATGTAAGTTCTACCATGTATTTTTTGAGTCTGATTGCGATCTAGACTGACCATTTTCGATAAGACCGGCTCATGCCTACTGGAGTGAGGTTCCTGGTCCGGGGAATGAGAATCCCAACCCTTACTGTAAACCCGAAGGGCCCCCAGTTCTGTAAGTCCTTTGCTATTTCGTCAACCAAATATGCTGATCATGGAACTTGCCTAGAAGTCAAGCAATCATCAACGCGGTCACGGACTTTCTAGTCTGTATCCTGCCTATCAGCACCTTATGGTCCCTGAGGCTTCCAACGCGTCAGCGCATGGGAGTTATACTTCTGTTCCTGCTGGGTTTCTTCGTCACCTTTGCGGGCGGGTGGCGAGCTTGGTGGGCTCATCACGTTACGGACCAGACTTGGGATGTGACCTGGGAGGGGGTCGAAATGTGGATTTGGACCGCTGTTGAGGCTGACTTGGGTATCATCTGCGGCTGTATCCCTACGTTGTGTCCCATCTTCAGGGGTACCTCCAAGACAGGGTCAAACAGATTCACACACCAAAAGGAGGCATTTAGGGGTCTCTCCAACACCGTGTCACTCTGGATCAAGCGCTGGAAGGAAGGATTGAATGATTCCGTCGAGCCCATGCCAAAATGCCCAAGGATGGACAGCATCGTCAGTAATGACGGAGATCTAAAGGATGCAGCCCATCGCGGCAAAGATATTGAAATGGGGCGCGTTTCGCAGTTGGGGTTCGACAGAATCACCCCCTGCTTCGCGATCAAAGAGAAGATTGCATGCAAAGGGACCTCAGGGGTGCCTTCGTGAAGGTGAGAGGGAGCAAGATTTGAATGGTGACCGATGACTGTTACGACTACGATGACTGTGACAACTGTATGCTCGAGGGGTTCTAAGGAGATCAAATGAAAGCTTTCGACCAGAAACATTATATTTGAAAAAGAGGTCTAGCTAATTTGACAAAGATGGAAGGCGTTCAAGTACAGAAACCTTCTCGCTTAGCTTCAAACCACCGTATGCATCTCGGCTCCCTCCATGCGCCACACCCATGATTGTCGTGTAGCTTGACTAAGTCTCGTAGACTTTCTGTCGTAGTACGCATAAATAATTGCCGAAAATCGGGGTGCCTGGGGCCCCTCTAAGTCTAGCACCCCCGTTCGAGCTGCATTTCATCCCGAATTACCTGTCCTGGCGAACTCCAGGCTCCGGCTCCGTGTAGGCCCGCTTCGGCCGCAGAAGATAACACCAATGATACACATCCGGGTCCGTCTCCTTCAACTTGGGTGTCAGGATTTTCGCGACGACATCAACGTGAAATGGTAAGCCATCAATCTCAAACCTTGACGCCGAATACGATAGCGAGGTCCACACGGCCCCGTCTGCGAGATGCTTCCATACGCCGTTAGCCATACATAGTAGCGGCTCCTCACCACCGCAAGATACGGCATCGACAGTGCTTTTGTCAATGATGAGGTCAAATTTCTCGGCGAGGTCAAGCTGCGTAGCGTCCTTTACTGCATACTTCATCCTTACGTCCCCAAACTCCTTCATCTCTAGGTTTCGTCCTCGATCAATGGCGAGGGGCTCGTAGTCCACGTTCGTAATGTTTAGGAAACCTCGTTTACGAAGGTGGTTTTGCAAATCACTCGTCCCGAACCCAATCTGGAGAATCCGCGCCTCTGAATCTAGTCTCGCAAGGCATGGCTCGATGAGGGCCATGAAGTTCGCAGAGGGGAGGAGCCATTCGAACGAGGTCTCGGTGGTGAAGCGATCGTGCCAGTAACTTTGCTTGTCAAAGTCGGCCGGCATTTTGACGGCGAGACTCCGGTGAACACTCAACTGGAGAGGGGTGTTGAGTCTTATCAAGCATCAGGCTGCAAGGTGGTGGCTCGTTGCTTGAATCTTTTCGGTGAGCCGGGCCCACCGACCGGGATTGTGGTTCATGAGGGTACATATAGTAGTACAGTACGAGATGACAGTATGAGATGACTGAGTGACAGTGCACCTTTACATCGGCTCAAGACTTGCCTCGATTATGTTAACCCCATCACTGTGACCTCGCTTTTGAGGAAGAAAGATTTGCCAACCAGCCCAAGCCACCTGCTATCCATCATAAGGGAGGTAGAAAGAAACGAGATTGCCGTTGCAGAAATAGCCGTCCAGATGGCTGAAGGGCATTTCTATACAGTGGATAGTGGTTCGGTGGAAATAGCTGGAGACAGTTACCATCACTTGCACTTTAAAGATGTGAATTCATGGCTCGAATTCAACCGCCAACGGTTTCATTGTACTAATAAAGAAAACAATGGAAAGCCCCTAGACTCGACGAGCATATAAAGAACTTCGATGCCGAGGACAAGGGTGACGTCGCCACGCCGTCGATCGGGACATGATTGGCAGGGGCAGGAGACAGAAGGTTTCGGGACCCTTGTTTGTATTTATACTGACCAACCAAATCGCCGTATTCAGCCCCAGCCACACCAAAGCGAGGCGCTGTTCCAGCTCCGCCTCACGACTGCCGCGTCAACCACCAGCAAGGATGCTTGGAATTTAACAGGGCTATATTCGTGCTTCCAGCAGAAAACATGATTCTTGCATCTACACATTCGTTCTTTTGAGCCGCTCATCTAAAAAAACGAATCTTTCGAGTCTCGCTTATTGACGATACCCCGAGTCGATATGGCTCCCGCTCCATCTGCGCTTGTCGCGCCCTTTCGCATTGGCGTCGTCCAGCTTGCAGCGTCGTCAGCAGATCATGGCGAAGCGTTTCATACGCTAGGGCGCCGCGATCTTCAGAACCCGAACCATACGCAACAGGTAACTCTGGGGGTTATTGCGGCGTATGTTGTGATTATTGCGATCCTGTGGAATGTTCCCTATATTCGCATGGTTCTCTGGCCTTTCAAGGTGAGTGAGCGTCTCTTGTGACCTGCCCCGCATGGTCATGAGACTTGCTTGGCGTCTGTGAAGGGAGATGCTGACAGGATCGGTAGATGCTTGTCATTGCGTTTCATGAATTTGGCCACGCCATTACAGCAATTCTCACCGGCGGAAAGGTCAAATCCATCAGCTTAGACCCCAACGAAGGCGGCGTCACGCACATGCTCGGCGGCAAGCAAGCATTCACTCTCCCCGCAGGCTACCTAGGCTCGTCCATCATCGGCGCTCTTCTCACCTTCTGCGGCTTCAACATCGTCGCTAGCAAAGTCGCCAGCATCGTGCTCGCCGTGTGCTTCCTCCTGACTCTCTGGTGGGGGAAACGAGACTGGCTGACGATCCTAACCATTCTGCTTGCGGTCGGTCTGTTGATTGCGTGCTGGTTCATTTCGCATGCGCAGGCGCTGCGGTTCGTGGTGCTGTTTATTGGTGTTATGTCGTCACTTTATAGCGTGTGGGATATTTGCGATGATCTGATCCTGAGGAAAGTAAATTCCTCGGATGCAAGTGTCTTTGCTAAGCGCTATGGAGGATCATCGCAATGCTGGGGTGTTATTTGGTCGATTATTTCGGTGCTGTTTATGGCGGCGGGTATTGTTGCTGGATTGGCAGCGTTTTCGCAGTCTTTTGCACAGCAGGAGAAGGACTCGCAACATTTTATTCCTACTTGATGATGTTACGGTGGGACTTGGGTTTTGCTTTGGGTTAGGGCACAGGGATGGTATTATATGCGCCATCTTGGTCAAAGACGATGCAGGATGATTGCTTAACGATTATATGAAATGGATGGCTCCGACAGGGCTTGGTAATACGAGGAGGGAGGGCACTACAGGATGCACTAGATCACCAGATTTTAGTAGCCGGTTGTGGATAGGTTAAAGGTAGCGAGAATGGATGATACCCTTTTTGAAATGATATTTGGATAGTCGATGCGATGGGGATGATGAACGATGCCAAATATTGAATTGACTCTAGCACCGCATCAAGTAACAAGGGCTTTCGCTGGAGTGTGAGCTGTGGCCCAAGAACAGAGAAAGAAAATAGCCATTATTAAATGCGATGATATTTAATGACTGCAACCAACAGGAGAATGAGCAAAAATGACATTAACCCCGAGATCAATGGGATGCACCGTGACGATGGAATAATTTGAGGACCCCGGATTGGCTGCCTTACCAGCAAGGCTGCCACATCCACACACGCTGCGCCTTCACAAAACTCAACCTCCACTCCAGAAATTTCCTTTTCTTCCTTCTTCAAGCATCGTCCTCATCCACAGTCGCGCTTCCATGCTACAAACAGAGAGTGTCTGCGCAAGCAGTACTCTCACGGTCCCCTCGGGGAGCATCCCACTGGCATGTGAGAAATTCGGAGAAAATCTTCACCATCACCCCGTCCCTCGCTGTGCGGGGATGACGCGGGTCTGCCCGTGAGGGCTCGGCGTCACTTGACGTCTGCAATTAGGCATCAGAAATATCAGGGCCCTGGTGCGTTCCGAAAGGGGCGTGTTCAGGTGTCCCTCTGGGAAGCCGTTGCGAAGATTGTGTTGGTTGCACTTTAGTGCGATGCGCGACGTGGCGGGAGCCATAATTCGATTCCGATTAAGCTGATGAGGACGATGCTTCACCTTTTCCCCCTCAGGTGAGTGGCATTGTTTTCCTTCAGGGCAAGGATACTACTAACAATTTTCCCTTTGCGGTGTTTAATATTGTTAGGGGCTTGCAGTTTCCCCAACTGTCTTGCTCGACTTGATGGCCAATTGACTCGTTTTCATATTGCATCTCATCCACTAAAGCCACCAGGTCACGATTAGGAACCAGGATGGCGACCTCCAGCACCCACAGTAGCCCAAGTCTCTGGCCTTATCACGGCGTTTTGTCTCCAATTTCTCTCTACATGCTTTGGTATCTAATCCGCTGCCGCCCTTGTTTCTCTTATTGCCCTGCACGTCAATGTATCCAACATACCAGGTCGGCCTAGTATAGGGCTATAGGAAGTCGGGCACGTTTATTTCCCCTAAATCTCTCGACCTAGTAAGTGCTCGTAAGAGCATTGAGTTCTGTCGAGTGACGAGAAGCTTCTACTTGAACTCAGACCCGACTCTTGCTCTCTTGGGAACTCCTTGGACATGATCATCACGAGGAAACCAGAAGCGAACATCCATCAGGCTTAGATGCCAATGCTCTATGGAGTGGTCACTAGGACCTGTTTAAATTCAGATAAGCTTTGAAGGTCTTCCTGTCCTAAACATCGTCTCCAAAACTTGACCCTTGAAGGTGGCCATAGAACAAACTCTCTATGCAAGCCACTTCAAACCAGCCCGCAAAACCACGATTTGAAGTCAAAGTGTTATCAAATTTCTACATTTGAGTGATCGTGACCTTTGGAGGTGAATCTACAATACGATCCCTCAAATGGCTTAGTTGAAATTCCTTACCGGACATGGGCGGCTTGCTAAATATTAGTGGGTTGAGGCTTCAATGGACGAAGCTAGCCACAGCTCGCGCTCCTCTGTTGTTCCTCTACAGTCAAGCCCCTCGAAACTTATCCGTCCTAGCGGAAATCTATCGAGCTGCCATTCATCACACAATCTTATGGACTCGCCGCTCTGGCCCTGCTAAGCGTGGTTATCAAGAGATCACACTGCGAATTACCCGTTCCTGGTCACACTAAAGTGCTCGCCCTTGCCTGAGATGACATTGCTGTGTTGCTAGAAACTGACCGCACACACGACAGAAGGTACTGGGAAACCACCAGGGCCTTGTCGATGCTTCTCAAAGTTTTGATTGAATGAATACCGAGAGAGTCCATTGGTTGAAAATGCACTTTCTCTCGAAAGATGACACACTGTTGCCTGATGCCCGTACCAACCAACACCTCGGTCGGAACGGTGAGTGGTAGATTGATGGCTGGGATGCAGAAGGTGTGATATAGTTGCATTGATGTAGCAGTTGGCCTTCGCTATCTGCTGAGTAGGAAACATGATTGGCCCTTTCTTTTTGCGAACCTGCAGTGGCGTCCGCATTTGGCAAATCAACAAACCAACATGTTGCGCGAGGGAAACGAGGCTGAGGGTGTTGGTAGGAACCACCCACTTTCGTGAACCAGGCATTTTCCGATCTTCTCAATTCTCTTCACGTTGTCATTCTTCAGTTGAACTCGAGATCCTATTTCTATTCATTTGGGTTGATGCTTTCGTTTGCTTGATTCTCAGAAGTGGAACTTTGCTGTCGCATCCTCACCATGTCTATGAACGCAGGACTGCCAGGCTACACGAGTACCTTCGGCAATGACGTCGATAACAGCGACTCCCAAGGCGATGACTTCTGGTCAAGCGACGATGAGCACGACTATGAACCAGAAATCACTTTGGATCAAATTAAGAAGGGCTTGACCATCAACTTCCCCATCCGATCTTCCTACACGTCCGGCTGGGAGTCGAGGGAAGCGTTCCGCGAGCTGGTTCAGAACTGGTACGAGGGCAGAGCTCTGGGTCGTGTTTTACAGCGAGGATATACAATCGCTAACTTTCTTGTAGGCGAGACGGTATTATTACATCCTTCAACCTTCCCGAGAGGGACTTTCAAGTCATTCGCGAGGAGCGATCTCACAAGCGAAAAACGGACATCGTCTACAAGGTTCTGCTGCCAGATTCCGAACCCAAGGAGTGGCTGGGATATATCAGATTTTGCGGTCGTGACGGCAAGGGTTTTATCGACATCACCAATCGACGAGCTACCCTTCAGCCAAAACATCTCGACATGGGGGGTACCACCAAGTATCGTGATAAGCATCAAGCAGGGGCTCATGGCGAAGGGCTCAAGATCGCTCTCCTCGGATTGCAGAGATCCCCCCAAAACCACTGTATTCGTGGTTTCACAGGATCCTTTAGCTGGTCCTTCAATTTTAGTACTCAAGGAAAGCTGGTAGCCCGCCTGCGTAGAATGACCCCTCAACAACTCCATCGCGCCGAGCGCAAGTCCACGCAGCAGGCAGCGACTGGCCTAGCTCCATTTGCTGCCGCCGCACATACGGATGTGCAGCTCCTCATCGGACAGAAGGCGAAGGGGCGAGACCAATTTGGGGCAAAGACTGAGCGCGATCAAGTCAGCCTGGATGATTTCAACCGGTGGTGCAGCAGCGCACTCTTCCTCCAGAAAATTACAGACGGTGGTATGGTCCTGACCAAATATGGGGACTTGATCACCGATGAACGGCTAAGAGGAAACCTCTATCTCAAAGGCCTTCTCCTCAAAGAATCCACATCGTCCGAATCTGCCTGCCTGTCAGGGAAGCCGCTGAAATATGGGTATAACTTTCAGAATGGGGTAACAAACAGGGAAAGACAATCAGTGGCCTCAATCAGTGAGAGTTCGCAAAAAATGCTGGCTATCTGGAATAAGGTCTTATTAATTCGGCCCAGCTACGTCAGCGACTTAAGCGACATGCTCAACTCCAGCCAGCCCGAGTATGCTGATGTCGCTATGGCAAAGGACTTCATCAAGCCTGAAACAGTCAAACGTCTCAGGGACCACCTTTTTTCGGATACTTCGAAATGGTACTTCTCAGTTACTGAGAATACAGAAGCAAGTTGCATCGTCATGGGAGTTGTGGACACTTAACGGCTAACTTGCTTAGAACACACAACTCAGGAAAGTAATTCAAGGCCTGGGCCGTAATGGCGAACAGCTACAAGACTCCTACTGGGAGATCCTGGACGCCCACCACTTCGTCCGAACTGCCGAACAAGAGCAGGAGCGGCGCTTCTTGGCCGCCGAGGTTGTGTCCATCCCAGACAGCACTTTTGCTCAAGATTTGGATCGGCTCACCCGGGCTTTGCTTCGCGCTTGTCCACATACTGATGGAGTGACTTTGCAATTCGTAAAAGCAGGCCAGTCAACACTTCCTGTTTTCTACTTGGAAAGTGAGAGGCTATTCAAGATTCACGAGAAGTGGCTCGATAGGGTTGAGACTGCTCAGGAGCTTGGTCTGCCAGAGGAGCTCGCTGACATCGATATTCTCTTCCACGTAGCAAAACAACTGTTCCGTGGTGCCTTGAAAAAAGTGCCATTGGACCATTTCTCAGGAGATGATAAGCGCACTAAGGCTTTGAACATGAGCCGAGAACTAACTCGGGCTGAGCAGAGAATTCTCGACTATACTCAAGTCAAGAAATTTGCTGGACTGAAAGAGTGCCCCAAGGTGTGGGAATTCGCAAATTTTTTCGATATGAAAGGATATGTCGAGTTCTGCGGGCGCAAGACCTTGACCGCTCACGTTCACCGGGCTTCCAGCTGTTCTCATATAACGAATCTGTTACTCACAAGGGACAGTAAGTTTTATCAACATTCTTCTGAAATTATGAAACCTGTTAGAGATTCGCTAAACATGTGTGTTAGTCACTGAAACCGAGCATGTGAAAGGCTGTGCCGGAAAGAATTTCCCAGCTAGAGCGAGATGCGAGGAAGTCGAGCATGGGATATATCATCTTCATAAAGAAAACCTCGGAGAAGAAGTCTTCTCCGTCATACTCAACCCTTCGGACCCTAACTCCATACTCGTCTTTACAGAGCCCTACGCGCCAACGGAAATATCACCTTCTGTGGCTAGGCGATCAATGCCTGGTCTAGCCCCTCCTGAGCCGGGTTATGGTATGTTTGGATCATTGGGATGTTGGGAAGTGAGAACGCAGCTAACAATTTGAAGTCATTGGGAAGCAGCTGACATCGCTGGACCTCTTGCAGCCTCGCAATTGGTTCAAGGCAACTAAGGCCAACAAGCCCGCGGGAAATGTAGTCATTGGTATACTGAAAGACGAGGAGACGGGATCGTCGCGAAAGCGCAGACGTACTGAAAGCCAAGACAATGGCACCGAAGTGGAAAGTATCACAATAGACTAGATACTGAAGGGACCTTCCTGACTCGTGACTACGGTTGCAGGTTCTTGAGAACGACAGGACACGTTTGGTACTTGGCCACTGACTGGCAAATAAAGAACTTTGGAAAATTCAACCCAGCTCAATTCGCAAGAACTAATAATTAATTGAAGGAAGGACGACAATAAGAAATAGCGAGACAGGGCAGCATTCACGCCCAGCATGCTATCCGCGTCCCGTAATGCCTGGAACTCTTTGGCAGCTTGCTCTTCATGTGACTCGACGATCACCGACAGTACGCAACTCCTAAAGCCTCTTATTACCTTTTATTAAAGATTCTGGAGCTGTTCTCATAATTAATCGTTCCCCTATTTCATCGTATTAGCCATAGGGCATCAAAAGACGCAAGTCATTTCTTGAGAAATCGAATTTCATCCAGCGAGATGGTTGTTTTTCCATATTCAAGATAAGGATTATATATATGAACGGACTTAACCGCGAGTCATATCGAGAGCGTTTGGGAAGATCCAATCTTATTCTTTGCTGGACTAAGTGTAATAATATTTGTAGGTGACAGGAGAGTAGGAAAATAGTACCAAGTATAGAGAGGGCCATGGTAAAAGCGTCATCACAAACTCCTTAGAGCTTTTAAGAACCAGACGCAACGAATGTACTCCAAGGATAGGAATATACTTCAGTACTTGAACATAGCATTATTTGAACGGGCGGTAGCTCCATTCATCGCGGATAATTCCCATGGAGAGGACTTGAACAACTAGATCGCGCGGGAATTAGGATGTGGAGGGTTTTAATCATAGGATAGGGTTCTTGATCATTATATTTTTATGGAATTCAACTTCTTAACAGCTACGGTAAATATGCCCTCTAAGTATTTGATAGTGGAAATTGGAACCATATGGCTTTATTTCGCCCGAAATCCCCTTTACTATGAAATATTCCGAGTAGTACGGTAGTAGTGGAGGTTATTTCACGGTCGAAGCCCGAAAACTATCTAGTCTATCTCAAAGTAGAGGTTGCTTTCTCTTAGAATCTTGCATGACCCAGGATTAAGAGAAAATTATGCAGTGGGGTCAATTTGGTAGAAATATCGCATTAGAACTGAAGCTGACAGATAATTCAAGTTGATGCTTTTTCTTTATCGTAGTGAAAACTTATGTATAGTCTTCAATCGCTTCAGAAATAGACGTACTAGAGTATCCAGCATCATGGTAATCATACATAAAACCCTGCCCAAACATGAGTAGAGGCCATATTGAGCGCCCCAGTTGGGAAAGGTTGTTGGGGCATCAACTCGACCAACATGAAATGGACTTGATTGGCTCGCTTGAATTATCTTTTTTCTGCCTAAAGTGGAGAGATGAGGGTGAGATCAGGCGTTATAGCCTGAAGTTATATATTCTTCGAGATATTGATCTGAGTCTGGTAGCATGTTGTAAGTGACTGCTCGCTGGTTGCCAAGACATCTATCTAATGGTACTTCGGTAAAGACCGTTGGTCAACCATCTCTATCGCTTCTCCGAGAAACCTCAGCATGAATCCTTACAAGGCAGACCCAGCCAAGATCCCCCAAAACGACCGATACGCTGACGTGCCCTTCTACGGTCGGTATCATCCTCAGCCAGATGATTTTCAGCCAGACCCCCAGCATTTTAACTCTACTTCAGCCCAGTCAACTCAGTACTGGGCCTCTGTTCTTGCTCAGTGTACTCTATCTACTAGAATCTATGAGAATGTCGATGGCGGGAGGGATGTTTTGCGCTGGGCCATGTTATTGTCAAATCGAGCCATCTTAAGTCGTCGCTGCAGGGGCGACGCAGCACCAGAGACTACTCTTACGCCGATGCGAATGAGGTCAAAGTAACTGCTCTCGCTAAGGGGACACTAAGAGATATCAAGGTTCCAGGCGTATATTTTGCAAGCAAAGTAGGTACATTAGTTTGGGCCACTACTTATACCTGTTCACTTGAGTCTGACGGTGGCTTTCTAGATTGAGGGTCGTGACGTATTCATCCAAGAACGAATCCCCGGAGTCGGCCTGAACATCGCCTGGCAATATCTATCAAAGAGTCAAAAAGAATCCTTCAAGCAACAGGCTCACGAAGTATTGCGGCAATTGAGCAAACTCAAGCCTGGACCTGATGCAAGCACTCGATCTTATGTCGTACCAGATCCAGATCCTGTCAGCCATAGGGGGATCCAAGAGTTGGAGAAGGATATCATCTTACGACAATAGCGATCCAGACTTATGCTTCATGCATAACGACTTCTCGTTGTCGAATTGCATCGTAGACAATGACAAAATAGTTGCGTTGGTGGATTGGGAAATGGCTGGGTTCTTCGGCTGGAAGACTGCTGGCAAAGTCCATGTCCAGATTCGGACTCCAAAAAGGCAGAACTTTGCTACCCTGAACTTACCCGAGGAACGGCTGCAGGATATTCTGTTCTGGAACGACTTGTATGATGTTAATGAGGGCCGCAGCTAGTTCAAATCAGTTCTTCAGAGGCATTATAAATGTCATAAAGCGACGGGGACAAATTCTTGACACAAGTTCTCCGCTCCTCTTTCCTGTCCTATGCGTGTCCTACTTGGCATCGAAATACCGTGCACATGACTACTGCTACCTCATGATCGGGGTATCAGTTCTCCCCGAACTCAATATAAGGCTCATTATATGCGGGGGTTACAGCTGCGTAGGAAAATGCGGTCTAGGATTGGCATCACGTAGCCGTGGCGCAGAGGTAGCATGACGCGAAACCACGACCACTTGTTTCACAATGCTTATTTCCCCGCTGACATCGTGAAGTGTTACTTTAAGACGCCTCATGATGAATCCCGCTTACCATAATCAGAAAGTTGAAGGCTAAGGCAATTCTGTGAGGAAAGGTTGGGGAGTAGAGGGCTTTCCTCGGTGTTTGGTTGAAGCTCTAGATATGTGATGGAATGGAGGCTTGGACATCATCTTCACGTCATGCATTTCCCGAGAATGAACTTCGAGGTGTCCGTACTCATCACATATCGTGAAATTCATATCAGGCAAAAGTTTGCAAGTTTGAAGGTAAAAGGAAAGCCATCATTCCAGTGGGGCTATCAATCTTGTCTCTGGTATTCTCGACATACATGTAGACTTTACCCTTCATCTTCCAGACCTAGTGGAGACCCCCTCAAAACAAGCTTTAGATCTCCAATCCTACCAGCTTCTTAATCTTTCCCACGGTCTTACCAAGTTCCACGAAGCCCAGCGTCCACCAGCGCCTCTTCCTCCAACCCTCCTCGATCGGCAGTCTCTCCTCTGCAAAGAAGGCGCGAGCATAATCGCACCGAACCTTATCACCGTCTCCGAAGACATCCAGCACGAGGGCAATCTCAGTACACGCAATTTGGTGCTGCAGAGATCCGTAGAACAGCCCCGGATTGACCTCCTCCTGCTTGGCGATTCTGCGCTTTCGAAACTCGGCCAAGTCTGAGGCGGTGAGAGTCTTGCCGTCGGATGAGGAAGCCAAAAGGTCTTGCACCAAGTCTGGCTGGAGGGTGAGATTATCGCCTTGCTGATGGTCGCGGCGGGTCAGGGAGATGTCATGCTCAACAACCCCAGGCAAAGCGAGCTGATCAAGGTTCAGGACCTTGTAGCCCACAGAGTCTTTCTGTCCCGGCTTGCGCATTCCAAAGGCAGCAAAAGCCAATGCCCAAGGGTTGCTCACATAGAACCAGACATTCCCCAGAAAAGATCTTGGCTTTTGTGAGGCATCATCTTGCCCCGCTGCTTTATGCTCAAGAAAGATGGGATGGCTGAAGACAGCGCCGAGGGCCGACGAAAGGCCGACTTCGTTCATGGCTGCTGTAAGTTCGTGGACGCGGACATTGCGTCCGTCCCGGGGGAGATAGCCATGGTTTGCGAGGCAATTGATCAGCGGGCAGGGACTTCGGATATCATTGGCGCCAGAGTGGGCATATGTTCCCTTCTTCAGAGCTGTGGAGAGGAGCGGTGTCGTTGAGGTTGCCATCGCAGAAGGCTTGCTGGTCAATTAAGCTGCAGCGACTGAGAAGAATAGGCGAAGATAGGCGAAGATAGGCGAAGGCACAGTTATGTTAAAGATGCGAACTGACGGGAGAAAAAAGTCCCAGAACAGGAGATGCACCAGGTCATTAATGCAAGGCACTCCATCTCAGAGCTACCTTATGCGAACTTACCTGAAAGACTGTTCGTCTGACTAGACGCACGACGGGGTACATTCCGTCGTCATCTGCCTTAGACTCAGACTCTTGTCCTCGTAAGCGCCTCTTTCAAGTCCGCCCTCGTCTTTGTCAGAGAAGCAGCTCACGAGTCGGCGTCCTGCAACAAGGTGCGACTATGTGCGACAGAACGGCATTTGCTCCGGTTTGCATGTGACATTACTTCTACTAAGCTCTGCCACCATTCTTCTCTCGGCCTATAGACGTCTAGCTACTCAGCCCGAGAGAATGTAGCTCGTTGAGGTAGCCCTCGCGGCGTCTCAAATAGGCAAAGAAGGGCTCCCAGTGTAGAGCTGGGTATGGAGCATCCTTCAGGGCTGATGGGTCGGCTCCATACCAGCTTTCCAGGTCCTGCACCTCTTGCAGCTTTAGAGCCAATGGTCTGAGCGACATTTGTCTTCAGGCCTGCGGCATTGGGCGCGTGTCTCTCGATAGTCTCTGGGGACGGCCGTTGTGGCTGTCTGCTCCGCATTGCTGGCGTGAAGCCACCCGTGTCTAGAACAGGGATTGACGTTCCGCAGAGCCCCATTGGGCAAGACAGGCAGGCTTTTGAAAACTGACAGCATCAGCAAGCTTACTGCCGCTTATGCTTCCTTCCCCTCAGCTGAACAGCCGTCCAGAAGCGTCGATGGGTGCCCAGGGTATCCTACGGTTGCTCATGGTCTCTATAGTGTTGTGCTAACCCTGTTGGTGATCCCTCCCTGCTCGCTTGCACAACTAGACATCCGGGGCGCAGCTGAAAGCAGAGAGACATCTTCTCCATAGATTCATCTCCGCCTCTAGTCCTCCGGTTCGAGTTTAGTCCCGGGCAGTCCCGCAGGCGCAGAGTTCAAGGGCTCTCATCTTTTCAGTTAGCCTGACCGCCTATCAGTTTGTAACATTGAGACTTGCAGGAGAAGATGCATCTTCGTGCGATGGTGGATACGGACAATGGAATTGAGGCCGCGCCATCAAGTCGAGTACGAGGAGTATATCTTCTCAGAGCGCCCCCTCCGTAATGGCGTCTATTCAGCATTGGCTCTATCCTCCTTGATTCATTCCCCAAGGCCTTCTGCTGTTCAATTGAACGTCAATTGAACTTGGGTCTTTTCTATTGGTCTTCTCCCCACCTTAATACTTTACCCAGAGCCCAAGATGTCGAGCGACTCTCAGCGACCGTTGATCAATGGCAACGGCAGCCTCAACGGCCACGCCAGCAGTTCGTCCAAAACAAAAGCTGAAATTGACAAGCTAAACGAGCAATTGAAGACTGCCGTTTACTTGCCGGAATTTCACGGCGATGCTTTGATTGGAGTAAGTACAAGCTCTCCGTTTCCATATCTGAAGCTCTACTTACACTGTCACAGGATAAGGTCCGCCCTGAGGGCACCCTCGCCAACATCCTCAACCGTGCCGATGACTTTCGACGGATTTTCTCCATGGGCAATTGGAGCGATATTGGCACCCTCGCAAAAGACGTACTGACGGGACAGAGCCCAGATGTGAGTATTCCTGAACCAATTGGGAGACGTCAATTGACCAAGATTCAATAGCTCGAGTCTGGCGCGAAGATCGTCGGCTCTATGTCCAATGACAGCAACCTTCGGGCGAAGCTCATTGAGAGCCAGGTCAAGACCAAGTACGAACGAATGCTTCACCCGCCTGTGACCTACCTTGGGGACGCTTTCAAGTACCGCACCGCTGATGGTAGCTTCAACAACGCCTTGAGCCCTCATTTGGGCCAGGCTGGTGCTCCATATGCCAAGACTGTGCCTTCCAAGACACATCCTTTGGGGGCTCTCCCCGATGCTGGCGATCTCTTTGATCGCTTGATGGCACGAGAGGTTAGTGAAGAGGATAACAAGAGCGGTCGTCCCAGCAAGTCTGGTCTTTCTAGCATGCTCATCTACCATGCTACCATCATCATCCATGACATCTTCCGCACCAATGACAAAGACAAGAACATCTCCGACACTTCTTCATATCTTGACCTGTCGCCTCTCTATGGCTTCACCGACGAGATGCAGCGCAAGGTTCGTGACAACAAGTACAAGCTCGGTCTGTTGAAGCCCGACACCTTTGCCGAAGACAGACTCCTGCGACAGCCTCCAGGCGTGTGTATCATGCTGGTCATGTACAACCGTTATCACAACTACGTTGCCACTCAGCTGCGTCGCATCAATGAGAACGACAAGTTCTCTGTCCCTGAGCAGTTTGTTCTGCCGCAACTCGCCGCCGCCGCGAAGAAGTTTGTTCCTGTTGAGAAGCAGGACCAGCCCTTCAAGGACTTGCTAACTGCCTATGGTAAGGCCTGGAGGGATTGGAAGGCCCTCGATGAGAAGCCTTATGAAGAGTACGAGAGATTGAAGAAGGCTCTCGATGATATTCTGAGCGAGGCTCTTCCTGGTGATGATGCTAAGGCGAAGCTCGATGCCTTTAACAGTGCGTGGACCGCTGCTTGGGACAAGTTGGACGACGACCTGTTCAATACTGCTCGCCTGTAAAATTGCCCTTCCTGTTCTCACTACAATAGCATACTGACACTATGAAACAGTATCACTTGTGGCCAGTACATCCAGGTCTCTATTCACGACTACCTCCGCGCCCTGATGGGTTTCCACAACTACGACACAAACTTCACACTTGATCCCCGCATCAACATGAAGGATCACAAGGAGGTGACTCGTGGCCAGGGCAACCAAGTCACCGTTGAGTTCAACTTACTCTATCGCTTCCACTGCGCTATCTCGCGTGCGGACGAGAACTACGCAGAGGATTTCATTAGAGAAGCCTTCCAGAAGGTTGACGACCCTACCTTTGACCCCAAGAACTTGTCTCTGCAGGATTTCATGACCCTCATGCAGTATTCGTCCATGGCTCCAAAGGTCGAACCAGAGGAGGTTACCTTTGGCCTTAAGTCGAAGCCTGAGTACGACTTTGAGCGTAACCCAATCACCCACCTGTTTGATGACCAACAGATGATTAATGCGCTCAAGACTGCAATGGATGAGCCCATCTGCAACTTTGGCCCCAAGAACATTCCCAAGTGCCTGAAGCCCATCGAAATCCTGGGTATCATCCAAGCCCGCAAATGGGAGATTGGAACTCTCAATGACTTCCGAGACTTCTTCGGTATGGAACGACACAAGACTTTCGAGTCTATCAGCGGGGACAAGAAAATCCAGAACGCCTTGCGTGATCTCTACGAGCATCCCGACAAGGTTGAGCTGTATCCTGGCGTTTTCTGTGAGTCTGACTCCAACAGAAACGCTGATCCTGGCCCAAGCGATGTGGACTCAGCTCTCTGGGCTGCCATCTTCTCTGATGCTATTACGCTGGTTCGCTCCGATCGCTTCTATACAGTTGACTGGAACACCAACTCTTTGACCACCTGGGGAATGAAGGAGGTCACTCCTGACAACGATGTTCTCAAGACCTCTGTCTTCCATCGTCTCCTACAGCGTGCTTTCCCTGAGTGGTTCCCGTCGGACTCCATCCGCTTCTTCCATCCGTTCTATACTGCTGAAAAGAACGCTGAGCTTGCGTACGCGCAAGGTTACGGTGATGGCTTCAGGATGACCAGGCAGCTGGATCCGCAAAATTCTTGGTTTGGCAAAAAGGAGTATATCATTAACACGAAGCCGTCCGATCCTAGCAGGCCGTCGAAACCCCTGTTGTTGGATGAGACTTGGAAGATCCGTGCTCTTCTCGACGACGATTCTGACAAGATCGTTCATCCTGCTCGTCTTAACCTGGCATATCTCCCTGAGAAAATTGTTGAGGTTTTGGAGCCAGGCAAGAAGACTTCTAAAGCCGTCAAGAGAAGTCCAGACATAGAGGGCAACACAGAAGTTTTAATGGCTTATATGCTCGACCTCATGAGGGATATCGTAAAGCGGGAGTTTATCGTTATGGACGAGACGAAGCAGATTTACCAGATTGATGTTGTCAAGGAGTGAGTACATGTCGATTCATGAACCTTGGTCTTGACTAACAACCTCTAGCTTTGCCATCCCATCTATCACCCGATATGTCGCCGATTTCTTAGGCTTCAGCAACCAAATCCGCAGCGAGAAGAACCTTCACGCCAAGTACTCGGAGAACGAGATCTACCAGCATATCACCAACTGTCAGGTCTTCCTCTCATACAATGCAGATGAAACCAAGCTTTTGAAGCGTCGCCAGGCCTTCAAGACTTCCATGAAGTTCTTGTTTGAGCTGACACAGGAAGGCCATATCCGCGAAGCCAATCAGTGGTTCTTGACTCGCGCGCTGACAGGCCTTTTCAAGGGGAAGAAGAACGCCATGCAGCAGCTTGGCTTCCGGGTCGCGCAGGAGATCATCAACAATGAGAAGGATTTTGGCAGGTCTGCCGCAATTCTCTTGCTTGTTGGGTTAGACAGCGCCTACAACTCCGTCCTTGCTGTGAGTGAACTACTTCTGAAGCTAAAAGCAATCTCACTAATACTCCACTGCAGTTCACCTCTGTACTCGACCTTTTCATCAAGGATCTCTACAAGGTCGCTGAGAACAAGCCGAACTCTCCCAAGTCCTGTGCCTGGCAAACCATCCAGAGATTGGCCTTCATTGATGAGCCCAAGTCTGTTGAAGATATCAAGGACATTGCGTTAAGGGCCCAGCGCCAAAGCGTTAGGCTTCCCATCATCCGGAAGGCGACCGAAGACCACGAGGTCAAGGATAAGGATGGTCGAGTTATTTTCCTTGTAAAAGAGAATCAGACTATCATCTGCGATCTGGTATGTTCATCGCACTCACCACCCAACCTCGTTAATATCGCTAATCTTCTTTTCCCAGTGTGCCGCGGCGGACAACATCGGAGGTGGCGCTACTATCGAGACAGACGAGACCAAGTTCCTCAACTACCAGTCCAGCTTCACCGAGAAGTTCGCGCCGTACCACCCCAAGCACATAGCTGCGCTCTCCCTCACAGCCATGATTAAGGTTCTCGCGCAGATGAAGAACCTGCGTCGCGGTCATGACGGACAGGGCAAGGTCAAGCGCGTGTACATTGATCAGTCTTATGAAGGCTATTCCAATTACATGGCGCCAATGCGAATGAGAGAGATTGAGCTTGAGGTAGAGCGTCAGAGAAAGGAAGCAGAATTCAAGGGTGACACGGCGACAATTGAGCGGCTGTCGAAGCTGTTCAGCGCGAAGCGTGTTCTGAAGCCCAGGACTGATACCTACTTGACTCCTGAGTGGGATGAGATGGTTCCTTTCCCGACTAGTAAGTCCCCTTTGGACCTTTTTTTTATCTTCACGTCACTTACATCTCTACAGCCTGGAAGGTCCGCTTCGACGGCTTCGGTGTCTCAGACTACGGCGGCGATACTCTGCCTTACCTTCAGCAGGTCACTCTGCCTGACTTCATGCCTCCGTGGTACCAGCCTACGGGCCCCAGTTCTAAGGGGGGTTCATTCGCTCTTCCCGAGGTTTCTTCAGCCAAGAAGTGCCCAGTTTCACATGCTGCAACTTCGGGGTGCGCTCTCCCCATGAAGCAGTAGAGTTTCGGATTGCTCACCCACACACGGAATTTTGAGATATGAGGCAAGAGAAGGCATCGGTATCATTTCAGGATGAGGAACTTCGGCGTTTATTTTTGTTTGCGCAAATTCTGGATATCGATTCCCTGTTGTACAACAATGGTAGTGTGATTTAATGCACGAATGAATCAACCATAGCAGTTTCTTAGTTATATATCAATTCACTGAGTTAACCAAACCTTGTACTAATACATGACCGATGCTTGCTATGTATTCCCATTTTACAATCCTTTGATCATAATGACTAAAGGTTAGTCACAAATACAGCTGTGAAGTCCTCGTTTCATGTGGCATTCTCTCACTCAAAAACTAGAAATGGGACTCGTTCTTCCGGAGTTCGTATCTAGGTAAATGTGTCAGATCAGATGATGATATTCCTAGTTGAGGAGGGTACATAAGGAACGGCAACGATAGAACGGAAGCTCCTGTTATAAACCCTGATTCTTAATATAAGCCTAAGAGAATGCATGCATGACTTACTCTCGATAAATTGAAACCTCATGCCTTGGTAGTCGGCAGCATATCCAACGCCATTATCTGCCAACCTCTGCAGGAATCTAGTAATGCCGGGCAGCCTCATATTAAGATACTGGTCCCTGCCACCTACGACATACGCCCAAAGTGCAACAGCAATATGCTGAGACTGTACTATCTTCCCAGGAGTGGACCGGACAAGCACATATTCTTCTCCGATTGGGAATGCTTCGGGAATAGTCTCATCTACGAGACTTTTGCAGCTTTGAATGGCTGACATCGTAATTTCCAATAGGTCGCTTCACAAAAACTTGACCGTTTGAGTCGCCAGGAACGAAGGGAATGAAGAATAAGAATAAGTTGCTAGCATAAAGATAAAAGACAAAATAAGGATAGGTAGAGCACTAAACTGAAGAAATCTCAAGGTATGCGTGAAAGTGAAGACGCGTTACCAAACGAAAGGACTTGGGCTGCGGCAATTAATATGATTACATATATACCAATTAATTGAACCTTACGGGCGTTTTAGATCGCAAAACATGCGGGCCTCGCCAGCCGCATATTTATGTTACAGAAGGCCAGGTATGAAGCCGACCGGTGTGATTCCATGTCCTATCGAAACAAATGAAACCCGGTAAGTTCTTCGGTCCCTAGATACCGCCAGTCCCCGTCTCGTTGGTTCCAACCTAGGTGTCAACCAATTTGCAATCCGAACACCAAGCAGTATTTGCTCCAGAGTTCACGGATCAGTGTCCCAATGCATGAAGTACTTGCCGAATAGTACGTTCCATTCACGCCATCAGGCCGTGATGCATCGGCATTTTAAGCTACTGTACTGAGATATTGTGTCCACTACATCATTCTATTTTTAACAGCGAGGTTTCATGCAGGACCAAGTCACCGTTATCGTATGTCAGCCACCTGGTCCCATCAAGCCTTGACCGGTCATCATTGTTTCTTTGCATGCTGTTGGCCCATCTTAGCGGCCTCTTGGGGAGTGGTTCAACCAGCAATCCCAATATTTCGGCCTGACTGTACGTGACTCGGTCAGGAAAGGAATACTGATTGGCTTGGGAGATTCTTGGGGAAGGGCGATGTGTAGGCCAGCCTAGCTACTCGACCGATGCAGCCACCTATTTTAAGACGGCTTCGTTTGTTAGCGGGCGGCAAGCCTGAATATACTCTCATTTAAGACTCTTCACAACAATAGTAAGACTATGGTCACCTCGCTGTTGATTGTAAGAACACACGGCACACTCACGTGACTCCTAATTGTAACAATTCACCCATAAGTCTTTCAAGTTGACCCCGCTACGACAACATTCAACTTCAGATATCTCTCCTCTTGCTCCCTAAATTTGGCTTCGCCAGAAGCGAGATTGATACGACAGATGGCAGCAAAGACACGACCTGTTTTCAAGCCGTCAATCTCGGAGATTAGTGATGGCCTCTTCATTGCAGATTCGGACACAGCGTCACACATCTCTACCTTACAGCAACACAACATTACCTCAATTGTATCCATGGCTGATGGCCCATATGCTCTGTGGGAACGGCCTAGGTACAGAATGCTAGTTCCTAAGGAGCGACACCTATTTGTCGCCTGTTTGGATACTTCAACGCAAGATCTTTTAGTCCACATGCCCAAAATCTGTTACTTCATCGATAAACAACTATCTATGGACCCCATACCGAAGCCATCAATCCCACAATTAGTCTCTGAGGATCCAACGCCCATTCCAGAGACGGACTCAGGAGATATGATTCCGCCTAGACTTTTAGTACATTGCCAAAGGGGAGTCTCTCGCTCTGCCACAGCTGTTACAGCATATCTAATGAGAAAATACCAAAAACCTATGGAGGATGTGTTGCACGATATCAAGGGAAAGAGGAAGATCAGACCGAATCCCAATTTCATGGAACAGCTAAAAGTTTGGGAAGCGGTCGGTTATCAGATCTGGGAAGATGTCGAGCAGACGGTTCCCAAAGAGCCATATCGCGTGTATTTAGAAGGAAGATCCGAGCGATTGAAGGCAAAGGGACTGACTGGGGACGAACCTACTTGGCCTGTTTTCTGAGATGGGTTTATGTACGAGCGACAAACACCAATGACTACAATCTCTTTCTTTTGAAAGACGCAATTATGATGCTTTTGCGAAGTAACTCGCGGCGTAAGTGGTACCAGCATGGGACAGAGCCAACTGATTTGCGTGCCAGCTTCTAGCATAAACTCAAGAAACAACGATCTCACATTTATCAGCATCTTGTCGTTTCTCGCCATCCAAGCCGAGGCGACCAGCTGCTCAATACAGCTTGTCCTAGATGATAAGCATCATCGCCCATCCTATCTATTGGATATGTTGACAGCCAATCAAGGTGTCCTCTTGATCCGGAAACGGCCATCAAGCTTTAAATGGATTTCCTATCACATACGTGTATCGTTGGGCAGTCTTCATAAAGCAAAGCTCACATTATACTATCGAAGTAACGTTGCCTGATACTCTTTCACAGGTGGGTCCACGTTGAACTTCACAAGGCTGTCTCCTCCCATCATCATCTCCCCGCTGGTTCGGCCAATTCAAGAATCGCGTAAATTACTTTACTAGCCTCTTTGAGCACGCGTTTAAGTCAGCTTGTAGGCCTTGACGGGTGGTAGAGCGAAGGATTTGGCGTGTAAGTTCGACATGTGGTGCTTGGACTATTTGGGCAATTCGAGCTTGCGCTGAAACGGAAGTGGGATGATGGGGGTTAATGAAGGACCCTTGCTATAACCTTGAAACATCTTTCTTACTTCACCGTCAGCAGAGCAAACGAAACAACTGATACGAGACGAATCGGAAACAGAGGCTCTGCTGGAGTTGCCACGGATCCCTGTAAAGAGTTGTCCCAGTTATCGTCAGCTCACCCTCAAAGCTGAACCTGCCACCCATAGGGTTCTTAAGAGTTTAAGCCGAATATCGACCTGAATCTCCCGATTCTTCTAAGCCCAACGGAGCGCATTACGCGCAATAAGCGCCTAGCCGTCTCCTGAGCGGGCCGTCGGCATCATCTGAAGGGGTTGAGGACTTGCATCCTCCCTGCGCCTAGTTCCTAGCCCGTTCCCCATGCAAGGGACGAGCACGCTCCATCCCGACTAGGAAGCTCAAAGATCCTGCCAGGGGGAACTGCCGCTTTTGTCCCAAGATTTCCCACAGATTGGTTGCACAGCGATGCATGTTAATCAGGCACTGGGCGATCATTCCGCGTTCTGGAAATTGGGAATGGTGATCACGATTCTTCACAGTCGGTGTTCATCCTTTCTTCCGCAACCCACGTTACAATCTGGTAACTGTTATTGACTTTGCTGATCAAATGGTGTTCAACGTGGGATACATGGTTTACATGGTTTGCCGATATAGCCCCCAAAGCGGAGGGGGGAGAGCTGTAGGAACATGAACCGTGCAGATAAGGCTCGTCGACAGTACGCTTCTTCAAACGCTTCTGTTCTATCTGCGTAATTATCTAACATGACGATGTAAGCATGAGGCTCCGTAAATCGACCGTCCGAGTTACAAACTAAGTGCCATCTAATACCGAATATGCCAAGCATCTACATCAGGAACAAAAGCCCGTCGTTCAAGCCACCATCTCCGCATCCCCAATAGCAAGAAACGTGCGATCTTGCCATATTACCAGCTATTGACTAGGTCAAGGGGACTACTGCCGATATATCTCTGAACCCTTAGGGCAAGGTGGCTCCGGCGCTACCATATCACCGCCACGGCGGCGTCATCCAGGGGCCCGGGAGTTCGTCACATCTAGAGATTAGGCAGATGGAATCAACGTTGTGATGGGATCTTGTGCCTGTTGTTACTTGATGGTAACGTGCATCTTAGACGGCCTGCGGGAGAGGCGTCAGGGGTCCTGGAATGGCACCATGATGCCGGCCATTCCTTGGTATGCAGAGTTGCTCGAGAATTATATAACTGCGTCCCAAGCCAGCAAAAATATGCTCTTTACTCAGCATCACTTGTCTGTTTCTTACTCTTTCATTCATTCTTTACTAACCAACAGCAGTCACTCATTATGCCCTCTGTATCTTTCTTGGCGACGCTTGCGAGCGGGCTCGCACTCCTCCCCTCGGCTCTCGCTGGCTTCGACCCAGCTTCCACCAAGAACTTGGCTGTCTACTGGGGTTAGTATACGAATATCAAATATGGTAACGGCTGAGTGCTGACTCTTCTAAAGGACAAAACTCCTACGGTCAGGGCAGTGGTCCTTATGTTCAGGAGCGTCTCTCCTACTACTGCGAAAACGCTGAAATCGATGTTCGTACTCTCAAAGTTGTGCTTGCTAAGCATTGACTAATAAATTGACTCTAGATCATCCCCATCGCTTTCTTGAGCGCCATTATCAACCCTACTACGATCAACATCGCCAACGCCGGAAACAACTGCACCACTTTCGGCGATGATGCGCAGCTCCTGGACTGCCCCCAGGTCGAGTAAGTATCTTAACCTTGAAGTTAAAGAAGCTACCTCTAACCACTGTCTAGGGAGGATATCAAGTATTGCCAGAGCATCGGCAAGACCATCACCCTCTCGGTTGGTGGTTTCACTTACAGCCAGGGAGGCTTCAAATCCGATGCCGACGCTAAGACCGCCGCGAACCTAGTCTGGGAGATGTTCGGCCCCGTCAAGTCTGGGTCCAACCGAGACCGCCCCTTCGGCGATGCTGTTGTCGATGGCTTCGACTTCGACTTCGAGTCCGCCGTCACCAACATGGTACCCTTCGGCAACGAGCTCCGCCGCCTGATGGATGCCGACTCCAGCAAGAAGTACTACCTCTCTGCCGCGCCTCAGTGCCCCTACCCCGATCAGGCCGACAAGGAAATGCTCGAGGGCGGTGTTTCTTTCGACTTCATCATGGTCCAGTACTACAACAACTACTGCGGAGTGAATAACTTCGTCGAGGGGAACACGGAGCAGTGGAACTTCAACTTCGGCGACTGGGACAACTGGGCGCACACCGTCAGCAAGAACCCTAACGTGAAGGTTCTTCTCGGTATCCCTGCCAACGTCGGCGGTGGTGCTGGTTACACCAACGGCTCCAAGCTCAAGGCTGCTATCCAGTTCAGCAAGCAGTACTCCAGCTTCGGTGGAGTTATGATGTGGGATATGTCTCAGCTTTATGCCAACCCTGGCTTCCTCGAGGAGGTTGTTGCCGACTTGAACTAGAGCAGTGCTCTAAGGTAAAGGATTTGGTGGCTCGTTGAGGGTCATTGCGTCATTTCTCGCCCTCCATTCAACTGTATATATTAGCACTTTGTACATACCTGTCTCATGCTTCTACGAATTACTTCCGTGTATGACTCAATCTTGAGTTGGATTGTCTAGATCTTTCGCCTCTGACGTCGAACTCGAGTACTAATTTCCCGCCCTACTAAGTTCCTTGAAATCTTGCCATGTGTGATCAGGACTTTGCTTCGTTTTCTATGATAAAACAGGCTCCTTGGATGTGCTTTGTGATAAAGACGAATGGAATATGAGTCTAAATGTAAACTCCAAGCCAAGATGGGACGTATGGACCGGTATCAAACCAAACTACGGCGATAAGGCTATATATAGTAGCTGTGACGTATGTTAACTGTGAGCACCTCTTCGGCGGAATCGAATGCATCTCTATCAGCCTGGCTATAGTGGCAGTGTCTGGGCGCGTATTTGAACAGCTGTTCTAGATAGTCATCACGAAGGATTATCGAAAATTGATACAGGTTTCCATGTGTTTGAGGGACTATGTTTGTCATTCAGTATCTAAGTTTCCACACGGTGGCACGACACCCAGTAACAAGATCCAGACTCAGCTCCTCAAGATCAGCAGTACTCACAAGCGAGGATTCCAATACAATCAGGTTGGCGCCTCCAAGAAAAGGTTCCTACCCCGTTCGCCCGGGGGTCGAATAAGTTTCCAAAGTTGAGAGCCATGCGCAACGCGCGCATGAACCAAACGCAGAGCGGTTGCGGTTCAGCCTCAGCGTCGGAATCGTACCATAAATCAAGATCAATGCTATCTTCGCTCCAGCCTACTCCGACAAACCGCCGGTCGCTCTGGTGAAAGACTTCATTTTCTCTTACAAACTGTTCACATGTCTGAGGATGGTGCTTTCGCTTGAGGTTGTAGTCGATGAACCAGAAGACATCCACCCTCCGAAGATCAGTAAGCGCTCTGGCGAAGTACTGGACCATTTGAGTTCTTGAACCCATTCTGAGTCCTAGGTTCTTCACTTCGGCTCCCCAAGCTGGATTAAACTCGAACGCGACGTTGGCGAAACCTGCGAAATTGTGAAGACCCATGTCGTTGGCGTGATCTCCAAGCGGAATGCTGCGATTCAGGGATGGCCAATGCAGGGTATCAAGGCTCTGCAGCTGAAAGCAGAATAGATCCCGTCGTGGGAAGACAGTAAAATAGCGATGCGATTCCTTGCCAGGGAAATAACCTGTCAATGGTGGCGAGGAATGCCAAACGATATAGTAGCCAGGAGGAACATCTGCCCCCCGGATCGGCTCGAACCTTCGGGGGGCGAACTTGCGACCTATTACTTGCCGAGATTCTTTGCAGGTAGTCCAAAGGCCTCCGTCGATTAGATACGTAGACGAGAATGGATCATGCCGTGTCTCGATCATCCTCGCATCTCTCGACGCCCGGTCAGGCACTGGGGCTGCGAGACGCATGGGAGGAGGCATGAGGGGCATGATAGTGTTGAAGGCAACCTGGACGTCTTGATCACCAAGCCGCTCATCTTCGTGCTCGTTCCAGATCCGAAAGACGTGGACACCGCGACAGGAAGGCCGGAGCGCATAGCCCCAGATTTTGAGCCGGATCTCCATCGGGAGGTCTGGGAAGTGGTGGAATGTGTCCGCCATCTCGAATGCGATAGATCTAGAAGAATAGACTGTTGAGATAAGTTGGAGTTCTTGATGAATATGTAGAAGTTAAGTAAAGCCTGTTCATATGTGTTCAAAGGTAGGTATGTGTATGAGAGTGAATGTGGATAATGTGTGTACATGTTGGGAGAGAATGTTCAGAGGTACAAAAGTGGAATTTCCAAGGGTTACCAGACTCATAATTAGTTGGAAATATAACAAGGCTCGCCATATTGCCGTCATTTTCAACTATCAAAGTTGAGATGCCCAGGCTGAACCAAGTCTCATAGGTGTGTTCACGATTCAGATATATTCCAATGCAGCAGTAGTATCTACGTAGCCTTGCACCAAGCACGTACTGACTGTTCCCCTCCTTTGCTAGCTATTTCAGTACCTTGTTTTCTGGAGCAGCATACATGTGCCGTAGATATCCTGCTTGCACAGATCGCCAATGGAGAACGGCTACTCGAACATTGCGGGTTCCTCGTCTTCTTATACTTCATTTGTGGTCTGACAATCTCTTCTAGGTTCATGAACAAGACCTGGAATCTCTTCTTCTTACGATTCACCTCTACATTGAGGGTAGGAATTATAGTGGAAATCAGGACTTGGGTCGGGATCAAGTGTTTGTTTGGCCGCTGCTGAGATCACGCCAGAGATTTTACAAGTAAACAGCATGGAAACAGAACCTGTGCCATAACTCCTTCTAGTACTTGAGATTCGAAATGATATTGATGAGAAACATGTAGCTTATGTTCGGTTGACTAGTGTAAGTCTGCCTTGTCTCCGCCGTCCACACGCTAGAACTTAATCCTACTCTTGACTATGCCCGTTAACGCTCACCTTATGCTTAACCTAATGACTGATTAACAGAGCTGAGTGCAGGTGTTCAGGTAAGGAAACCGAGCACAGATAACAACCCAACAGTATATTACCCCTCCAAAGTGCCAGTGATGGCGGAAATCCGGGCGCTTCTCTCGTATCTATTATAGTAACAACGCACAATTATCTATAACATCCTTCCTCGCGTCTCAAACAAAAACAAACCGCACAATTATTATATCTTAACATCGTATAGTATCATATAAACCACGGTTCAGCGACATCAAAACCCCCGAACTCCGACCACTTGCCACCTTTACCTACATCCCTCCCCAAATCCCCACTCTTCCACACCCCCTCCACGATCCTCCTCATGACTCCCACATTTCCAATCCTCCTCACATCTTCCATTCTCTCCAATGTATCTAGCACCGCGAATCGCTGCTCATCTGATTGTGCCTCGCATGCAAGAATGAAGATTGGCCAGGGACTTGTAGCCAGTGGCAACGACGCTAGGGTAGCAAAAGCCCGCTCAAGGAGTTGACTCGAAGTTTGGACAGGTTTGGGAAGAGGGATGGTGCGGTGGAGGTAAATCTGCGTGGCCAGATGGTACAGGGAGGCAGTGTGGTGGATTAATGCTTGGCGAGCTGGTGGTTCTGTAAGTGAATGGGGAGGTAGTGTTTGGTTGAGACTTTCGAGACGTTGGTTTAACAGTTGGCGTTCCTGAACAAGGTTTGACGGTATGATGGAGGAGTCGTTTTTGGAGACTTGTGCTCGTAGTTTGTTGATCCTGTGGATGATCTCAAGAAGTTCCACCGAGCAACCCAGTGATCCCACGATCTTTGTAAGTTAGACACATATCATAACACGGTTGGGGGAACTAACCGCACTATGATCAACATTACAGGACTTCAATAACTCTACCATCGCAGAGTCGTTTTCATTTTCACGATGAGGTTGGGTGAAACATCCCAAGACCTCGTGGTACAAAAACCATGTCAACAAAAAGTCCGAAACTGAACGTCTTCCGGAGACAAGCCCTCGAAGAATCGTCTTGGCACCATTGAGGTGGACGTGCCAGTTTCCCTCCCTCTCATCAAAGACCTGTTTAGCTATTAGTACGAATCAAAGCTAGTCAGGTTGGTAAACCTCACGCTGTAAACACACAACATCATACTCGCGGCCACTTCAACCTCCGTTCCCCCTCCGCCGCAGTGAAGAGCCTCCGCCAGCTTTCGCAGCGCAATCCTCTTGTACGGGAGCGCAGCCTCAGAGTCACGCCCGTGGACGGCTGCGACGGCCAGCATGGCGTTGCAAAGTGCAGAGGATGCGGCGGATGTGTCAGCGAGAGCCATGGGGAGGAGTTTGGTCTGGAAACCGTTGTAGGTGTGCAAAGTAGATATCATAGGCGCGATTTGGGATTCGTCTACCAGTATTCAGCATATTTCATGAGAGGTTGAGGATGGGAGTCAGGGGTAAAATACAGTATGAGAGAAGCTGGGCGGGCTGTCCATGCATGGAATGCAGAGTGAGGCTGCATTTCGGCCTACCAACAAGGGCGGCCATCAACTTGCGATGTGGGTGACCATTCTCGGAATCAGATATGTCATCGAAGGTGAAGTTTAGGAAATATTTCCCATAATTCCGTGATACATCAGGCAGTCGCCCGGAAACTAGTTTAGTTGAGTAGACATCAGTACTCTTACGCCGTCCATCTGGATGGTCCGGCCACATGAGTCGAAGTCCATAGCCGAGACATTCCCGCCCTGTACGGGTGCAGTTCGAGCAGCGGGGGAGGCCTTTATCGCAGCCAATCTTACGTCCTAGGCGGCGTTAGCTATGGGTTCGAAGGATCAAGGGACTTATTAAGGGCCGTACGCTTGCATGTCCAGCAGCCTTGCTGGGCTTTCAAGGGACTTGGCGCATGATCTTGTTTCATTTAGCCGCCTTTCATGATGCTCAATTGGAATACAGGTCATTTGCCCCGAGATGAGAGAGCCTGGAGATAATGAGATGATGTTAACGGGAAGTTCCTTGACTCGCGGCATTGGATCCACCGGCTCCTTCAAGCACCGCCTACCCTAGACTTTGACGAATCTGTGCTAGTGCACTCTTAAGCGGGAGAATGGAGGACAACGAGCACTGAAGGGGGCGTTTTAGATGCTTTGGCTAATTGATGATGATATATAATCTACGTACTATGAAGTGAGCGAAATCTGTAAGGAGATGTTGTATTAGTATCGTGTTAATTTTCGAGTCGAGTGCGATGAAATGCAAATCGTGGTATCTCTATGGGTATACTTAGACATTGGCAGCAACATATATGCAATAGTACACAAGAGTGGTGTTTTCGTGTCTCATACTACAGTCCTCAGAATTGGGAACCTGTAAGTGGAGGAGGTAACGCATTCATATCCTCGTACCCCTTCGGCACACCCGGACCTCCCACGTTTTTCCCCCATGCCATGCCTCCCATGCCATCCCATCCAAAGTCTCCTATTCCCATCCAGTCAAGCGGCACGTCCATGAAACTACTCATACTCTCCACGCCCTCCATGCTCACTGAAAGCTCCCCTTCTTCATTCACCGGTACCCCCTCTCGCTCCGCTACCTGCTTCAGCAAGTCGAAGCACTTGAGACCGATACTAGCGCCTGCGTTGATTACGGATTGGTCGGTGTCTTCTTTGCTAAGGTCCATCTCTATTGCATCAGCTAGGGCAATGCACGCAGCAATGAAGCAATGTCCCTTGATATTCGTTTCGCCAGCACTAATGCGTCGCTCCGTCCAAGCTAGGGCTGCATCGAGGACGAGGCGCAGATCGGCGCTCCCCATTGTGGGAAGAGCGCCGAGGCTTTCGCGCTGCTCTTCTTTCTTCTTGATGAGCTCGAGAGCGACAGAGAAGAGGGCCTGGGTGGGAACGACGCGGAAGACACCAGCGCCGTTGGTGATAAGGCGGTCGAATGTCAGGGTAGGGTTTACTGGCCCAGGAGGACCGGTTCTGTGGCGGGGTGTAGACAAGCCGCAGATCTGAGCCATCTTCATGGAACAATCCAACGCTACTTTTCGGGAGTAGTAGAACGTTGGATCATCCACCGCACGGGTCAGCATAGGCTGGTGTAGAGAGATGAAGCAACGATATAGGAATAGTTGTATTAGTGAGCTGTGAAACTGGGTGATGATGGTGCGTGGGTTGTGCTTTTGAGCCTGTGCGAGGGATGCTAGTGTTTCCGTCATGGTACGACAGGCTTTTGTCAGGTCTGAGTTCAAACGTAGAGTCTCGGGGTAGGATTCCTTGGCTCTGAACTCGTTGATGTGCTTGATGATGGTGAGCCGGAGAGGGAAAGACTTGAGAAGAGTTAGATGGACAGACATGTCCGTTAACTCGTTGGGGTCGTTAGTCGATGATGGATACTTGTCCGGTTCATCGGTAAGTTGATCGTCGTTGAGGTTTGCGGGGAGTTCGGTATCATAGTGCTTGGGTGAGATGAGAGGTGGTCCTCCGGCATCGTAGGAAGATTCTAGGTTGAGCTCAAGGATAGTAGCCCATAGTCTTCGGCGCATCTCAGCGCGGTAGACTGACATTTCGGCGAGATGCCTGGGATCGCGATGTAGGCCCATGTACATCGCCTGCCGGATCAAGCCTCCCGTTGTGACCCATGTTAAGTCCTGACCAACAGCACAGGTAGCCTTTGCGATGGCCAGCATACACATGGTCTGGAGACCTGCGATGGTCATCCTACTCTTCTCAGGTGGGAGAAGTAGCCATAGTTGGGCTTCATGAACCCACTGCATAGCTTGTGATCTGAAGGTGAATTGGTCATCGTAGACAGTAGCACCAATCGCCATACAGAGCTGAAGCTGTATGACAAAGACATCGTTGCTTGCACTGGGGTTCTGCCAGTACCGCTCATATTCTGTCCGGAAAGTAGGGACGTGGAGAATGCGAATGCCACCCTCGAATGAATTGAAGTAGGCGTCGACAAGTTGATCAGCTAGTTCTCTCCTAGGGACAGTCTGACCAAGAGTGTTTGTGGCGAGGGGTTTGATGCGGTTCTCCTTGATGGTGCGGCCTAGAACTTTGCATTTGATAAAAATACTGTAGGGTTCGACTCTTAGAGTTTCGGCTTGTCCAAGAATGGAGAGAATCTTAGGGAACTAGAACACGTTAAAAATGACGAGAGGAAATAAGAACTGGGAGTAAGCTCACATTCTCTGTTCCATTCATCCAATGACTCTGACCAAAAAACCGAGTCTTGGATACAGTACCCTTCATAGGCGGCGACTCTTCTTCCGCCGCTTCGACAATCCTGTCGTCTCCGTGCCGAGAAATGTGGACATTATTGGCTAACCTCTCCTCTAGCTGTCGTACTCGTGCTACCAAAGCATCAACCGTCGACGCCTCGGATGTAGATCCCACTGTGGAACTGGGAACACTTGACGAAGATCGGCCCGGATACCTAAGCGGCGGCCCCAAGTGCTCCGATGGCGAGGGCATCTTGGAGTTAGACTCCGGGGCCGTGGTGGGGGCTGACTGGATGGGGACGTGGGACGTCCGATCCAACCCGGCCTCTTGGCCATGGCTCACGGCCTTCTTGGTCCGAGATGCTGGGATGTGAGTCGGAGCATAGGTACACGGGCTGATCTTGCTCTTGACGCAGTTGACACATGGCAAGCCACGGTCACAGCGGATCTTGCGTCTCCGGCATTGCTCACACGAAAGTGCCGGCCGCCTCCTCTTCTTCTCCGGCTTGGCATTCCCCGGGGATTTCGACGGGCCATCAGAGCTCGTCGCTATCCCCGTGTAGCTCTCTGCCGCCGCAGCTATAGTTGCGGGAGTGTCATCCATGTTTTCGGTGATATAGTAGTCCGGATGTCCAAACGACAGGGGGGGTGACGGAGCCATCACCGAGGAACAACGGCCTGATAAAGAGGCACACGACAGCAACGGGAAATGGGCGAGGGGCAATGGACCGACGGAGTTTTCGTCATATAGTGGAAGGTACTGTGAAAAGATGAAAAATCCGTGGGTTGAGCAGGATAAAAGGCCGGATGCCTTGATGACGGGCAAGGTTCTCGGAGCGGGCAATTGAATAGAGCGAGGGTCTCTCGTGATGTGATTGGCTGGATCGACGAATTCACCGAGGGGCGTAGCAATATGCCGACTGACTTACATGAGAAGCGCCACTACTATGCAAACTTGAGATGCAAGCTGAACAGGGGTTTGATGCCGGGTATTTCGAAACAGAAAATTTGATAGAAATTAAGTGATGCAGAGACAAATGGCCGTAATGAAGAGGCGTAGTGAGGGATGATATAAGGACGGAATGGCTTCGTCACCAGCTTCATGGGGCATTGCGTGGGCAGCATGGGATTTATAACATTACGACACTACTGAAACCATCGAACTCTTGCATGTGATAGCTTTAGCCAAAGGGACAGCTTCACCTTTCCCATTGAAGATGGTCACTTCCGAGATCCCCGTTTCGCCCCGGGATCCATCACCACCATCCTCCGCCGAAACCCTCAGCCCTACCGGCCCATCCCGGCCGTCAACATCAAAGTCCACCACGTCCAGTACCCCCAAAGACATCACCAACACGGAAAAGACAGATGCAGAAGTAGAAAGCGAATTCCCAGACGGGGGTACCAGAGCATGGCTCGTCGCCGCTGGCGCAGCAGGCGCCTTCTTCTGCACCCTGGGCTACACCAACGTCTTCGGCATCTTCCAAGCCTACTACATGTTCAATCAGATGCCAGAGCAGAGCGCGGATAACATTGCGTGGATTGGTTCGATTCAAGCATTTTTGATATTTGCGACGGGTGCGGTTGGAGGGCCACTATTTGATCGATTTGGCGCTTGGGTATGTTCATTCCCCATTGATGGCTCTATCCAGGATGGTGTGAACTATGAGAAAGGAGGTTGACCGTTTCGCAGCTCATCCGCCCAGCAGCTGGCCTATATGTGTTCGCCATCATGATGACAAGCATCTGCAAAGAGTACTGGCAGTTCATGCTCGCCCAAGGCATCCTCACCGGCCTAGCTAATGGCCTTCTCATGTTCCCTGCCCTCGCCGCCGTACCGCAATGGTTCGACAAGAAGCGCGGCGCCGCGATGGGCATCGCCGTCGCAGGCTCGTCCTTGGGTGCCGTCGTATTCCCCATCGTGCTCTCTAACCTGCTCACCAAGACGGACCTTGGCTTCGGGTGGTCGGTGCGGATCACAGGATTCATCATGCTGCCGGTGTTGGTCTTCTCCGCGCTGACAATTCGGTCGAGGTTACCGCCGAGGAGGACGAGGTTCTTCTTGTGGTCGAGCTTTAAGTCACCGCTGTACGTGCTGCTTATTGTGTCGTTGTTCTTTGGCATGATTGGCATGTTCGTGCCGTTGTTTCTGCTGCCAAGTTATGCTATTACCAAGGGAATGAGCGATAGCCTGGCGAGCTACATGGTGGCCATCATTAACAGTGCATCCATCTTCGGACGTATCATTCCTGGCATTCTGGGCGACAAATTTGGCAGGATCAACACCCTCATCGGCGCATCAGCTGCGACCTCTATTATCATCTTCTGCTGGCTGGAAGCCGAGACGAACGCTAGCATCATCGCCGTCGCCGCCGTCTTCGGGTTCTGTTCTGGAGCAATTATCTCGGGCGGATCCGTCGCTGTCACGCTCTGCACGGACGATCCCAAGAATATTGGGACTTATATGGGCGTTGGGATGGCGTTAGCATCATTTGCAGCGCTTGTGGGACCACCAGTTAGTGGTACAATGATTGATACCTATGGCAGGTTCGACGAGGTCACTTACTTTGGCGGTGCCATGACGATGGTTGGAGCTATCGTGGCTTGTTTTGCTAAGTCATGGTCTCCCAAGGGATTGTTTGGGAAGACCTAATTAGCTATGGAGGGGATTCCCATGTAATTTTTAAACGTAGAGACGGGAGCTCTGGGCAATAGTTAACGGAGACAATCTCCAGCCTTGGTATAAACGGGCGGTTTTGGTTTGACATTAAGAATGCGAAGATAGGAATAGCAGAAAGTATTTACTACGATAGGGACCACGATTCTTAAAACAAGGTGGCATGATGTAACACATTTCTCATTTGGCACACCGCATCCGAGATGCAACTCCGTCGTTAAGGGGCAAGTAGGTCGGTTGTAATAACGTAGCCAACGTGGGTTTAGTTGAGGGATGGTATTGGAGTAACCTCCATTTCTTCTAAGCAAGGGAGAGCAAGCTAATGTATAAGCAGGAAAATCATCTCCCACCCAAAAATGTAGTATTAGTCAAAAGGTCATTGTACACGGGCTTTTCGGCCTCGTTAATTCCTCCACCACCCAGCAAGAGGCTATCCTCCGTTGGGTCCTCTGCCGTTCTCATCTCTCTGGCCCTACTAATTCGAGCCTCTCATGTCTCTATAAAACTACCTCCTGGGACGCCTCACATGCCCTAACTAGCTCAAGCATCTTCTCTTTCTGCTGCGGTTGCTTACAGAATCAGCTGGAGGGGGTTTTCGAGAACCTGCTTGAGTTCCTTAAGCCACTCGGCACCAATAGCACCATCAACAACCTTGTGATCGAAGCTGCCAGTGACGGTAATCTGATCATCCCACTCAACGCTGGTAGTACCATCCTCATTCTCAACGGGGATGGCAACCTTCTTGGTGGTACCAACAGCCAGGATAGCAGCCTGAGGAGGGTTGATGACGGCAGTGAAGTGATCGACGGCGTTGTTCATGCCCATGTTGGAGATGGAGATGGTACCGCCCTGGTACTCCTCGGGCTTGAGCTTGTTGTCGCGGGCCTTCTTGGCAAGCTCCTTGACCTTGTTAGAGATAGACTCTAGGCCACGGGCTTCAACACCGGTGACAATGGGTGTAATGAGGCCAGTGGGGGTAGACACAGCGACGGAGACGTCAACGGTGTTGAACTGGCGAATGTTGTCACCGCGCCAGCTGGAGTTGACCTGGGGCACCTTCTTGCTGGCAATGGCGATAGCCTTCATCAGGAAATCGTTGACAGACAGCTTGTACTTGCCCTCGGAGGAGCTGTTGAGAGCCTGTCGGAGCTTCAACAACTTGCTGACGGAGATGGAGCTGCTAACGTAGAAGTGAGGGTTGGTCTGTGTGGATTCGAGGAGTCGGTTGGCAATGGTCTTGCGCATGCCACTCAGGGGGGTGTCCTCGTATGTGGCGCCAGGAGCGGCGGAGACAGCAGGAGAGCTGAGGGCCTTCTTGACATCCTCCTCAGTGATCTGGCCACTCTTACCGGTGCCCTTGATGGCGTCCAGGCTGACACCCTTCTCGCGGGCCAGACGCTTGGCGGCAACGGAGACGTTGGGCTCCCGGTCGAGAGCAGGCTGGAGGCGGCCCTCGGAAGAGGTGTATTGTTCGGGCTCGGCAGCGGGCTCGGGGGTGGAGGACTCCTCAGACGACTCGGACTTCTCCTCCTTCTTGGGCTCGGCGGGCTTAGCAGCATCGCCACCAGCATCCTCGATGGTAAACTTCTCAAAGGCAGAGATGTCGGTGCCCTCCTCGACTAACACGGCAATGGGCTGTATTCGGGATGTCGGGTTAGCATGGAGCGAGATGGGACGAAGCGGGTGATATCAGTGACATACGGTGCCGACAGGAACATCCTTCTCGCCAGACTCCTTGAGGAGCTTAGCAATGACACCTTCCTCCTGAAACTCAAAGTCCATCTGGGCCTTGTCGGTCTCAATCTCTACCAAGACCTCGCCAGGGGCGATGGTGTCTCCGGGCTTCTTCTGCCACGCGCCAATGTTGCCAGCCTGCATGGTGGGCGACAGGGCGGGCATCTTGACCACCTGATGATCGGGGAACGAGGCATAGTACCTCACTACATGCGCTGTGAAGCCGGTTCGCAGGGCATGATGGGTAGGGGCGAGGACACGCCTCCGAAGAGCGGCGCTGAGCATTGTCGGAGGTGGGAAAATAGCTCTCGCTATAAAGACGTGGCGGGTTAGTCGGGGTCGCAAGGCACGCGCATGTGGCCATTGTCGAGGGAAAATACTCACCGAACCGAGTCGAGACGAAGACAGCAGCAATTGAGAGGGATGAGAAGAAGGAGACAAAGCCGCAGGGCTGCTGCTGCTGGGCGCGGGAATTATCAGGAGGAAGAGGCTTCTTGAGATGATGGAAATTCTTGGGGTTGGATTGTCCAGTTTTTGCGTTGAGCTCCGTCGTCTGCTGGAAGCTTTGGGGATCTAAACCGAGTTTGGCACTAGCTCTGTGCGCGGCTCCCTGGGCATGCCTCCAAGCCCCTATAAACTCGTCCAAGCCACTGTATCTAACCGCTAGAGACCGCTGAAAGCCGATGCTACGGGGCCTCAAGGGCGAATTGGACGTTCGGTGAAGGGAAATCCGGGGGTGGATTTTAATTGAAGCGTTCGGGTTTAGTCGTACCGATTAATCACCGAGATATCTCTGGTCCGCTGGGCGGCAGAGCAACTCCGACAGCGCTGGGCTCTTTGTTGAGCCTGTGATGACAGTGCTGAGAAGAGAAGGAGAGGAGAACTGACAACCAGGTATAATCATGTAGGTCGATACCATATTATGCTCAATCATTTATTCTACAAAGATCAGACACCTCGCGGAAAGGGCATCGTGAGATATGCTTCATAATTCTGACGATATTCTAGCCAATCCTTTCGATTTTCAGAATTTTGGGTTAAGATGCCCGCTAACAAGAGCGTTGGCCGCGTTATCGGGCCTGTTGTGGAAGGGCGAGGGTAGGCATATCGGCCTGAGGCTAGAACATCTTCTAGAGGTCCGTTTCAACCCACCGTTTCGACCTCCACCGTCTCCAAACTCAGGGGTCCTTAAATCTCACCGTCTCAAACGGACACGACGCGCACTATTGATGAGAGGTGGCTCGTGTTCCTGGTACGGCAATCCATGGGCCAGGGTGTCGTCGTCGCTTCGACTCAATTTTGGGAAACCTGGAAACGTTGTCCACATTGAACTCTCTTTGAATGAGTTATTGATGCTCCCTGGACAAGGTACCAGCGTTCTGTCCTTTAGCCACGAACTCAAATCTTCTGCCTGAGCCCTTCATTACGGCCGCCTAAAGGACAAGGAGGAGCTCATCAACCGCATCCCCTATTCCGCCTCCGATTCGATCCATCGAATCTCCAACTTCAAACCCTCGACTTCCGCGCGCATCCTCCCTCCTGCGAATGGCCGCTGGTCTTCGCTGCGCTCCCTCATGAGCTCCCTCAAGTTTGTGGCGTCCTCCCTGGACGCCATTGCGAACTCCAAAGATGCCCACCGCAACAAGCAGCTGGCTGAGTTGACAAAGACAGCCCTAGAAGCTCTAAAGGAGCAAGACGACCTTCCCGATCCCGAGGTCCTCTTTGCCCCGCTGCAACTGGCTTCGAGGTCCAACAACGTCCAGCTCACGACTACAGCTCTCGATTGCATCGGCAAGCTGATATCCTATTCATACTTTTCGGTTCCTGGCCGAGAAGAAGCTCGGACAGACGGCGCTGAACCAGCTCCCCCCCTAATCGAGCGGGCCATCGATACGATTTGCGACTGCTTCCAGGGCGAGACCACCGCAGTCGAGATCCAACTACAAATTGTCAAGTCACTGCTCGCAGCAGTGCTTAATGACAAGATCGTCGTCCATGGCGCAGGTCTCCTGAAGGCCGTGCGTCAGGTCTACAATGTCTTCCTGCTGTCGCGTAGCACCGCCAACCAGCAGGTCGCCCAAGGGACATTGACACAGATGGTCGGTACTGTGTTCGAGCGAGTCAAGACGAGATTACACATGAAAGAGTCGCGATTCAGTCTCCAGAACCTGAAGCACAGCTCAAGCAACGTAACCTTCGATGCTGCCGAGGCGACTAACGGCGGTCTAGATAGTGTTAATGGAGAGGAATCTCCAGCACCCTCGACCGCTGCGGACCCATCGGAAAACAACGTCAAGCTCACACTGAAGGATCTCGAGCACCGGAAGAGCTTCGATGACTCGAATTTGGGAGACGGCCCGACCATGGTGACCCGGTTGAAGCCGGAAAAGAAAGACTCAGATGCCTCGGGTTCAGCACAGTCAGCACACGATTCTGCGATGGAGGATAGTGATGCACTGGATGCTGAGGACGAGGTTTACATTCGGGATGCTTACCTTGTTTTCCGCTCTTTCTGCAACCTATCGACGAAGGTCCTGCCGCCCGACCAGCTCTACGATATCCGCGGCCAGCCCATGCGGTCCAAGCTAATATCCCTCCATCTTATCCACACAGTTCTCAACAACAACATCGCCGTCTTCACTTCACCCCTTTGTACTATTAAAAACTCCAAGAGCAATGAGCCGACGAGTTTTCTTCAAGCCATCAAGTTCTATCTTTGTCTCAGCATCACTCGGAATGGCGCCAGTTCAGTGGATAGAATTTTTAATGTTTGCTGCGAGATCTTCTGGTTGATGCTGAAATTTATGCGAGCTTCATTCAAGGTATGTGATATTCTGTCTCGTAAGAGAATTGGCTGCTTACACCCCAGCAGAAAGAAATTGAGGTCTTTTTGAACGAGATCTATCTGGCCCTTCTAGCCAGGAGGACTGCACCTTTGTCTCAGAAGGTGCAATTCGTTACCATCCTCAATCGCCTTTGCGCTGATCCAAAGGCCCTCGTTGAAATCTACCTAAACTACGATTGTGACCAAACAGTGGACAACGTATACCAGACCATCATTGAGGATTTATCCAAGTTCTCTACTGCACCTGTGTTGATTACTACCATCCACGAGCAAGTTTACGAGGAGTTCCGAGCCAAGAATCCACCCGCAAGTGAATGGCAGCTGAAAGCTACTCTGCCTCCTCCGCTTACTGTGGCTCATATAGCTCCCCATCAAGAGAACGAACCAGACTTCCCCAAGGAGTATGCGATTAAGAGGCTATCTCTTGAGGCCCTGGTCGAGACTTTAAGGTCCCTCGTTAATTGGTCCGCGTCTGTCCGAACGGATGGCGATGCCACGCGAACAGAAGTCGACATGAAGTTCTCCCTGGACGAAATTCGTCCATCTATCGATCCGACTATTAGTGACAGTGCTTCTCGTATTGACACGCCTCTACCACCTTCTACACCTGTAATGGAGGATGACCCGGACCACTTGGAGAAGGAAAAGGCCAGGAAAACAGCTCTTACAAATGCCATCAGACAGTTTAACTTCAAGCCTAAAAAGGGTTTGAAACTGCTACTTCGAGACGGCTTCATTCCAAGCGATAGCCCCGAGGACATCGCAGCCTTCCTATTGAAGGACGACAGGCTTGACAAGGCCCAAATTGGTGAATTCTTGGGTGAAGGGGACCAAAAGAATATTGACATCATGCACGCTTTCGTGGATGCCATGGATTTTACCAAGAAGCGATTCGTCGATGCTCTGCGTCAGTTCCTACAGTCTTTCCGACTTCCTGGAGAGGCGCAGAAGATCGATCGTTTTATGTTGAAGTTCGCCGAACGATATGTCATGGGTAATCCCAATGCCTACGCAAACGCAGACACCGCCTACGTTTTGGCATACTCTGTTATTATGTTGAATACCGACCAGCACAGCTCGAAGGTCGCTAAACGAATGACGAAGGAGGATTTCATTAAGAACAACCGAGGCATTAACGACAATGCTGATTTGCCAGACGAGTACCTCATTGCTATTTACGAAGAAATCGCGAGCAACGAGATTGTTCTTAAGAGCGAGCGAGAGGCCGCCGCCGCTGCAGGTACGGTGCCGGCCCAGCCAACCGGTCTGGCCGCTGGTCTTGGCCAGGCTTTCTCCAACGTTGGCCGTGACCTGCAAAGGGAAGCCTATCAGCAACAGTCAGAAGAAATTGCCCTCCGATCTGAGCAGCTATTCAAGAACCTCTTCAAGAGCCAACGTCGCAACGCCTTGAAAGCTGGCGTTAAGTATATTGAGGCAAGCTCCTTTAAGCACGTTGGACCCATGTTTGACGTAACATGGATGTCTTTGTTCTCTACCCTCTCGAGCCAGATTCAGAAGTCGCATAACATCGAGGTCAACAAGCTTTGTCTTGAGGGTATGAAACTAGCCACCAAGATCGCCTGCCTTTTCGACCTATCAACCCCTAGGGAGGCATTCATGTCTGCTCTAAAGAATACGACCAACCTCAACAACCCGCAAGAAATACTAGCTAAGAATATTGAGGCATTGAAGGTTATCCTCGAGCTCGGACAGACAGAAGGGAACGTTCTACGGGAGTCCTGGAAGGACATTCTCATGTGTATCAGCCAGTTGGATCGACTTCAGCTCATCACGGGGGGTGTTGATGAGAGTGCTATCCCGGATGTATCGAAAGCCAGGTTCATGCCGCCTCAACGAACGGAGACCTCAGATTCCCGATCATCAACGCAATCAAGACGCCCACCACGACCGAGATCAGGCACGGGTCCGCGAGGCTTTTCCACCGAGATCGCTATGGAAAGTCGATCAGACGAGGTCATTCGGAGCGTCGACCGCATCTTCACCAACACTGCAAATCTCTCTGGCGAAGCCATGGTGTACTTCGCTCGGGCCTTGACTGAGGTCAGCTGGGACGAGATCAAGGTTTCTGGCTCCAATGACTCGCCCCGAACATACAGTCTACAGAAGATTGTCGAGATTAGCTACTACAACATGGACCGAGTCAGGTTCGAGTGGAGTAACATCTGGGATGTTCTTGGGGAACACTTCAACCGTGTGGGATGTCATAACAACATGAACATTGTTTTCTTCGCTCTCGACTCGCTTCGTCAGCTGTCTATGCGATTCATGGAGATTGAGGAGCTGGCTGGTTTCAAGTTCCAGAAGGACTTCTTGAAGCCGTTTGAGCATGTCCTTGCCAACTCACACAATATCACAGTCAAGGACATGGTTCTCAGGTGTCTCATTCAGATGATTCAGGCCCGAGGTGACAACATTCGCTCTGGTTGGAGGACTATGTTTGGCGTTTTCACTGTTGCAGCAAGGGAACCGTATGAGAGTATTGTGAACTTGGCATATGAAAACGTAAACCAGGTGTACAAGACCAAATTTGGTGTCGTCCTTCAACAAGGCGCGTTTACTGACTTGATTGTCTGCTTGACGGAGTTCTCCAAGAACCTCAAGTTCCAGAAAAAGAGCTTGCAAGCACTCGAGCTATTGAAGTCATTGATTCCCACGATGCTCAGGACACCTGAGTGTCCGTTATACCAGAAGTATCACAAGGCGGGAGGGGTGGTTGCCGAGTCCCAATCTACCGATACACTGAAACGGACACGGTCCAACACGTCGGTCGAGGAGGGCTACTGGTTCCCAGTTCTGTTCGCCTTCCACGATGTTCTCATGACTGGTGAGGATCTCGAGGTACGCTCCAATGCTTTGGAGTACTTCTTTGAGGCTCTCCTCAAGTATGGTGGTGATTTCCCCTCTGAGTTCTGGGACATTCTGTGGCGCCAACAGCTGTACCCCATCTTTATGGTTCTACGATCCCGACCAGAAATGTCCAACGTTCTCAACCACGAAGAGTTATCGGTGTGGCTTTCGACGACCATGATCCAGGCGCTGCGCAACATGATCACCCTGTTTACGCACTACTTTGATGCTCTCGAGTACATGCTCGACAGATTCCTGGAACTCCTTGCGCTTTGCATCTGTCAAGAGAACGACACCATCTCTAGGATCGGCAGCAACTGCTTGCAGCAACTGATCCTCAAGAACGTGACCAAGTTCAAGCCTCACCACTGGACTAAAGTTGTTGGCGCTTTCTGCGAGCTCTTTGAGCGAACCACCGCATACCAGCTGTTCACCGCGACTGCGATCAACTCGACGGCATCTCTGTCGCCCCCGCCAAACGGCCTCGACTTCTCTGGCTCTGTGAGTCCGCAGGGCGATACACCTGTGGATGAGAAGTCACTCAAGATCAACGGCGATGAGAATGGCTTGGCTTCTGATGCAGAGTCAATAATGCCCCCACCGTCACCTCGACCGGGTGAGGAAGACTTGCGAACACCAACCATTCCTCAGACGCCTCTCGAGGAGTTCAAGCCGTCGTCACACCTGCAGCAGCAGCCGGTAGTCGTTACAGCCGCTCGACGGCGCTTCTTCAACCGCATTATCTCTCGATGTGTCCTCCAGCTTTTGATGATCGAGACGGTGAACGAGCTATTCAGCAATGACACTGTCTACACACACATCCCTTCTACTGAGCTCCTCCGTCTTATGGCCCTGCTCAAGCGGTCGTTCCAGTTTGCTCGCAAATTCAATGACGATAAGGAGTTGCGGATGAGGCTGTGGCGAGAGGGCTTCATGAAGCAGCCGCCTAACCTGCTGAAGCAGGAGAGCGGTTCCGCCGCGACGTACATCTCCATCCTATTCAGGATGTTTGCTGACAACGCCCCCGAGAGACTCGAGAGTCGTCCTGACATCGAGGCCGCCCTCGTCCCTCTGTGCAAGGATATCATCGCTGGGTACACCATACTAGAGGAGGAGAGCCAGCACAGGAACATTGTCGCCTGGAGACCTGTCGTCGTCGATGTGCTAGAAGGATTCGCAACCTTCCCCGAGGATGCTTTCAAGGCTCATATCCCCAACTTTTACCCCCTAGCCGTCGAACTCCTCAGCAAAGACCTCAGCCCCGACCTCCGAGGCGCCCTCCTAGTCGTCTTCCGCCGCGTAGGTGAAGTTGGTTTGGGCATCGAAGGTCTGACCAAAGCCGGCGATCGACGAAGGGACAGCATCGTTAGCAGGACAACGGAAGAGATGGCAGGTGATCACGAAGCAAATGCAAGGAGGATGCTGTAGGAGTGCACCCTATTGCGGACTGTGGATCTGGGGCGTTGATGGGATAGAATGTGTATTTTATGTGGTATCTGTAGGGTCCCCGGGTTTGACTTTGTGGATGGCCTGGGGTGTCGTATGTTCTCCGGATGTGAAAATAAAGTAGTTATTCATTTTGGGATAATCGATGTTATAACGTCGAGTTACTGTTCAACGAAATTGACCTCTGCAATTAAGAATCTGTCCCTGCGTTGTTATGTATCAAGCCCTACCAAATATCACCATCCATGCTACTCATCGCATCAAAATGAGAACCCTTAAGCTGACCATAATTTATGTCATCCCTCTAACTCAATGTTCAAGGGGTTTTCCCTTAAACTCAAACGAGGCGTTGACAGGACTACGTATGACTAGCAATCTCGTTGTGTGTGCAAAGGGCAAGACAGACTGTATAATAATATCAATTCTGCGATAACATGCTCTAGACTCTTAGTTCTTTTGGGTATTGTACACTTTCATCTCCTCAGCTGGCGGAGTCCGTTTGCTCTCGGATATGCTCATGCAAGAAGCTCCCGAATATAGGCCCTCAAAGGCTCAGCCTCCTCCTCGATGGTCCTGTTGGGGAGGGATCTCAAAGCATCCACCAGATTATTATGGAGCGGGTCTCGCTGGATAGCCTCCTTCACCACGAATATGATTATCCGGTCCGTTTCATCAGACCGTGTAGTCGCTGTCCGCATGACAGTGACAAACCTCTCGAACCATCCAACCAAGTTCATATACATCAAGAAGTCCTCATGATCCACCATCGCTAACGCTGCCCACTGCAACAGCCCCTGCCCTGTACCCACATGCACATCAACAGGTAGAGGAAAGAGGTCCGGGAACTGTGTGCGGCTAATGTCGCGAAAGTTGATTACTGCCAGGCGTGCTATGAGGTCTAGGAGGCGGCCTTGGGCTTCAGTGACTTGGTTCTTACTGCTCGTGTCAGAGTGCTGGCAGCGGTTTTTAATGAGCTCGAGGTTGGAGCGGGTGAAGAAGATGAGGCGCCAAAGGCGGCCTTGACCGGGGATACGACGCCTGAAAGAGTTCGCTTCCGTGCCGTTGACGCCGTTTGCAGGTCGAGGAGCGCCGAGGGGCCTCGCAGGGATGGTCTCACAATCCACTTCCAAGAGACGGCACAGCACAGTAGTAGCCAGGTCCCCAACCCCTGTATCATAAGTCTCTAACCACCGAATCAACATCTGCTCCACAACTTCGGGCATGGTGCTCAAGATCGCGGCATCGGAAGGAGATTTGGCGGCCTTCTCTAATATCTTAAAGGCCAACTTGTTCCCTCCTGGGAGGGTTGAGCTGAGAGCCGTGATGAGGGACTCAGAGTCGGCAATTTGAAGAGTCTGGGTGAATGATAGGGGAGAAAGGAGTTTTATGATCAAAGCGAGTGCGGGTTGAGGGTCTTGTCTTGTGAATTTGACGATATTGGTTAAGAGAGGGAGGAAGACCTCGAGTAGAGGGGGAGTATTGTCCTCTGGGTGTTGTTAGTATATGTATAACTGAGAGAAGAAGGGAATGAGGACCGACCTGTGAGCTGAAGATAGACATCGTCGAAGAGCTTGGCATCCAAGGGCAGATCAGGGTCAGCATCTAAGGACTGCAGGTGAGAGAGAAGCTCTTGTAGGCCGGAGATGGGGGTGTTGCCCGTAGCAGGGAATTCCGGGATAACTCTGTCGGTCGTCATTGATACTGGTCTTCCAAAGCTCTCTCGGCTGACGTGTTTGCCTATTAATAGTAGTTGTGGTGTTGAAGAGATGAAGTTGAGAGGAAGGGAGGGTAGGTTGGAAATATATAATCCCGTGATACGTAAGTCTCGGTACCTGAAGTTTAGGAAGGTAGGTACGTAAACCTACGCTGACAGCCTTCGTCTACCTACTACTACTATAGGTAAGTAAGTAAGGTATCTACCCATAATAATCCATAAAATAGCCCTGAAGACATATCTGAAATGGAGCTCATACTGAATCCATCATGGCATCGTCTTTACCATCCAATCCTCTCATTGACTGCCTCCCATCCATCCCCCCCACCATCTCGTCCCTCTCCAGCGCCTTCAAGGGTTCTGGCGGGGCATTCCTACAGCGTCATACCCAGCGGAGCCAATTCCGCCCCGTCGCTGCAACCATCCTCCATCTCCAATTCCACCCCGCAAAAAAATTCCCATCTTCATCACGACCTTCACGACCAAACGCACCGCCACAAAATCCAGCATTTCCTTGCTGTCGCAATATGTCTCGAGGCGGTCGAGGTGGTGGCCGTGGCGGCAGGGGCGGCGGGAGAGGAGGCCGTCCCAACGTGCCGTGGGATACAGGCGAGGAACCAGATGCCAGGCCTTCGGAGCTGTTCCCTGTGAGTCTTGCCTCCCTAAGCTGCCTGATACGATCGTGATGGAGCAATTTGCTGAAGATGTGAAGCCCTACGTCGTCCCTACTCAACAGAAACTCACCTCAGTCGAAAGAGCTGGCATCCAGCACTTCCTCCTCCTTCGTCACCAAATCCACTCCTCGCCGCTCTACACCTCCAAGCGCACCGCCCTATACGACCCCACGAACCCCCGCAAGCTCTACGGCCAAGACCAGATGAATGCGCGATACGGCGTCAAGAACAAAGCCTCACAAGATCCCTTCACTGCCGTGCCAACATACTCCCAAAAATTCGTTCGCGAGGAGCGTGCCCTGCCGGATTGGTCGAACCGCCCTGTCTGTCGCGAACTCTTTCCAGCCGAACTCCACGACACCATTGAAAGCACAGCTGTCGGTGGAGGCGCGTACAAACGACGTAGATTGGAGCTGAGCAGTATCTCTGCGCTTCCATCCGCAGAGGAGGCGTTTGGCATGGGTGCGAACGGGGATGAAGCCCAGGGACGGAACCTGCTGGAGAGGCTGGAGGCACTGAAGGACGAAGACGGTGAGGAGGGTGGAGAACTAGAAGACGAGGATGGGTTGGAGGAAGAGGAGCAGGATGAGGTATACGATGACGAAGATGCGGGTGATTACGATGCGGAAAATTACTTCGACAATGGTGATGAGTTTGGAGAAGACTATGGCGATGGGGACGATGGTGAAGGGACCTTCTAATCCGACATTGGAGGAACAGAGACGGTTGGATAGAATTGTATATAGTGTACCTGAGGTGCTTGATACCCACGCCCAAGGAACGGGCGCGATACGAATGATACACACGTTCTTATTTCTCGTTATGATGTTTTGCTCTCTTAAACCATGTTTTATTTTGGGTATCTATCCCCCTACCTAGCTTGGGCGAACAGCCAGGATCTAAGTCAAAGCAACAAACTTGCTTTACACCCGTTACATACCACTCCTTAACCTGCCCCTGGTGACCCCGGTATACAAAGGGTGTTCTGATGTTGTATTCGTACATGTCGTAAGGCGTCTTCCTCTCGACAGCCGTTGCCTCCCTGATACACTCGATACACTTCCCAGCGATTAAATCTTCCCTACTTTAGGCTCATCAGACCCTGGGCATTATTAAGAAGCCAATCCCATGGTATAGACACCACTGTCCAAGATCCCAGCCTGCAACCTTGCTAATCTCTCCCTCGTCTCCGCAATCTGTCCGGCCTTCGCAATAATCGCATTGCCCGTGTCCCTCAGCGCAGCAAGCACCTCGCCTAGCTGGTCCTGCACGACCGCATTACCACTGCTGCGCTGCTGTAGAGCGCGAATCTGATCGTAGAGCCCGTTCTCCACACCCGGCATGTCTCGCTCTATGGCGCCGCGGTATTCGTCGAGCCGCTTCTTATACCTCTCGATGTCATCGCAGATGCGGTTGAAGTATGTGATCAGATCCTGTGCGTTCGCGTGCGTGGATGCGGCGTCTGCGGTGTTGGAGTCGCTCGCCGGGGGGGTGCTAGCGAAAAGACCGGTCTGGTGATAATGTGTTGGCAACTTCAGATTATCTGTCGCCTTGAAGGACAGTTGTGCATCGGCAATGCTCTTCTTCGTCATGTCCTGTAGCACCTTGATGGTCTGGATGTCGTTGTTGAGAGCCACCTGGACCGTCTTGAACTTGGACTCGACGAACTTCACGTCGCGGCCTAGCTGCTCGATGTCGCGCTCGTGCTGGGGCATGAACTCGCCGATCTCATCCTTCATCTTGATCACGCGCTGGATTCCCTTGTCAAGAAGAGCGATCTCATCTTGCACAGGCTTTGCCAGGTCGTCGAAGCGAGTGCGAGGCCGGATGTTGTCGTAGTTGATTTGCACAGCGGAGACCTGGTTTGTGGACTGGCCGAGGGTTGGAGTATTCGTTTGCTGGGTTTGAGGTTGACCACTGCTAGAGGTTAGTATATGCGATGGGTATGTCATGCTGTTGACTTACAAGAGTCCTCCTGTAGGTTTGGCCTGTGATTGACCAAAGAGTCCGGTTCCTGTGTTAGATTGTTGGGTGTTTGCTGTCGATTGGCCAAAGAGACCGCCTTGTTGTTGAGGCTGTTGGTTCTGGGTAGTAGATGCGCCAAAGAGACCAGTACCGGTGTTTTGCGGCTGGTTCTGTTGGGTGTTGGTGTTTCCAAACAGTCCCGTCCCTGCCGCCGGCTGCTGCTGGTTCTGTTGTGTGGATTGGCCAAAGAGACTTGTGCCGGTAGTCTGTTGTTGTTGCTGCTGGTTCTGGTTCGTGTTGGTGGCCCCAAAGAGTCCTGTTCCAGTTGTGCCCTGGTTCTGCTGCGTATTCGCAGCACCGCCACCAAAGAGTCCGCCACCAGTAGTCGTGGTTCCTGTCGTCGCTGGCTGTCCAAACAACCCCGTGCCCGCGGGCTTCTGCTGCGTAGACCCAAACATTCCGCCTGTAGTCGCCGCTGTGCCCGTCGTGTTCGTCGTGTTTGTCGTGCTCGAACCGAACAGTCCACCAGCTGCGGGAGGTTGTAAGGATGAGGAGCCGCTGTGGGGCGCGTGGAGTCAGCAGATGTTTTCCTGGGCCGAAGCTATCGTGAGAGCGATGATAGCTTGGTGTGGCTGGGTTCTGATAGAGGGAGGTCCAGAGCAAGAGCTTACAGTGAGTTCGCAGCTCCGGTGTTGATGGAAAGACCGGGCGGGCCACTGGCTGATCGCGCCAGAGACATAAGGTACTTGAGTCTGGGTGACAGGAGCAAACAATCTCAAGTTTCTTTGTCTCGGGAATGGAGGCCGACTTTTTGCGTACAGGCGCGACTGAGGCTGCGCCGGTGTGGAGCTTGAAAGCCTGGAGGCTTGGACCAAGAGCTGGCGCTCGGGCCAGGGAGATTCCACGGTGTGCCAGGTGAGACTTCGGTGAGGCAGCGGAGAAACGTCGGCAGAGGGGAGCTGTGGAACCTAGAGCTTGGAGCTCAACTTCCACTGCAAGCCGACTCTATTTATTCTCTATACCCTCTCTCACTCCTCGACAGGTTATTCGAATCGCAATCATGGACATGGACGAGGACGACGATATCTACAACCCCGAGGAGCCCAAGGTGGTTGAGGAGGAGAAGAAGCCCAATGCTGACGACCTCGAGGAAGGCGAGGAAGAGGACGAGGGTGCGGCGATGGATGAAGACGACGATGACGACTCCGTATGTTGCATTGGCGGCTTTTGAAAGACAAACTTACTAAAGAATGCTATTATAGGATATCGACATCATCACCGAGCGAAAAGACGGCACAAAAGCTGCTCCTCCACCGTACGTGCTCCCTTAGTCGCATTCACGACACTTGCCATACCTTGTTGTTCAAGATGGGTGCTAATGGTCGCGCAGTCAAACAAAATACAGCGACATCCGAAATATCCCACAAAGATCAGCCTCGAACGACCTTCCGGTAAAGGCTGCGCCAGTCAAGAAGGAGGAGGAATCAAGGGCATCAAGCACGGTGAACGTCGCAGCGCCAAGCGCCGACAAGACATCAGCAGCCGCGTCAAAATCCACCATTGATATCAATGTAAATCCCATACACCCTGGCTCTGGCAAGCCCATAACGCAGGTCAACATCGACGAAGGTGTGTAGCTCTCTGAGGGGGATTAGCCGTTGCAAAAGCTGACAGATTTTATAGACCTCCCAGAAAACGATAAACCTTGGCGAAAACCTGGTACCGATATCAGCGATTACTTCAACTACGGCTTTGATGAGTTTACATGGGCTCTCTACGCTGCTAAGCAGGAGAGTGTTCGTGGCGAGTTTGGCGGCGACAGCTTCGCCGCGAACAACAAGAAGATGATGGAAGAGATGATGGGCGGCATGATGATGATGGGTGGTATGGGAATGCCAGGCGGCGGAGGCGGCGCATCTGGCGGTATGCAAGGCATGGATGGAATGCCTCCAGAGATGCAAGCTATGATGCAGCAGATGATGGCCTCGGGCATGGATCCCTCACAAATGGACCCCAGCCAGATGAACGCCATGTTCGCAGGCATGCAAAATGCTGGCGGTAACACCGGCGCCCAAGGAGGTCAGGGTCAAAATTTCAACAGCGGCTTTGGTGGGAACCAGGGTGGCTTCGGAGGGTATGACCAGAATATGTCTGGCGGAGGAGGCGGTGGTGGAAGGGGTGGCTTTGGAGGTGGTCGCGGACGACGAGGTCGCTGGTAGGACAATCTTGGTGAGGTCAGTCAACGATGAAGGCATGTCCAGGTTATGGGAAATGGGAACAGGCGTTGTGGATCTGCCAGATGGCTTGGGTGGTGATAGACGGCCGATATGGCTGCTAACTCGGGAAAATCACGATATATACATCAACATTTACTTGATCCCATCCCTTCTCACCCCGATCTCGGCCAATATAATCCCGCTCATTCACCGCCATCTTTCAACGGACCCTATCACTCGCTTAGGCCAGCCGCATCTCAACAATCTTCGCCGGCTCCGTCTTCCCATCAACAGGCGTGGCATTTCCTCCCGCCGTCGAAACATACAACACCTTCTCCCCCTCACCGAAGACACATGCCGTGGCCCCTGCCAGCGTCATCCCCTTCTCCTCACCTGCAACATGCGCAAAGTCTCCCCCCTCCGCCGGAATCTTGGCAACCGTATTCATGGTGTTCGTGCACACATACACAGTCCCGTCCTTGGCAACAACAAGGTCATCCCCAATCAGTCCAGTTGCGAGGGTTTCCACGGGGCCAGCAGCTTGGATGTCCGGGGTTACTGGGACACGGTATACGCTTGCTCGAGTGGTAGTGGTGTAGTACACGTAGGTCTCAGTGGATTTGCGGTGGACTTTGAGGCCGTTGATGGCAAAGGGAAAAGGAGCATTAGGGGGGAGGGTCATAGTCTCGTCCTCGAGAGCAATGGAGTGAGATCCAGAGGAGATGTCGAGTTTGTAGATCTTTCCATTGAGACAATCCGTCACCAGCACAGTGTCAGAGTCCCAAGTCGCGATACCATTAATCATACCAATCTCAGGCATGTCAGCCACCTTGCTAAGTTTGGGTTCCTCGCCCGTCAAATCAGCCAGCCAAACCGTACCGCTGCCTGGGTTAGGCCCCTTGCCGGCAGTGAGGTCAAAGTCAATAGACCCAAAGGCAAAGACATCCTGGTAGATCTCGCAGATGCCATTAAGACCGTTTGCTGGCGCTGAGGAGGCGGGGAGAGCTAGGAGAAGTTTCCCAGTAGAAGTCCTTGGATCAATGGCCCAGAGTTCGGGGACGTCAAGGCGAGTTGCGAGGATGGTGCCGTTGGAGCGGATGGAGATGTTCTCGAACCAGGTTGGCTGGCTGTCAAGTTGGAAGATGGTTTTAGTGGAAGCCATTGTGACGATATGTAAGTTTGCAACGGTGATGGTAATGCTCAGGCTTCAAGCTATAGTTCGAAGAGTCTAGGATGAGAATGAGAACGAGATCTGTGAGATGATATTGTCTTCTGGTGGTTTTCATGGCTTTGCATGTAGTTACATATACCGGTACCGATCCGGCGATACCTCTATACACACCGGATATTAGTCCACAATCAAAAATCTTAATCCGAGTTAGCCTACGGAGTGATGGCGGAGTTAACACCCTTCACTCAGTAGTAGGGTGTTAACTCCGGGCACATCGCCAGACAACTCCCTCACATGTATCCACGTAGCATCATAGATAACTACTAATATCTACCGCGACCACTCAAGAGACTTTCAAAACACCAAGGAAAGTGACGCTCTGGTGCAGAGAGTCCTTGGGAGGAGTCCGGAGGAGTGGGGCACACCGGCGGCCGGTGCGGGGATTGGTAGGTCGGGATGCCGTGGCAGCCGGAGTCGTTGAGACAGGGACGCCGGCTTGGCACCGGAGTATAGCTAACCACTCTTTGAATGCTGTCTCTAACAAGCAGCCCACTAGTTACCCTTTAGCTTGACATTCATGCTAGAAACCTTTGCTATACATTGTCGACTGCCCAGCTTGTGGCCTTGAGATCCTTTACGCTCCTGAGGAAGATTCCCGAAGTATATACCCGACCGTCCCTAGACTATACGAGTCTTCTCGTGCTTTACTGATGCCACAAACCTGCCTTGGTGAGTTCCTCTAGTGTCCCATCTAACTCACACACGACAGAGCTATATACTGCATTCTGTAATGCCAAACTGTTCAAGTCTGATCCAACTCCAAAATCGCAATTGATGAGCCGATCCGTCACATCATGATACTGCTTGCTGAACTGTTTTAGCTTTGCTACACTGCGCCGCACTTTAACATGGTCATCCCAAGGGATATGAGACCATAGTCCAATCTGAAGGAGTGCAACACCCAAGCCCCAAAGGGTCAAGTTGCGGATTCCTGCGTCTAGCATTGCGTCACGAAGATCCGTTGCTGCAGTGGCTTTTTCTTTGCCTTTAGGTGATCCCAACCTTACTTTCTCACTATGTTCTAGTACTGTATCGGTTTCCGCAGGTGGGGTTTCAAGCTGCAGCTGTGAGCGCTGTGACCCAAAGGGTAGTGTTGAAGAAAGATGGAGGGTGCTAAGACTAGCTTCTAGGTCATCTGTATCTTGATCGTAAAAGCCCAATCGATTGGGTGTCCAGGTCTTAGGCCACCACAAAGTGTTGTAATGCTGGAGTGCAGTTTTAACAATCACACCAGCCAGCCAGAAGCGGATCGAGTCCGCACGAACTTCGCTCAGGTCCTGCTTGAAGACATCTTGAAATTCTTTGACTTTTCCCCACCGGATGTCTTTGTCGTATGGGTACGTCCTGGATACGTCGTGCTTTGGGAAGAATTCAAACTCTTTTTGTCCAGACTTCAAGTACCAGATTGTTGACCACCCTGAGCCACAGAAATCATCAGCTTCATGGCTGATTCGATCTAAGTGAAAGCAAAGATTTGTCAAACTCGCAAGGTTATGCCGAAATTGATCTTCGTGAGACTGAGCGGAGCTGCCTTTCGCTTCCACTTTTTGTCGTTTTTGGCCTGGTTCTCCGCAACCGCCGCTTTCAGGTGATGTTTCCGGAGTCAGAGTCCTAGTTGCATAAGATTTAGTTGCCGCCTGTACACAAATTGAGGTACTCGAATTGTCCAGGGAGGAATTTTCTCTGTAAATGACAATGTCGAGGCAGCCAGCGATTGTCTCCATCAAATTCGGCGTCTTCCTGGCTATTAGCAGTTTAGCCTCGTGGGCTGAGTCACTATGTCCTTGCTGCTGGCATGACCAACTTTTGGTGATGCCTTTCAGCCACCATTCTGCATCATCCTTTCGGAGTCGGTAACCAGCTGGAACGTATTTTTTTGTTGTAGGTGGCGGAGTACATGATTCGACTTCGCTATGCACAACTAGTTTTCGAACCTTTTTAAGATCCGCAACTAGATTTATCAAATCCTCTAGCTCTTTCTTGTGTCTCTCTTCACTGAAGGTTATCTTGACCCGATTTAGAGATCGATCCAGGCCCGAGCCAGCACCAACCTAGGTCCAATTAGACGAGTTAATGTCAAAGTGAACGAAGAAACTGAAGTACCTCGGTCCTATCATTCCCAATGCTACCATAACGGCCAAGCACATCGTCCATCTCCTTGATCCTTTGAGAAATAGTCTCTAGCAAGTCTTTGAAGATGTCAATTGACTCTCCAAACATAGAATTGAAGCTGTCCTCAAGCTCTGGGGATAATAGAGCTGCTTCAATCCTGTCTGCCGAGTCCGGCGAGGGCGCGTCATTCAGAAGGTCGGCAATTGCAAGACCAGGGCACTGATCAGCTGCCCCCTTGAGGATGCTTTTGCATTCAATATCGAATGCCAAAACCTGGACTTGGAATCGAAGCCTGATTGACTCAACAACGTTCATATACGATCCGAACGTCTTGGTTCGAGACCGTAGAGCCTTGCTCAGGCGCACTGCCTGAAAGCAGAGGGGAACTACCGCGAGTGCAAGCTCTGCCATTTTGAGATTCGATGGTTATAGAGCCGGATGGTCGCAGGGTTTGGTCTTGTAAATGTATGGAGAGATAATCATGGAAAGAAAGAGCGGCGAGGTCACAAGGCTTTAGAAAGCGGTGACAATATCTGAGATGCACAGCCCCTGATCAGGCTCTCTGCGAGGCACGTACGTGGTTGTGGCTATGCACCCATGGCTATCTGCCCATTCATGCCAAAATCTTGGTCGCAAATCCAGCAATGATCGGCAGCAGAGGGCATTCTGGACCTACATTAAGACTGCCTCGTCCACCCACTTTCTCATGCGCCAAATACACATCCTAACATCACGGCGACGATAGGCCTTCTGACCGAAAAAGCAATCTAGCAGTCAATTGCCATGGATCTGATCCACAAATTCACTTCTCAGTTTGTCGACTGTCATGTCGCACCCGATGGTCCAGGTCTCATCGCTGAACTATACCGCTCTATCCGTGATAGTTATGACGTTCTCTTCACGAGGATACGATACCGCGCTATTATTCCTTTCAAAATTCTACAGAGTTTTGAGAAGATTCACAGCGCCCTCATTTTATGGGCTCGGAGTTATGGCGTTGAGGACGGCCATCTGGATCTCTCATTATGGTCTTCGAGGGACCTGCGTCGTATGACAGTGAATTTATTGGTAAACTTGAACTTAATCCTAGTTAAAGGTGAGTTGTTTCATGTTTCTTGTCATCATCAGTTCTTAACAGCTTATCTACCACAGGACTCATACCGCTAGTCTCGATTGTCTGTGGGAGTATCGAAACCGAGGAGAATGATTATGAGCTAAGGGTGAAAGCAGCTAACCTCACTCGATTTAGAGCTATGACTATGCTCGGATGTGATCTGGAAACCCAGAATAAAGCGAGCCAAATGATGGCAAAGTCAATTCAGTTAGCCTCTTCCAATATGTGCACAACAACGGAGGCTCTCAAGGAGCTGAGCCCGATGCTCGACGATCGCTTGAACGTCGAAAAGAAGGACCCGTATCCTGAAGATATCTCTGAAATAAACTGGTTTCTTTCAAGGAATCTGGAATCCTACATACTTCAGGTCTTCCCGAGATGCAAGCCCAGCGTCGCATTAGGCTTAGGTGCGGCCTTACTTAAGATATGGAAGGAGAACGGTTGCGATCCTATCAAAGAGGAGGATAACTTGCCCGAGTTTCATGACTGGAATCTCAATGAGCACAAAATTGAGAATGGGAACAACGTTCATATACTCGACACGCTGGTCAACTTTTCGAGGCGCCTAGAATCCTCGACAATGGTCTCAAGATATGCCGATCTAAGACTGATGCATCGTCGCCTTTATATTTCCCTTCCATCAAGGCCTGTCCAAGTCACACAATGCTTCGTCAGCAAGAGGGGATCAGTATCTATTAGGGGAGGCCCAAAATTGAAGTAAGTGCATGCGAATGCGGTGAAAATTAAGTCGGGTAGCTCACCTCACTCGCAGACAACACCTTATGAGTCATATCCGCTTGTATATATGCTTAGTAGCCGATTGCCCGAGTAGGTTTCGACCTTTCAAGACTATGGCAGAATGGTCGGACCACATGGCAGAACACCCTATCAGCAAGATATTCGAAGAGGAGCATACGTGCCCAATATGCAATACGAGTCTACCAACCCTATCCACCCATGAAAAAATCATTTGGCATTTTCGCAATGATCTTGCACCGTTAGCGGCGGAACTTTTGATCCCAGGTGTCTCTATGGGGGGGTTAATGAGGCGCCAATCCATCGAGAGTGCAACACAACAGGAAAAAACGCCGCCAAAACTGCCTTGAGCGAGGTTGAAGGAAGCTCAAACCTACCAAATGAGCTTGATGATTCAGATGGTTGTGAAAGTGTGGAGCGGAAACCTTGAGGCCTTGTTCTGGCTGAGGACAGTAGTTGTGGGTAAAAATAATAAAAATTGAGATTCGGCTAATAGGTTGAATCGAAGCTGGTCAAGGCAAGACAGTTCCGTATCGACTAGAAATAGCCCTGTTCTAAAAATTAAGGTCTTCTAGGTTTAAAACTCATCTGCGATAATGACTGTAGGTCGGTGCATGACCGATATGTGTATCTGAAGAACGATACTGGGTCGAAAAAAGCAAAGAGCAACTGACGTTATAGGGAGTTTAAAGTGCTATGGGGCTGTATAGTCAGACTTCATAGTCAACGGCTTCGTAATAGCCAACGGCAGTGGTGGTTACTTCCTCTTAACTCAACAATAGACTTAAGAATACGATCTTCTTGGGAAGTAAAAGCTCCGCCCCCCAAGCATGGGCTGATGGGATCTCGTTTGGCCTGCCGGGGTGAATAGGTTGAGAGAAGCAGTGGTGAGGGATCTGGAAACATTTTAGCTGCAAGACCTCATACTCACCAAACATTTCTAGAAGGTGTGGCACTTTTAGCAGGTTGAATTCTAGCAAGAACCACCATATCTCGTTGCTGCAGTCATTAACATTGTATACCGGATAGATTTTAATCTGCGTTCCCAACACTATTTTATAAGACCCTCTTTGCCAGGCAATCTTCAGCACAGTGTGGACAGGGAAGGCCCCTTCCTGCCGAATGTCAACTGACACCCAGCAATTTTACTGATCTTAATAATGATACTTTTCTCAATCAACCTTGTTGTTCCAATATCCAAGTACAGTCTACTCTTATCAAGAAGTCTTTACTACATTTCTCCCCCAAGAAGCTCTATGATATGTTTAGTCTATCGTTTAGGACATAAAACTTAACGCACATGAACCGCCGGCTTTCGTAAATCGAGACAAGAAGGTCACTGAATCGTCTTCCAACCTTAACCATCCACTAACAGACCCCTTCGCTCATACCACCCTATCCCTCACCCTAATCACCCTCATCATCCGTCTCCCCCCTCGGCGTAGCATGTTTCGCCAACAAATTCCTCGTAACATCCACCCTCCAAATCCCAGGCCCCCGCTCCTCCTCGCTCCTCCTATGCTCCTCCACCAACGTCCGCACCTGCGCACGAATCTCCTTGTTGCTCGTCAGGGTCACATGTCCCGAGGCCCATCCGTACATGAAGATGCTCAGTTTCGCGCTCTTCCAGTCTGATCTGCGGGCAACCTCAAGCGCCACGGCCGGGAGGGCGCCTGAGGACACTGCGGATTCGATGGTGGAGAGCGTCCAGGGGGTGGAGAGGATGGTGATGGGCAGTTGAACGGTATCCGGGAGGGTATGAATAGAAAGCTTTTGGAAAGCAGCCCGTATCTCCTCTGCAGTCATCGTCTTTGTCTTCTCGTCGACTGGGACCAGGAGCCTCCCTCTTTCCTTCTCTGCCCTCGTTCCAACGGTCCTCAACACCTCATGAAAATGCTCCGCTGCCTCCATCGTACAAACCAGCTTCCTCCCTTCCAGCAAGGGATATAGGGTACGAGCCATAAGCCCGCCTTCGTGACTATTCTCCTCCTCAATCTGAGACCGAGTCGTAGGAGCCTGCCAAGGTTGCGCCTCAAGCTTTACATGCGTTAGATCGGAGATTAGATCTATGAGGAGCGTGTGGTCCATATTGAGTGTTGGTGTGAGGCCGCTGAGCTCGTCCCCTAGAAGATTCTTAATCGCTGTGTCGAGATCCGGTGGTGGTGTGCTTAGGAAATCTCCCGTCATATCATCAATGAGAACCTCAACCAGAGGGTCAATATTGGTGAGCTGCTCTAGCAACACATCAAACTCCTCTTCGCCCCTCGAAAAATTCGGCAACACAATCCGTACTCTTGGGAACTGATATTCACACCGGTTCATCCTCGCCGCTGCAACGAGCTTAACCACCATCTTAGCTAAGCTCGTATCCTCCCACTCCTCCCGATTGACTATATCTCCTCTCTCATGATCTCCCCATCCCCAGCCCCCATCAGTCATTTCCCGGGCGAGTCTATCGCGCGAGAGAGCCTTGATAGCGATCCATTCATGACCACTATCCACGACGTCCACCTCCACTCGGCCCTGCTCTTTCCAGAGACGATGCATCTGCTCCTTTTCTTCGCTTGGGACGCCGGCCTCGGCCATTTTGCGTTTGCGATCTTCTTTTGAGGACCCTTGGAAAGCCTGTTTCGTGGCCACGAAGGAGCGGCAGCGTTTGAGGATATTCCATTGCGTGATGGCGCGGTTAACAATAGGTATGACATTATCGAGTTTTCGGGTATGTAGCTTGAGAGCTGCCTCATTCGTCGCTAATGACGACTCTGCAAGGGTTGAAATGAGGCACTGGAGCGTTTTCTGTTCCCGTTTAAGGTTGCGGATGAGGGCCGGCAGACCTGTCATTTGCGGCGTCTTGTTCGATAAACGTTGCATGAAAATCTCAGTTTCTTGGATACAAGCGCTCAATCTCTGGAGTTGGCCCTTCGCTAGATTCAATAACTTCCTCCTCTGCTGCATCGCCATATCGTCCTGGTCGCGGGATGTATCCATTTTGGGATTATCCTCGGGATCAACTTTAGAATGACTTTAGGACTAAAAGATGATAAGGCCAAAAACGTCTTCCAAATCAATCTTCATAACAATCCTCAACTCGACGCTGCAATCCGCAAACTTAATACCAAAATTGCCAGCTCAGCCTCATCCAACAACTGGCTGGAGCCTGCCCAGTCCATGATACGCTCCGACTTTTCTCGTGGCTTCCTTCCCGTTCTCAGCACCAGCAGAGATCAGATCAGGTGATACCGTGATAAGTGGCTGATTCACAGTTTTACTCTGCATCTGCAAGATTCAAAAGTGTAGATTGTTATCGGAAGGGCGTTCTAGGACTTTTCAAGGGCGTCGAGTCAGACGAGATGGTTGAATCCTGACATGTGGATTGCTTGGATTTGGTGGGCAACTTTTGATCGGCTGGTAGTTGAGCCGCTCCGAGTATTTACTCCAATATTTATCTTCCTGATCCTTTCAGTTCATCAATTTCATCTAACTCAGTATAGTCAATTAAAATGAACATAATACATGATAAAAGTCTAAGTATGCACAAAGGCATTGTCCAAGATTCCGAACCCCATATGCCTCAAGCAAAGGGTTATCCTTCAAACTCCTAAACTCCATGCGATGAGTCCTCTAATCTCATGCCTCTCATTACTCCATCAACATTACCCTCTCTATTACGCCCACCAGTTCTTCGCGCTCCCATGCGAACTCCCTTTCCTTGTAAACTCAGGCCTCACTGGCGGCCGATAACTCTCCTGGATACTAGCCTCTTCAGGTATCACTGGGCTTGCCACTGTAGAGCTCGCCACACGTCTTATTCCCATCGGTTGCCTGATAATCGGCTGCTCCATCGGTGGTTCCACCGGTTGAATCTCCATCGGCTGCAATCCCATCGGCTGAAGTCTCAGGGGCTGTAATCCCATAGGTTGTAGTCCCATCACGTCACTTGGCTCCTCTGTCCTGATAACCCGAATGCCAAATGCGCCGTATTCCTTCTTGCCGCGCTTATCGTACTTCGTCTTCCTCGGGGGCGGCTCCCATCCCAGTTCAAACCTCATAGCCTCGCTGCCATTGCGGAACACTTGCTCGAGTTCTTGTTTCGACTGCCACTCTGCCACACGTGGTAGGTATCCGATTACGTTTCCGTCTGCCAGCAGCGCGGCAACGGAAGCAATGCTCGTTGGCCAGCGCGGCAAGATCGTCCTTGGCGTGAAAATCCAGGAGATGATATGGAAAACAAGAACGACACCCAGGAAGCATTGTAGGATGCGAGTTGCCACGGTGTCTTGACGAAGTCGGATCTGCTGAGTTATCGTGTTTCCACTAAATGTTGGCACAGCCTCGGAGACGGATGCGCGAGAATCCAAGCCACTCATGATTAACGAACCATTCGCCGAAGGGAACCTCCCTGAGGATGATAGGTGCCGTCGGCTCTTGAAGTTTAGTGACTGAGCCCGAATAATGCTATGCTGACGCAGGATAGCTGACTGGACCTCGTCTGCCGCATCCTGCGAGGCATCGCCCAACAGAGACGTAGAAAGTTTGAATCTAGAGGTACTTAACATAGCAAAGAACTGATCAAATAGATCGGAGGTCGTGATATTTGCCAGTAGAACGTAGTCCAGTTGCGGTATGGCCACTGTAGTCTTCTTAGGAGTAGTTCCGTCAGGGACGGGAGGGTCTGCTTCATCAATACGCAACTCGGCACCGTACAGCACAACGTTCGCCTTGATAGTCACGATAGACTCATTGCACGCCAAAGCACTGATACTCTTGACAGAGATGTCATCGCTATTAGCATTAGCAAGTTGTCCCCATACATACAGCCAGTCGGAGCACTGCGCTGTTGCGTTCGTCTTCCTTATCCCGACACCAAAAAAGGGGGTATCATCAAGGTCTAGTGTCGATTGTCCTGAACGCCCCGTGCTGAACATAGCGTTACTGCTGCGTAGTTCACCCCTCCCTCGACAGGGCTCGCCATCAAGGTCGACGCGCATCGGGTTGGTGAGCTCGTCGAGATTGGAACCAACAGTGACGTTGGTAGATATGTTGTCAATCAGGTACAGGCGGCAGGTCATGTTAGAACGAATCGCAGGAAGCCTAACCGCAACCTGAAAGTTTTCATCAGCAAGCCCTTGCCCATCCAATCTCACGGATTGCAGGTTCAGGTCTTCGAAGGTGAACGGGGGGTACGAGGCATTGGCACTGAGAATCAGGGATGCAATAGCCGTGTCGTTATTGCAGTTAGTGCAAATAGGATCATCGTCTGAAAAGGCCAGGCTATTCGCAAAGAAGTCCTGGCTCCCAAGGGCCACTCCCGTCTTGTTTTCGATTGAAACGGGCTCAAACAGAGCTGCGGTTGCAACAACCAGAAGGGACGCAAACAGAGCCCCAGATACCGTTGCTAAAATGTCAAAATCCCGCATCTTCAGTGCCTTCCACCACGCCCACAGCTTCCACTGGTCGATCAAGTTGAGTCCCATCGAGTCGGAAAACTCGCTCTGGTAATAGAGATTGGTGAAAGGCGTTATAATCCTCGTCCACGAATCCACGGTATCAACGTACATCGCCATGAAAAGAAGAAACATAGCTGGTATCGCGGTCCAGGCAATGTACGCTGTGTCGTCTCCGATATTCCTCAAGCCGTTCTCACGATCCGATGCCCGTAAAGAAACCTCGAATCCTATGATGACGCTTGCGAGGATGAGAGCGAAGAGTAACCTGATGAGTCCGGTCAAGGCAACCGGCTGGCGCCAACCAGATTGGTCAATCCGTGAACGGTAAGATTTGGTCGGGGAATTACCGCCAAATACGTGAAAGTAACCCAGGTTAGAAGACTCCCCATCATCATAGCCTTTTACTCCGGTAGAATACGCAGACCCTGCTAATCTTTCCCTGATAGCCCCGTTGTGCACGCCACCCGCTCCTTGAAGGCACTGCATCAATGCCCGGTTATGTGCTAGTAATGTAGCCATATCGATTATCGAACCGGGATCTCGAGGAAGGAATCCATGCTTTGGCGCCAGAAAGATAGCTGCGACGGTCATTAAGAAGCATATACCTAACAGCGCCGCCATAGTATGCGTGGGAACTTGCCGTGCAATCAAGCGACGTTGCATTATGTTGACAGTCGCAGTTGAGGGCGTTGAAGTTTCTTCCATCATTGCAAACCTTGCCACCAATGCTGAATACTGTGCATAAAAGTCTTGAGCCAGTCCCTCAAGGAAGTCGTGGTCTCTCAGGCTGTCCAACTTGGGTATCGCCCCTGATTCCTTCGCTCTCATCGCCAACGCTGCATACATAGGTTCATCAGCATCTAGTATCGCCTCATCCTCGTAAAATTCTCTTGCTCCGGTAAACGAGCTGGTATCGGCTTGTCGGTGATCATTAATAGACTTGAATTGCGCCTGTGCGATATCCCAGGGGCGAATCCCATCAATCGTGGTATTTGCTGCATGGCTGACTAGTTTGATAGATATCAGGTCAGTTGCATTCTTTGCTAGGTTCATTCGAGTGATGACATATTTCGGCGAGCAGATGAGAGCCACGGACTCTGAAAGCTTTCCATCCAAACGGGCGTTACTGGTCTCTTCCGTTCCTTGTATTGCGCTGGTGTCAACGGTGACTCTGCCTGACATGACCACAATGCGCTGGTCGTCCGTTTCTGTAGACCCATCACAGCTACCAGATTGAAAAGTGAGGAACCTCTTAGCAAGCCAAGAATCGGTAACAAATCGCGTGGTTTGAACGATTTGGGACGTCGTGCATTCATCCGCTGCCGCTGTAAGGTTGAGCTGGATCCGAGACTCTCCAGTGAAACGAACAGTCCCCAAAGACACCTCCGCACTCTGGCAGTCCATGCCACCAATGAATCCATTAACAGTAGTATTGAGAATGGCGGTGCTCCAATTTGATGTAGTGAATGGTTGGTAGGCGGCTCGAGCAGATATCCCATCAGGAAAGCTCAAGTTCGTCGTTTGCAGCGCGGCCATTGTGATATACGGCAGTGATCCTACATTCCCCAGTCCAACATTGCTATCTGAGAAGTTTGCCCCCATCGTAATATCAGTTGGATCGTTCGGAGCTCTAATAACGGTGGGCGTGATGAGCGCTGTAGCGAGAACAATCACCACTTTGAGGAGTATTCCAGCAATGACTGGGCCAGCAACCAAGAAATCCCCATTCTGAGCAGCCTTGACTGCAGCCCAGATATCCGGCATGGATACATAGTCCAGCAACAAAGACTTGTCAGCATCGGTCGATTCCTTTGACATTCGGATCCACGGAGCAGAAGCCTTGGCCTGATACTCAACCCTCGCCCATACCGCAGCAACAACAGCAAAGACAAGCGTTGTGCCATATTGCCACAGATACCTCGCTGCGTCGTCGGATTTTCTTAGGCCCTCGTTTCGATTCGAGATGAACAGCACAACTTCAAGGGCAGCAATTAGTATTGCAAATAACAGAGCGAACCCAGCCAATACTCTTCGATGGAGAAAGAATGGACGCCAAGGGAGTCGAGTCTCTTCGGCCAGGGTCCCTTCGGACTCTAGAATTTGAGAAGGCGGTAGCGAGGGTGCTTGCGGTGGTGATCTTGAAATTATCGAGCTAGCTGTCGATCTGATGCTCCCGAGAAACGGCCATCTCGTCGTAAGAGGGACACCAGCATTCTCGTCCCTCGGCCTTCTCGTGCTGTCCTGCTGCGCACTGGCTAACCTTTCCGAGTCGAAAAAGGAGGCTATGTGCTGGTAGGAAGAGCTCCCGCTGGCTTCCGATGGATCACCAACTCGCCATACAGTCGACCGCTGAGGAATACTAAACGAGCCCTTACTGGGCACATACGGCCGGGCGTCGGGTCCTTCGAGTTGGTTTTGCTCCCGAAGTTGTCGGTGATAAGAGTCCAACGGCTGCTTGACCCGGGGAGGGAAGCTTGATTCTTCCCCCGTGGCCGGTTCCATGACGATCTCCTTGAAGCGGTCAAATTGTTCGTGTCCTCGTCACCGATAGATCGCCCTATTGCCCCGCGGGGGTCATGATGGCGATATCCTCGAAAGCGTGGATGAATCCCACAATTTCACGACGTCATGGTGACTTTCGCCGTCGCTGAGGGAAATTAATAAACAATCGGGGTCAATCGGGAATCAAAAGGAGTCCAAAACAATACGAATCCTTGTTCGTACCGGAGCCTGCCAGCAGCCAATGCAACAGACTGGACCTCGAGAAATGAGCAGTAACGAAGGAAAAGAAGTGAATTCGACAGGTCAAGCAAGACGTCAAACCACCAAAAAGGGAGAGAGAGGAAGAAAAAAAAAAAAAGGTCACAGGGAGAGAGGCACGATAGAGAAACAGCATCTGCCAAACATGATGCGACGCGCACAGCCCTCACATAGCGTTCCATCGTATCAACAAGCGGCGATTGATTCGAGCATCCTGGAGAGCGACGGCGCCCGAAGGAGCCTCACGGAGTCGATGCCTCGAAAGGGCATGACCACGCCATGCAGTTTGAAACGGGACGAAGGGGGGCCATCCATGGCACGCATTGGCTGCGCGCTGTGGTTTTTCTTTGCTCCCGATGAAACTCTGGCGACGGTGGCGGTGCTGGCAGCGTCGCAACAGAGAGCCCCCTGGCTGACTAGAGCCTGGGCTAGGGAGGGGGTCTGAGGCTCTGGCTTAAGATGAGCTTCTGCAGGTAATATCCAGATATCAAAGATGGCGCTTCAGAAAAATTCGGACGATGCACTTGCTCTCTTCATTATCTGTTCAGATATTGTCGAAGACATGGAGTTGTGGGAATTGTGCTTGAAGCTGAGAACCTCGATGTTTCCTCAACGCAGACCGTGCGCCTTCCAATACCTTGCCCATGGACGACCATGAACCATGATGCTGGGACCACGCAAGCAAAACATCCTCCCGACAGGATAATCGTCCGGGAGTCCGGAAGTCGGCTGGTCTATAGGACGATATCCAACGACCTGGTATATGTTCCTTTCCCTCCACCTAGTTGAAACAATAGAGCAATAGGACAATCTCGCTTTCCGCGCCCCCCGGTCTCGCATCGACCGGCTCCATCGACTAGGGGCGGGATGAGAGATCGTTTGACACGAGTTTATGATCGTAGATGCGCGGATACTAATGCATGTGTATATGTAAGATGAGATCCCAATCCGCATAGGCAGCCGAGAACGCGGATCACGAACCAGCTGCTGCCGTAGACTGATATCGTATAGATACTAATTTGCATCTTTCCAGCCCCTTCCAACAACACCGAGCGGAAAGACAGAGTTCTCCGCCAGAATTGAACGCGAAACGTCAAATTTTCACTTGTTCACAAAGTCACATCCCGCTGTCATCTCCGTGATTTCCATATTTCGTCTAATACCCTACCTATATCAGCCATGATATGCCCAACGGCGTTCAGCACTGCCAGGGCCCAACCCTGGTGTCATATCATGTAATACTATGCCAACATTAACATTACTCTTCCTCTCCTTCACGATGCATCTGACGTGATGTTGTAGGATGCAAGTTCCACAACTTCATGCGAACTACGCTTTTCCCCAAACCTCCAAGCCCTAAGAAACTTACATCACCATTCCCACAAACTTCCCCCCGCTACTGCAACCACTCAAGGTCAAGCACATGTCCGCAAACCACCCGTCTCCATCTCGCCACTCCTCCGCATCCATTCACAAGCCAAACCAGCTCCCAAAACCCAGATCCTCGGACCGCCCTCACTTGTCCAACTGCCGAACCCCAAATTCCCTCACCCTACTGTACCTAACACTCTAGCATCACACCGACAACCCGAGTGACGGAAGCGGAATCGATCCGGCAGCTGCATCTAGAAAAACCCAACTTGCGCCTCTTCGCCTCGGTGAACCTCGCCATTTGCCAGCTTCCTTTTGTGTTCCTGACGCTAGTGTAGGGTAAGCTTTAGATGCTCCCGCCCAATGCCGTCGTTGGCGAGCGGGTCCATCCACGTGGATCCTGTCAGGAACCGAGGAGTGAGTCACGGGATAAGGATGATATGATTGGATGGGTCAAGACAGAAGCCGTGCTGCTTTAGCGACTTTGTTATGAATCCCCTTGTGCAGTGTTGTGATGGGTTTAGTGCGAGGCGTTATGCTTTCCATTGTGCTAGCATTAATCTAAGCGTTCCATGCAGTCGTTATTGATGCTTATTCCAGATAAACTTCTGGCAGCTCCCTCTACAGGCAGGTCGCCTTTCACATCGATCTCTTCACTTTACATTTAATAGATGACACCAGCCTTACAAATATTAAGTCCACTAACATTGAAGAGCTTATAGAATAAATCTGAGAAATCTTTACCACGTTCTAGCACTCGCTTCTCTTCTTCCCCGGATTTATTTCCTAGATAGTCCATGGAGCTCCAGCTCAACAAGCACGAACCTTAATAATTCCCGCATAAATCCCCCCCTTAAAGCAGCACCCAGTCTACGCACACACAACCGCTTCTGAAACGCGCCCAAAGCCCACCTGCATTAATCACACTCACCAGCCCTTGCACAAAAAGCATGCATTAGCACATCTCCATCGTGGACAGGCGAGAGCCTATAGCGATGAGGACGGATGACTGCTCTACTAAATTCCCTGTTTCACGCACATGGACCTTCGGTGCAAAAGGGAAAATGACGCAGAAAACTCTTTCGGAAGAACTCATCGGAGGAATAAAATCGGAACGAAAGGATGATGGTGGTGGTGTGCATGTAGATGGATATTGTGAAGCGAACAGTCAGCAAATGTTGAACGATTTCGAGAGTGAGGTTGGGGGGATTTTTCAGTGGGTAAGGGCATGTTGAGATACTGTACTGAAGGTGATAGAGTTTGTAAACGGTGGACGGGAAGTTTGTTTGAAGTAAGCTTTCTGCTGTGTTCCTTTTAACGCTACAAACTCAAATCTTACCCGTCAATGACATCAACTGATTGCCCTAAACCGACTTCAAGTCCCAGGAGCTCAGCATAAGTCAGAAGTCACTTCACAATAGTCAAGAGCAGAAGTTTGAAAATGAATCAAATATATATCATAACATATGTATATATCACAAAAAGTATCCCAAACCAGTTAGCCAGCCATTTTCATTGCACCATCCGGCACAACGTTCAAGGCCCAATTGTCAGATGCAACCCAAAATGAACACCAGTGAAGAAACAAGTCTATAACTTCCCAGAAGCTGAACAGGCTTAACCAACAGTGACAGTGAGGCGGACCTCGCCGGCAGGGAGGTTTAGGCCAATGCCGTCGAGAGCCTCCATGCCGTGGAGGTAGGCGTTTTCACCAGTGCCATCCTCGTAGATGGTGGAGCAGGTACCAGCACCGCAGACTTTGAGGGCGGGGGTGGGCAGCTTGTTGGCGGCGGCGACGAGGCAAGAAGCGTCAGCGCCGGACCAGTCATCGTTGGAGCTGTTGGCCATGTCGAACTCGACCCAAGTGCTGGCGAACTGACCGAAGCTGGTCAACTCAACCTCACCAACGCCGCAGGCGCAGCCACCCTGAGAGTTGTCGTCAACGGCGACAACGTGCTTGCCAGAGGCGGGGAGAGTGAAGGTAAGGGCCTCGTTGCCGGTGAAGAAACCGTTGATGTCGACGCCATTGGGGCCAATCTTGTTCCAGCACTTGCAGACCTGGTCCTTGCTCTTGGAGTTCTCGAAAGTCATGGTGTACTTGTACTGGTCGGCGACACTAGAGTCGACGCTCATGAGGTTGCAGCCATAGTTGCCGGCGGTACCAATGTTGCCGATGTAGCCAATCTCCTCAGTGGTGGCGCGCTTGGACTTCTTACCGTCGCAGAATGGCTGGTAAGTCTTGGATCCGCCGGAGCTGGAGGAAGAGGACTTGGGGGCAGGGGCAGAGCTGGAAGAATCGGGGACAACGGCGTTTGCGTTGGCATTGACCGCGGGAGCAGAGGTCGCCGCGGCGGCGGCAGGGACGGTAGCGTACTCGGTAACAGTGACGGGCTTGTTGGCGACAACGAAGTCACGGCGGACGTTGTGGAGGTGAGCATGGCCACTGGGGTGGGCAGATACGCCGAGGGCGGCGGTCAGGAGAAGGACGGAAGCGGTAACCTTCATGATGTCGGCTGTTTGTTGTTGATAATGATAAGTATCAAAAAAGCTGTTGATTTGCGTGTAAAGATGCGGTGATTCCCAGAATCTACCAATTGCCTTGTTTTATCCAAAGAGAGTCGAGGGTTGGTTCAAGAGAGCGAGGTCAACGAGACGAGGGAATCGTGTGCGTTGAATAAAGGAATGTCGTTAAGGCAAAAGGCCAGTGATGGAAAAGACGGTGGTGAGGGAGAGGAGGCAGACGGAGACGATAGGAGGGAGATGAGCATTATTAAGGTCGGCAGGGGGGTGTGTGTCTGGTGTGTGTCTGTCGTGAACCACGCCCACTCGGACAGGCTCTCAGACACCCAATCCAACCGCCAACAAGCAGGGCAGGGGTCCAAGACTCTTCCAAGGGCATCGTGGGCCGCCAGGTACATACCCGCCCCGATTGGCCCATGGTGGACATTTCCCCTGATGGCGCTCCAGCTTGACCCAGCTCGACCCAGTTGGTTGGCTTATGGTCCGTTGAGCGCTCCACCGACTAGATCGCCGCGTCAGCGACAAGCGGCGAGCCAGAGGCAGGGATTCAAGACCGAGCCAGAACCGACTCTGTGTGTGCCGCTGGATCATGACTAAAAGTCAAGAACTCGTGGATCCAACAACCGAAGAAAAAAAGGGCTCATCAAGGCAGCCAGCCACTTGGCGATACCGAAGGACATCTCGTTGAGTCGAGCGCGTAGACGGAGCCGCGGCGACAGATGCGTTTTCGTGGTGGGTTCAGTTCCGCATACGTGGAACCACGAAGCCACCGCCAGCAACGAAAAAGAAGGACGCCTGCAGTAGCCTCTATCAATGACCATCAATCAGTAGAACTAGCAGGGTTCAACCAGAGACAGGGCGACTGTTCGCTGCACAGTGGCGTTGACGACTGGGTCGAAAAACTCGGCACATGTTCACCTCGACACTCGCAGGAGCGTCCATGGACAAAGAGCAGAATCGGCAGCGACTGCTGGAACGCAGGCCTAGGGCAGAGGACAAGCCTCCCTTTGGAATGATCAACAAAGCGGCGTCAGGCGAGAGTGGTGGCCACGGCAGTGGAAATGAAGAGAATGCTAGGGGGTTGACCAGGATCCCTTCCATCTTGCCAAAGGGGGAAGGCGGTGGGGCTGGGCAGAACGGTGTTATGCTGAGATTATGGAAGGGCGGTCTGCATAAACTGCCTCAGGTCAAGACAGGGATGAGTTATGCACCGTTTCTCAAGGATGCCGGTTTGGTGAGATGATGATGATCCTTTTTGGTTCTCTTCGTTGTCAGTTTCCTTGATTCGGTTTCTGGTTGGTCGAGCCGATTCGTCTTCATTTTGGTTCTGGGGTTGGTACATAGCCAACAAAGGCTTCTGTTAGTTCGTCCTGTGTTGCTCTCATATACCCCTATGATCCTGGTATAGGCTCTGTAAGGTAAACAAACAATACACGGACGTGGCCCTCGTGTATGAAATTTTAACCCCAAGAAATCCTTACTCTACATACAATCTCCAGAATGCAGATACCTAGCAGATCATACAAACGAGCATCATCACCAGCTCTGAATCACCCATTCACCATTGTCCTCCCAGCCGCCATCGTCATTCATTCCAATATCTCGGTTCCCTCCTCAACTAGAAACAAACCTGCCACCCCGAAACACGTCCGTTTCTCTCTCCCGAGTTCCAACATTCCTCCCTTCAGCTCAATGATGTGATGTCTCTTCACCTTTATGAATCCTCTCCTCACTATGCTCGGCCCATCTTCCGAAATCCATGATCCAATTCCCAAAAAAGCAATGCCATCCTCCCACTTCCGTCACCTCAAACACGCACGCCCTCCCCACATCCCCGATCAACCTCGTAACGGCCCCATCTCAGATCCTTTGAAATTTCCCATCCTTTTTTCTCTTCCTATTCTTCCGCCTAATCTTAGCAACCGGTACAGATTAGTAGCCCATCCCATGCAGTGAGGGAGCCCATCCGTGCAGAGTGCAGGCCATTCCGGATCCTGCGTAGCTGCCTCCCGTTTTTAGCATCCCGCCGCTATGCACGGAGCTTTCTGCAAATCCTTTGAAATTGGGTGCACGTGCGATGCTTGTCTTCTTTGATCACTTCTTTGATGCCGTTCATTCGAATTCGGTATTGGATAGTTAAACCCCTGTCGCTGCTTTGAGCGAGATTTGAGGCTCCATCTTCTAGGGATACGCAGCAGGGGAGGTGGCTCGTCGCTGATTAGATTCAATGCTTTCAGTCACACCCCTTTTCTCCCCTCCACAAAAAGCATTCAAAGTTCATAAAGCTTCATCGATCTACCCTGTATTCGCTAAGAGCGTACATCATGTTTAATGTGTTTCCCGTACGCATCACCGCTATCCCAGGTGGTCATCCCGGAAATCGTCGTATCTAATCTCAGAATGCATGCTACCAGTCGAAATTCATCCCACGGCTGCCTCGTTTCGCCTTCATTCTTCCCGATCTGACTTCGTTGGGTTATGCTTACCGACGCAAGTCAGCCAGCTAGTCAGTCCATCTAAGCCACGGGCTGTTTAAAAGTAACTCCTCATTGCATCCTCGTACCCTGTGCCACCTTTCAGATCCCGTCCGAATTTGGCATGCACATTGAGCACCTGTTGAATGTGGCGCATGCTGAGCGCTTCTCCCTTGTTGACAGCAAGGTCCTGCGCTGAGCCTACCACGTTTTTGATCTCTCTTCCGTTTAAGTCTTGCTTTGAGAGGGTCACCAAGTCCCTTTCCGTCAATGGTTGAACTTCGATCTTGCCTAGCGTTCGTACTCGGTCGAGGAACATCTTGAATATCGTTCGCTTTGCCTTCGCATCTAGGTTATCATACCGCAAAGCAATGTGGATTCGAGATTGGAACGCCTCGTCAAATGTCTGTCGTCAGAGGTTAGTATTTCCTAGTCGGCTGACACGGAAGGATAACACATACCTCAACTCGATTTGTAGTCAGGAATAGAATACCCTGGAAGTACTCTAGCTGCCGCAAGAAGATACTGACGAGAGCGTTTCGGTGAATATCATGCATGTTACGTTTCTCCAAGAACACATCGGCTTCGTCAAGGAGAAGAATAGCTCCCCATGTGTGGCAGATGTCCAGGATCTTCTGCAGCTCTGCCTCAAGGAAGCGAGAGTCCGTTCCAAGCTCTCCTGCTGAAGCCATGTACAAGGGGCACTTGAGGAGCTCACTGATGCCCTCGGCAGTGAGTGTCTTGCCTGTTCCTGGAGGTCCATGAAGTACGGCTACAAATGTTGTCAGTATGAAATCATGGATTAAAGCAACATGGCTCAGCAAGCGAAAGGTATACTTACTGACAAGCCCTTTTCCTTTGCCCTGGATTACATCGTCGATCGTGGTGGCAGCGTGGTATTTGCGTGACTCAACCAAAGCCTTGATGAGGTCCTTGGTGCCATCCTCTAGCACCAACGAATCCCATGCCTTCTCGTTCCACTTGATGTCTTTAACTCCAGAAACAGTAAACTCCAACCACTGCTTCTCCGAAAAGGCAAACCCAAGCACCACGGGTGACGCAATCAAATACTCCTCGTCTGTAAACTCAGGAATAACATCCTCTTCAGCCTTCTTGTCGCTGGTATCTTCGACCACCTCCTCCTTGACTTCGGCATCCTCCTTTACAGGGAGCGAGTCAAGCTGTTCAGCAGGGATCTCGTCGTCGATTTCGTCCTTAGGGATACGTGTCATGCAGGTGCGTCCCTTCCGATCTTTGTAAACTTTAGTGACAAACTTGATCTTCTTCTCACCGTCCGAGTCCGACTCATCACAGCAACACTCTTCCTCTGAGCTGTCGGACAGTCCATCGTCCGATAGGATATCGTGGTCCTTGGGCTTGACTGACGATACGCTATAGTTGGGATTGATCCGTCTGAAAATAGCAGGATCCACCATCACCCGACTTTGCTGCACATTGAACTTCATTATGACATTCTTCTTCCGCTTGAGGAAGGCCATGCCTTGGTAGCTTTTGTAGTGAACGCCATTAAGCGACACAAACTTCTTTCCTCGTTCAATCAAGTCAACCCGAAGTTGTTCCTCATTCTTGTGGTAACTGAGGGGATAACAAGGGAGGCTGGTGATCTTTCGGGCACCCTGGAACTCGGGTATCTCCTCTGCTACGTTACCGTAGCCGAACCTTTTCCCATCATACTCGAAATATTTACCTTCAACGTAGTAGAAGGTACCCTTAACAATGCTCGAATGCTGCTGAGCTATGTCGACTTTGAAGACTCGGGGGTCAGCGGCACTGCCATAGGTCGTCGTGTATACTAGTGTATTAGGCTTCCAAAGCGCCCAGAGGAGGTCAAAGGTAATAAGGCCATTCTCAAGCATTGGGTAGAGGCTTTCCTTGATCGCAGCATAGTCGTGATCGATGTACTTGAGCAGAAGTTTAAGCTGCTTTCGTTTAGTGTCAAGGCGGATCTTATTCTTCTTGATCTCTTTGTTAGAGTTTCCAGCAGGGATTGCCTCCTTGAGGAACTTTAGGTGCTTGCGAAAGTCTTCTAGATATCTAGCCGAGACAGAATTAGCATGGAACTGGATAGCTACCTCGAGAGACAACGAAAGGAACTCACAAGAATAGTAGGTTGGGATCAACCTTTGGTGTTTCATCAACCAGACTGACTCCTTTAGCATTTCCAATGACATCCTGTAAGCACTCGCGCAACAGCTTGCTCTTTATGTCGACCAAGGTAGCCCTGTACTTGCCTTCCCAGTCGAAAGTTCGGCGGACGTGGAAGATGTACTTGTCGTACTCGGACTTATTGGCAGCTTCGGCGGTATCCTGCAATTTGAAGTTGTGAATCGTGCTGTCCCAGATCCAATCTACCCGCTTGAACTCAAAGTTGGATGGCTTCTTGGACTTCTTTGACCCGTCATTTCCTTTCCCGGAAATCTTGCTCTTGGATCCGGAGAGTTCCTCCAGGAGATCGAGCTCGGGATTCTTCTTCCGTCGACCACGTCCGACGCCAGCGCCCGAGTTTGCAAGACGGGCCAACAGCGCGTCTACGCCAGGTTGCCCGGCCGTTCCCCAGGTGGGAATGTTGGCGGGGTATCCAAGGGGAGGAGGGTAAGCGCTGAGGTACTGAGGATGGTCTGTTGATCGGGTCAGCTGTTGCTGAAGCTGTGCCACTTGCAGTTGCAGGGTCTTGAACTGTTTGCTCAGTTCAGGCTGTGATTTCTTCGTTTCAGACTCAGTGTCAACTGCGTCATCATCTTCTTCGGACTCCTCAGCCAAGGAGGAGTCTGAATCTGTGTCAGATTCGGGCTCCGTCGTCTTCTTTTTCGACTTCTTCTTCGATTCCCGGGCTTTGGATCCTTTGGCATTCATCTTGGCCTTTCCCTTCTTGACCTTGACGCTCTTCTTAGAGATACGCGACTTCTTGGTGGACACTTTATCTTCACCTTCACCATCCGAATCCGAGGCCTCAAAATCCTGCTCGGAATCGCTAGAACCCTCAACCTCATCGTCGCTCGCGGCGGAGTCGGTGTCTAGGGTGACGACTAACTTGGTCTTACGGGCTGATTTACTCTTAACCTGGCTACCCTTCTTGACCCGGGCGGACTTGACGCCCTGCTTCGATTTATGGGTCTTTTGGGGTTCCGTTTCGGTGGAAATGGAGTGGGTTTCTGGGGTCAGAACTGGATCCTCGGCCGTAGTAGTAGGGTTAGAGTCTTTGCGGCGGTGGTCTGCCGAAAGGCTGGCGCCTTCTGTGGCCTCCATCCTCAAGTTGTCGAGAAGGATTGCTCAAGCCTAGGAGGATGCAACTTGAAGAAGGAAAGAAAAGGAAGTCGAAAGAAGGAACTGAGGAGAAGAGTGAATGTGAAGCAAGAAATCGCAAACGGGGATTTTGCACGCTTTATGTAACGAAGTGTGGGCGTGTTTGGTAGGTGTAAAGTCAGCTGTCAGGCAAACGAGGTTGTGGCTGTGACATTGACAAGGAGACTCTGGTTTGCACGTCAGTCAATGCTACAGCCGAGCTTATTCACTCCTCAGGGAGAGATAGAGTCAGCTTACGAACTGATTCAGGATATTGCGCCTTTGGGAAATACGTTGAGGGCTGACGGACGAGTCGTCGTCGAGAGCTGTCGCTAAGATAGGTTTTCCAGGAGGAGGGAGGATGCAATGCTAACTATAGTAGCGACAGCTCCTGCGAGAGATATCTAACGACCTGGTGGTTTCCTGATTTAATCTTGAAGAACGACTACTCAGAGAAAAACTAGCAAAGAGTAGAAACAAAGCGGTGACACCAACGTCCAGAGGTGGATGCTGGGGTATTATATGTATTGTCAAGATGGGCGCCCTGTCTTACAGCCACTGGAGGTCGAAAAGGCAGCCGCAGGGGCGGTGGGTATTTTAGGGGAGGCAAAGTGGTGGATTGCCACTGAAACGGTCCTTGATGGAACCATTACAGCAGGCACCAGACACACCTCAGCGTGCCAACTCCCTATCACAGATGGTCCACTGCATGCTCAGCAAACGATGAACAAACCGCAGCAGGCTGAAGACGAGCCGAACATGCAAAGGACGACGAACAAGGCGGCGTTGATCCATCGTAGGTGCTCCAGTTTCCAGATTGTGGGGACGTTGGGCGGCTGTTAGTGGATTCAGGCGTCTTTAGCTTTATGTCAGGCGACATCTCCAGCGGCAAACAGGCTGGGCTACCTTTACGAATGGGATCACGAAAGGAATGAAGGGAATGAAGGAGTAACTAAAACGAGCCAACCGGCTTACTCGTTCTTCATCACCCGTCGTCGTCCCCTCCGTGACTTGATCCATCGTGTTCATTGTCGCACTACGGGCAAGAGGATTCACGTGGCTGAAGATCTTGTAACACCGAGTTCAGTTATGCTAGTTGGGGCTTCGCTGCTTGATCTGGCCCTAGGCGCCTTCTGCCTTCACGGCAGGATTGAGCGTGGGGCTGATTGATCCATCGGTGTTCTGCACATGTCTGCATTTCTACAGTAGACACACTCAAGTGGAGGTGCGAGGTTGCATCATGGCCAACGGTTTCAGACAAGGCGGCATGAGGCGTCGAATGGGACGGCGAGACGCTTTCCTACAGACACTCTTGGATGTTGGCTTCAGCGGTTGCTGCCTTCGGTCAAGACTAGGTCGGCTGGTGGTGGTGGGCAACTGATCCATAAGCTTCGGTGGCCAATGGCATTGGAAAACGCCGTCTGTCGTATCTTTACTGGCTTCAACTTTGCGAAGGACTCGGTGCAGCTGACAGCAAAGTTGGCATCGGGATATGCGGAACTTCTCCGTACCTGGGTCAGCGAGCAGTTGGTTGGTGGGGTTTGCGAGAAAAGTTCCAATCGAGGTAGGGCAAAGAGGTCCTACGAGTTGTCTGTCTCATTGCAGTCAGCAACAGTCAAGCCCAGCCTGTTCAACCTGAATCGTTGCAGAAAACAGGAGCATCGGTTCCTGCGTCTCGAGGCCGGTCGGGAGAACGTGAGTCGCGTCTGGGAGATGCTTCAGCGAATAAAGTCGGAACTCAGGATTTGTCAAGTGAGACCTGTCGTCCAAAGTTGATGCGTTGGCGATGCAATGCATGTTCGCAAACACAGCCACAGGCCTGCCATGTCTGACCTGGATTTGCATTTGCTGGCCCATCCACGGCACCGGATCAAACAATGTACGGTCCAACATGCCTTTCGTTTGGCCCATGTTACACCGGATTCCGCAGTATCCCCCCATATCAACAATCACCACTCAAAATTGGGGATGGGGGTGCCTCGCTTGAATCGTTGATGTCCTCGAAGCAAAGTGCTGCAGTGCAAGCGTCAAGGCTGCATAGCTTTCAGGCTGGAGGCCGGAGATGCTGAGGCGGAAACCATGGTTTATCAGTTTCATTTGATTGTGTCCCGTTGCACTGGTCTAGTACTCCAACTCCAATAGCTGTTGTGGCAGTCAAGAGCACGGGATGGGAGGAGAAACCCGGTGCGCCGTTCACCAACAAGTCGTTGTTGTTAATGGTGCTCCAGTCAGTCCGTCTTGCGGGATGGACAAAAACAGTTGAACAAGGCCTGCGTGCCGTCTTCCTAGGCTTTCAAGGTCATCGTGAAACTGACGAAGTAGGTCACAGATCTTGATTGTTGGAGGAGCAAACTTGTTTGAGTTGGAGAAATCCGTCTGCATCCCTGCATGCCACTTTTTTGAGGAGGGCGATCCAAGCTGAAACCCCACTCCCACGATTGATCGAACGGGGGTCTTCTTCACGCCAAGATCCACTAGAAGGAGCTTGAGCTTGACCATTAAGTAGCGCCATAACTTGGATCTTCAGGGCCGCTCTCAGTAGACCGACATGGCTGCCCACTATCTGTTAGTGAGAAACTTCTCTAATCGGCCGAGACCCAGCAACCTGGCTGCCATCTGCAGCCAATTGGCTTTCGGTTCGACGTCATTATTGGCGAGCTACTGGGAGCTTTGGCAGCTCCTCCGCATCAACAGAGAAATCAGGGAACTAGAGGCCATTGCGCTCCAGCCGCCAGAACCTCCACTTCCTCCGATCATCCTCAACCTCCTACATCACGATATTTTCTTTATCTACCTATAGAGGGAGCCTCAGATCTTCGAGAACCTATCGAGATCATGGGTAATTGGCGCCGCTGGAAGAGCCTCTTTGGCTTTGACCGGGAGGCAGGTGGGAATGGCATTGATCGCCATTCTTGGCTCCACGAGGAGGAGAGAGCTCGTAAGTCTATCACTCTACTCCCGACGCCTCGCGTCGCGGGCCATTATACCCGCAAGGCGTCAAGAGGGCAAGCACAGGGACAAAGCTAACCATGAAATAAGTTCTTCCCTCTCACCTTAACGAGCAGATCGAGTCGGGCATCCCCCCCGCTGAGGTCACCAAGGTCTGCCTCCGCCTGCGACATCTGATCCGGGAATGCATTCCTTGCGAATTGGAGGAGTCTGCAATCACGAAATCGAACAGCACGATTATCACGAGAAAGGTTGTCAAAGCAGCCAAGGAGGCTGGCGGAGAAAAGTACAGAGGGTGTGTGGTAAGTCACGCGATCACGCCTGCACATCACAACGAGCATGGAGCTGATATTCCAGGTTTACGCATTGCTTGTCAATAAGCGATGGTTCCAGCATGAGGCCCTCGCTGAGCTGTGGGATGCTGAACTGCACAATAACCGGGGCGCCGCCTGTACAGTTATCGCCAAACAAATGCGAGTTTTCCCTAGTTGCCAAGGGCGTGCTGACGATGTTGCTAACCCTTCACAGTATTGAGAACGAGGAAGACAACAATTACCTCATGCAGCAGGTACTTCTACGTCGATACTCATTCATTGTCGATGGCGTTCCCACATCGCCTGTCAACGTCATCGAAAAAGCTGTTGATCTACATGCGGTTCGAGTCATTGGATCCTCGGGGTACCAAAAATGTATCAACTACCTCTGGCGCGGATGGCTTGTTCAGGACGAAAATGATCCATCCGTCTTTGTCGACTACAAAGACAAGGATAACCGAAACTTCCTGGTACACATGGATCCGGATCGCATGCGTGCGCCTAGATACCAGAATGCCGCCCAGGTGCTCTTCTCTGTCATTTATTTGGCACTTTACACAGCTGCTATCAACTCGGTGAACCCTACCGGTGTTCTAGATGCTGCTGAAGTTGCACTCTATGTGTTTACCGCGGGATACGTCATCGATGAGCTTGTCAAGTTTTACAAAGCTGGTTATAGGATCCTTGGCTTCTGGAACGCCCTCAATGGAACCTTGTATTCGTTCCTAACGGCATCCCTGATCGTCCGTATCATCGGACTTTCACATAGTTCAGACCAACAAAAACATGACTACTACAACCGGCTGAGCTACAATATGTTGTCCTTCATTGCTCCCATGTTTTGGGCGCGTTTGCTTCTCTATTTTGATAGCTTCAGATTCTTTGGCGCTATGCTGGTTGTCGTCAAGGTCATGATGAAGGAATCTGCCATCTTTTTTGCGTTGCTCATTGTCTTGATCATTGGCTTCTTGCAGGCCTTCATTGGTCTAGACCTGACGGATGATAATGTTGCTGGAGATGTCTGGTTCATCATAGAGTCGATGCTCAAGGCCATAATGCAGAGCCCTGAGTTTGAAGGCTTCGAGAACTTTGGTCACCCTTGGGGGTTGATTCTATACTATTGCTTTACATTTGTTGTGATGGTAAGTTATTCCATATGCAGTTGGTGGAATGGGAAGCTCACACATGTCAGATCATTCTTCTCAACATTCTTATTGCGTTGTACAACTCCGCGTACGAAGACATCTACGAAAACGCGGACGACGAGTATCTGGCTCTTTTTGCCCAGAAGACCATGCAGTTTGTGCGAGCGCCAGACGAGAACGTCTACATCGCTCCATTCAACCTGGTTGAGGTAGTCATTTCTGCATTGTTCGAGTGGTGGATGAACAAAACTACGTATGAGTTCATCAACGACTGCGCCATGGGATTCCTGTATTCGCCTCTACTCCTGGTGGCTGCCTACCTCGAGACGCGAACGGCTTACGACATCCGGCGAAACAGGGCCCGCGGTGAGGAAGACGATGACACAGTACACGAATGGGAGCAGCTAGCCCACGAGATGGACTTTGAGTCGGAAGGCTGGGCCAAGACCTGCCAAGTTGTGAAGCCCAACGTGGAAGACGACCCAGCTGTGGTAGAAGTCAGGCGCCTGCGCGAGGAGGTCGATGAACTCAAGGCTATGCTAGCTGAGATCAGCAAGGCCGTTGGAGCGGGTGCCACTGCTGTCACAAGCCAGGCAGACAATGGAGCGGATGAGTCCAAGTCGTACGCGCCGCAGGAGACTCAGGAGTCGCACGATGGCAAACCAGAGGGAAGCGGGAACAAGAAAAAGAAGAAGAAGGGTAAGGGAGGAAGTTCTGGAGGGTCTCAGAGCTAGGACGATGAAGAGGGGCCTAAAGAAGATACTCTGTGGGGTTGACATGGCTGATGGAAAGATTGACGAACTCGAGGCATGCTCCTGAAATTACCTGGTGCGATAGTTGTCCTGGTGTTGGGATTCCGACTGATTTATTTCACATTCCTATAATTAAGTAGTATTACGATCGACCGAATAAAGTGCACATTCTGACCCAATCTGAGTGGCTATAATTGATTTGAAGCTTTTATGTCACGGTCACTGCTTTTGTTACGAAGTTCTGAACCCTGTTATCATGACACAGTCATCCAAAGTTGTAAGGTCTGCTGAAGTCATAGTCCAATTATGTGCCTCCTCTCATCACGCATGATCTCTTCCTACACAATTCTCATCTCCTTAGGGTCATCTCCCGTTCGTTACAGTAACATCTCGCCACACTGTCTGGACTTCTGTCTGCATCGCCAATTGGTGATCCCCCTCCACCCCCGTCTTACCATCTGGCTCACTGTTAGAGGCACTCTTATCAGTGAATGGGGTAGCAGACACTGTAGATAGCGGCGAGCTCGTCTCCACAGGAGTGGAAATCAACGTGGTGTCGTCAGAGGCACTCCCCTTCCCGTTCGGAGCCAACGTGACCGTCGCCGTTATAGTCCGCGCGTTTGCAGTAACAGTTGCGGTCGTCGTTACAGTCCCTTTAGCGAGCGCAATTCCGGTGCTCGGTAGACACGAAAAACGCACAAAGGTCGTTGGCCCCGTTGCGAGTGTCGCGGCTGTGAACGGCGCTGGGACGAAAGCCGGCGGCGTGCTGATGGTGATATCGCCGCAGCCACCACAGTCGAGCCAGCTTGTGATGTTTTCAGTGAAGATGTAGACTGTCTCTGTGAGGTCTGTCTGGACGGGTGGTGCCCAGAAGTAGGTCGATGTGCAGTTGTTCCCTTGGCTGGGACTGGATGATCCTGCGATTGTATGGGAGGTTGACGAGGTGAATGGGAGGGAGGGTAAAAAGATAGGTGCTGTGGAGAATGAGGTATCCGAGAATGACTGGAAGGATGATGTCAAAGGGGGCGAGAATGGAGAGAGACCCCACAGCAAGGACGGGGGTAGAGAAAATGAATGTAAGGAGGCAGCCTCGATGATGGTAGTCCTCACTATCTTCGTCACAGTGCCACCCGGAAGCGTCCTCGTTGTTGGCTCATGCCCACTCTCCGCGCCGTCTCCATGAATTTTGATCAATGTCCTAATCGTTTTCGTCACGATACTCCCCGGAATAGTCACTGTTTTTCGTTCACGCCCACCCTCCTCGTCATCCTTGCTATCCACCGGCGCAATCCTTAGTCTCTCCTCCGTCTGAGGAGTAAGATCGCTTGAAACAAGGAAGGGTGTAGCCGCGAAGGATCTCATAGCATCTGACAGACCAAAGTGCCAGAAGCAGAGGATGGAGAAGAGCGTGAAGCCAGCGATCATCATGAAGGTTGAGAAGGAGCGGGAGGAGTGCTTGGTCGTGACGTTATTGATGGAAATGTGTATTCGTTCTGGGTTCTGAGGCACATAGTTGGGTTCGATGACGGGCAATGTTTCTGGGTTCTCGGGCCAGGTGTCTGAATTATTAGCCAGAGTCTTCGAGTCGTCGTTCCAGGTGCTGGAGTGTCTTTTCATGCTTCTTTGTATCGTCTGTTGGAAGGGTGTTGGGTGGCTCTGAAATTTTATGCAAAGGAGGAAAAGGCAAAGGAAAGAAAGCATGGCGGCGGTAGACTTAGGGTTTTATATCTGCTGAGTGAGGTTCATGAAGTATGTTTGTGAGGGTGAGTGAGTAGGCTACTCTCTGCGTCTTACACACCGTGGATCACAGAAAGGTAGGTCTGGATTAACTCACCTGCTGCCAGGAAATGGGAAAACTTACAGGATCTTGATTCGAAGCACTGAGTCTATGTCATTTAGCTGCGTACGTGCAAACCTGCTGATTTACATTCTCGTGTCACACACTTCAGAAGGATACAAAACGGAGGTAGTCGAAAGTCATGCTTGTGTTGCAGTGGTAAGGATTGCATCATTCCTTGATATGAATCAAGATAGGGCTGTCGTTTAATGTGCCGCAGATGCAGAATACGGGTCGTTACGACTACGCATTCCCTGTATCAGAGATTCAAAATGCTAGGGATCACAGACGATGAAGAGTGTACGTGAAAACAAGACAATGGCCGCAGAAGAAGTCACATAGTTCTCAAGAGCTCGATTACTTCACGACAATCTTCATCTAATTTGTCTATACGATTGTAATAATTGGATATCTTAGTCTGTCTGTATCGTGCATGTCTGAATCTAAGACCTTGATGGACTTCTATAGAGTCTTCTGATGCCTCACCCGCCAACCTAGCTATTACTAAACAAGCCACCATCCAAGCAATTCACCTAATCCCTCAAGGCTGCGCATTATTACTCTTAGGCAACCAATCACCAATCAATCGTCAGAGTAAAAGTTGGCGTCGGAAGAGTCGAGAAAGCAGGCTCTGTGGCCACCTCTGTCAAGCCCAAGCTCTCTTCCTCAGGGAACCCATCTCCACTAGGAGTTGAGCACCGAAACTCTAGAAACCATGTTGGAAATTCCGCAAACCTAGCGGCCGTGATCTGTCCCACCTGCGCTTCAGTACTCGGGGTGATGGTGGTGATAGCGAGGTTCTCGCAACTGCCACAGTCGAGGAGGCTGGAAACGGTCTCAGTAGATGCGTATATTGTGGTTATGAGGTTGGTGCGGGGCGCATGAGTTGGTGCTGTGTATATATATGTTGTCGTGCACGCTCCTCTTTTGTTGTTGTCGGTAAGGGTTGGAGAGGTGGGCGAGGATGGCGGTGCTGATGATGATGGTGATGCTGCTGGAAGAGGTGTCGGGGTGGGGGACGCCTCCTGGGAAGAGTTCTCTGCTGGGGAAGTTTCCGCTACAGAAGAAGCAAATGAGGAGGAGGACGAAGAGGAGGATGCCGTCGAAAGGAGGACTGGCGATGAGTCTAAAGAGGGCGAGATCGTGATAAAAACAGTCTTTATCGAAGAAACGGTCGTCGTAATCAGACTAGTGATCGTCATCGAAGCGGTAGTAGTCGTCGATATTGTGACCGTTGCCGCATGGTTCGCACAGCCTGTTCCATCTTCCGGTACTCCCGTTAATCTCTTACTCTCCTCGCTCTTCTTCAGTTCCTCGGTGTATATACTATCAATAGGGATGAGCTCAAGCTCCCATTCGGAAGTCGTCACCCCTTTAGGAGGATTACTACTCGTAGTGATGTAAGGAAATGTCGGCGACGTTGTCAACGGGGAAAAGGCATCTGACACGCCGAAGTTGAATAAAAGGAGAAGAGAGAAGAATGTAATGAATACGACCATCATGACTTTCCCAAAGGATCGACGGGAATGCTTAGTTGTGATATTATTTATAGAGATGTTTATGCCGTCTTGGCGTCGAGGAGTTTGGTTGTACTCGTTGTCTGGCAAAGTATCGTAGTCGTCCGGTTGTTGTACAGTCCAAAGTTTAGAGAGGCGGTTCATACTAAGTATAGTGTGCCCGTTGATATTGCTGTTGCGATCCTAAAAGTATGATTTAAGGCGGGAAATGACCACCTGAGACGGAGAGACGGCTGGGTATATATATCCCAGCCCCAATCAAAGGATTCATTGTTCTTGAACCTAGGGAGGGTAAGTTAGTGATCTCCTCTCGATTACATCTATGGATCGTGGATCACGACGGGTAGGTAATCGAATCAGCGCAGGAATGGGATACTTATAGGCAGTTGGAGAGTCCTTGTCTTAAGAACCATTTTGGCAAACAAATCGGTTTGCAGAATGGGCCGCAGCGATGACACTATGTAGTACGTAGTGGGAGGCATCTTGACCTAATTAGGTGAATAGCAATGGAAATCGAGACCTGGTACACGCCGAGACTGTAGTTCGTTCCTATTCAGACGTTTTCTATACCCGGTGAATCACCCGTAAGCATCTTCCATCTTTGTTGCCGTTACATCTCCTGAATCTACGGGCCGTGACATAGCACGAAAGGGTGACGTGTAGAAAGAATCATAGAAACTGACTGATAATCTTCTACATGACCCCTCTGTGTTACATTCCTCGTGCTTTTAGGTGTCAGGGCAGCTCACCACCAAACTGCCTACTTCATAATCGTTCAGTCGTTACTCATCTAGACACTGATACATAGGGGACTTGCAATATACCCTTCTCTCGAATATACCCTCGAAACGCCAAATTGGAAGTTACGCTTCATCCTCACTGGTCAGTCCGTTCGCAAAGTCGCTACTTTCGCTGGAGCTGTCAACTCTGTTACCTTCGGCTATGATCCTCCTCTCTTCTGAATCCTACTCAGCAGGCGGGAAATATCTCCTAAATCAAGTCAGCAAATTTTCTCTTGATTGACTCTGGGGTTACCCACGGCAATGCGCCCTTGTACGCCGCTACAGCGGAATCCTCAAACACCACAAACACCACTCTGGTCAACTTCTTGCCGTCTTCCCCCTCGAGAAACGTTCTGACGGTATCGAGCGCCACCTTCGCAGCAGCCCTTATCGGATATCCATAAATGCCCGTACTAATCGCGCTGAATGCCACTGTATGGAGCTTGTTGTCTACCGCCACCTTCAAGCTCTCCACATAACAGCTCCGCAGCAACCTTTCACTCTCCGTAGGGTCATTGTAAATGGGCCCTACGGTATGAATGACGTGTTTCGCAGGAAGGTTATATCCAGCTGTGATTTTCGCGTGCCCAGTGCGACAGCCGTTCAGGGTGCGGCATTCGGAAACGAGCCCTGGGCCGGCGGCGCGGTGGATTGCGCCGTCCACGCCACCGCCGCCGAGGAGTGAGCTGTTGGCTGCGTTGACGATGGCATCGACGCGAAGTGTTGTGATATCGCCCTGGAGAAAACCAATTTGGGAGTTGATGCTCTGGGATGGAGGATAGACGGGTATGTTAGAAGACGGGGCGAGGTCGTTCGAGGAGTAGAGCTCGGAGACGGTAGGGATTTCAGCGAGGCTGAAAATATGTTTGGACGCCGCCCTTGCAGCTCGTGAAGGGAACATGTTTCGGTGTTTTCAGTTCATGCGAGATCGATGCGGGTGGTGACCGACGCGGCAGAGGTGGGGTTGAGGCTCGAGGTCTCGACTCGCGATCGATGGAGGATGGGCGATGAGATAGGACTTGGTGAATGGATGAGGGCGAGGTCTAGATAGAAGAAAGATTTCATGTGTCCTCGATCCTGAGGGTCAATGCGATTCCTTCCCTGGCGACTTTTTGAGATGACAATGGGAGGTTACAGTCTTCAGGTTATGGTGTTGTGCTGGGGTTCATGATGAGAGCCGCCCCGCGTTTCGACGAGACTAGTGAAGTAGCTCTTATCTTATCGGTTTCAAGACCTCTCTAAGGATTAGTCTAATAAAGGAGCCTCATCAGGTAGCGCTAAAATGCAATGCAAGCCCTGTCATGACTTCACAGATCGCCAAGGAGTGAACGAGCTTGACCGGGCAGCGCTAAAATTGCAATGAAGGCAAATTGCCCCCTTCTTTGGTCAATTTGCCCCCCCGATGCCATGGAGGGAAATTTCCCCCTTCTTTCGTCAATTCTCCCCCCCCCGATGCCATAGAGGGCCTTATTCTCCCTGTGCTTTATACCGCTTTTGGCTAAGACCATTTAACATAAGCTTAGAGTTGACACCTCCCTACCTCATGATTTTTTATGCAATATAAAGTATTAATTCCCTTTCAATATTAAGAGCTCTCTCTTAATAAATATTATATCTTAGCAACTATAAAACTATGAATATTAATTGAGCTTTAATATAATAAATAAATAAGGATATTATTAACATATATATATTTTGTAGGATGCTTCAGCACACGCTCGCTCACACACTCATAGACTCCACCAAGGAGAGAAATGAGGGTTTGCAAGGAGCAGGGATATCAGGGAAATTGAATAGATAGGCAAAATCAGCCCCAAATGATCAAAGGTCCGCTGCAAAGAGCAGTCAAATTGAGAGCGCAAAGTCCTCTAAAGTTGAGTCCTCTTAGGCTGCAAAGAGCTGCACTGTTGAGCTTGAATTCTATATTTGTCAGACGTACGAGCGACTAGAGGAGAGTGAGGAGATAGACAGGTGGTGGATCGTAGGGACTTCACTGCTAGATAGTAGGAAGGCCACAGTTAGGGTCCTGAATTGACTGTATTAATCTCTGTTCTTCCTAAAATCCATAAAGGACATCCTTCTTATAGCCGCGACCTCGCCAGTAGCTCGCCACGTGACCATTCTGGGCGTGCGCCCCTGACAATATTGAAAAATTGTCTTAAAGGATGCTTAATCCTTGCTAAATATCTAATTCAATGAGTTTCTTTTAATCTTCCTTAAACGAGTATTTTAATTGATCTAACTATATGCTCTCTTGCCTCGAGGTCCTTATGCTAGTTCTTCTGTCCCTAATATAATATATATATTAAAGGCATTTGCAATGAAGCTAGTTAGGCAAGAACGAGTAGGTAGGTATATTGAACTATCAAGACTAAAGCTTGCATTTCTTCCTAGGATCGATATGCAAGCAATTATTTAACGACCCTAGAGCGTAACCTTGATATCTTGCTAAGTAATGTGTTGGCAGTGGAGTTCGCACATGGTGATTGGTCCGTTTTCATAGTCTTCAAGTACCTAGGGATGCATTCATCCACACTAGAATGGAACAAGCAGACTTTCCCCTAACTTCACTCTTCCTTCTTGAAAATGTATTACTAAGTCGAATTATTTCTCAATGCACCCCTTTTCTTTTGTCTTTATGATTTTATGAACCATTTGATCAAATGCAGTCACGACAGAATTACACAACAGTTTTTGAGATTTGAGAGCCTAAGTTAGGCATTTTGAGAGTCTCAGTGGGATATAATGAGGCCCGTTCTGCGCCCCTGAATTCAGGGGCTAAACCTATCTTTGGCGGTGGTGTGTTTCCTCCCCCAAACAAAATGCGCTAGCTTATAGTAAGTAGAGTGCTAATTCATAGTGAGCAATGCGCCAGCTTATAGTGGGTAGAGCGCTGGCTTTTATAGGGCGCTTAAGTAAACCACTGTATAAAGATGCAATTTTTCAGGAAAGAGGCATATTACCTCTATTTATTAAGACTCTACTTAATAAATAGAGTATCTTTACTATTGACCCACTTCTCTAGTCTAAAAGTGGTTAAACACAGGGAGGATAAGGAACCGGCATAGGGAGAATAAGGCCCCCCAATGCCATCAACAACGATATGATTGGGCGAGTCAACCACTTACCATTGTGCCTGTGGCCAGAGGCTTGGAGGATCAGTCATGTGAAATTGGCTATGAGCGGGCAGAGCGAAAATTACAATGCACCTTTCATCGTAAAACGGGGCGAATTGACCAATCGTCGTTGCGCCTGCGGCTGGAGGCTGGCCACGGAAGTCACGCCGTGGGATTGTTCGATGGGGAGCCAGTGCTAAAATTGCAATGAAAATATGTGCATGGTGAGAAAGGATGTGTCTCCTGTAAAAGACTGCCAACGTTATGATTGGGCGAGCCAAGCGATGCCCATTCCGTCTGCGGCCACATGCGGAAATTGGCGATGAGCGGGCAGCGTTAAAATAGCAATGGAATATCTTTACATGAACTCCATTTTAAAGACAACCGCCAAAGGATTGCATACAATGCAACCAGAGCGAACCGTAATGGAACGGGGGATCAACTACTAGAGCTGATTCCTTGCTAGCAACGCAAAATGCCTTTTAAATATACTACCTATGAGTATAAGGTATTTGAAGTGCATGCATAGTTCTATTTATGACGATTTGGGATATAAGAATCATCGTGTCAACTTCAGGAGTCTATTATAGTAACTGTTCTCAGTTCCAAAATGTCATACCCAACGGCTTGTCCTCCGCGGTAGGCAGTACAACCGTTGGCTCGTTGCACCTGCAACAGGAGGCTGGGAAGTCACGTGGGATGGGCAATGGGCAGAGAGCGCTAATATTGCAATGAATCGCAAGGCATACTGGAAGGCTCTCCTGTCGGTCAGAGTTGAGTGTGAAAGGCAGCGCGACAGGGAAGCGCTAAAGCTGCAATGTAGCCCTCTAGGTGGAGTATAGTACAATGGAACAACTCAACTTACAACCTAGGCCAACCATATGTACAGCTAAAGGTTCTGTAGATAAACTCATGCGATATCGACGATGAGGGGGTAGAGCTAATAGATTTGCAAAGGATGAAACCTTACGCCCGACCAACCGTCGTTGCGCCTGCTGCACCTGCGACTGGAGGCTGAGCATGGAGTTTGACCAAGCAATGCTAAAATTGCAATGAACGCTTAAACCCTCGTCTTTGATTGGAACAGCTTGACTGCCCCGTGAACCACTGCCCGGGGAGCGCTAAAATTGCAATGAACGCTTAAACCCTCGTTTTTGATTGGAACAGCTTGACTGCCCCGTGAACCACTGCCCGGGGAGCGCTAAAATTGCAATGGATCTTGGATGGAAGCAATTTAAGTAGGTTTGCTGCCCAACCATGAAACTTTATTCCCCTTTCATAGGCCGTCAAGGATTGAACGAGCTCGACCGGGCAGCGCTAAGATTGCAATGGCATAAGCCGATCTTGCCAACCACGTGTACAGCCAAAGGCTTGGCAGCCAAGTCATGCGAAATCGACGACGACTGAGCAGTTCATTCCCTGCGAGACGGCGTAAAACTTGAATGAGCTTCGACTGGGCCGCGAGCTTGACGGGGCAGCGTTGAAATTGCAACGAAAACACAACAGGACCAAGCGGGAGAATGCTCTCTGATTGTCTCGTGCTGCCTAGAACAATGCATCGCGGAGTGTTGATAAATCGGCTCACCGCCATATCAAATGTACCATATAGACAAGCAGGGCTCTTTCAATCTATCAATATCATGCCACGGGGTGTTCTATCCAACACCCCCATGATACGAATGAACTATCAAATAAAATTGCACTGAAGATCACACTGCAATGAAGGTGATGAGGTATCCACAAGAGTTACTTCAATTGACTAGCATATAAAACTTGAATCAAGCGGAATTTCCAAACTTCGACAAGCTCAATACTACGAAGTCTATACAAACAATTTCACTTGATTAAAGAACGACTCCGACTCGACCAAGGAATAAACTATCCCGTACAAAGAGATATTCAACGCAACTTACCTTTTGACCTTGATCTTCTTCAACAGCCTCCCAAAAATCCCCCTTGTCTCCTCTTTATCAGCATTGACGACCGACAACTTCCTCTTGAGGCCCATTTCGGAACCACTCTCCACTCCTGATTCAACATCCGTCACCACCGCACTCGAACCTTCAGATTCCACGGCCGTAGACTGACTGCTCTCACGAAGGAGTCGAATCCCCTCCGTAAGAGAATCCTCGTCGTCAGACGAGTCCGACTCCACAACTGCGCGAGCCATGAAGACCTGCCCCCCGTCGGTCATCTCCTCGTCCTCATCGGTCTGCTCCTGCGGTGTTCCCGGCGTCTGGGGTGTGAGTGACCGTCGTTGCCGCTCCCACCCTTTCTCTACGTCACCTAGCTTGCCTTTGCCCTGCCTGGGTCTGCTGGGCGGTGGCTTCCGATGCGGCTGCTGTGAGCCTGAAGTAGGCAGTGTGTCTGAGAGCTGAGTTGCTGCGACGTTCAGCAGATCCTTGGTGATGGTCTCACGGATAGCGTATGGATGAGGCATCAATCCCGTCACCGGGCCAGGAGGCGTAGCTTTACCGCCAAAAGGCTGGTGAATATTGGCTGCCAGCTGAGAAGAACTCTGCGCTTGCCAGGGTGGCGGCGTGCTACCTGGGGTCGATGGTGTAGAGAAACGGCTCGGGGATGAAGCGTACGAAGAGAACGCGTTGGAATCCATCCTCACAGGAGTAGAGGCCCTTGGACTAGCCGGGTTGCTTGTCTCGCCGAACCGAACGGCATCAGTCTTTAGATTCGAGGGAATCTTGAGGCCGCTTAACGGATGAGGCTGGTTGTGTACCTGAGGATCCGTGACTTGAGGCTTAATACTCGGTGCCTTGCCATCTTGGGCCTCCGCTGTCCTTTGAAGTGAACCCTTCTTCGACTTGGGGGCCTTCTGGCTCTTCTTCGCCGTCGCCGCCGCAGCGTTCTCCTTAGCTTGTGCAGCAGCACGCTCAACCTTCCTGGCCTCCTCGACCTGTTTCTCCTTCTGCAGCCGTGTCGTAAGGTCTTTTACACCCTTCGTGTTGAAGATGGCATTCAGTTCCGTGCCGGGCTTCTCCTTCTCCACCCCATCATCCAGGAGACCCGCCCATAGCTGCGCAAGGGCTTGCTCATCTTTCTCGCCGAAATTGTCCGGAGGAAGGACGATTTTGTAGGATCCTAGATTCAGAGAGTCCTGGAACCGCTTCTTGAACTCCTTCATCTCAATAAGATCCTTGCCAGTGAGGCTCAACATCTCCTTCTTCGCTAAGAAGAACCATCGCTCGCGGGGCTTGCGCCGGGATTTGCGTAGCATCGGTACTGTAACCAGCGCGTCACGCCAGTTTGAGATGACACTGCTGCTGTCTTTGCTGATGATCTGGTACAGGTTCCAATACCACTGGATATAAGTCCTCATCCTCCCATTCCATTCATTCTGCCACATGGGCAGAGAGTCTGCGACAGGACCCAGTTTGTTGATTATGAACTTGAGGCCATCGATAAGCCTGCCGACTCTCGTTTTCCAGAATTTATGGTGGTTAGGAACAGCGGCCATGTAATGTGGCCAGAATTCGGGTGCCAAGTCATAGAGCTCACAGATCATAGTCTCATGTTGCCTCATCTCTTCGTCCAGATGATGTGCAAAGTCCATTAGTTTCCGCACCATGCGCCGCTCGTACTCGTCATTGTTAATTCTGACCTCTCTGTCAAAAGTCTCCAGTGACCCATCCCAACATTTAAACGATTGGGAATCAGGAAACGTCGTGTCTTTATTTCGCGACCCGAAGAACGCATTCTCCCAAGCGCTATGTTCCTGCTTGACTGCGGCCTCCCTTTGGGCAGGCGAAAGTGTTGCGTTTCCAATAGCGACTGCCGCACGGAATTCATAGATCATTAAGCATAGAGACCTAACAGACGCCAGATATTTCTGTTCTGTGTCTGGCCAGGTCTGCATATCCCTTACGAAACGCTGGGCCATTATGTCGAATTGACAGCTCTCCGTAACAATGATTCGGACATATGTGCTTAACGTCTGCAAACCCCGGGACTCCAGATCGGCGAGATAATTGTGAATCCACTGCCGGTCAGCAATCGACCCGAACTTACTTCCGAGAAACCTCTCGTAAAATCTGTGCCCGCTCTCTGGAGGGAACATCACCATACTTGGCTTTGGTGGAGGGTTCCTCATGGCAGCCATACCATACCTCGCCACCGCATTCTGCCAGAACTCTTTGCGAAAGTAGTTCTGGATTTGATCGATCCGGCGCCAAGAATGGAAGCACTCGTAGCGTGTCTTTGGGTCTGTTTGATTCGGAGGATTGTTGCCATGGCCGTCGGGAAACTTCGCGTGGGCTACTACACAAGGGAAGTCTGCCAAGAGTTTCGGCCCTCCGTAAAACTGGTAGGCGGAACCTATGGGCCATGTACCACCTCCTAAGACCTACATACATAACATTAGCCTAGCTCTTTAGAAACAAGGAACGGACTTACATGGGTTTCGTAGGCATGGCCGACCTCTGAGACCGGGTCATCCTCAAAATAAGGCTCTTCCCCTAAGAAGCCTATCGGACAGAGTTGATTGAACAAATTATTGCAGCACATGATGGCATATGGATCGGTTATACCATATGCTGCTGGATTCTTAAGCCACTTGTAGTGAGCAGCACTCCAAGCATGCTGTAATAGCATATGTAAGCTTGACCTCCGTCTTGCCTTGTCGTTCAACACAAGGAACTCGACTTACCATGAACTCATGAACTATAGTCGTAGCGATGACAAAACTTGTCATCATCTTCTCGCTTTTACTGAAACCTTTGACCAGGAGAGGCCACACCAAATCCGCGGCGATCATGATCCGGATCGGGGCTTGGACAAAGAATAGTGAGGCAATCGATGTCACTCCTACACTGCAGTCCTTTGAGAAGTCGCCATCTTGGGTAGAATGATGCGCGCTGCTGATTCTCATTTCTGTACTCCTAAGTAAGACTTCCCAGGTCAGCCTTAAAGGGTTAAGACCGGGAACCTTCCTTAGCTCCTCGGCGGCTTTCAACCAATTCCCACTAATCATGTCGATTTGGCGACTGAACTTGAGCCTTGGATAGTTGATCTTCTCATCCTGGGGCCTGGGGTCTAGCGATGGGTCAACGAAAGACCTATTAGTGATGTCTCCCACGGCGAGCAGGAAGGGATCGTGGGCCTGCAGAAGCCGCGTGGCTAATTGAAGAGCAGGTTGCAACGCTTCCCATACCCGATCATTCTTCTGATTATCTGGGATTAGCTAGTACGGGCTTTGGGTGCATATGAGGACTTACTCGAGGGTCGAACTCAGCCCGCTCGCCATCAATGTCGTAGAGTATGCGAGGATATTTCTTTTCAGACCCATCCCACCTAGTGTCGGTCCATCTATCTCGCTCAAGTAGCCTTCACCGTTTAGCAAATACAACGCCATATCGGTTGGAGGGGACCTACGGGTACAAGGGGCCGTCAAGATCGCACATCGCGTCACCCATTGTGAAGTGGTTATTAGCCATGAGCTACATCTCGCATTAGCTCAAGTAGAGAAACTGGAAGCGAGTGAACCAACCTCATCCATGGTTAGATTTCCGAATAAGATCCCTTGCCAGTATTCGTCGACAAGGAGTTCCTGATACGCCAACATATGTGCCTGCTCCAATTGATCCATGCTCTTCAAATGTGGTTTTTCTGAAGCCATGAACTCTTCCACAGACATGCCCTTTGCTTTTGCAGTCTCACCAAGCCGGTCAAAAAGTTGCTTTCCAGTTGCGATATCGCCACCGAAAAGGAGATCGCCGAAGAGGAAACGACTGTCGGATCGAGTGGGAGAGGTGCGTGAGCGCCCATCAGAACGACCAGGGAATACTCCAAATCGCTGGGCATGTTGAGTAGGGTTGGTTAATTGATCTCTTGCCAACAGAGCCGGCCTCACTCGATCAACCAAACCATTTTTTATGGGCCATTCCGACCTCATGCGGACCGGGCCGTCGTCTTTCCATTCAGGATCCATCCATACTGGCACATAATGAACGTATTTAAAGCTACCTTCTTCGACTTTTTTGGGCGGAGTATAGGTTTTCAAGTTGGCTTCCTGCAGGTTTGTATGAGGGTTAAATTTCAGGCCGCCAGGGTTGTCGCCGATTTGTGCTGGCAAGATCTTGGGAGTAGGTAGAGGATTGTAATCTGAATCATCGTCGGAATCCAACGGCTCAGATACTAGATCAGGTACCACTGGAGAGGTAGGACGGGCACGCGACATGATTGGAAAATTGTACAGAAAGTCCTAACGGTTAGGATGAATTCGAAAAGAGAGAATGAAAGAAGAACTGGCACAGAGCTCTGTAAGACTCTTTAGCAGGGGGAATCAACATATATTGAGCTGTCAAGGCATCAAGCGCAACTCCCGTTATTCCTTTCTTCGGGGCACAACAAAGGGTATGTGCCGCAAGGGCCGCAGCCATCCTCGTGCAGGACCTCGGGGAGGTGTCAAAATAGGAATTGTTGGTGTACTTTGAAGGTCACAAAGAAAGACAATAGAGCATAGAGTGGCCAATAACCGTCTCGGAGACTAAGAGCGCTCGCCAAGGTCCTGGGAAACAGGTCAAGTGAAAGTCTCGTTAAGGTGCACATCAGTCATGCGAAAAGGGCTTGATAATAATTTGTTAACGTACGGTCTTAGCAGCCAGATGCTTACTCCGTGATAGCATTAGTGACGGATGTCATCCAGCCATGTTCCGATGACCACTTGGCAGAGATACATTAGCGAACAAAGACCTTGGGAGCAGGTCGGGTTCAAGATGAAGTTGCTACACAAAACAAAGTTTCAGGAAAGGGAGGCCCAGAAAGAATTGGACGTAATTCGGAAGCCACGCCCTTCCACCAGGTGAGAACTAAGCCCAGGAGCAATTGAGAACTGTGGGCACGGCCGTCAAACCTCGATCTGTAGTCGCCGTGTTGCTGCTAGGGCGGCATGCGCGACATCCGACTGTCGGTGAGCCGCCGGGGCCTGGACCTGGGCCTGGCGACTCTGGGGCCCCGCGATATAAATCGATAGAAGATGGAGATAGCGGGGAGGTGAATCTTTGATTTCTAGCCGGCCGTTTCAATGTCGACATGAGATAAGAAGTACTCGTACTATGTACTTGGCTTATCCTGCAGAGAGGGTCCGCATGAAGCCTTGTAACTCGGTATCAGGAGTTCGCCCACGCACATGTCTGCATTATCATATCTGCAGGGAACGTTGTGCACTGGCTGTGCTGGGCATCCATGGTGAGCAGGGCCACTAAAATAGATATGCCGTACCAACGTGGCTGAGGGGCTGGTCTGGAATGGCAGAATCTGGTCCATAAGCCGGTCCCCACCATCACCAACAAAGGGCAACGGTCTCCGTGATTGGATGCGAGATAAATGGGGGACAAGCTTGGTTGCGCCGGGAGGCCCATGGTTTTTCTAGTGAGACGAGACAGCACAAGGGATATCTGGATCGCTGTAAGCGAAGCTGATGGAGGTGGAGATTATGAGGAGAAGAACAGGGCAAGAAAAAGCATGCATGTGCAGGACACATAGTAGACAGGCACCCTCAGGCATCAAATCATCCGTATCGGGTATCATCGAATTGGAGCGCAAGAAGGTACCAACCCACCTCAGCATGAGATTAAATGATCTACTCTAAAGGTATTGGAACTAGGCAAGCCATAAGGAAATGCCTGATCATACTTAACACGCCGAATATGAACCAAGTATGCTCTTTCCTTGATCGAATAACAAAATCATGCAGTGAGACCATCAGGGAATCTGACTGTAATAAGCAACTGTCCTTATTACTGGATCACAGGATTTGAACATTTGTAGATAATTCCGTCGTAAGTCGCCATGGCGACGGCAAGAGTGGATAAGAGCTGGCGAGGATATATTTCGGAATTTGCGGGAAAAGTAAATATTGAGATGAGAACCTGGTTTCAAAGGTGTCCAGTGCTTTACTTCAATAAGCCATGGGCTCCAATACCCGAGATCGTCCGTGTCAAGTTTGAAACCTGTTAATTAAGCCCGGATATTCTAGGAAGCTGAGGGAAGTCCCCAGATTCTGCTGTATGATCCCGGGAGACTAGCTCCGGTATCATGGAAAAAGGCTCGATGGACACTATGAATATGAAACTCTAAGATATCTCCGACGGCAACAAGCTCGACTGTCAAAAGCCCGATCCTTTTAACTTCATGTGCAGGCAATGCAGGCAACACATGTCATCAGCTTGGGCTGGCTGAATAAATCTTGATTCGCATCTCCGAAAGCCAATGTCCTGGCATCCTGCAGCATCTATTCGTTGCATGGGTCTCGACAAGGGTTCCTCACCGCCTTCCAGTTCTTCCATATCAGGCTTAGTGCCTCGCTGATAAACTCGATAAGCCTGAGTCGCAGGGACTTGCAGGGACTCGCAGGGGGGGCGCAACTCGGCCAGCTGCCGCTCCCAGATGGAGGGGCAGTCCGCTGAAGCCGCTGCACCCAGCACTTCCAGGGCCTCCCCAGCCAGAAATTTTGGTGAGCGGCGGTTTTTTTTGCCTCTGACGGCCGGTACGTACCCCGCTAGAGTTTATCAACCTAGCGCCACCCCCCAGTAAGGTTGAGCAAAAAAAAAAAACTTGTGGACACGCACTCGGCGAGGCGAGGCACATATTAAAAGTTGTCCAGCCCAAAGATTTTCCCACCTTTTCTTCCCTCTTCCTCCATCTCCTCCCTTTCTCTCCATCTTCTCTTCTTCATCTTCAGTCCCTTGGTCGTCCTCCTCCAGACGAACCTTTCGACACTTCCTCCTCCTCCTCCCACAATCGCGAGTTTGTTTATTGGATTCATTTCCAACTGAACGACCCCGCCTCCTCCAACAGAAAATACAGAAAATTGTAGTGCCTCGAAAGAGCAGAGTCGACCCCCCCATCGTCTCTGTAGGCCTCACGATAAAAGAGATTCACTTCTCTCGATAGACGTTGGACAATATCCTCTTGGACTTTGGTTCCCTCGTCGCTATAGACCCGACCCGTCATCCTCCTCCATCTCACCTAATACCATCAAAAACCGCCATCATGCCTACCGAGAACGCTCAGTCGATCAAGGTTCTGGACGAGCTCTTCCAGAAGCTCACCGTGTCCAAGGATTCCTCTGATATCAAGGAGTCTGCCAACGAGCTTGCTGGCTTTATCAACGGCCGCATTGAAGATCAGGCTGTCCCCACCAAGTAAGTTTTATCCCAGCCCCCGAATCGTACTTGTTTTGGAAGCGCTTGCGCATAAGCTCTTTGCTTTCACATGTACAAATCCCCCCCAAAGAAAAAAAACTTTTTTTTCCGTTGCTGGCGGCGGCTCTTGGGCTGGGCGAGCGGGCGGTTCTCTTTTGGGCCAAATTTTACCCCTCCCCCTCCTATTGTGCCCCGCTGGTTTCGCAGGGGCTCATGGGCGCCAATCCCAACGCTGCAGCGCCCGCTTCAGCGCCCACAAAATTTTTCTCGTGGCAATTCCCGGGCTAACGCGTGTTATTTCCAGGATCATCGAAGGTCTCCAGAAGCAGCTGGCTAGCAAGAAGGACGCCCTCGCCCGCGAGAAGGCTGCCATTGCCATCCAGGCCATTGCCTCGCACTCTGAGGTTTCTGCCTCTGTCGAGCCCTACCTCGTTGTTCTTCTCCCCGCTGTCTTGTCCGCCGTCGGCGACAAGATCACCGCTGTTAAGAATGCCGCCTCCGGTGCCGTTCTGGCCATCGCTGGCGCTATCAACGCCAACGCCGTCAAGGCCGCCCTCCCCCCCATCATGGAGTCCGTCCGAAATGCCCAGAAGTGGCCTGAAAAGATGATCGCTCTCGACTTCATCGATGCTCTCATCAAGAGCTGCCCCGCCCAGCTTGCCTACCGTGTCCCTGAGCTGATTCCCGTCATCTCCGAGTCCATGTGGGATACCAAGAAGGAAGTCAAGGAGCGCGCCTACAAGACGATGGAGCAGCTTTGCCAGCTCATTGTCAACCGAGATATTGAGCGCTTCATTCCCGAGCTCATCAAGTGTATCGCCAAGCCCGAGAACGTCCCCGAGACCGTTCACTTGCTCGGTGCCACCACTTTCGTCACTGAGGTTCAGGAGCCTACCCTCGCCCTCATGGTCCCTCTTCTGGATCGTGGTCTGGCTGAGCGTGACACCGGAATCAAGCGAAAGGCCGCCGTCATTGTCGACAACATGTGCAAGCTCGTCGATGACCCCAACATTGTCGCTCCTTTCTTGCCCAAGATGATGCCCGGTCTGCAGAAGAACTACGACAACCTGGCTGATCCCGAGGCCCGTGAGAAGACCAAGCAGGCTCTTGACACCCTCAACCGTGTCGGTAACATCAAGGATGGTGTCATCCCTGAGGCTCGCCACGACGGTGCCGTCAACGTCATCCTTCCCAAGTTGAAGGACGTGGTCTCCCCCAAGTTTGGCAACCACTTCGAGAAGATGGGTCCCGTCGCTGAGTACATTGCTGCTCTTGCCGGTCAGCTCGTCGACGAGAAGGAGTCTGAGCCCACCATCTGGGTTGACAACCTCAAGCCCTACGTCGCTGTCATCACTGGCATCGACAGTGCCGAGTCCATCGTCGAGTCTCTTCGCAAGCGTGCCCTTCCTGGTGCCGCCGAGGAGGCCGAGGTCGAGCCCGATGAGGAGGAGGGTGAGGATCTGTGCAACTGCACCTTCTCCCTCGCCTACGGTGCCAAGATTCTTCTCAACCAGACCCATCTCCGCCTCAAGCGTGGTCAGCGTTACGGTCTCTGCGGTCCCAACGGTTCCGGAAAGTCCACCCTCATGCGCGCCATCAACAACGAGCAGGTTGAGGGTTTCCCCAAGCAGAGCGAGGTCAAGACCGTCTTCGTCGAGCACGACCTGGACTCCGCCGATACTGAGATGACCACCATCGACTGGACCATGAAGAAGCTGGCCGAGGCCGGTGTCACCACCAGCCTGGCTGATGTCGAGAAGCAGCTCTCTGAGTTCGGCTTCAATGAGCAGATGATCAAGGGTGAGATTACCGCCCTTTCCGGTGGTTGGAAGATGAAGCTGGCCCTGTGCCGTGCCGTCTTTGAGGCTCCCGATATTCTGCTCCTCGATGAGCCTACCAACCATTTGGATGTGAAGAACGTCAGGTGGCTCGAGGAGTACCTCCAGAACTCCCCTTGCACCTCCATCATCGTCTCCCACGACTCTACCTTCCTCGACAACGTGTGCCAGCACATTGTCCACTACGAGCGCTTCAAGCTCAAGCGCTACAGGGGTAACCTCAAGGAGTTCGTCAAGCGCGTGCCCTCCGCCCGATCCTACTACGAGCTTGGTGCCTCCGAGATCGAGTTCAGCTTCCCTGAGCCCGGTTTCCTCGAGGGTGTCAAGACCAAGGCCAAGGCCATCCTCCGTGCCACCAAGATGTCCTTCCAGTACCCCGGTACCTCCAAGCCCCAGATCTCCGACATCAGCTTCCAGTGCTCTCTTGGTTCGCGTATTGCTGTCATTGGTCCCAACGGTGCCGGCAAGTCTACTCTGATCAACGTCCTCACTGGTGAGCTCATCCCTACCGAGGGTGAGATTTACCAGCACGAGAACATCCGTATCGCCTACATCAAGCAGCACGCTTTCGCTCATATCGATAACCACCTGGACAAGACTCCTTCCGAGTACATCCAGTGGCGATTCCAGACTGGTGAGGATCGTGAGACCATGGACCGAGCCAACAAGATCATCACCGAGGCCGATGAGAAGGCCATGGACAAGGTCTTCCGTGTTGAGGGTTCTCAGCGACGTGTCATTGGCATTCACAGCCGAAGAAAGTTCAAGAACAGCTACGAGTACGAGTGCTCGTTCGCTCTTGGTGAGAACATTGGCATGAAGAATGAGCGATGGGTTCCCATGATGACTGCCGACAACGCCTGGTTGCCCCGAAACGAGCTTCTGGCTTCTCACCAGAAGATGGTTGCTGATGTCGATATGAAGGAGGCTCTTGCTTCTGGTCAGTTCCGACCTCTTGTCCGAAAGGAGATCGAGAGCCACTGCGCCAACTTCGGCCTCGATGCCGAGCTTGTCTCTCACTCTCGCATGCGTGGTCTGTCTGGTGGCCAGCGTGTCAAGACTGTCTTGGCTGCTTGCTCGTGGCAGCGACCTCACTTGATCGTTCTTGATGAGCCTACCAACTATCTCGATCGTGACTCTCTCGGTGCCCTTTCCAAGGCCCTGAAGAAGTTCGAGGGTGGTGTCATCATCATTACCCACTCTGCCGAGTTCACCAAGGACTTGACTGAGGAAGTCTGGGCTGTCATGGACGGTAAGATGACTCCCTCTGGCCACAACTGGGTCCAGGGACAGGGTGCTGGTCCTCGTCTCAAGGCTGGCGACGACGATGAGGAGGAGAAGTTTGACGCTATGGGCAACAAGATTGTCAGCACTAAGAAGAAGGCCAAGTTGAGCTCTTCCGAGGCACGAAAGAAGAAGAAGGGTAAGTTGCAGTACCTGTCCAGCTATTTCACGAAGCATAAGCTAACATCAACGCAGAGCGTATGGCCCGCCGAAAGCGTGGTGAGGAGGTCTTCAGCGATGAGGACGACCTGTAAACGAATCATACCCACACCTACTTATACGCACCACACGCCAACGACTACGACTTCTTCTGATGACCATACATACCATATTTCCTTTGTCTTGCGTTTGATCAAAAGTTAAAATGCGTTCTGGTAATGGATTGCACGCTGGAGACCCCGATAGAGATGGGCCCACTCTGTTAGACTATCACCTAAGTGGAATAAGGATCGTGATACGATTGGGATTGGAGGATCCCGCACGTATTGGTCTTTGATTTTAAGGTGGACATGGAGGCAGGCAATAGATAGAGCCAATAGACTTCAATCAAGATGACTTGTTCCGTGTCGTGATGTCTGAGTAATGATGTGGTTTGTGGTTACGATGTCATGTTGTTCGATGCAAGGCATCTGCGAAACCTTTGGCTCTAAGTTACAATTTCACACCAGATGCAAGATCTAAGGGCGAGACGAGCTTTGAAAAAAGCATCCCTTTCTTTCAGAGACCCTTTGGATTAGCGGCTACGTTCCCCTTCACAACTAGAAATAACTTTCTGTCATTGAGTACGGACAAAGTCCCAGCGAGTAGGTTCTACAATTCAGTAAAAACACCATCGACAACTTCTACACGTAGAATTCATCCCCAATATGTGATTTTCATGCCTGTCAATAACTTCGCCTGCATGAACACCCAAAGCTTTGCTTGATCTTCTGGAAGTAGGTGAAAAATGGTATTCTTGTAACTCGTTTTAGGGTAGGTCGTAAGGGTGTTGGTCCAATGGCTCTGTCACACTTGGAAGACCTTTGCATCTTACAGAGTATCTAGTCGGAAACCTCGGTACGAGACGAACGTAGCTTCCAAAATCAGCACCCATCCTTTGTTGATCTCTTTCTTCACTGGCATTCTGTCTCTGAAGATGCACATAGGTGCTGCAAAAAATCCATAGGTCACGTGCACAGCACACACTCATCACGTTGCCGAATATCCACGGCAAAAATCAAGAACCGACCAACTCTTCTTCACTGCAAGAGGTAGAAGATGCCAAAAAAGAAAATGATGAGACTGGGACTCGAACCCAGGAGGATTGCTCCATCAGGAATTATAGGTTGTTAAGGTGACCTTAACCTGACGCCATAACCAACTCGGCCATCTCACCATATGCCAGTTAGGGCTTGGATGGTGTGGGTGAGGGATATAGTGGCATATGAAGCTGGAGCGACTCTCCCGCCACGACGGAGGAGGTTCTCGTCGTGGCATATCGTTTTGAAGGCTTCTTGAGAGTTGGAGCAATGACTTTGTAGCCGGGTTGTTAAGTATGGAGGGTTTAAACTCATTCTAAAGCTTCACATGGACGAATACACACACCCAACACTCACGGGATCACTAGTATGTGAGCTGGAATGGAAGAACAGGGGACAAGGATCCCGTGTGATGTTGGTGACTTCTATCCTCGTTCGGCCTCTGTCCTTAACATGATCGGCGTGGTGTTTAGATTTGCTTCATGCGTTTGGGTTCTACTACTTCCTCGCGCTCTATTCTTGGCACTCTATGTCCTGTTAACACTCATTGTCCTCTCCCGCGTCCGTTGCATTACATATCAGAGAAATTATATTTTAAAAGCTCTACATCGTCTGTACAACATCGAGGCCGGAGAATAGGTGATGAGATCACTTAGTTGGCGTCCTCTTTGCCATTGATCGGGGGAGGAAAGCCGACTCTGATGGACTAGACAGATATCGACGCCGGCCCGCCGCCTCTATCACCAAGGGTCGAACAATTCGGCCTTCACCGCCATCTCCTGATATTTTGCGGCTCGAACCCCATGCAAACTGCGGTGCGAGGGCGGCTAGTTTAAGCACCTCCTGGAGTAGATCCCCCAAACCAAATAGACATGTCAAGCAAAAGCAGTTCAAAGCCTGCTGAGTATATGATCTCTTCGCAAGCAAGCGTCTATAGACGTTCATATTTCAGGACCCTCGGACTTGCACAGCGCAGCTCTTCGAATAGGTCGCCCCTTACGCACCGCCGGAGGATGCTTAGATATGGGTTGACGACTAGATTAGAGGCTAGCAGATTGAAGTGCCAAAGGCGGGTTTAACAAAATATTTGTGAGGATGTAAGACTTAATGACGAGATTGGAGCCCATCCAGCTTAAGGAACAGAGGAGAGTAAATAGAAAGAAGAGAGACATCAATGACTTTCAACGGAGAAACAGGCCTGTATGTTTCAACTGGACGGACTTTTCTGACCCTATATGCTCCTAATCTTCTGGGCGGAGCGGTTGAGGATGATAGAAACCCGATGACTGCGTTCGATGAGAAAGATTAGATCGATCGAGCTCGGCGGAAAATATAGGCGCTCTGACGAAGGCTGACCATGGATAGCCAGGTTCAAGCGGTAGAAACAAAAAAAAACCTACCCCAAGCAATGATATTTTCCGACTAGACTTGACCAATGCTAATAAGCAATGCTACAGGCCGATTGGTGATGTAGCAATTACCATCTGCTGGTCATTTTTCGGCAATGTGAGCGATCCACGCCTGGGTGATATCAACAAGGAGGGACTTGCTGAACCAGTTTCTGCGTGGGCTCGTCGAACGTGGAGCATATCCGACAGTTACTAGAGAATAGTTTGTGAATGGAGAATTCATGGCGACCACCATGGCCGCGAACATGGTCAGCTAGGAGCTTCCATTTGATGACATGTATCTTGCTGAATGATTAGCGAGCATGGCGCCGAACCAGTTTCGATTCTCGGAGAGTAATGTATTAATGGCATCACCAAAGGCCATTACGAGTAGCAATTTGACCTCCGGAATCCGATTAGTCCATTCAAAATTACTATTCAACACTCTATTCTGATTATCGTAGATATTTGGTTAAGAAGGAGCCATCAACCTCCTATCTCCCCTCGATAATGCCGTATTTGGTAATGGAGTCGACTAGGCATTTCGCTACGGCTTTACTCAATTGCTAGGGCAAAGTAACTCTGTGATTCTACCTAGAAGCTGCTCGGTGATTATGGCATCCCTTGGAAGAATTCCTGCTAGGCTCGACACTCCGAGATGGATAAACTACCTTGATCTAGGATCTGGCCAGCCCAAGTACTCCGAGCTACACATGCGGATCAGCAAGTCAAGTTGAGTCGAAGCAGGCTCTCCTTAAATACCTACTGCTTGTCGTACCTGAGAGTATCGAATCGTCCGAGCGTTCGGTTGTCAACATACTGAATGAGGTCTTACTTCACAAAATGCAGGCTATTTTCCTAGCGAAAGACAGAATGGCGTAGCTGGATCAAAACTCAGTCCCGGAGAACAACGCAACGGACACTGAGGTAGTGGTATTGGGGTACGTACTGTAGATAGCAGGTTATGTGGTATATTATGCCCATCTCTTAGAGTTATATGTAACAACTACTCTCCGCATTTACCGGGCAAACCTTGAAGTATCTCTCTCCGTAGTCCGAATCTATCCTCTCCTTCCGCGTACATATGATAACACTCCGTCTCTCTACGGCGTCCCTCGCCGCCGACGAGCTCGAACACAAACCCTCAAATGTACAAAATCACTATATCTGCCACCGCCTACTTGAACAACCGGTTCAGCGACAAAGCCATCACGCAGACACTCTAGGTGAACCTTTGGAGTATTTTTCTACTGATCGAGAGGCTGACGCAGCCGACGAGGGTGGGAGAGCCTGAAGATTGGTGCTTGACGCTACGCAGAGTCGACGGTGCGTTGCCAAGGGGAAGAATGGGAAAGAGACCAAGAGGATTGATCGAAGGGAGTTGATGGTTTGTCATAGATCGGAAGGAGAGGTGGTATACGAATAGTGGGCGGCTATGGGATTGGATTTTAAGTCTCACGAATATGACCCTTCTACAAAGCATCTCAGCCTTTCCCTGTAATACTCTTGCTAGCCCTGGTGCAATCTGGCGCCCTTAAACCTGAGGCAAAACCCGGACGATTCCTTGGCGGCACAATCTGAACCCCAAAGTCGTAGCATGGATCGCTGAACGGGATGCCTCCGGTAAGCTGTGACATTGACAAATAAACATGTCTTTGATCTCATCGACAAGCTAAAGACGGGCATGCCAATGATAACACACCCAAGTCTTGAGGGAGCCGAAGTATGGTGAGTATTCAGTCTAGTGGTGAGCACATTGCTATCATATTCATCAGATTCCTTCCCCTCTTGAACTCGTTATCGACGCGACAGAAAAGCCTCCAGAATACTCCAAGACCCCAGATAAGACACCGCAACGTCTCCCCCAAGAACCCTCCTCCGCAAACACCCCCGCACCCAATCTTCGTTCTTATCACTCATCCAAACCCCGCATCCTGACCCCAGCCCAGTCACCGAGAGGATCTTGTGATTCAAGAATATCTGCGCCTCTAAAATTCGGTCCAGAACGTAGGGGAGAGTAAGGTTCCCGACTTGGCTACGAGTCTAGTGAGCATGGAGGCGGAGATGTGGAAATTGGATGCCAAGGATGGAGGGCACCGCTGTGAGGGTTCCTGTCTAGCCTGTGTATATACGCATGTGTGAGGAGATGGTACTCCCGTAGAGATAGATAAGAGATAAGCAGTGGTCAATTCGGAGAAGCCGTCACTAGGATACTGCTGGATTGTTAGCCAACACTCTCGATATTGTGTTCGATTCATTCTAGGATATCACTAAACTAGCGCAGTAGATCGCATGCCGCCTTCTAAATACCAAACCTCGATCTCTCCTCTACTGTACGTTATCTCCATGATCGTCCAGCCCTTCCCAGCCACAACACTGTCATCACCACGATGCGACATCGTACATGTCTCGTCATACTTCGCTCAACTCTAATCACCACATGCCAATTCATCTATTCACACGTGCCCCATCTACTCCATGCTATCCCCCGTGCCTTCTCCGTTCCGTCCCGTACCTCCCCCACCCCATCGCCGTCCCTCACCCCTCACTCCCGGCCCCACCTCCGACGACATGCCGCACAGTGTCAACATCCCCCCTCACACTCCTCCACACCTCTCCAATCTCTCTCCCCCAAAAAAATCCCCTTGATTCTCACCCTTAATTCTCACCCTCCACCATCCGCCTTCTCACGCACCTTCTAGAACCCCGTTTGCAGGCAGCCACAGAAGAGGGATCACCCACCCAATAGGACTCCCCGACGCAAGCTGCATGCAAACCTGCCGATCGCCCAGCCTTTGGGGGCAATTTGGCTGCACCTCAGGGCCAGGGTGTGGATTGGAAAGGTGGAGAGGGATATTGGAGGGTGACGGTTCATCGGCGATCGTGTGTCACCCCATGCCATGCCATGCCATGCCATGCGAGGCACGACCCCGACGATGCTTATCTCACTCTGTCGTTGCCATTTGAGGAGTTATTGAAATCAACATCCGAGTTATCGTACCGTGGGTGCAATCAGTGGCGCGCTATCCATCTCACGTCAATCACCGCGACAACATGACCACATGGCAAAAGTCTCACCATGAGGACGACCATTGCGGTAGCCATTCAATTAGATTTCACAGATAGGCGTCACAAGAAGCTTCAAGGTCATAAAAAAGTGCATCTTCGTATCTTGGGTATAATCTCCGCAACCAACTGACTACCTAGTCCCTCCCCCGTCATGTATGTCCAAGTCTTAAAGTCTTAACATGTATACAGCGAACCGAATATGCCGTGATTTCTATCTTTCTACTCCACAGATACCGTCTTACGGCGTCGAATACCGACCAGGCGACCCATCTCAGTCCAGAATCCGACGGCAGGAGTGGTGATGGTGGCCTCGTACGCATCAATAATGGGGCGCTCCCAGACCAAGTCAAGCTCATGAGGCTTGAGCCAGCGAGTCTTCTTGATAACCTTCCAGCCGACGAACAGGATGGGCACCACAATCTGCATGGTGTAGTTGGAGAAGAAGTTGGACACACTCCAGGGAGTGAAAGAGCTGTATCCGTAGAAGATGACGATGATGGTCTGGAAGAATAGAGCGATGTAGGCGCCGTATGGCTGGAAGTAGCCGTAGTAAGGCATCGTCTTGCGGTCAATGCCCTGGACCTGAGTTGCCCTATAGTAGTTGAGGAAGGTAATGTTCATGATGAGGTAGTCGATAAGACCACCAGCAGTCATGATGTTGACCAACCAGGTCAGCACCTTGGCCGAACCATTGCTCAGCTGCAGGAACGAGAGCATGGGGAAGATCATCACCACACAGAAGCAGTAGATGGGCACACCGTTGTTGGTGCACTTTCGGAGGAAGCGAGGCGCGCGACCCTCCAGAGCCAGAGAGTAGAGCGATCGAGTGGCACAGTACGTGTATGTGTTACCAGCCGAGAAGATAGATGTGAGCATGAGCGCGTTGACGATGTGAGGCAGAACGCTGATACCCATGTTCTCCATGGCAATGACATAGGGCGAGGCGCCAGCAGTGCCGGCAGCCGTACCGTCGCCGAAGTAGATATCATAGAGCTTGGGGTCGTTGTATGCAACCACAATACCGACGGCCATGGAGCCGCAGATAAAGAAGAAGCAGAATCGATAGTACACGGTCTTGAAGGCGGCGCGGATGTAGACACTAGGTCGCTTGGCCTCGGCAGCCACCATGGAAATATACTCGGGCCCGACAACGCAGAAGGATGCACTCCAGAGGGCGGCAAGGAAGCCCTCGAAGCGACCCAAGGCGCCCTTGGTATGGAATTCGGCAAACGATCCGGGATCTCGCCAGTGGGTGAATCCGTAGGCATCGTGCTGAGGGTTGCCTCCCACCATAGTGATGAAAGTGAACGAGAACAAGATGAGAATCAGGATCACTTTGCCGCCGGACAGCCAGAATTCGGCTTCGCCGTAACCACGGACAGCAAGGATATTCAGAGCACTACATTCACACAGACAAAGTTTAGCATGCGATCTTTTCTTTCACAAGGGGAGGGGAGGAGCAAATCCCAGTGACGCCGGCCTTGGGGATGGCAAATGAGCACGGCAACGGCACGTCAACGACAAAGAAAAGCGGGATTAGGCCTGGAGAGACTGGGTTCTTACGCATAGCAGACGATCACAGCGACACAGATTCCGGCCATTGGGCCAGGATCAGTGATTTTCTCGCTCCAGAAGGAGAGCACCAGGTTCAGAGCCGTAATCTCAAAGGGAATGAGCAAGGCCTCGTAGAAGAAGAAGTTCCAACCAGCAGCGAAACCGAGGGCATCGTCGACCCAGTGACCAGCGAGACGGATGAAACCACCCGAGACGGGCATGAAGGTGCTCATTTCGGCGATAGAATTGTTGACGAGGGCGAGGATGCCCGAGTAGAGGGTGTAGGCGAGGAACAAGCTGCCAGGACCGCCCTTGGCGAGACCACCACCGATACTGACGAACAGTGCAGTACCGATGGAACCACCGACAGCGATGAGCTGAATCTGTCGGTTGTTGAGGCGACGCTGAAGGCCGTCGGCATTGTCGCCTCCATGGCCAGGCCCGAGCTCTGGGCTACCTGGGGTCTCGGCGTACTTGGTGGTTTTCTCCTCGTCCGAAGCCATCTTGGCTGAGGTTGAAGGTGTAAATCGCGGGGTGAGATTGTCCGGAGGAGCTCTTCAGCTCAGGCTGTGTTGCGAAGTCGAATCGATGCGATCGAGTCGAGTTCAAAACAAGGTCAGATCAATCCAACGAAGCGAGCCAGCAAGCAATGAAGCAAGCTACAGCTGAATTGGAATTGAAGTGAAAGGGGAATGAAGGTGAGAGAAAAGGATAAACGACCGAGGGAGAGGTGGTCGTGGTGGGGGGGAGAATAAGGGACGAGACAGGAAGAGAAGGGAGGACGAAAAGATGTGCGACGTTGAGGATAATAAATAAAAATGTCGCGCATGGGGAGAGCAAGAAAAGAGGGAAGGAGTAGCCCAGTAAGTCTACCTTGACTCCTACCCAGTCTGTACACCTCCCATGTACATGGTGGAGGTACCTCTGCAATGTACCTTCCTCGCCCGAAGTCCTTCCCCCCTCCCCCCCCCCCAATCCTAGAATTCACACATGGGGAGTCGAGATGGGGAAAGGACGAATGCATGTTGGACGGAATCCAGGCGGACGGGCAGTCCGAGGTGGGGAAGCAGCTTACTTACTGACACATTTGTTGGTTCAATCGATTCATCCGAATGTTTTAGCTGATGCTAGAGTAGCAGCAAAGATGCGCCCAAATGTTGCCTCTCATGTACTGTACTGTACTGCCCATCTTCCCCAGCCATGGAAAGGTACAACGTAGCATGTACGAACTATGATGACTGCCTTCTCGCCTGGTTTCTGCTAACCTCTCAGGTCATGATTCGTACAGGGCATGGATTTGTGATTCGAACTAAAAGCAGTAGTGGGCTCAGAAAGAGTCGGAGTAAAGTCTTGGCGTGGTGTTCGTTTTCGGCGTTCGCTGTGTTGCGCCAGGCGGAAAGATAGGTCAGAAAGAGTATGGTGTTTGGGGTCTTATCTTACCCCAGACGCCTGTCTGCATTCAGTTGCTTGGCAATAATGTCTTGTTTGGTCTCAAACTAATAGTCTCGAGATAGAACGCCGTTTATTCACCTCGCCGGGCTCTCATTTTCCAGGCCTTTTCCAGTTTATCCTCCCGGACTCTAGCTTGACTTTTGGATTAGCAAGGCAAATTGATCTCCCCAGCGGAAGTCGTATTGGAGCTTGTAGTTGCTGGCCCTAACCCAGTCTGGGCTTGGCCCCTAACTTTGGGGGCTCCTAGCAGTGCCTGTGAAGTTCCAATGTCAGTGGCTGATTCCCCTGTTCAAAGGCACTGGATCCTGGCCACTCGCCCACCCAAGGGCCAGCCTAAGCCGACAATGGAGCGAGCCTCTTCGGGGGAAATCAATGAGAGGCGGTCTTGGCGCAGACGGGTGGAGTTGAGGGGAAACTGCAGTGGGTGTTCAGTGACCTCAGTCACTCCACAGGGGGGGCGAAGGCCTGAGGGTGCACTGAAGTGCCCTGTAAATGGCCCTATAACCTGGTGGGGGTTTCCCCCGCTGGAGGTGCCTTAGAGGGGTGCAGGCCAGCGCCCCTGGCTCCTCCACTCCTCCATCTCCAAGTTCCCCCCTCCAGCGACCAACCAAATCAACCGGGACAAGGGGCCGCGATGCTTGGGGAGACTGTTAGCGTAGGGCTCGAGTTGTTTGGAGTTTTGTCTCCCTGGATTAGAGGGCCCCTTGCACAAACCTGCATTGCCTACGGCGGTACACGAGCTTCGGGAGCCAAAGCTGAAGCAGAGAACCCTACGTCATGATGGAGCACCTGCCTATTCTGGACTGAGAAGGCGGAAGATATCCTGGGGGTTGATTGATCCTGGGATGCGACAATGCAACGATAAGTGCAGTATCGCAGTACGTACCTGGTCAGATGCTGCGGCGATACCAGTCCGTTGGTTATCATTCTTCAAGGATTGAGCCATGTTGGAATTTCGCCTCTTCACCCGTTTCGCTTTGTGTCGCGTGCTCTCCGATTAAGCTTGCCGCCGCCACAGTTGGGATGTCTGCGCCGCCGGAGAAATGACTGCGAGGCTCCAAAACAGCCCTCTCGACCCTCCTTCAGATGCGCTGCTCTGCCTTGCCTGACAATAGTCCTCTCTCCTCTTACTTCGTCCCACCTTTGCTGGGCCTGGCCAATCATCACTACAGCCGCACAGCATCCTTCGGGGAGACCTGGCCCAGCCGTGTTCATTCCCGCAGCCTTGGCGTCCTCCTACGTCATCACTCAAGGAGAGACCTACATGTACGATTGCATACATCCATAGGAACAATGCGCCTAGCACCCGCTCAATGTCAACATCAGGCCATGCACCGCTACTAACCAAGGCCAGCGACCAACTTGAAGTAGACCCAAGTCACACGCCAAGCACCCGCTGTTCTGTTGTGGTGGTGTGAAGCCATCCTACCGACTGCCCTTGGAGATCCCTGGGAGCCTCTTCCGCAGGGTACGCCCGAGCAACCCCTTCGCGTGAGAAAGTCAAATCTTTCCCCAAGTCAATTTCCGCAAAACTTCTCCAATTCGGGATGCCGTGCTATCGCTGGCGTCAACCATGCTGGAGGGCTAGAATCTCCCCTTGCGCCCTGTCGCTCGAGGTCCTTGTCGAGAGTTGCACTTCCATGGGCGGACAAACGGCATAGAGATCCGAGCGGGCGTCGAACGAAACCTCACGCTCATCACTGCACGAACGCAACGACCAAGTCGGCAAGGTGTGCTCAGGGCCGCTGAGCGTCGGAGCGGGCTGCCAATGGCAAGATGGGCCTAGGCGAAGGCGAGACAACCGGCGTCCTTCTCGAGAGATTTGGTCGGCAGCGGCGCGTGAACCCCGACGGGGCCCGGTGCGAGTGGACCGGTCACGTGAACGGCGTACCGTAAGACGGCATCCGAGAGGGAGCACGCTAATCGGGCATTTGCCCCATGGCTACGCCGGGTGGAGAGCGTAGCGTGCCCTTGATCCTGGTCCGTTTCCACGTTTTGGCGAAGTCGCTAATTAGCAGCGTCAGCTCAGGGTTCAGATTCCCGACCAGGCGTGCAGTTTTCCATTCGATCTTTTTTGTCCGGGCCAGGATCTTGCCGGGCTCCACTAGACGGAATTTTTCATCGTTTTGCTGATTGGTTGGATGCATTCGCCGTTGAGAACCCCGTTCCGGTCTCAGTTCACCTCCAGTCATTTACGGCCTGACCGTACGAATACGCCCGAAACTGAGTCGAGTCCTGAACTGTCCTGCTGCATTGTGATACTCGTGACTCGCGTTGTGTGGCAGTGAACACTCACGTGCTCGTACATGGCAGGGCCTGGCAGGGATCAGCGATCCTGAATGCCCAAGATCCTTCCATTTACCTTCCAGAACGGCGGCGCGTTTGACGATCTATGTGCCGACCCTCCATGTCAGCACGACCTAGATTGACGATGAAGGAGGAGTTAGTTGCAGGTCTGAACCTTCAGCTGAGGCCTCGGTACCATGCGGCTTGAGTCGCCCGGCCGGAGTGGCGCTGAGTATGTTGTGCCTCTTGATTTTGTCCGATTGAAGAACCACCAGTTCGCAAGTCTCGCTCGAGGCCCTTGGCCTCTGTTTCCAACGCCGCTAATGATCCCGCTAAAGATTCAGCTCTGCGATCCCATTGATTTCTGAGGCCTCTGCGGCTCCATCGCTCCATTCCAATGCATAGCGTGGGCGATGACAGGCAATAGGAAGGCAATAAAATAAAATACGGATATGTTAGGACGTTCCATGGACGTTGGCATTTGTCACGGGCTTGTGTCTCCGAAACGGTATTATTGGCCACTTACGGGCAGGTTTGGGATAATGACCCAAACCCCGTTCTGCTAACGGGCCCGACCCTGTCTGTACATCTACTACGTAGTAATAGCCTGTAGGATCCGAGATGGCCAACAGGGGCGTTTTTTACTCTTGAGACTGGGTGCAACGCGAATAAGCATTAGGCTCTGGCCCCGTCAGGGCCGATGGTGGTCTGGGCCGAGCCAGAGCGTGGGAAATCAACGTGATGAGAGGCGCCTTTTGACCTGGGCCATCAATAGTAAATACTGCAGAGGCTACAGTAGCCGTAGGCTTGTCTCAACCGTTCGGAACCGGACCGTGCATCATCGGACATTAGCCGCAGTTTCTCACTGTGCTAAACTACGGCGTAGTGAATATTGGGTCTCATCAGGCGATTATTGGTGGCTGATCCACAGTGAAAAACGTAGAATCGGGTCACTTACGAGCTTAGGTTGGTGGCTAAGGGGACGGTGGCACTGGTGGATTTGCCCAAATTTCAAGTGTCGCCTCAGTATCGCCTGAGGAAGGGGAAAATTTTTGTGAATCACGTCTGGAAGTGGAGGGAGAACTTGAGGCGAGAGTAGGGTCTCTTGCCTATCACGCTGTCCGGCGATCTTTCGTACGAGATGACAAGTTGTGGGATGGAAGTTGAGGAAATCCTTAGGTTAAGGTTTGAAACCTCAGGCTGACGGGAAATCTCATTGTGCGCTGATATTTTCCACCAGGAATCAAGCAGTCAACCTAGAAGGTAGTGACCTAATTGTGCCTTCCTTCGCTACCTTACCTGTTACCCCGCCCCCACCAAGATTATGATTGCCAGAGAGTGAAGAAATATTGGTCTTCGTCAACCTAGCAAACAACTAAACTACTGTACATGGCAACATCTCACACGACATCAGACGAACACTTAACTTCTTAGGCAACGACAAGGACAAGCCGAGACAAGAGACGGGACAAGCTGCGCTGACGGTGTGCCTCGCTGCAAGTCGTGGTCTTGTACAAGGCCATCCTTGGCCAGTAATCCCTTGGTTCCTGCAAGGTTGGTAAACGGGACGCAGAGCTGAGTGAGTATTCGCGAACGACACGCACTCTCTTGAACCGAACGGACCTGGTCACGAGATCTCAAAATTCGAAGTGGCAGATCCATTCAAGATCCGTTCTCCCCCTCCATTAGATCTGCCGGCCCCGGGACCCGGATCCGCGCTTGAGTTACGGCAGGCGGCGGCGGCACGAAACGGGCGGCTGAAAATCTAAAAAAGTGCTACGACAGAAACTGGCGCGTTTGCTTTTGCTCTGAAATACAGTCCTCGTCTTTACGCTACCTCAACGCGGCCTTCCAAGTACCTACCCTGGATTCTACTTCCGCCCGAGGCTGAGGAAAATTTGTACCCATGGCCGACGCCAACGGGTATGGCACGGCCTTGCGCACTGGGCACTACGAGTCCATCCTGCTCTCCACCAACGGCACTGCAGGACGAGATGCTGTATCAACGCTAGGGCTACCAACAGCCGACCACCTGATCAAGGCTTTTGTTGCACAGCTCGCAGCTTCTCCTTCTGGGTCGGCATCTGCGGGTGACTCAACCACTGTCGGGGTTGCCGCTGAGGCTGACCAGCCTAATGCTCAAGCTGGAGCTGAACTTGGAGATGTACCACACACTCTAGCTGTTGGCCTGGCTGCCTTCAATGTGTTCCTCCAGGCCAATGTCACAGGACCCGTTCTCCCAGACTCGGCAGCTTTGGATGATCGATTTACTAAGGCCTGGATTGATGCCCAACAAGGAGCCCAGAACGTGACCGTGGACCACCTCCACAAGGCCAGCCTCAGAGACCTCGAAGTCGACGGTGTCTCTCCTTATGCCTATATTCCTCACCTCGAGCTGTTTAGCTTTGCCACATACATCATTACTCAGGTCTTGAAACCTGTGACTAAGGACGTGGTTGAGATCCCAACATCCGAAGGTCCTCTAAAGCATAGCCTTGCGTGGACGAGGTTGCGTATTCATGTCTGGCATTATAAGCTCCTGACCCAACCTAGTCTTGGGCCCGGCTCCAACTTCACCCGCAGTTCCCAGTGGAGTGATGTCCCGACTCTGGCGTCCCAAATTCTGGATGGTATCAATTCTGTGCGGGAGGAGGTCCTTGGCCAAGAGGTTTGGGCCACTGAGGATTCCTGGAGTCGTGATGATAAGGTCCAGTTCCTTATTGAGGCTGCTAACAACTACATTTTGCTTGGCCGCGACGACAAAGCTAGAGAGCTGCTGAAAGAGGCGGTAGAGACCAGTGGTCTTCTCTACGCCCTATCCGGTGCTCTGGGGAAGAGGACCAAGTTTCAGGAGAAAAGCACCAGTCAGCTTGTGGTGCTCGCTAAGAGTAACACTGAAGCAGTCACGAGCGACGAACATCAAGAAGAAGCCAAACCTGATGCTCTGCCTCTGAATAATGATACCCTACTCGAAGAGATTCACTTTACCAGTGAGCAAAAAGACCACGATTCTGCGAAGAACGCCGCACTACCTGCTGCTCTAGCAGACCTTGCACCCGATGACCAACCTCAATTGTCTCCCCTAGACCAGATCATTCTCTTGACTGAGGCCACTCTCAAGGATGCTTTCTCTCCTGTCGATACCCTGACGATGGAAGAGGTCCTTCCCTTCGCTGTACGAGTGATCTCCGACAAGTCGACAAACTGGCAGATCTATACACAGGCACTATTAGTTCGGTCCAGGATAGAGCTTCATCGAAGCAGGACACAGGAGCGCGGTGTACTTCAGTTACAGGCTGTGGCGGATCAAGTCATCGCTGATACTACGGCGGAAGCCCTGAAAGAGCCAGTGACGAACGATTCTGAGGCCGAAACTCCAGCTATTCAGATCACTGCTCCAGACGCAACCCCCGTTCAACCGCCCAAAGCAACTTCCTTCCTCCCCGCCCCCAAAGCCTCCGAATCTGCTCCAGCGCACATCCGTCTTCAGTACATTCATGCCCTCTCATCTCCACCTCGATGGCACCTAGAGTCCGAGCTCGCCTATGCCTGGGCTGGCGCAGGTTCCTTGGCTTCCGCACTGGAAATCTTTAAGCGTCTTCATCTATGGGCTGAGGTTGCCTTGTGCCTGGCTGCTAGTGCCGCCAGGGAAGACGAGGACGGCCGGGGTAGCGGTGGCGAGGAGAAGGCCAAGGGCATCATTCGATGGCGACTATTTGAACCGATAGAAAAATCTGCAGATCGAGACGAGGATACAATTGGCGAGGATGTAATGTACCTCAAAGCGGCCGATTTTTCTGGCCCTGAACGCAGCCCAACTTCCCCCAACGCGCCCAGACTTTTCTGCATCCTTGGTGACATCGAACTCGAGCCTGCTCACTACGAACGCGCTTGGGAAATCTCTAAGCATCGCTACGCGCGAGCTCAAAAGTCATTGGGTGAGCACTATGTCCAGCAAAAGGAATGGGAGAAGGCCCGGACTGCCTACAAGAAGGCTACCGCTGTCAACCGCCTTAGCCCGGAGATGTGGAGCCGGCTCGGCGACATCAGTCTTCGGCTCGCACAATTCGAGGATGCAGCTGAAGCATTCAGTAGGTCAATTGGATGTGCCAGCGATACGGCCGGCGGAGAGGATGCTCGAACTTGGAGTAACCTAGGCAGTGCCCTTTGGAGTTTGTATATTGAAGTAAGCGCCAGGGCGAAGGACGAGGAGCAACCGAAGACGGTGCCTGGAGAAGATGAAGAGGCAGATATCTTGCTGGAGAAACCCTCGCAAAAAGATCCCGCTACCTTGCTCACTCAGTCCTTGACTGCGTACAAGAAGGGCGCTTCGATAGCCCACGACAACTGGCGCATCTGGGACAATGTCCTCACCCTCGCATCGCGAATTCGCCCACCTGCTGTACCGGAGATGATTCTTGCGCTCAAGCACATCATCCGCATCCGCCATTCAGAAGATGTCCTGGATGTTGACCTCCTCTCAGCCGTGCTCCAGGATGTAGTCTTATCAAAAGAAAAGGAACCCGGTACGGGCATATATGAGCCCGCACGTGGATCCTCGGAAAGGCTCGTTATCCGTCTCTTCGAAGAGGAAATGGTTCCCCTCATTACGCAACGTTCTGAGCTATGGACGCTCATCTCCCGTCTGCGCTCCTGGCGACGTGATTACGCTGGCTCCATCGACGCAGCGGAGCGAGCATGGCGCGCTGCAGTTGGCTCTTCGGGAAGTGGTCTCCTCCCTGGTGCAGCAGGTGGTTCCAAAGACTGGACAACTGATGCTCCGGCCTTTGCCGTGGTTGTCGAGCGAACGGACGAGCTTGTATCTGTGCTGGAAAACTGGGGCCCTGAGGTTGAAACCATAGGAACAAAGTGGAAAGGCAAAGCCCGTAGTGCTGTACGAAGTGTCATGGGCCGTGCAAGGGAGAATTGGGAGGGTACTGAGGGGTGGAAGACCCTGGAGAATCTGATGGAGGGCTTGAAGATATCTTCATAACCTTGGGGGAAAGCGATTTGATGCATTACGATTGGATAGTATAGGAATAGATAAAAAGTCGGTTGCATGAATTCTCAAGAGAATAGTTGGTGTCTAGGATTTGGATTTCTATGGAAGATAGCATCCTGCCTCTGGATATGGCATCTTTGCGAAAGCTTTCAAGGGGTTCCACGCGCGTTCAATGCTGATGGGTGTCACGAGTTGGCTAGAAAGGCTTACCTTGAGAAGATCCTAGTAAATTTGCCATTCTCGGTCCCTTAAAGGCTCGTCGCGTAGAAGCACTAGGCACACAGCAAATCTCCATCTTTTCCTTAGCTCTAACTATAGCTTTCAACTAAACGGTACTACTAACCGTAATACTAACCATATACTAACCTACTGCTCACCATAATACTTACCATAATACTCACCACACTATTAATCCTAGCCTAGGTATAACCCCTGTTCCTAAATATTAGTTTCGGTATATATTAGGCACATGCTAAGCATCCTCATAGCCTTTGCCACCCATTTGGCAACATATCTTGGACTTGAGACTGTGTTGACTCTCGAAGGACACTCCAAGTGGGGAATTGCGGCGAGCTTGCAAGGCGGAATGATATTTTTTCTTGAATTGCTAGATCCAAAGTAGACCCCAAGCACTTGATTCAGTGTTAGGATGTCGAGCGACCGAGGCTTCAGAAGGGGGAGAGTTGGGAAAGGAAGTGAAGGAATGAACTGAGATTCTGGCGAATGAAAGAGTTGAGCTTTGAGATCCTAACTGGAGAACAAGTGCATGAGTTGAGAGTTGGGAGTATTAGTTCACACAACTAGCCGCGGGCGACGTCCCTGTTAGAGACTCTGCACATCCAGATTAACAGAGGCGGTGCTACAGCATCTTAAGTAAACTCATATTTAAGAGAGAAGCACCGGAGAGTATATACCAAAACGCACCAAAGCGCACCAAAGGCGATTCTTGAAGCTTGATGTAATCCAGCGAGGTGTAAATGTATGGGAGGTCGCTAATTTGGTACGGCTATGGACTCCTTGGAATCTTGAACCCTACAGCTTGATGCCCCTTTGTTCCTTCGCATCGGTAAATATTGAGAGATAGTCCAGTCCGTCAGGGGGGGGAGGAAAGGAATGCGTCAAAAATCCCTCTACACCCTTCACGAGACTTTCTCGATAAATTTTGTTTTCAGTAGGCTTAATAGTTCTATGTCCTCGACTTACAACCATTTCTTAGATAGTCTCCCATCAATACCTTTGAAGTTCTCGCATCAAGTTTCCGCTACGCCTAATGACATCGATGAAGCCCACCAACGTGGCTGGTGTCCAGACTAGGGCATTTTCCTCGGCATTAAGGGTTGATACTGTACAGTATTATTCTAATGACTGCAACTAGCAAGAAGCCTCGAGCTGATACTAGGCATACCCCACAATAGTATTTGCTCATCGGCGACATCAGCGAGTATGATCATGATACGGAGTGTAAAGTGGTTTCGCACACCATATTCGCTACCAGTATTGATTCCCCCATACGCTGTAGCCCATAGAATGACCGAACATCTGCTTCTCATCGCTGCATTCTGCTCACACATAACATTCATCCATTTCTTTGTCCACATCATCCATCCCTAGTCGTTCCTCATTGCTTGCCAAAGTAACCTCTTCCAAATGTCCAGCATCCAACTGCCACTCACAAGTTCAGACCAGAATTGAATCCGTTTCCCACTTTTCATCACTCTTCCCTTTATACCCATTGATGGACATAGGCTTCTATTTCTTGCCCTTCTTTCGTCCGGGCACGACCTTGAAGCCCGCAGTCTGCATACTAGCGTCAGGCTCACGAGGCTGGGTGCTAGGGTTGCCCTTCTTAGCAACCTCGCTCCAGCCGCTGCTGGAAGCACCGCCTTTAGTGTCAGCGGGCTGCTTTTCGACGACACCCCGCTCGGCGAGCTTCTTGCGGCGGATAAACTCCTCAGCAAAATGGCGACCGTCCATGGTAGTTGAGTTCGAGTAAACGGCGTCGGCGATGATGCTGGTGTCAAGGGGGAGTACGTCTAGTGTGGCCTGGAAGCTTGCAACTATGGGCGAGTTAGTGCCATATTGATTTATGTTGTGAAGATGTGACTTACTGTCATTGACGTTGAGGCCCCGGGACAGCTCCCGGTAAACCCATTTGTTGAACTCGTCCATCGCAGTTGTGGCCTCGATCCTGCCACTGCCACCGACAGCGGGCTTAGACGCTGGCTTGACAGAGGAGATGGGCTTCATAGCGGCGGCACTGACGGAGCGGCCTTGAGATGCCGGGCCGGTAGGGACCTTGACCTTACCACCAGCGCCAACAGTAGCCCAACCGCTGCCAGGTGGGGGGGCAGCAGCAAGTGCGGGAGAAGAAGAGCTAGAGAGAGATCCACCAGGCTTACCGGCCAGGTTTGCATAGCTCTTAGAAACGCCGACGGGGGCACCAGACTGAACGACGTTCTGCTGAGCCTTCTGCTTACGAAGTTCCTCCTCACGCTGAATCTCGGCCAGGGTCTTCTTACTAGAAGCGGAGGCGGAGTTAGGTGGTGCAGTTACAGCGCTCTTAGAAGACCCTGGCTTAATCCAGGGGCTAGCAGCGGCAGCGGGAGAGCCGTGGCCCCAAGTGCTAGTTGCGGGAAGCCCAGCGGCGGCGGCGGCGGCCTTCTCCCGCTCTCGAAGGGCAAGGGCCTCCTGCTCCAGGGCAGCCTTTCGAAGTGCAGCAGCAGCCTCCTCAGCCTTGGCGGCCTTACGAGCCTCGGCTTCTTGAATCTCCTTTAGGCTAGGGCCCTTATGCGCCTCAGCACCTGGATCCTTTGCCCAGGGGGCGAGTGGCGGGGGTTGAGCGGACGCAGTGGTATCAGGAGTTCCGGACTGAGATCGACTGTACTGCTCAGGAAGGTTGGATCGTGCACGCTGAGCGGTGGGAGCGGGTAGTGGAGTGCCCGCGGATCCCAATGGGGGTGGAAAAGGCATAGGCATACCAGGTTCGATCTGAGCAGCGACAGCAGCCTGGGTTTTCTGAACCTGTTGGGTGAGCGAGAGAGCAGCCTCTTCGGCGGCCTTCTTCTTCGCAGCTCTGGCAGCTTTGCCAGAGAGCACTGGAGGCTCCTGCTCAACCGGCTCGGGTGCTGCAGCAGGGGTAGCTTCATCAGACTCTTCGCTCTCGGTGGTTTCATCGGCCTGAGCAGCCTGCTCGGCATCATGCTGAGCTCGTAGGTCCTCAAATTCCCTCAAACGCTCGCGAAATCCTTCGTCGTCCTCCTGAAGCTCCTCAGTCTCTGGAAGACCAGTACGGAGACTGGTATCATTGCCAGCTGGTGCCCCAATGGGTTGAGGAGCACCCTGGCCTGGGGCACCCTGAAGAGATGCAAGCACCTGGCGCTCAGCGTTGGAAAGGTTCACGAGGTCGTCGAAGGGTTCCCCGTTTCCCGAGCCCTGCGCGTTTCCTTGGGGGCCACCATTGAAGAACCCACCGGGGGGCATTGCACCAATAGGTTGCGGCTGTGCCTGTGGAGGCATTCCAATGGGGTTGGGAGAGGTCATGCTCCCGAAACTTGGCTGGCTTTGGAGACTATGAGCGCTCGAATGATGCTGCAGAGCCGGACCTTGGAGCTGGAATTTAGACAGAGCCTGCTGGCGCATGACAAATTCTCTCTGCTGGACCATCAGATATTGTTCTTCCTGCTTACGGCGCTCAAGATTGTTTTGTTCCTCAGCAGTGAGAGTACGGCCAAAGCTAGGGAAGACTCCGCTCAGGGGAGGGACGACTCCGCTCGCACTGGTTGGGGAGAATGGTCCCGACTGGGTTGGCGGGCCATGAGGTATCCCAATCTGGGGAACAAGGAACGGCTCACGCGAGTTTCCTATACGTCGAATGAGCTGTCCTAGTGGTTCAAACTCGGGATCCTCTACTTTCTTTACCCTCAGGTCTGGAGTGAAGAAGTTCGCCTTGTACCAATCATTCATCTCCAGTCCGGTGAACGGACCTTGAACCTGGGCCTGTGGATCAAGATACACCCATCTCATTCGATCTGGCATGACCATCTGGCGTACCTGGGCAGCCGGAGGCTCAACCCCAGGTTGGCTCCCACCGAAAGGTAAACCGCCACTAACGGGGGTGAAAGATTGGGGAGCTGTCGCAGTCGTGCTTGGGAATCCAGGCTCGGCTGTGCTAAAGACGTTATGAGAGCGGTTAGGTTCACTAGACGGGAATAACTCTTCAAATACTCCGCGGTTGGATCGTAAGGGGCTGTCGGTCTCCCGAGCAGGCATGCCGAAGTTGCTTCGACCGATGGCCCCCAGTGGGTTGCTCTGTCGAAGATCCGGTACGGAGTCATTCAGATTGTTATCATGTTCATATGTCTGCATTTGTGCTTGCATTGCGGGAGGAAACAATGAGCCCAGCTTGCTTCCGCGGCTGATGCTGCCAGTTCCAATGCCTCCAGCGCTAGCAGGGCCAAATACATTGTTGAGGTTAGAGAGGCCACCAGGGGACTGGAGATCCCCCATAGGACTGAATAGGGAATTTCCAAAGGCGGTGCCGAAGTTGGGGCGCTCACGGTCGGGAGTGCCGACTGGAGGCCCAGCAGGAGCAGGCCAACCAGAGAGACTGCTGAGCGACGGATAGGCCTTTGCTCCCACACTAGAGGTCTGGCTACGGTCACCATCGTAGGGAACACCACCAAAGCCACGAGATATCGAACCGAAGTTCGAAGGCTGTTCGTGAGGATTCCCACCACGGGGATTATCACCGCCGCTCGGGTCATTTTCGTCGTGGTCGTGGCGTTCGGCCGGAGGGCTACGGTATGGGTTCGTCTCCGAAGGACTAACAGGACCATTGTCGTCTCCCAAGTTGAGGCCCGACATGCCAAAGTCGCCGGTGGATCCTTTGACCGGAGTGCCCAAAGTACCCGCTCGGCTGGTCTGGGACATCCCAGCAGAGCCCGTGTCCTGAGCTCCACCAAGAACCGCACTCCCAGACAGCCCATCATCGCCGAAGGGGTCAGTGTCAGTGCGAGGTCTGGATCGCCATGATGACTGGTTCAGAGGGTTAGGGCTCTCAGCAGCCTTTGCACCGATATTCTCGGAGCTGTCCTTAGGTATTAGATGCGCCAGCCGGCTTCCACTTCCACCAGGTGCTCCGCCCACCCGTTTTTCACCGACCGCAGAGGATGTAGGCATGGCGAAGTTCCCAAAGCCGCCTGCACCCGGTGTTGTCTGGTTAGATGGTGGCCAGATGGAGCTCACAGGTACCCCCCCAGTATTAGAACGCATCAGATTTCCAAAAGGTAACTTCGAGGATGGGTCACGCGAGGCTTGCTCCGTGTCAGACTCGTCAGGCTCCGTCTCCTTCAGGTCTGTGTTCTTTGCTCTGAACCAGTAATTTGGGTCGTCCCGATTGGCGAAGCGAGTGGTAGTTGGTGAGGCTACGGCACTACTAATGAAGGGATTCGATTCGAGGGTCTCGCGTCGACGGGTACCTGGTCGCGTCGCCGACGATGGTGAATTCATTCCGTAGGCATTCGCAGTTCCCTGTGACAAAGATGCCTTCCGTCCATTCGTCCCTGCTTGATGTCCTTCTTTACTCTGGGTTAATGGTTTGAGAGGAGAATTAATTTCTGTGGAAAATGCCTGCGAAGAGTCAGCCACTTAGGGTCCATGCACTAACTCTACAGTACGATGAATCGGACTTGGACGCACCTCTTTCTCCTGAGCCGAGAGACCCTGCAACCCCATCGGGGTTGTATCTCCAGCATCGTCCCAGCATGCACCCGGTTCCTGAGGGATGTGGTTATCGTTTGGCTTCCCCCATCCTCTTACTGCATTGCCATTGACATGTCCGGGGTTCCACCCCGGAATAAACAGTCGAGACGCATCGTCGTTCCCCTTTTGGGTGCGATACACGTCGAGCAGATCCTCCCGTGTGTATTTAGATGGACCGAGGTCGTACGTCGCGGTTTGTGCGGCCGGCGTCTCGGTGGCGGAAAGAGGTTGGACTGCATGGTCAATCGGGGCAGGAGGCTGTGAGGAGGGTTGGCCCAAGGGGGTCGTGGATGCTCGTCGGAAGGTCAGAGTACCATTAGTAGACCGACCGTCTCGTCTCGACCTGGAGAGAACATCAGTATCATGACGCGGCGAAATCGGTCGGGGAATGTGGTCTTCGGGGGCCTTGTGATTGTAGTCGTGTTGCATCCATGAAGGCAAGCGCCGCCGCAACCAATCAAACAAGGCTGCGACAACGACGTCTCAGCGCACAACAGGCCCCAAAAGCCCAAGACGATGTTAAAGTCGAACACGATCACAAGACACACAGGCCCCAACTCATGGACCAGATCAAGGGGCGCAGCGCAGCAACTCACCAGTCTCCCGCAGCAGCTCCCCTCCCATCAGTTCTTCCACCTCTCGAATCGCGGTTCGCATTCTGGCCAGCGGCAGCCGAGGCAAAGCTCGAAGGAAGATTCGACGGCATTATCGGGGACAAACTCTATCCTAGGAGGGAAATCGTGTCGGAGATTGAGGTTCAGATACGCGGGTCCGTAAGGTTGCACGTATCGTGTTCTTGGGGGCAGATGAATGACGGAATAGGGTTTTCTGCTTTAGGCGAAAGGGCACCGGCTATTGGTGTACAGTGATGAAGCTTATTTCTCTCGAAGAGGACAAGTAGATGTTTAAGACACAGGCGCAACGATTTTTGCTGGCTAGACTTTTGAGTAAGTTTGTTGTGGGCGGAGAATGTGGATGGCTGCTTGTTGGCGAGCTGAAGGTTGAAGTTCTCTAGGTAAGGTAGAGAGTGAAAAGGATGATTTTTCTCGCTAAGTCGTCGATTAGTTAAAGGCAGGTACTACTTTGGAGAAAATCCAATGATTTTGGATTAATAGACATGCTCTAAACCTAAATAGGTAAGACTTCTTGAAGGGCCCTCTTGAAAAGCAGTAGCCGGAGTTTAGCCAGGTTCGCACATCCGAGAGGATTGTGTTCTTTATCCTACCTCAACATCCAGACTTATCCCGCTGGGCAGGACCCTAAAAGTAGTTTTAAGTGATATTGATTTCCGAGAGCCTATGATTATTAGGCAAATATAATGACGACACATTTAGAGTATTGCATAATATACAGATTAAATATTCTTTGTTGGAACTCTGATTTAGCGCAAAAAATTTGTGCTCGTTGGGGAATAGAGGCTCATCACTGTTTTTTTACGTCTCCACACCAAGGCTAAGGCTCTTATAAGAACTAGCAGAAGATCCGGGCAGAACTTCAACCAACACAGACAAGCTCATTAACACTTTTTAACTCATCAATCAGAACACCCCTACTATCCCACACAATGGCGAAAAGCCCAGTTGTTGGCATTTTGGGTGGAGGGCAGCTGGGGCGTATGCTCCAGGAACAAGCTGCGTTGCTGGGCATTGAGCTTCTTGTGCTTGACGAAGCCAACAGCCCTACCAAACAGATCAACCAGAACGAAAGGCATGTCACAGGCTCGTATAAGGATCCCGAGAAGATCCGTGAGCTCGCCAGACGATGCGACGTTCTCACCGTCGAGATCGAGCATGTCGACACCGAGGTCCTTGAAGAGATCGCCACCAAGGGTGTCGAGACAGACGGCAAGTGGAAGAGAGTTCCGGTTCATCCAGCCTGGGAAACCCTACGCTTGATCCAGGACAAATATCTCCAGAAGGAACATTTCGGCAGTGCGGGCATCCCTATCGCGCCACAGATGCCCGTCAATTCTGGAGCGCCTATGCTGGAGTCGCTGCAGAAAGCTGGTCGGACCTTCGGCTTTCCGTTCTATTTGAAGTCGCGCAAGAACAGTTACGATGGCCGTGGGAACTTCAAAGTCAGTAGCTTAGGCGACTTTGAGGAGGCGATTAATGAGATGGGCAACCTGTCTCTCTATGCTGAAAAATTCCAGCCCTTCAAGCATGAGCTAGCCGTCATGGTCGTGAGAACAGAGGATGACGATGGCAAGTTGAGGGATATCTATACCTATCCAGCTGTGGAGACTATCCATGAGGAAAGCATCTGCACTACAGTATTTTATCCCCCCCGGCAGGTTTCCGCAGAAGTATGCGAGAAGGCGAGACAAGTAGCTTCCGATGTTATTCGAACGCTGAAAGGTAGGGGCGTCTTTGCTGTTGAGATGTTCCTTTTGGAAGATGGTAAGTGCTCTTTGGAACCTTGAGACCAAGACGTTAATACTGCCGTAGATACACTCGTAATCAATGAGGTTGCCCCAAGACCGCATAATTCGGGGCACTACACAATCGAAGCTGTGCCATATTTCAGCCAATATAAAGCACAGCTCGTCTCTATCCTCGATATCGTTCCTCCCTCGCTCAAGCTGCAGCCTCGAGTATCAGGGGCGATTATGCTGAACATTCTGGGCGGCGCTCAGGCGGATTCTCATCAGTCGCTAGTTGACCTGACCCATACGCTCTACCACGAGGACATGGACATCTTCTTGCACCTCTATGGAAAATCCTCCAAGCCTGGCCGTAAGATCGGACATATCACTGTCACATCCTACTCTGCCGCCACAGATCTAGAAGGGCTAGCGGCTCCCTTGATCAGAGAGGTCGATTCTATCCGCCGGATTCGCCTCAGTGCCTCCTCGGCTCAAATAAGGCCCGACGCTCCTGTGGCCCGCGAGGTGCTAGCTGTCCGCCCAAGAACTTCCCGTGACGCCAAGAACCCGTTGGTGGTTGTCACGATGGGCTCCGACTCTGACCTCGGCGTACTCAAAGGCGCATTCGAAGTCCTGGAGCGCTTCCGCGTCCCCTACGATTTCACCATCACTTCTGCCCATCGAACACCCCACCTCATGAGCGAGTTGGCCAAATCTGCTGCTGGGCGTGGTATCCGTGTCATCATTGCTGCTGCAGGCGGTGCAGCTGCGCTCCCTGGCATGTTGGCCTCCGAGACGCCCATCCCCGTCATCGGCGTACCTGTTAAGGCGACGCACCTTGACGGTAAGGACAGTCTCTTGAGCATTGTGCAGATGCCACGTGGATGCCCCGTTGCAACAGTAGGCATAAACAACTCAACCAACGCTGCTCTTCTAGCCGTCCGCATCCTTGGAACCGGCGATGTGGCATATCAGCAGGCGATGGCGGATTACATGCAGCAAATGTGCGAGGAGGTTGAGCTTAAGGCTGCGAGGCTGGGGGAGATTGGGTGGAGAGCTTACTTAGAGAAATAGAAGTTGTAGTAGCTAGCAATCGCAAAATAGATACCCGTGAACAGACTGAAGATCCAAGATATAGATCTACTCAATGCCTCAATGCCTTACTTGCGATCATGCTAACCGCTAGCCTCCTGTCGACCGTCCACTTATATAACTTCTCAACCATAGTCCATGTAGCTCAATTCTTCGGAGTATCTATTGCTATAGAATGCAAAAACCTTTTTACTTTGAATAAAAATCTTTCTCCATTTCTCCTTCCACCATTTGACTTTCAGCGCGACTTGGTATTCATGCGAGTTTCTCAGGCGAATACCGGATACTCATAACCTACTAGGTAGGTAGACTTCGGACTTGACGGGCTCATCGCATCGAAGTGGTATGCCACGACCTCGTAGGAACCGAAATACACCCTTCTAAGTTTCTACGAAAGCTTTGTCACATTGCGACGATAAGATGCACAGACTTCTAAATGCAAGATAATGCCACAAATTTAAAGATTCTGTAGACTACTATTTACAAGGATCTCCCACCTTCTACTGACGGCAAATATTGGACGGTGTTCAACACGTAAACACTCACTTTCTAGTTGAAAAATTGGTTTCGCAGGCTGTGATCGACAAACTTTTTCAATTTGCCGAGTTCAAGTGCAGCTCGCACAACGTGATATCTGCCACCCGTAGATCTTAACCATGATCCTTTTCGAAAGTCCTAGCCTTCCGGAGGATGCATGTACTCACCTTCGCTGCCTAAGCCTGAGGCTGAGACTGCCCATCGGATAGCCAGCGAGACTCTGTGCCCCTTCTCTCGCTACCCACGGCCTGCCGAGGATAAGTCAGTGGCAGCGCCAAGATCCCCTTGCCACAGGTCAGTCCATCCCCAGCTTTTGATCGCATAGCACTGGACCCTTACGCTCGATAGATCGAAATCTCCATCGAGAGCGTCATAGACAATGACACGTTAACGATAGCGACTGTGGCATCCCGTCGGCCAATTTTATATCGCTGCTCTCGTAGCTACCAAAGGCCAAGCAACATTGCGCTTTTGCGTCCTCTTCCTGCCACTCCTTCCATCGTGCGCATCGCGTCGTGAGGATAACGAGGCAGACAACATTCAAACCTCGAAGCAACCATACGGCTAACGTCGCCATAAAGGGGCTCCCGAGAGGTCTGCGGAACAGATCGACCCTACCCCAAGATAACTGGTGGACGATATGTTAGTGCTCGGATCGACTGACACAAGGGGTACCACACTTACAAATCAATTATTCGCGACCCATACCACGCAGTATGCATTTAGAGCTGGTTCGCCACCTGCCCAGCGTCTTCTTCGGAGGCACATGTGAGTGCATACTGGTAAACTCGCTTCCTTAATGCCTTCACTTTGGCGCCACCTGGATCCAAAGGCGCGTAATGATAGGTTGGGCAAGGGAGCCCCGATAGCCCGGATAGAAAGAGGGGCTGCTCATCGTGCCTCAAATCCGAGTGGGAGCTGCTATAGCAAAACATTTTGTGCAACACTTTGTGCCCTCATCCTTCAGATAGTAGTCAAGAAGTGCGCCTTAAACTTCCTGTTCGCACGATCCGCTGCCCGCAGCATCATCTGGTCGCCAAGCACATCGAAGACAAACTTCTTGTCCTTATCCTTCTCCTCTTCCACATGTTCCTCCACCGGAATTTCGACGCGGAAAACCGTACCCTCTTTGGGTACCATCTTAAGCCCTCGCTTCTTCGTTACCACCTCGACCACGAACTTGCGGTCCCTCACCACAATCCCCTGGATGCCAACCCTCCCAGGGCACCGGCTCCTAACCACCTCAACCTTTGCGCCATGAAACTCGGCACTCGCCAATTTCGCGGCAGCATTGGGACCACCAGTATAAACGTCGTTGCCTAGAACTTCGCGTATGTACCCCAGCCAGAGCGAGTTCAGAGGTTCGTAGATGGAATACTTCTGCCCTTCCTTGGGAATGTCGTATAGACCCAGCTTTCGACGTTCTCGGGAGGACAGAGGCTTAGGCCTAACCTTTTGCTTGGCCTTCTTGTCCTGTCGTGCTTTTCGTCGCACTGCGCGGGCGTTGAGGGCGGCTGGTGGGGGAGATGATGGGCGAAGGAGGAGTGGTCGATGCTGAATCTTTTCGTTGTAGATGCGATTGACGCTGTCGGGGGAGTGTGCTCTGGCCAGCAGATCCTTTGTGGGCTTCGGAGCCGACGTACTCTCCATTGTAGTCTTCGCGGTGTTCGTTGTCGTCGTAGATCGATAGCTGTTGCAATCCCAGACTTGCCTTAAGGTGCATTTTTTGAGGATGGGCCAGTGGAGTTCGAGGGTGGAGTTTCTCCAGATGGTCCAAGCTCCCTATTCACATGCCGCAGCTACTCCCGGCTCGGCTTAAATCATTGCCCCACATCCGGGCGACGGCCCTCAAGATCCAAGGAACTACCGCCTTGTACTCGTTACGCTTGCAATTTGGACGTGACGCTGCCATGTCTCTGAGATGGTGCCGATGCAAGGACCCTATCGGTAAATCTTACGAGAATAGCACCTGACCGTCGAACCATCTTTCGAACGCGTCCAATCCCCGCCAGCGAAGTGATTGTGTCCTTCGACCTCCACCATGTCGCAACACGACGATGGACCCGTCGATGATGTGTCGAGCACTTCGGCGCCCGATCTTCAGATTCTGGGTGATGAGGTCACGCTCCAACCGAGTGGATTCGTCGAACCACCCCGGATTGTTCGAGAGGGAAAGGAGGAGGCATTGATGGACAAGTTTGCCTCTTTTCGCTCTGAGCCCCTCCAGTACTATTACCTCCTGCTCTCCCTCCATCTGTAGCAATTGTACTGACTGGCGCTCGTCCACAGATTCCTCCGCGAAGTCTCCCTCTATGTCTCCGGCCAGGGATGGCGTGCCTACGATCGTGTGATTGGCCAACCCGTATTCTATCCGGGTTTCTCTGAGAACATGAAGTCCATGGTTCTATCCGCTCCGTTGCTTCAGAAGCGGATCGCAAAACTTGCCGAGGACCGTGTCGCTGTCGAGGAAAAGGAAGGGCTGTTGAACAAGAATGACAAAGACTACGTGGCGAAGCGAGCGCAGCGGCTCAATGCCCTGGAGGCGGGGTTGCAGGAGGTCGCGGACAAGCTGACGGATGATATGATCTGCAAGCTGGAAAGCAAGACATTTATTCGGGGCGCGTACTATCTTGTCACGCAATTGTTAACCAGGGCGTATCATCAGGGCATTCATGTCTCCAGCGAGGAGGTTTTGCGGCTGAGAAAGGTGGCAGAGGTGGCAGCAAAGAAGAAGCAGAGCATTGTCTTCTTACCAAGCCACAGGTCACATGTCGATTACGTCTCACTACAGCTCATATGCTATCGGTTGGGTCTGACATTACCAGTGGTTGTAGCGGGTGATAACCTTAACTTCCCAGTTGTAGGCAATTTTCTTCAGCATGCAGGCGCAATGTGGATCAGGAGGGCATTCGGCGATGATGTCCTCTATACCACGTTAGTACAGTCGTACATTGATACTCTCCTGCAGGAGGGCTACAACTTCGAATGTTTCATTGAGGGTGGTCGTTCCAGGACTGGGAAACTGCTCCCTCCCAAGTTTGGCATTCTCAGCTTCATCCTCGACAGCATCTTATCCGGTCGAGTCGAGGACACCATCATCTGCCCCGTCAGCACACAATATGACAAAGTCATTGAGACGGAAGGCTACGTCACTGAGCTTCTAGGAATGCCCAAGAAGAAGGAGAACTTGGCCGATTTTCTCACTGGAGGTTCTTCCGTCCTATCACTACGATTAGGGAGGGTGGATGTTCGCTTCCATGAACCATGGAGCTTGAGGTCTTTCATCGATGAGCAGCTGTCGAAACTACCCCAGTTCCCCGCTGGACTCGACACAAATCATAAAGCCCCCGAAGTGAGAGCCGTTCGCGAGAAATTGCTACGAACCATCGGATACAAAGTGCTCGGTGATATCAATGCCGTATCCGTCGTCATGCCGACTGCACTGATCGGCACCGTGCTTTTAACCCTCCGAGGTCGTGGTGTAGGTAAGGAAGAGTTGATTCGTCGAGTCGACTGGCTCACTCAACGTGTTCGTGCCAAAGGTGGCCGGGTTGCTCACTTTGGCAACGCTCCGTTGTCAGAGATCATCGACCGTGGGTTGGAGGTTCTGGGCAAGGAACTTGTTGGTGTTGTCGAAGGTCTACCAGAGCCTACATACTACGCAGTCGACCGCTTTCAACTCTCGTTCTATCGTAACATGACGATCCACCTCTTCATCTACGAAGCGCTAGTCAGTGTAGCCATGTACACCCGCGTAAAGCAGGGAGGTGGCCCATCCATGCAAGACATCCCGTTCGAAGAACTCAGGGCTCAGGTCCTCTTCCTCTCCTCACTATTCCGGGGAGAGTTTATCTTCTCTGGCGACGGTCTAGATGTCAACTTAGACAACACTCTACGCGGGTTGGAGGCGGATCATGTCGTTCGGCTGGATCGCGATGATAACGGAAACGTCATCACTGTCGGTCTTTCGGATGAGGAGAGAAAGGCAGGTAGAGAAAACTACGACTTTTACTGCTTCCTCATTTGGCCCTTTATCGAGGCCACATGGCTTGCAGCCGTCTCACTCATGGGGTTGACACCACCCCCAGGCCAGAATGGAGATATCTGGATTGAGCAAGCGAAAGCACAGAACCATGCTCAAATAGTAAGTTATAATCTTCAGATACACCACCTCTTTAAGATCAATACTCACAGTCAATAGCTCGGCAAAACCCTCTATCATCAAGGGGACCTCTCCTATTTCGAAGCCGTCAACAAAGAAACCCTTCGCAACTCCTACCTCCGTTTCGAAGAAGACCAACTCGTCCACGTCGTCAAATCCAAAGATCCCAAGATCCCACCGCGTATCCAGCTCGACGCTTCCTGGCGATCATCCCGTGACCCAGAAACTGGTGCCCTCCTCGCCACCGGCAAGCTATGGGACTTCACGGAAAAGATCGCCAAATCTCGCCGCGAGGGCAAGAATCGAAGGGACGGAGCGACAGTGAGCAGTCGCGTGCTGCGGCTAACGGACATGCTAGGACGCAAGCTGTTTGAGGAGGCGCAGGAGGCAGATGGAAAGGGCAAGGGCAAGGTGCCGAGTCGGTTGAGTCGAGAGGAGAGGGAAGCTTTGAGGAAGAGCGTGAAGGAAGCGAGGAGAAAGAGGACTTTGGAAGGAAGGGCGCATTTGTAGGTCAACCATCTGTACACTATCATACATATATATACCAATGAGTTTCCGTATTGCTGTACACCTCATAGCCCCTTCTAGGGGTTCACTCGAGTCTTCATCTCTCTAGCAGCGTATACCATTCCAGATATATCTCATGACATTATTTTGTCCGAATCCTCCACTTTATCAAGTCCTCAACTCGGGGTATTCTCCTCCACGCAACATCGTTTTTTGCAGTCCTGATGCCTTTATGCTGAATCCTCAATCTTACTACACCTTACTTCTCAACCTCGACGCTCTTTGGCTTCAGGATGATATTATCAATCAACCTCACTGCCGGCCCACCACTATGTCCCAGATCCTCCCCTTCCACCGGCTGTTCCACCGGCAACATCTTAATCGCACCGCTCAAAACGGCGCCCTTTGCGGGATCGACTGTTTCCACCTCCTGCAACGTCTCCGGGTCCGCAAGCGAGATGTAGTCCACCTCGAACTTCACTCGTTGCGTAGGTGGTAGCTCGGATTGCACCTGCATCACAGCTGCGACGGTCTCGTGCGCAGCTCCGAGGATGGTAGCCCGGTCGAGAAGACCGACAGAGTTGTACACTGCTTCAGCAGTGCGCAGGGCGCTGTTGAGCACGATGGCAATGTTCCGCCGACGGGGTCCAAGGTATACGTTTCGAGAGCTGAGAGCTAGCCCGTCTGCCTCGCGCGCGGTAGGGCCGATGACGACGTCGATGGGCATGCGGAAGTCCTCCACCATCCTTCGAATCACGACCGTCTGCTGGACGTCCTTCTGGCCAAAGTATACTCGTTCCGGCTGCACGATGTTGAATAGCTTCATGCACACGGTCGCAACGCCGCGGAAGAACGTTGGTCGGGTCTTGCCTTCGAGGACCTCCCCCACAGGTGTGATGGTCACGAAGCTGCCCTTGCTATCGATTTCCTGTCCCGGAAAGCCGCTAGGATACATCTCCTGCGTCGTAGGCGCGAACACGGCCGAGATCCGCCCTAGATTCCCTCCATCGTCCGCCAGCTCCCTATCCAGCTTCGTGAGAACTTCAGTGTCGGCATTCCAGGTCACCGGGTAAGATGATAGGTCTTCCTTAACGCCAAACTGTGCTGGGTTGACGTACACGCTCACAACAACGTGGTGGTTCTCGCGGGCGGCGGCTCGAATGAGGCTAAGGTGACCCTCGTGGAGAGCGCCCATGGTTGGCACAAGGCCCACGCTGCGATAATTGACAGTCTGCGGCTTCCGCCATCTTCGGACTGCATCGACAGAGCGGAGAACCTTTATAGGTGTCTTAGGGATGGTCTCGGCCAGAGTACGGAGGGTTCGGAGGTGTCGAAGCACGAGACCGCTCGGAGCGGGACGGCGGAGGAGGAAGGCCATGGTTGATTAGTAGCAGAGAAAAGAGAAATTTTGGGAGATGAGTTTGGCAGTTAGGGCGGTGTATTTGCAGCCATTGTCGAGGCGCAATGGGCTCTCGTGATGGTTTCTGCTGCGGAGTTTTGAGGCCGATGGGGATCGAGGTTTGGCGGGTTGGTGGTTTTTAGCGGGGGGTTAGGACAGGGTCTGGCCGACGACGGAGCTTGCATGTGCTTGGTCTCGAAGCTACCCTATACAGAATACTTGCAGAGGCGGGATTCAATATCCCAGGTGTATGTAGTCTTCGTGGAGAATTTGATTCTACTCAATTGAATACTTTTACCATCGATGGGAGATGCTTCCTTTTGTAGCAAATGTGGCGACTACGATGCTAGTATAGTTCAGCATTGCATTTCTTGTTCTATATCCTCACCTTTCCAGCGAGCCGTTTCTGTGATTCCCAGTTCTTACAAGAACTGATCTGTACTCTACCAACGCACAAATAAATAGACAAAACTGGCACAGTTCTCGTTTACTAAGGCTTTGCAAAAAACCGAACCCAGAGATATATATTTAAGAGGCAGTCATATACCTTCAAGACATGATGTTACATATTAGGGCAGCGACTTATAATAGACCATTTAACCACACAGTACGTGGTACCAGCCAATCATTCATTAAGTAATGAGGTACATCTAGAGCTACCTTTCTTGCAGCCTCGAAAGGTGAATGACAATTTTGCAACTAGCTTTGCTATCTGCCGCAAGAGATATGACTTTCTAATCTTTATACTAACAAGATACGTGTAATTAGAGACTTCTAAGGAAGAATCATACTAGGACGGCCGCATCGAAACCAATTAATAGACTGAAGATCAAAACCATGACCTGGCCAAGGCCTAGGTGTTTAATAATACCTAACTCTTTAAGTGCCTAATCTCTTAGTTAGTGATACGCCACTTAATATGTACTTTAAATACGACTTATTGAGAGTGATCACATATTTCAGAAAGATCAACTAAAGTAAAAAAAACTTTTATGTCATGTACAATTAATTGGTAGGTATAGGAGATTTATCATCCGTCAAGTGTAAACAGTCGCTCCGTACGCCGCTCTATGCTATGCTGCCAGTCTAGGTAGTCCCGCCGTGTGGTGTATCATCTTGAAACCCAGCCAAGTGTCACCCATTACCCCTTCCCTATGTCTATGTATATAAGGTAGTCATGAAACAATTGTATGATGCTCTTCAGCTTGCTGAAGCCCAGGTGTTTAAGCCATGCCGCCAGTCAGGTTCTGCTGGTTGAGCTTCTTCCAGCGGGTACCGAGACCGATAACGGTGGCAAGACCGGTGGCTGCGATGGCCATGGCGAAGACGACCTTCAAGCCCTGCATGTAACCGGCGATGACTGCGACCTGTTGCTCTGGAGGGAAGGTGTTGCGGATTTCCGTGGCACCAGTCAGGATAAGAGCAGCTTTGCTGACTTCGGGCGCCTTGGAGAGGACGTCCTTGAGCATCTGGTTGATAAAGGCAGCCTGGCCACCGGAGACGAGGAATGCACCACCAAGACCCTGGAAGACTTGGAAGGGTTAGCGAATTGTCTAGATTGCAATAATGAGGGGGCAAAAACTTACAGAGAAGGATACCGGTGGCAGAGGAGAGATCTCTAGGAGAGACACTGCCCTGGACAGCAATCATGGGAATCTGGAAGGCAGTGCCCCAACCGGCGCCAGCGACAATCTGGTAACCGATCCACTTGCCGGTAGAAGTATCAATATCGAGGAGATAGAGAAGACCAGCGCCAATAGTAGCAAGGGCACCTCCGCCGAGGAGGAGAGGCTGGTAGTAGCCAGTAGCCGAGACCAAGCCACCGCTAGCAATGGTCGTAAAAGTAACGGCAATGATGAAAGGCAAGTTTCGGACACCGCTGTTAGTAGGAGTAGTGCCGTGGACAGATTGAAAGTAGATGGGGATGTAGTAGATAGCGAGGAAGAAACCACCTGCGAAGATGAAGGCAAAGGCGCTCATCACAGCAACGGTTCGGTTCTTCATGATGCTGGGGGAGATCATGGAGCGCTCTCCCTGGAACCACTGGGCAAAAACCCAGGTAGCGGAAATCAGGACAAAACCGACGAAGAGACCGATGACGATGGAAGAATCCCAGGCGTGAGCCTGACCACCATATTGCACGGCCAAGATGTAAGAGACGGTGAGACCCATGATCAGAACGATGCCGAGGGGATCCATTTGGCGGATTTTCTCAAGAAGAGGTGCCTTCTCGGGAACAGCGTTGCGGGGAGTCTGGAAGAAGATGAGGATAATCAGGGCCGAGACACCACCAATGGGAAGGTTGATGTAGAAGCACCATCGCCAAGAGACATGATCAGTGAAGGCACCTCCCAAAAGGGGACCGATGACGCTGGCAACACCATAAGAGGCACCGATGATACCAGTGAAGGCAGGTCGTCGCTTCGGGGGCGCAGAGAAAGCGATGATGGTGTAGGCACCGGCTCCGAGACCAGCGGCGCCGACGCCAGCGATGGCTCGGCCGGTGATCAGGGCCTCAGCGTTCGGGGCGGCACCGCAGATGACGGAACCCAGCTCGAAGATGAAGATTGCGATCAAGAAGGAAGTCTTGAGGGGAAAGTACTTGTAAATTTTACCCCCTGCGTGGGATTAGCATAAGAAGATCGGGTAGGGCTGAAGAACCTGGTACTCACAAGTTGACTGGAAGGCACCCACAGTCATGAAGAAGGCTGCTCCATACCAACCGACCTTGTCGAGACCCTTGAATTCGTCGGTGATTTTGGGGATGGCAGTGGCAACGATTGTCTGCCGAAGGATCAGTAATGTTATCGATAAGAGTCAGGGGTTTGTTGCAACACACCAAGTCGAGAGAAAAGAGGAAGACACTGAGGACCAGGGCGAGTACGATGAAGAACATCTTCAAACCGGAGGGATATTCATCTTCGTTGAGTTCCTCGTTGTCATCTGTAGTTCCGTCTAAAGTGCCCTCATCATCCTGGACCTTCTTCTCCTGAATCTCATCTTCTCCGCGAAGAGTCGAGGCCGAAGAAGGGGCTCGATCCTCCGTCTCCTTTGGGACCTCGAGGGTGGTGGCTGCTGGTGAACTCATCGTTGCAGCGAGCAAATTGATCAATCAGATAAGGTTCAGACTGTTTGGTGTTTCAAGCTATCCAGCTCGAAGTCTGATAGGTGCTTGAGATGGTGCTGGCTGTTGAGGCTCTGATCTGATCGATCTAGAAACATCAGCGGTGGCGCCCACCACGTTCTTATAGCTTCCAGCATCCATGATGAAAGGGTCCTTTAGCTCAAGCCTTAGCGGATTTTACAATCTCACTGTGTAAGGGTCATAACTCCAAGTGCAATATCAAGAGACAAAATCCGCATCGTCGGAGCCGCCAGAAACCCGCCAGACAGGAGTGTTTTGCATGGGCATAACGCATCTTGCAGGCCGGAGACTTTCTGCGCTTGCAAATGTCGGACTCCACCAGAAGTCCGCAGTGCTCATCTCGTAAGCACAATCCGCACAAGCCTGGCAAGCGCTGACGCCAGTGAAATAAGCTTCCACTCACACGCGGAAGTTGGAGGGAATATCCAGGCCATCATAACGGGAGGGATGTTTATTGCGCCGAGTGGAGATGGTGGCTGTCAAATGGCGTCGCAAACCCGGCTTTTCCTCCGCCGACACGGGCGAAAGAACGGAGGAAGCCTTGCACATCCATCAGATATATTCATCAGATGCGCCATTCCCTATCGCATCTTGCGTTATCACCCCTGTATGAAGTCCGCCGAGACAAGCAGCATGGCGTCACGGACTGCGTGGTCCCTTGTCACGATGGAACGCTATTTGTGATAGAAATCTCCCTGGCTGTTGTTTTTGGCCTTGTTGCTTGTTCAGCATGTTGTTCTGGAACCTTGAGATCTGTCCCGGGGCATAACGCCTTGGCATAACCCGCTGGCGCCAGAAAAAAATCTCCCGGCCGGATTGCTGCGGAGTTTGAAGCCCTGGGTTGATTGGGCAGGTTCTAAGCAAGGGGCACCGTGACTCAACTTTGAGATTCGTAGAAAACGTGCGCGAAGCCACTGGAGTTAACTGGAGATAATTGGGAATTAGCCCTAGCTCCTGGTCAGCGGCAGATTCAACAAAACTCCATGTGCGGAGTCATCTGTGATCCTTCTGAGTCGACTCGGGGTATCGGGGTATCCGGATTTAAGATGACCACTTCATCCGCCCACAGGCTTAAACAACGCTTCCCGTGTCGTGATGACCCCTCCACCCCTTCACGGCTCTCGTCATGGAACTCGTCTCTCGTCTCATATCGCCAAACCTGGGAGGCTCCGCCTCACCAGGTGAGCAGGCAAGATCCGCGGTAGATCCCCTCCCACCCATGGTCCTTACCGTTGGCACCCTAGCAACCCTAGGCACCTTCGCAATAGCCTACCCAGCGGCTACCCAGGTGGTCAACCGCCAAGACATCTCGCCAAAGATGTTTGGAGATAAGCTCAGCGGGGCGGACGCCTCGGCCAGAAAACGGACTATTGCCCTACCGGTGGAGCTTTCTTGGGCACCATCGCACGCCGACATGCCGACGTCGTGAGCTTTTGCTGACCAACCTGGGAGTTCTGCCCAAATAGTCGCCTACCTAGTTCAAATCTAATGCTCCGAAGACCGAACTGTCGGAGCGGTGGCTTGATGCTTGGGAGGGCGATCTCACGAATCAGGGGTTTGATTCCATTCACGATTGGGAAGAAAGACCTCCAGGACCAATCAGGTTCGAACGACCTTTTGTCGGAGGATCAATGAAACGTGTCAACCCTTGTTTGAGGCTTCCTAAGTGTATTCGAGGTGCTTGAGGTGGCGCGTCATTTTTCTCTTTTCGTTCTTTTGACCGACGACAAGGGCTGATCAGCACCCCAGGCGATGCAAGTCATACTTTGGCATGTACACTTTTGCGTATGTTAGCAATTCGTGTTCGTAATTTGAGAGGTGAAACATGGATCAACATCCTCCTTTACTGTTGTACGAGGATGGAAATTGATAAAAGAAAGAGAAGGCCGGAATCCGAAAAAGTAGAAGAGGAGTTTGCTGACTTCATCATGCAGGTATTCAGGGCAACCGTGCTGTCACCTCATGGATCCGGCAGGAACTCCCGTCGGTGATCAAAACTGACCTGCACTGCCTCGCCGACTCTTGATCTTACTGAATCACCAACGTTTCGGCTTTTCACAAGACCCAGTTTCAACGTGGCCAATGACAATTTCTTCATCGAGTCAGGACCACCCACGACATCTAAATCCTGGATTGTCGCCTTGATTTCTAGGAGAGGGTTGTCAAGCTGGAGTTGGATGCATGAATATACTCTTCGACGCCGACCCTCCTGATGCTGCCAAGCCAAACTTCGCTTACGTTGCTTGACGAGAATAATCCCAATCAAATCCTTGGGCAACTCCGAAGTCCACTCGTCTCTCCACCAACCCCATGGGACAACACCTTCGTTGCCTTGGCTTCAGACCCTCGACCGCGCCGAGCCTAACTGTATGAGGAGATGTTTTCGACGTGCTGACATGAACCAGAGTAGACCACATCCATCACTGCACTTTGTCTCCCTATTGGGCCTGTAACTATGAAGGCCTCCCTAGAACGTCCTCTGTCAGAATGCTTAAGACTTTGACCTGGTTTTCTGGAAGTATGTTCTTGGAATGTCCTGGGGAGACCCCTTTGATCATCTTGGCTTAGTGCTGTGCCCATAATTTGGAATGTGCCTACCTGCTGAACACGATATTGGTGTTCTCCTTTTGGTCCCAGCGGCCGGCTGCAAAGCCATCTAAACCCCAAACTCTGTTTTCCTCGGGATGGAAGCCTGCTACTACCTCTCTCCCTTGTGGAAGAAGTGGTAAAGAACGACTTTGCTGGGTAGGTATTTCGTAACCAGTGAAATTTGGACATATTTCAAGCGCCTAGAGCGGTAGGCTCATGGTCGGGCAGATAGGACCCAAAATCTGCCCAGAAAGTGCCAAGGCCCAAAGTGATCTTGGATATTAACGGTAGACGGCTTCGAACCTCGAGGCGGCCGTGGGCGTCTCACTGAAGTCAGTGGTAGCAATCAGAAGCGTCACAACGTGGCTGAAGTCAATAGTGCGGATGTTTACGATTGAGAAAATAGCAACCGTGAGTCCGCAGGCCTCCTGAATCCCTTTCTTGATGCATCAGGCATCAGGCAATAGTAAATGGCCAGTGCTTGAATATTCGGGGGCTGTAACGCATATTTGCGAAGCCGCACCAAGGCTTTCCAAGACCCATTGCGGGCGTAGAGATGGATCGTGTCCTAAGACTTGACCTAAAATTTGGAAGAGTGAAACTTATTGTCAGTATTTCAAATAACTGGCATCAGGCCGTGGTCTAGTTGTTCAGCCTGCATGAATGCGCCTCAATTGTAGCCGTCGTCTGGATAGAGATTCGCCCAATGACAAATAACTGGGCATGCTCAGCCTTCGAACGTCGCCGCTCAAATACGCCCAACCAATATCGTAACGTCATACTTAAGGCACATGCAAAACCCCAGGCGTGACCTCACGCGATCATCGCCAGCACTTGGCAATTCTCTGAAACCCCGTCAATCAAGATGACAGATTCCAAAGCAGCAGATTCCGACCTCCCGTCATACGAAGACTCCAATGGGGCCGCCATCAACGAAGTCCTCGGCCCGGCCACCTTGTATATCGCGGGCCGCTTCATCCACTCCAGCGACCCGAATGCCCCGCCAGTATACGAGCTCTCACATTCAATAGGCTTCCTGGCAGACTATGACCGCACCGTCCGGTTTCAGCGGCTAGATCATACAGTGAAGGATAATGACGGCACACCAGAAATCTCAAGCCGAACGCGCCATATCTTTGACCTCAAGCACCCTACGCCGGCGGAGTTCCCTAACTTCGAGTTTCACGCTGAGTCCTTATCTCGCCGCAGCGCACTATGCTCCTTCGGCATTTCTACATTCCCGCTACATAGGGTCCGTCCAGGGAAAGGGTTCCGCATCCATCGCGCCGTGAGAGGAGCGGACACCAGGTATGCGCCCAAGGAGGTGCTGTTTACTGCCGTACCGTCACGGGATAAAGCGGTTGGCTATGAGTGGAGTGATGCGCAGGGGAACTTGGTGGCGAGGGAGGTTGAGACGGATGAGTTGATGACCTTTGTGATTGGGGCGGAGATGGGAGCGCCGGTGAGAGATGCGTTGGTTGCAAGTTGGGTGGTGAGGGTTTGGTGGGAGCTGGCAAGGGGGAATTATAGAGAGAAGAGATGGGATGAAGGTAAGTTTAGGAGGGAGGAGGTGAACGGCAGAGTTTATTGCTGACGCGGTTCTATTAGCTAAGAGAATCTTGCACACGAGTAGAGCGAATCTGGGAGGTATGGCAGGGTATGTCATCTACCATCATAATTACATGAGATGTTCTTTGCTAACATTTCTTTGCGTAGCCCATCAGGGCTTATGTTGAAGTAGATCCGGGTTGACGATACTTAGTGTACCGACTAAACCAACGGTCAGCGAATCCTTTTGGAACCTGAACCCTGTACTATGAGCTACGATCCATGCCTAAAGCTTCTCATAGCTTAAAGCCTAAAGATACCAAGATTGAGACACAACTCTGTACGAATAGATGATGCGGCTTTCACACCATATCCGCAATAGGAAGGCGATCTTGAGTAGTGACATCGGGGTCATTGGTGCTTATCTCAGCTTATGAGCATCTCATTGCGCTCAAGAGGACTCGTGGTATATCCAATTGGTGACATTCCCTTAGTATATATCCCACAAGCTGACTTTGCCATCCTTCGCTCCCGCCGCAATCCAATGTGCTGTCTTCGCTTGGTGAATACGTCGGTCCTTGACGCTAGCTTTGCCTTTGGAAATCGTGCTCATGCTCCTTAACGAGATTGAAGTTTCCTCTGACGCGGACCCTGACAGTGGGGCAGCCTGTAGGATCCGAGGGCTCTCGGACGTATCGCTAGACGCAAGGATGTCGGAAAAAGCTACGGCGTAACATCCGACTTGATGCCATTTAAGCACCGCAAGCTCCTTGAGCGTCTTTGCCGAATAGACTCTCACTTTGGAGTCCCATCCGGCTGTTGCAAATATCCGTCCATCCGACCGTATCCTGAGGCTCTGTTGACCCGAATGCTTGGTGTTGACTTGCTTAAGCGGGTCCTTCCATTCTTTCCATGCCCGGCGAGCGTCGGAGGGAGCTGGTGTGGAAACTCCTTGAAAGGCGGCAGATAAAAGGGAAGCTCCTGGATCGCCTGCTTGTGTATCGGTGATTTCGACTACTCGCTCACTGTTGTCTAGTGGTAGGGCTATCTCTTGTGGGGCAATTGGGATGGGGTGTTTGGCAATGATTGAGTCAGCACTTGATGTGATGAAGAAATCGTGATCTGGATGAACGTCTAATGATAGTATGGGTTGTGAATGAGCCTGAGAGCGGTATGTGGGTGTCCATTCTCCATCGGCGCCGAGGCGATGGACGGTCGCGAAGCCATTTTCGAAGGCAGCCAGAAGCGTTAAGCAATTTTCACGGTGAAAAAGAGCTAGACACATGGCCATGCCGTTCTTCTCGCCAGGCCTGATAGTATGAATTCGAGATTGGGCGGGAAGACTGTATATGTCGACCTACAAATTTCGTTAGCCGTTGAGGTTCCTCTGTAGGAATTGAAGAACGCACCGCCTCAGAAGCCAGGGTGTTGGGTACGGCGAGCAGAATTTCGGATGTATTGTCAGCTGGGATAAGTTCATTCGCGCACATTGCAAAAGAACAAAAGTTGAGTGTATTCACTTCAAGGAGATGGAGGATCCACGGTTGGGGTCGCGGAGTGGGCACGTCTTCCACTGGCAGTGTGGTGCTGAGTTGTTCTTCATCTTCCTGCCCAACTTTCCAAACGATGAGTTTGTGATCACGGCCGTGGCTACGTACTGTTAGTACTTGCGGCAGTTCCAAACACCCGATGAAGCCCTCACGATATTATCTTGTCATCCCCCCAACCACTGATACCAAGAATCGCATTTTCGTGAGCGCGCCAGACTGCCCCGGGCCTCATGATCGTGAGATCCCATAGGACGACATAGCCTTCTGCATCGCCGGTGACGAGACGGGTGTTGCCTCTGATGAATGTTGCTGCGTGCACTTGGGCTTTGTGTCCACGAAGAATGGCCTTTGGTGAGGGCGTAGAATTCGCCATGTTGTTTTGCGGTGCGAACTTGGCCAGATTTCCTCACAGTACAGTATCATTCACCTGTTCTGATGAAGCCGACATGAGACTTTCAATGAAACTGACATTGCGATTAGAGAACTTGATAAAGTGTGATTCTTAAAGATGGATCTACTCAGGGATTTGAGAAGGCAAGTGAATACCTTACCTTAGGGAGAGAGTTGAGGCGTGCCTTCCAATTTGACTCGTCACGTGCGGCCTCGGACCAAACCGACCAGAGCTACCAGCAACCTCGATTCCTAACTTCAATCCCAATTAAAGCCTAACTTCAATCCTAGTCACCTCGTTGTTTTCCTCTTGACTTCAATCCTGGGCATTGATATTTCTTCGGCCTTTACTAAACAAGCCGCTAGATCCAGTTTGTCTACTCAGACGTTTCATTCGAGAAGCGCCACGCCTCCATTATCCGGATTTGGGCAACTAGGGAACAATCTACGCTGGCGCTCAACTTCATGGGAGTTTTCATTCTTGCCTGTGTAACTGGCAAGCTGCAAGTCTCGGCCATTGACGTCATAGCTTCGAGATGCTGAGCAAGTGCTGGGTACACAGCAAACCATCATCAGAGTCAACTTCACGGGGTTTTCGATACTCCTTATCGACACGCATCAGTCTGCAATAAAGCCTGGCCGTCATGCGGCTCGGCCTTGATTTAGCAGCTCACACCGGATCGTGCTTCCCCAATCTGACCCGGAGAACCGCCTTGAATCTGGCCCTGTAACATAACGTTCGTGGGACAATATGATGGAGTGCGACCACACCGTCGGCTAACTAAAAAACATTCATCACAATCCACGACAATGCAAACGCATCATAATACTTGAAGACTGCTCTCCAAAGAACTGGGAGGCGACTCAGTCACACCCTTAACGCAAATCACTAAAGCCCCCCGATTTCTTCCTACAACTCGGGCTGCCCTTCCGCCTGGCAATGCGGTTCCCTGCAGTACAGCATGTATCACGAAGACCAGCTGTCATCCATGATGTGGCATGCCGTGTTGCCCAGTTATTTCTAGCTGATGAATCTGGGGTATCGTCGGTTTCATCCACTTCGCTTATTTGCACGCTATGGCTGCTGTCTCTCAGTAGGGTATGTAGCGCAATAGCTGTGAGTGGCACAAAGTTGGGTACAGATAAATGCAACATATCCTCGGAGTGGCATTTGGGATTCGGACTGACGACGGCTCATTAGCCATCGCAGAGACACGACATTGAGACCGGAGCTTGAAAGGCCTTTGGCCCTCCCGCATCCCTTGGCTCTTGGCTTGCCATTCCACCTCTTGAGGTAAAAATTCTTGTCGAACTTTCTGCCTCCAAGCTTTGGAGGTCGGATAGGAAAGTATCTGGTTCCAAACTCAACTAGAAAGGCGGCAGCTGAAACCGGAATCCAGCTCGTGGTTCCGACCGCCGGAACCCGCATCCTTCTGATTTATGACATATGAGTTTTGCGCCCGGAAGGGTTGTCGGCAGCCGTTTGCCGATCGTGACAATATTGCATGCGTGCAAGCATCGGGGCATTCTTTTGATGTCAACTGGATATATTCCAGATGGACACAGCTAGCGATTTGCGATACTTCGGCAATCATAAGTCTTCGCCGTTTTAACCCCTCATCCCGGCATACGGCTTCCCAAAGGCCATCGCGCGGGGATATGACCGATCAAGCCTGTAGGGATGATTTAACAAGGATCGACCTTTCTCAATGATTTGCCTTGACTTGGCGGGGTGGCGGGGCACTCTGAATGTGACACCAAATCCGAGAGACCATCCTTTCTGTCGGCAAGGACGCCTTATTCTACGCTAACCTCTCTATTCGGCTAACGAGAAAGTACTAAACGGCCCTGCTAGATGAGTCAGACTTGAATTAAGACAAGTAACGACTGCGTTACCAATGCCCGAGAGTGGCCCGTTTTGTGGTCCTGCGACATAGCAATGCTGGAGCCGATGAACTTTCCAGACACCAAATCTGGACTGCGCCCAAAGTCCCGATTGAAGCCCTGCCGAGGACGAAGCCGCATGGTATCCGGATGGCACCGGGTCAGGAGTCGGGCGGGCGTACGGAGCCTGGACTACAGAACTTACGATTGTTGACCTTTCAATGAATGTTGGTGGACAGATCTGAAGCCTATAACGCAGCCGCGGATTTTTAAAGTATTTCTAGCACTTGATACACAGTCACAGAGCTTCATGTAACCTGCTGAGTATGTGCTGACCGCCTACTTACAGTGTGATCGAGGTCGTGTAACCTTAGCTCTCACACTAGCCGTATTGTCGAACCAGTATTTGATCTAAACCTTACCGAAGGCGAGGTAACTATCTTGGAAGCACGAAGCATAGGCTGAAATGCAGGGCAGTCATGCCCGGATAGAGGTGAGCAAGGGAAAGGGTGGAGACACGGAGGAGACCACGGACAAACGTCCCGTTGACTTGCCGATTCTGAAGTGCCGAGCACCCCACACGGCACATATATTACCTTTCAAACCGAATTGCAGGATCGACAAAGGTCCAGATCGACCTCTGGTCTTTAGCTGGCCCCGAGTGAGCTTGATTGAGGTAGTCTTAGGATGCAGACTTGATCATTACACCTCATGAGCTTCAGCGTCGCTGAACCCCCCCTCAAGACTCGCACAGCCTGGTCTTACGTAGTCCTAGGCTGCAGTCCCAAACGCCACAACATGTGCGACCTTGCCAACAGTCGTTATTTCTAAATTGCGCTTGGAGGACGTAGACAAATTATCGAGACATTTGCTGCACATCCCAGGGTGCGGCTACAGACGGAAAGTTCACCTGGACAAAGTGGAATCGTCCACAAAAGAGTACTTGGGAATCCCTAGATGGCTCGGTAATTGGGTGCAGCTTCAACTCTCCGGTTCATTCTCTTCGTTCTAGCCGCCCTATCGCTCAATTTCTCATGTCCGACAGTGGGGCCTATATTCTGCGTGGCCTTCTTCCGAGTCCGTCGTTGTCGTATTTGTACAACGCTCCTTGTGTTTGGCGTCAATGGTCTCAAACAGGGCTGTTCAGCCTGGAATTCTTTCATCGGGATGCTGCAGGCCCCGCCTGTCGTATTAAGTCCCGCCTTTGCCGTTAACATAACGCCCGGTTTCTTCCACCGTTCCGTCGCAGCCGGTCCAATATTTGAAGATTCCAACTACCTTCTCGGTCGATAACCGTGGCTGCATACGAAACCCCCAGTAGCGTCATCGTACCTGACTTTGGTCTGGGTACGGTGGTGCACGATGATGATCCTCGGATTAAACATACACACCTTGGCCTACTGAGCTTACCCAAGCACGTTCCTCTGTCATATGAAGTTGAGAACTCACCATTACTAGAGAATCGATCTGAGGCCTTGTCGCCAAAGTGTGAGATAGGCACACTCTTGCAAGATGCTCAAAGTAGACAACGAGCTATCGTACATCCAAGTACGCCAGCTACAAGCATGACAGTAACGACCTTTTCCGAAACATCCATAGAGGTGACAAAAACAACAACTCCAACGAAAGCTAAAAGAGTACGAACAGGCTGCTTGACCTGTCGGGAGCGACATTTGAAATGCGATGAGGCGCTGCCTGATTGTCTGAACTGTCGGAGGAGCAATAGAACCTGCAAGCGAGGTGTGCGGCTCAACTTTCTGGAAGTGTCGGTCCATAAACCTGTTCTTGTACCCTCGTCGGTCGAGTGGGCAGGTATGTACTTGCATATTCTCGTCCTGATCTTGCGTTCTAAGTCCAACCTTTAGTGCAATTTCAAGACGAATCTCGCGATATCGCTTCGGAGTATAAGGGCGGTCTAAGTCGCTACGCCCCGTATGACACGGAACCGACGACTCCTCAGCAGACTGATTTCACAGCAATGAGCTGGTCGGAAACACTCCATCGGCAACTTGAAGCAAGCAACGAGGTGGACTTCGAAGCTCAGCTGGAACGGAACGGAACGAATGACGCAAATCTCAGCGCAACACCGACCTCTCTCAAGCGACTGTCACCCTACTTGACCAACTTTCCCCTCTGCCAAACGGACATATTTGATCTGAGCCACACTGATCCGTTTTCCCCATCCGGATGCACCACTCCTTTGCACCAGGTTTCAATACATTCACGGTGTGATGAGCCTCTATATGGAGCATCAATCCAGGAGCAGCAACTGATGGCTATAAAGGAACAAGCAGCTTGCCAAGCACGGCGTAAAAGTGATGCATCTAGCGCGACGTCAATAGTACCATTGGCAACAAATGCACCACAAAGCTTGGTACACCTTGTTGATGGAAGGTTGTCACCAGACGAATCCGCTCCGGCACCCCCTGGCGACAAGGTCAAGATTGGCGAACGGGAGTTTCTTGGTACACCCGATGAGATCTACTACATGCAAGTCTTTGTAGACAAAGTTGGCATATGGATGGACTCTTTTGACAAGGACAAACACTTTAGCCGAATAATTCCTTACTATGCCTTGAAATCGACAATGTTGCTCAACGCGTTCCTTGCATGCGGCGTGAAGCATCTCTCCTTATCCTCACCCGAGACAGAAGACAAGGCACTATCCTACTATAACACAGCAACGACGCAGCTACTCAGGAGCCTTCAGAACCCCGATCGCAACACTGCCGAATGCGCTACGACTGCAGTTGTTTTGAATGTGTACGAGATAATGTCTGAGAAGCCTGCACAGCGAATGAATCACATTGCCGGAGCTCGTGCTTTGATCCGTGAGTGTGGATGGGACGCAAAAAGTACGGGAATCGGATCTGCATGCTTTTGGCTGAACATCGGCATGGAAGTTCTTAACTGCTTGTCAATGGATTGGCAAACGACGTGGGATCCCGAGCAGTGGGGGTTGGATATCAATTTTTTTGGCGAAGATGATGGCGATGCTGGAATTGGGCAAGAAGAGGTTTGGGTGCATCGGATATTCTACGTTGTTGCGAAGACCGTCAACTTCCGAGCTGTCGCCCCGTGTTTTCAGAATACAGCAGGTACCCTCGATCACCTCAGGCTATCTAACCGAGTCGCTCAGTGGCAAGCGCTTAAGCGACTCTGCGATCAATGGAATAACACCTGCCCCCGGACAATGCATCCTTTGGGCTACATTCCCGCATCAAAGTCAAGGGTCAAGTCGGTGTTTCCTCAAGTCTGGTATGCTAGGGCCTCCGACGCCCCGAAATGAGCCATCGCTGACGGGGAGTTTGACAGGATGATCAAAAGAGCGGCGATCGTTGGGCGGCTATTCTATCATACTGCCCAATGTATTCTTGCCCAAACACATCCCTTGGAGTCTAATAAGGTATCTCAGGAGATGCGTGGCATGCAGCTGCACCACGCCCATCAGGTCTGTGGTATTGTGGCTCATAGCAAGGACCATGGCATTGCTTCAGTGGCGATTCGATGTTTACCAATCGCTTCTGCTGTGCTAGTTGAGCCTCGGGAACAGGAAGAAGTGCTGGTCATATTGGGCCGAATCACCTCGGAAAGCGGCTGCCGCCTCGGCATGGTTGAGCTGGCACTGAAGAGAGCATGGAGCTTGCATCGTAACAAAATCCCTACGCCCCTCTTCAGGAGCCTGACCAACGGAGCACAGCAAGCACTGACCAGTCAAGCGATGGGGCCACCCTTGCCTCCCCCGGCAATGCCTTCACGGCCACGCACGCCACTGGCATCGTGTACTACCAGGTTCTCAACGCCGCCGGTCGTAGCACCGATTCCGGTGAGGGAGCCGTTGAATCCACTGAACTTTGCAGACTTTACGCTGCCCAACCATCCGTATCAGAACTGGTATGAGCCGCCGAATCCGGCGAACTCTTTCAGTCAACGTTTACTTTGATGTAAGGCCGGTGGGCGTTATTAGTGGGGAAGATATTTAAATGGACTACATAGCGAAGAAGTGGATAGCTTTCGATGGATTTGGGAGCAAGCCATGGATCTACAAAGGCGTAGAAGGGGAGATACATGAGACGAGCCTGGTAGCTTGAATCCTGTCATTAGAACGATTTTTTTGGGCTATCAGAGTTCTCACGAGGTGGTGCCGCGTTACGATATCAGAGTTCCCTATTGGATGTGGGTGATACATGCTAGATATAGAGTAACTATAGCGGGCGGCAATATGTTGAGTTGGCTGTACGGCATGTATCGAGAATCATATCGAGACGTTAAGGGTTGTCTCAGCAAAGCGTTTCTTTCGCTCATACTAAAATCATCGGTCCTCTTGAACCGTTTCCAGTCTTAGATGCCTAGACCATGAGGCTATCTGAAGACAGGCCATAAACCTCGCCATCACCAAGTCCCCTCATCGACCTCTCTCCACCCATTTCATGATGAGGCTCCTCCCTGATTAAAGTTCATGCTATAACCCCCCGTCTTCTCATCCTTCACCATCTGGAAGTTCTCCGTACTCAACCCAAACGGCTTCAAGATCCCATTCCCAAGATCCTTCAATTTCCCCCACATCTCGCCCATCTCCTTCTCCTGCGCAGCCTTCGTCCGTGGCGGCAATTCGCGGAGCTGGGTGCGCACCGTGCGCGTGTCAGCAGCCGTGAGACCGGGCATCGCGGAGAGGGTCTTGTAGTCCTCTTCGGCGCCGGTCAGGTTCTGCCAGCCCCCTGCGGAAGAGCGGGCGCGGGCGCGGCGGAGGAGGGATTTTAGGCGGATGCGATGAATGTTGGCTTTGAGAGTTTCGAGGGGTGAGTCAACGGGAGGGCTTGGGGCGGGTGCTGCGCGAGATGCGCCGGTGGAGATGATTTCCTCTTCAACATCCTCATCGTCATCTTTCGTGGCATTACCGCTCTCTGTCTGATCCTTTTCTTTTCCTGTGCTACTCTCACCATTCAGCCTCGGATCCTCCCTCTCCATCTTCGCAAGCCCATCCAACGCGTCGCTTGCAGCCTTGATGGCATCCTTCCACTGCTCCTGCTTGAGATGGCACGCGGCGATGTTGCTCTGAATGACAGCACGCGGGTAGTGGAGGTACTTGGGGCAGGAGGCGAGGGCGATCTCGTACGTGTCCAGGGCATTTTGGTATTGGTTGGATCCGAATAGGGCGTTGGCCTCGGCTTTGGATGTGTTGGATTCTTCGAGGAGGGCCTGGGGTTGTTAGTGGCTTGGTCAGAGCGGATGTGAGATGGATAAAGCAAGGGAGGGACGAGATGAGATGAGATGAGATGACCCGAGCCGAGTCGGGTTGAAACTGGTCCTGGAGGGAAGGAAAATAAGCTTATTGGAGATAAGAGTATCTTAATTCGAACGCATGGACGTCTTGACAGGGTGACAACTTCATATCCTCTCTTCTCATTTTGTCTCATCTCTTCTCCCGAGCGAGGAACAATCTGATGACGTACCGCTTCCTCCTCGGGCGAGAACCTCAACTCCTCGCCATCCGCCTCATTCACCGCGTCTTTAGGCTCGTCACCCTTGGCCTCCACCTTCTTGTCGTCTTCGATCCCAGCCATGATGCCAGTCCCTTCACCGTCCTCTCAACCCGCCCTCTCAGCGTCCACAAGCCCGAAACCCCTGCAAGCCGAGCTGCAATCACGTCAGAGCGAACCCTGATGGTGCCCGGGATACAGAAGGGTCTCCGTTATCGTTCCCACGGGGGATGCAAGCACCACAGTCAAAAAACTGCAGCAGCGGCGGGCTCAGATCTCCAGGCGAATGTCGCGGTGGCTGACGTTGATATTGGGCCGTAATTTCGTGTTAACGTTATCTCGCCCGTGATTCACGCTGCCATGTGCGCGGGGCGTTGGCTCGGGTTTATCCTTAGCGGGTTTAGTGGGGACCGTGAGCCGGCGCTAAGGCGCTAAAGCCCCTGTAGCACAGGTGAAAAGTCGGAGGTCCAGCGCCCGCAGGCAATCTCGAGCAGCGGAATCGGGGAGCTGCCCCGCCAGGCCGGTGATAAAAATCTCGGCGATCCCCCTCAGACTTTCTTTTCTCTTGGGCCGGTTGGCCACTGGAAGCGGCAGAGATAGCATTCACTTCACCGGATTCTCTGCTCTCCTTGTGGCCGGCGCTTCTTGATTGCCATTCTAGTTTTTTCTACCTTGCATCGCTTCGACCAACGCCGCAATGGCTCCCAAGACCGAGTATGACCCCTCCCTCTGGCCCTATTCTTTGATAACCGATCCCCGACTGACTCTCCTCCCCTCCAGCTTCCCCCCCGTCCGGGCCTGTCTCTTCGACATGGACGGCCTCCTCCTCGATACTGAAGACATCTACACCCTCTGCGTCAACCTCATCCTCGAAAAATACGGCAAGGGTTCGCTCCCCTGGTCCATCAAGGCCAAACTCCAAGGCCGCCCTGGTCCTGCCGCAAACGCCATCTTCCACCAGTGGGCCAAACTGCCCATCACTCCCGAGCAGTACCTCGTCGAGAACACGGAGCTGCAGAAGAAGCTGTTCCCGACTACAAAGCCCCTGCCAGGCGTCCCTGAGATGCTGGGCCACCTCGGTCGCACGCGATACTGGGAGGTCAAGGAGGGTGCTGCAATTGACCATGCCACCGCGAAGGGTGGCGATAAGGAGCCGCATCGTGTGCACATTGCGCTAGCGACGAGCTCGCACTTGAAGAACTTCCAGGTCAAGACGAACCATCTGCTGGACCTGTTCTCCATCTTCCCCTCGCACCGACGAGTTCTGGGTGACGATTCGCGATTGCAGGTCGGTCGCGGCAAGCCCCTGCCCGACATCTTCCTGCTCGCCCTCAAGACGATCAACGACTCTCTTCCCGAAGGCGAGACTCCTATCACTCCTGAGGAGTGCCTGGTCTTCGAAGACTCGGTCCCCGGTGTCGAAGCCGGTCGTCGCGCTGGAATGCGCGTTATCTGGTGCCCTCACCCCATGCTGAAGAAGGAATACGCCGGCCGTGAGGAGGAAGTCCTGGCTGGCCGCACTGGCGAGGCCGGTGACGTTGACCTTCACCAGGTCGGCGAGATCGGTGATGGTTGGGCTGAGTACATGGAGAACCTCGTGGACTTCCCCTACGAGAAGTTTGGCATGATCATCCCGCCTATTGAAGTTGATGAGGAGCCTTGCATGAAGGAGAAAGCTGAGGAGGTCGTCATCGATACGAAGGATGCGTGAGGTCAAGGATGCCTCAAGTCAAGGATCCCATGCTTACGGTGTTCGTCGAGCTGAGAGCCAACAGATCCAACAGAGCCTGAAGCAGAGCCCAAACCCCCCTTTTTCCGGATGGACGGATGATGATGGATACTTTAGATAAAAAAACTTAGACTACTTGGACTTGGAGTTTAGATGCTTGCCCATAGAGTCGGATATGAAGCTACGAGTCGCAAATGAATTGATGCCAAAAGTTACGATGGCCGCCAAGCAGACTACGCGTCTACTGGAGAAGTGCCGTCATAGTGTCGGGCGGGCGGGTGAAAGAAATACACCGCCAGTCTGACCGAGCTGCTTTCTTGTTATCAGAGCTGAAATCACCAGCTAAGGCCGAAATGAGTTCATTCGCTAACCTCAAAGCAACACCTAGAGCAAGACTCATGCTTTAATTTACTGATTAGCGCTTGAAAACATGCATGGACTATGATTTGAATAGGTAGGTGTATCATTCCTTCTCGCTCTCGCTAGGTTGCCCTGGTAAACAGGTTTATGACCACAGTGTCAGAACTGGTGCATGGACCAACCCGCACAGTCTGCAGCCCCACGATCCCATCTTCTTGACAACTCACGGCTTGTCCTTCAAAAAAGTTCGAAAGGACGGAAAATTTTTGAATCATGATAGCTACGCACCGGTTTTCTCATCATGGCGTGCCTTTCGTCGTTACCGAACCATCTGCTGGCCGATATTCTCTGTGAGCTGGACAATATTCGCCACTTGCGCTCCGCCCTCTTGAGTCATTCTGCCTTTTATGCAGCCTTCAAGGTGAACTCCTCGATACCGGTCGAGATCCTGCGCCGACAGATATCGGACAACCTGTTTAACTTGGCTATCGCGGCGTATGTGTCGCGGAGATCGATACGGGATCCGCAGGGCGTGGATGCACGTCGGTTCTTGACCGAGTATTACGACGAACCTTGCAGACTCTTGGCAGACTTTTCTCGCTTGACACTCGACGAAGCGTTGAAGATCGGGGGGTTTCACGATACTGTCACTAAGTTGCGCGATGGGTACTCGAGAAATACATTGCGGAGACTGTATAATCTCAACTTCAACGTTGAACTGACCGCGGCACGTGCAAAAATCTCACCGGGGGAGAACTACCGCATCTGCCGGGCACTCTATCGTTTCCAAATATTCAGAAACCTTTTCCTCGATCAGCCTCTATATCTTGCTTCCGACAAGACCAATAAGGCGTTGTTCTTTGACCGTCATTCTCCCTGGGTCAACGAGCAGCTCTCCTGTATTTATGACTATCTCGAGGATCGATACACTGCTGGTATGTCTGATATGAGGCTGCAGCTTGTCATTTGTTGGCTTTCTGGGCAGTCGGCGAATTAGGTCCGCTAATGTGACCGTTTGATTTTAGCATACCGGGCATCTGTTGTCAATAATTTCGAATGGGGGGACAACTTGACGAAATGGTTGACCAAGAAAACTCAGGACCTTAGCGCGGAACGATGGGTAAGCTGAAAGGTGAGCTCTATAAAATTTCGACTAACCGTGATGCTAGTTATCTCTTGGGCTTCCTTGGATACAACAACTCTTTACTGCATCAAGTCGGAATGACGGGCAGCATCTTGAACCCCCATCCAAAATTCAAACCGTGTGTAAAAGCACGCTTGCAAAGGATCTCATCCATTTCGACATGTCTAGGAAACCACCCTCCCGTGGATACTGGGCCGAGGAGGATATCGGCTTGTTGGCGCGAGAAGCTGACGCCGATGCTGATGACACTGATGAAAGCCCTCCTATGCAGTGGGCGCGGGTCTACTATAACCAGAATAGGCAGAGGTTCAGGCTTGGTGAGGATGCATTTTCGGGGAGGGTGTTTGGGTGTGATAAGCGTGCTTTGGGGTATGTGATCTGGGATGGGGAGAGAGTTGCTGAGGACGTTTGTATGCGGAATTTAGAGGCCGAGTTTTAAGAGTTGGAGTCGGAGAGCAGTGGTAAATCACCGCTGCTTAAACCGTATATGCCATCCTAGCTTGCGTGTCAAAGATGGCCAATACCTATTTGGAAAGTGAAGGCACCACAATTGCGGAAGATATTGTTACTAGATACTGTATCAGTTTGAGCGAAAAAAAATCTCTTAAAGCAAGCCGATTAGATATAACCATGTGACTATTCCTTGCACGCAGGTCCCGACTTCTATAAACTATAAGGTATCGTCAAAGTGCTTAACCTCTTTTCCTTTTCCTTTTCTTTTTTTCTTTCTTTTAGTTTGATATGCCTATGCATAATTATGTCTTTCATGCCACATCCATCCATGTCATGGGCCAGGCCGCAACCGACCCACCAATGAACTACCGATCGCGGAAATCGCATTGCAATCATTACAATCACTGGATAAGAACTATAATAATATAGGGACAGGTAATGTTCGTTCATTAAATGGAATAGCTCCTCAGCTATAAGTATAACTTAATTACCTCAATTACCTTGATTGACTATTATTAGACGTGACAAGTACCTTGCCCCTATATTGCTTAGACAACGCCCAAATATATCTTGCAAACAAGCCCTGTCGACCAAGGCTTACCCAATCGAATTTACCTCGATTGTTACATTTACTTAATAACAATTCACCCCATTCAGGAATATTGCCAAACCCAAGGAGGTAGATTAGGTTAATAAATAGGCAACCCTTTAGCGGCGTCTACTATTATTATTTAATAGCAAGGTATAGTGTGTGCACTGCTAGCAGATTGGTCTCTATAGCTATATTGCATTATAAAACCTAGGGCATAGCATCCTAAGCTAAATATATAATCTTGGCATCGCATATAATTCAGAGGATCTTTTCTATCTTCCTTTTATGAACTGACATGAAACAGATTCTGTGAAAATCAACCCTTAGTAGATCGAATACCTATCAATGAATATATTATATTCTGACTCTTCTACATTAAGACTTAGCCTAATTTGAAGATCCACTCCTGGTTTGAAGAATTTCAGTCATGCATCTAAGAAGGTAAGTCTTTGCTGATATGCCAGAGGCACTGCAGAGCAGCTCTAGATGATATGAGTTGATGATCAAGTCAGCGAATATGTCTCGAACAATATATAAGCAAGATAGTGAGTAGTCTGGCTCGAGATCATTATCCCGTGATGTGCCTACAAGTGCAATGAACCCCGGAAATTCTCTCTCTCGCATCTGATGACTTTGATCCCGAGGTGGGCAGTGCAAGGCTTATTGCAACTACTTCCGGAATGAATCTGATCTCTTTAACACTGCCGCGCAGGTCATTGCTGTAACCACCACATCGACCTGTCTGTCGTCCACCTCTAAGATACCATCCGGGGCCGCTCGACGCTTGCCTGTATACCTCCCAACCTCCACCCTCCTGCCGTCAACAACCTTGAACAATTTGCACACCGCTCCAGCATCAACCAGGTCCCAAAAATATGGAACGCTGTCCTTGACGAACACGTCCTCCCGGCTGCCCATCCCCACGGGACGCAGCTCAATCGCGTGGCTCGAGTGAGTGCTCACGGCCGGGAAGGTGAGCTTCCAGTGCCCTAGCGCCAAAAGGGGCCCTGAGATCTCGGCGACGAAGGTGCCAGAATCATCAACTGCTCGAAGAGTGCGCGTGTACCATGCGTCTTGCTGGAGTTGGAGCATCGGCGCCTCATCGGCGATCTTGGCCCTGGCGTCATCCAAGGTTATTTTGGACCGCCCAGTCGAGGCCTCTTCTGTGACGTTATAGACGCATAGCTTTGTCGAGAACCGGCTGTCCGTGTGAAGATACAACACTGTGGTCGGACGAAGGGGTGATTCGTTGTTGAGAGGGAAGTCAGCAGGATGTGGCTCTTTCATTCCGTCCTTGCTGTCGGATATCGAATGAAGACTGGAAATAATTAAGTTTGAAAAGGCGGGGGAAATTGATTGCATTCACAGATATGAAGTATTATCATCAGATGGCAAGACGGCCGAACAAGTCTAGCCCACTACGAAGTCTTGTGATGTCGCCGCCCTGGAAACCGTATTTGCCGTATTTGCCTGGAACCCGTATTTATCGTATTTGATTGGCCCCATCGGGCGATGCGCTAATTTTCTGCTCATGACACCCTGATGCAATCAACTTAACCCGCATCATCTGATATTCTGGCCACTGCCGATATGGGCAACTCTAACGACTGTCATAACAAAAGCAAGGCAAAGCACGCAGAATGCCTGCGAGATATAAAAATAACAAAAAGTAGCGTCAATAGAGGAAGTCACTAGATAGGTTCCGAGTTCGAAGAGGTCCGTTCATATATTTGCCGTACAATGCTAAGTTGGGCACCCTATAGTTCGCTGGACCCAGAGCTTGCTGAGCCCTACTTTCAACCTCAATACGGATAGCCCTTGCATTCTACTTCACTTAAGTTATTTTCAAATAGTCTAGAGACCAAATATGTCCAATGTTAATTCTTGGGTTGGATTCAAGGGTACCATTAGTTGATATCAGGTAAATAGACGGAGCTAAAATGGAATAGGCTGAACCAGAGCTGGAAAGGCAATATGGAAACAGATTTCGCTGGTACAACAGACGAAAATAGACACGCAAGACGGGATGATGTGCCGGCTTCCCAATCGAGCCTCTAGTCGACCGTACAGTCCTTTACGGCCGAAGCCTATACCGAGGCTGCAGTTCGCCGCAAAATTCGGGAGTAATGCGAGCTTGGTTTTCCCGTATTTTTTGGGGACTATCGGGGTAAAAAAGGGGAGAATAGAACATGGATAAGTGAAGCTGGAGAGAATACTTACGTGCTTTCGCTGCCGCTTATGACGGTGATCTCGAGATAGAACTTCTTCGCTGGTGGGATTGGGTGATTTACCAGCACGGTGCCCGAGGCGATGAGATAGGAAGAGTCGGGTTTCATCCGTTAGGACCGGGCCGGCCTTTTCGAGTTCGGCGGCTGCGATCCCGTCCGGCTTACGATCTACGTCCCACTCTGATGGTGGCAGTGGTTTTTCTTCTTGGTTCTTCGCTCCGTCCTTGTCATATTGAATCGATGGGTTGCTCGGAGGTGGGTAGCAAAGCAGTCCAGAATATGGCCCTTAAACTGGCTCACCACCAGCTTAGGCAAGCTTAGGCAAACTCAGGCTAAAGCAGCAAGTGCTCAATTCTAATAAAGGAGGAAGGAAGGGGAAATTCTCAATGTCGGTTTTGGGGTCGTGTATGGGAACTCCATTGATGTTTACCTTATATATCTCCTCATTCTTAAGCACTTAAAGGGTCATAATTGAGATGGGAAGTCTCTAGAGATATAAGATATTTAATATCTTATATATCAGGCGAAGATAAGAGTCTTTTAATAAATTTAAAAGGATTGGAATGGGAAAGTTCTTTAGTTAAGAGATAAGCAATGGCTAGAGGTTTAGGCTTAGAGAGGTTGCATTTTTAGGGAGGTATAATAAATATGCTTTGGGTTATATAATATGGGATAGGGAGAGAGTTGCTAAAGATGTTTATATATAGAAGATAAAGGCTAAGTTTGAAGATTTATCTGCCTCTAAAGAAGTGAGTTAGTAATCTTATAATTATATAGATATATTTAATAAAATTATTAAAGCGGTTTAAGAGTTTAAGCTAGAAAATAACAGTAAGTAACTATAGCTTAAGCTATATATATTATCTTAGCTAATATTTTAAAGATAGCTAATATCTATTTTAAAAGTAAAGAGATTATAATCATAAAAATATTATTATTAATTATAATTAAAGGCAAAATACTATTTCTTATATCTTAGGCCTTAATTTATATAAACTATAAGACAATATTAAAAGCTTAGCTCTTTAATAAAGATATTAAATTATTAGCCTTTATGTTAAATAGAGGTCTATAATATAAGGAGCATATTAAGATATGTTTATTATTAATATATCTTTATACTTAAATAGTTACTAAGAGATATAATAATACAAAGGCATATTAAAACTAAATAAATAATTATATAATATATCTTAAATAATTAGCTTTAAGTCTTAATAATAAGTAGATTAAAACCTTTATTATCTCTTACTTTAAAATAAACCTTGCTATTTTTATCTTAATATATTCTATCTATAGTAATGCATATAGGCAGGGAAGTGAGGGATTCTTAGGAAGCACAGAGTGAATATCATGGAAAGGATTTCAGACTGATCTTATAGGGAATCAGAAGTCTATTTTATTGAGGTAATATAAGACGAAGAGCCTGGCTCTTCCTATCAAAGTATCTATAGTCTCCCCTTGGGCAGGGTTCTAGTCTTCCTAGGGTCAGTCCCGTGACTTCTCTAGGGGTATTGTGTATCATATAGAATATCCAAATCTCCCTGCCAGAATCCAGCCGCCACGAGCGAGGCTGGAGGAATTAAAAGGCACGCAAAATTGAGGCTGTCACTAGGAGTAGGAAGTCCATGCTCTAATAGTATACATACAACTCCAACAATGTTCAAGCCTAAGCCAAGAAGGGCAAATAACATAAGCATATCGAGCAGCTCTGGCGCCATATGGGATGTGGCTGGCTCATGCCGTCCTGGCGAATAATGTCGTACGGCGATTCTGCCTCGGCTACCAGGGACAATACGGTCGCGTGTGAGAGGAAATTGACTCGTCGAGCGTAAATGTCGGGGTAGCAGGACGATCAATCTTACGACTGATGGAGATTTGTGGTTTTTCCACGGCTGACTGACACTAAGCCTAGCTAATCGGCTGAGCGATTCCTCTATTCCGCTTCACCTAGGCAGGAACAGAATATCGGCACTACGTGGGCACGATCTGGACGGTTGGTTGGCAGCATGACGCTTAAAGACACCTACATTTCCACTATTGGCTTCGCGTCCTAATCATTTAGGTCCTATAACGTAGATGTTGCAACTTGGACCTACCTGTAGTTGGTCTCAAAGTTAAGATTTGCTGGTCACCCTCCCACTAGGCCAGATCTGTATGGAGGCTAAACCATCGTTTCTTTACATCGCCCTAGTTGATATCCTGTCTGGCGCTGAGGTTCATAATTATTTGTACCCATACAGGCTGATTATTCCGGCCCAAAGTTTGCCCATAACTGCTAACATCCCCCGTCAGCTCCTCAGCCACGGAGATGGGGACTTCTTCGTCTTCAACCGTAATTCTGAATATAAGGTGGATCACTTCGACATACTCTCTTACACCTGGGGTAGAATAGTGATTTAGTATTACCACGGAATAACCAAAGTGAATTGGGAGGTGACCATCTCCGAGAAGACGATGGAAGATATTCGAAAGGCTGATGCCCAGAGCCAAGTGGAGGACCTATGGGTAGGCTGCGTGTACATCAACTAGACGGACAAGAAAAAGAAGAACGACCAAATAGCCAAGATGCACGAGTGGTCGGAATAGAGGATTTGTGAGATCCACAATATATCCTGAACGACCTGAAGTTCCTTGGTGAAGAATGGCGAGATGACTCTATCTTCTGGAGGTAAAGAGTTCAACGACGAAAGTACGAAAGTGACCAAATAGCTCTCCGAATGGGCAAAAAGGTGCCGCACTTTCGGCGTACTCCGGTCAGCAGTGACGTCTGCCGCTATGGACATGAGCGTGCTGAACTGTTACTCCACGTGTTGCATCACCCGAAAGTTGCCCTCGCTCACCCTGGCCATCTATAGCATCAATACCCCACCTTCCTCAATGAGGGTTAGCATTACTTAGACCTTACCATGGGTCACATCCATATGCACAGGCAGGAATTGTGAACGAAGCCAGTAAATTAGAATGAATTGTAGGGATGCTCTAACTATGATATGGCGATGCAATTACATTTACTAGGAAGTCTCAATAGATATCCCATTTAGCCTCCTGTGACTTAATATTTCCATTACACTTCATATTCCCCTTAGCTCCAATCTTGCCGCTCCTATCAAATAGCTTAATAGCATTATTAATAATGTTAATAATATCCTGCCCGCTGACATAGAATTCAATATTGCTATTGACCTTAGTAGCCTTAATATTAAGATGATAACTCTTAGACTTAGTGATCTTGCATTAATTCTTGCTAATGTCTTAGTGTGAAGATCGAGGTTTATCCCAAACTTGGTGAGCCTTGGTCGACGGGGCTTGTTTGCAGGTGTATCGAGGCGTTGTCTAAGCAATGTAGGCGCAAGGAAACTTGTCGCGTCTGATAATAGTCAATCAAGGTGATTGAGGTAATCAAGTTGTATTGATAGCTGAGGAGCTATCCTATCTAGTGAGTGAACATCACCTGTTATATATGTCTACGTTGTTTGTTTGTCTGCAGTGGATCACGATTGTTTGTCAATCGTCGTGATCCAGAATCACCGTGATCCTGATGTGGTGGTGATCCTTTGCTAATTGGCTGAACTAGTGGGGCAGCTCGTCCCCATGTGACGTTTGCTTGTTCAGGTTGTGACAAATAGGATGATATAGATCTCGGAAAATGCCTCGGTTAGTTCTATCGGCCCATTGCCAAGAGAAAATAAACAGCCAATATGTCTTTTCTACCCACGACTTGCGGAACCCTATATCCTTCTGGAATAGTCCACCTACCAGATGCATACAAGTGGTTTTGTAGAACCAACAAACATACAGTGATTTCCGCCGTATCTTGCCACGGCGGAAGCCGGATAAAATCGCCGATTAGACTGTTATAAGTTTGGGAGATACCTTCGTTTATATGATCAGTTTGTCCTTGCCACATGTACTGTCAATCTTAAGGGTCTTGTACAGGATCTAACATTTGTTATCCCTATGAGCTGTACATGTGTATGTTATGTAAGCAATATGTACCAGAGAGAGCAACGCAATATACGCCTCGTTGAAGCGGCTAGACACCGGCGGGGATTGAGTTCCACTGCACACACGTTTCAAATTTCGATCAATTACTGCACAAAACTCAATAAAGCCATGTTCACACCAGATTATATCCTAATGCTCCCAGGGCAGCCGCCAAGCACGCCACGCTCCCAACCGCCAATTGCTGAGCCATACCCTCACCATCCTCGTCTTCTGGTGGGCAAGTGACTTGTGGAGGGGGAGTTTGCCCTATTCTATTGCATGCCCAGGAGGTCATGGAGGAAGATATACTTGACGCGGCAGTCGAATCGATCTTGGCCCGGCAAGGATCTGGGGTAGGAGCAGAGGATGCCATCACTGCACATGTCTCACCACCAATCCAGTCCGCATTAATAGGGACCTCCCTAGTACCGTTCACATTGATAGCAATGCCTATCTCCTCGGGGCACGTCTTGCTATTGTTGGTAGCAGCGACGAGATCTACTTCCTGCGCGGAATTCTTGGTGGTGAAGAGGACGGACCAACCCGTGTTATTCACAATGATAGGATTGCGATGTGAATATAATGGGTTGTCTTCGATACAACTAGCCCAGCCCACATTCCATTGCAGCATCCAGGTACCCTCGGTATTGAAGTGGGTAAAGATATGATATTCAAAGTAGGGGTCATTGCTAGAGAAGTTTGCCCATCTTAGGTCATAGGAAGAGGTGACGACGGTCTCGCTCATATTGTTCCAATCCCATACTGTGAATGTAATTTGCGGGGTGAGAAAGGGTGCGAGCTCGGGATTTTGGAAGGCAAAGACGATGGGCAAAAGTGGCGTGGGCGCATATGTCTCGTTGCGCGGAAAAATCATATCCACCTCCATCACGCCTGTGCTCTTGCTTGCGACAGCGATGGCCCCTCCGAAGAGGAGGATGAGCCATCTCGCCCAAGCGAACACGTGTAAGGTAGTGCTAGGCATAAAGGAGATTGGTGGTAGATGAGAGAGGAGAGAATGGTATTGACGTCTCGCGGGTGATGCTCATTAGAAGTGAGGGAGAAATAGGCATGTTGGCCGGATCTTTATAATGGACAGATGCATATGCTGGGATAATGAAATGAGCCGCCTGTCTGCCTGCTGATTGGCCGTCTTGGCGCCTCCACCCCGTGCTACATGATCCTTGCGAAAATAACCTTGGCAAGTAACCATATATCAACCAACACATCTGGCCTGTTTGGGCTTAGTTCGCGGCTGTAGATTTAAGAGCTGGATGTGTGGGATGGCTGGAGACGAGGGAATGTGATGAACCCTTTTCTCCTGCACACAGATTAAACTCAACGGCGTTATAACAATCCTTTATCAGTACGTTATACCATTGCAACGCAATGAATTTAATTCTCTCGCCTAGGTCTCCCTTCGTTCCAAGAGTACCTATTTTATACTGTACTCAATCCTTCTTGCTGGGAGTAAGTTGGATCAAGATGAACTGCGAGGTTCTTGGGCTTGGTGGAGTTTGATCATTTCCGATCGGAACTCCCGCTAACCGAGCTAGCCCTTGTATGGGACGTTGCATCAGCTGATAGATTTACAAGTCATGTCTTGCGTCTATACACCTAACGAAGGGCTAGTTCCTTACTAGACATGCGAGGGAGTAAGCAATTTCGAAGGCGAATATAAGATATGGGTTTTGACTCTGCCACAAGTAAGCATTCCTCTTGCTCTCAGGACACCGCACCCCCCTCGTCATTCTTTCAGGTCCAAAAGGATGCGAATGAAACGCCTCATTGCCGCTGGGCTCCTCCCAGGAACAGTCTCTGCTAGGGTGGCCCTCTTGCACCGCGCTGTCGACTGCGACTTTGGCACGACTGCCGATAGCGGCGATACCTGTGACAGCTTCGCGAGCACCTGGGGAGTCTCCGTCGACGATCTGAAGAAGTTGAACCCTGACATCACCTGTCCTGGCCTTGATGCCAGTAAGTCGTACTGCTTGTTCGGCACCGTCACTGACGATCCGGAGCCTACGACCACGCTTCCCTCAAGCACTACGCTCTCGATGTTAACCACCATCACCACTAGCAGCAGCAGCACCACCACGGCCCCGAGCAACACCCCCACCATGCCGGGCCTTGCGGCCACCTGTGATGGGTTCTACAAGGTCTCCTCTGATGATCAGTGTGACACCATTGCCGCCAAGTACGGTATCAGCATGGCCCGGTTCAAGAGCTGGAATAGCGAAGTCAACGCAGGTACGTAGCATTATTCGTCTGTTAAGCACCAAATGACCATGGACCTGCATCAATCTAACATGCCTACTACACAGGCTGCACGTGCTCATGCGTACACGTGCCCGGCGCAACCACTACGTCGCAGGGAACATCTCAGCCGACAAAGACCCAACCAGGAACGACCACGACGACCACGACGACCACCGCCGGAAAGTAAGTACTGTCATTCTAACGTACCATTGACCTCACTAACGAGTTTTCAGCGGTGTTGAAACGCCTTCTCCCACCCAGCCTGGCATGGTGGGCAACTGTAATAAGTTCCATCTTATTAAGGATACAACAACGTGCCAAGGCATTGCCGACTATAATAAGATCTCTTTAGCCGACTTCTTCAAATGGAATACGGGTACCAACTCGGCCTGCTCTAATCTGTGGCTGGGTTTTTATGCATGTGCCGGAGTGATTGGAGGGAGCCCTCCATTGACAACAACAACTACTACTACTACACGGGCAACAACCACCTCGGTCGGAAACGGCGTCGCTACTCCTACACCCACGCAGCCTGGTATGGTAGGCAACTGTAATAAGTTCCATCTTATTAAGGACACCACAACATACCAAGGCATTGCCGACTATAATAAGATCTCATTAGCCGACTTCTTCAAATGGAATACGGATATCAACTCGGCCTGCTCCAACCTGTGGCTGGGTGCTTATGCATGTGCCGGGGTGATCGGAGGGAGTCTATCGACAACAAAAACAACAACTACACAAGCGACAACCACTTCGAAAGGGAATGGCATCGCCACCCCTACACCCACGCAGCCTGGTATGGTAGGCAACTGCAATAAGTTCCACCTCATCAAGGATACGACAACATGCCAGGGTATCGCCGATTATAATAAGATCACGATGGTCAACTTCTTTAAGTGGAATACGGGTGTCAACTCGGCCTGTTCCAACCTATGGCTGGGTTCTTATGCTTGTGCGGGAGTAATTTGATGGAGCTCTTAACCGAAAACAACCAGGCCGGCCTTTCTCCTTTGGTATTGGCCAGTAACGTTTGAGGTGAAGTTACCAGGAGGGGAGAGTCGACCCACATAGGGGTTATATGAATGAGAGGAAAGGAGTCGAGGTATCGTAGACTGCAAGGAGGAGCCGTGACCGACCTGCACTCTTTCAGCGGTCAAATTCCTAATGTTCCGGCTCAATACTTACCGCGACTTGATACATGGCTAGTGAAAGACGTTCTCGCCTTGGAAGTCTATTAGGGGTAGAATTGTAACATAGATAAATCAAGGACAAAACCTCCATGCAGTCCTTAGCTTCAGGACACGTTTGAGGCTGGCCGCGAACCACCTCTAATACTTGATGCTGGCTATGTCTATGACGGAGTGAGGCGACCCAAACAAAGCCATCGCAATGAATTCAGGGTACTCAACCGAAGACCTATCCCCGGCGTTTGAGCTTGTTCATGAGTGCTATCCAGCCTGTCACACCAAAGGCTCCTCTCCCCTTAAGCTCTTCCACCTATTCGTATCTAGACATTCCTAAAGGAGCACGGCCCATTTCCACAGAAACGCTTGCATCACCTCCTAGCCACTGACCATCCCACGGATCCGTCCAAACGACGACTCAACCGTTTATCCCGCCACTCTGGACAGTGTCATGGCAGAGAGTGGTGGGTTTACCGCGTATGCGTTTCGATGGAGAATATTGATCCAGATGGGATGTGGTGCATAGATATGTAGAGTGTTTAGGGCGAGAGAATGAGGAATGTCGACTCCGGGGGGTGTGGGGAAGAGCGGTATTAAGATTAATTAAGCTATCAAGAAAATGCATCTTAACCTTAATTATTAATATTTTTAAATTTATTATTCAAGGTTAGGACTTAAATATAACTCTCAATATATATTACACCTTAATTAAACTTTATCAATTGCTATAATCTATTGCTAAGAGATAGGATAGTGCAGGGGCATGTTGAAACTGGATAATTCCTTTTTGGGCCCTAGCGGCCCTGGCTTAAGGGAACTGCACTAGGCTCCGGCCCATGCTGGCTCACCGCTGGATTGGACCTGTCCAGGTCAGCTCGGCCTGAACCAGCAAGTGTCGAATTCCAAAGAAGAAAGAGGAAGCCTGAACATTAGTATTGAGAACGTGAATGGATTGTGCTAAATAACGTGTCATCACTGGAAAGATTCACAGCACCAGGACCTGTGTATCGAGAAGACAGGTTGTTGTTGAAGGATGAAACTTAGTTCCCAAAGTCTTGGAAAAGTTAAGTATTGAGGGTAGTTCTGTAATCTATTTGTTCTTTTAGAGACAATTGTTCAGAGTAGGCCCAAGTTTACATGGAGCTGGTAATAAGGTATAGTAGTCTAGGAATAGGAGGTGCGCCACCTGTTTCTGCCTCAGGCATCAGAGTATTTGTTTCGCTGCGACCCCGAATGTTCCGAGCTGCCTCTCTGTATCAACCACCTTCAACGTGGCCTAGCTTTCCTCCCTCAAATCGTTATATTTTTTGCGGGGTTAATAGGCTAGTACAATAAAGCGCCCTTGCAACTATTCACAGTTCACTAGTCGTGGTATCAGCCACAATGGACATATTATTTCATGCTGATCATCCCACCGCCATCGCGACCCCAGTGTACCTCTGCTCCTTATGCGGTAAACAGTTTGACGAAGGTACAACTATCTCACTACACACTTTATTCTGCATGGGGTTTCTATGAGTCCCCATCCTGCTTCAACCTCTTCGTTGCCTTGTTCGATCTTGCTAGTCTAACAGCATCTGGACAGAGACCTCCCACAGCCGTCACTTGCAGTATTGCCGGCGGCGAGCAAGTAAAAGACAGCCTGCCCGACAAAAAGCTTGCAATTCTTGCAGAAAGACGAAAAGCAAGTGCGATTTCCAGTGGCCCTGCTCGCGATGTGTTTCCAGGAAAGCAATTTGCTCTTTTGACCGGCATCATGGTACGGTGACATCAGCGCCGTTTCACAGCAGTACTACGGCTAGAGGGATTTCTAATAGTAATCCTCTAAGCGAATGGTTAGACTTTTCGTCTACAGCCTTTGATGATGCTGTAGTCACGGCATTGGACCCGGAGCTTGGGGCAAGGCCAAACCCCAGTCTAAGGCCTCACGGCAATCACACATTTAACGACGGCGCCAACAGCCCTGACTTAGGTCTCACCTCTTCTAAAGCTGCTCCAATTACCGGTTTTGGCGCCTTAGACTGTTTTTCAGAGTCATCATTTATCGGCAATGGCGTAACTCTCCTTCCGACCAACGAAGCGGAATTTCTTCCCTTCCCTGAGGCTGGATTCCAACCGCCATCAAAAGATATGACTCTAACATCATTCTGCCCATCGTATACCTTTCCCTCCGATCTTGAAGGCATAGATTCTTTAGTCTCCATTCCCAGCTATGTAATCAATACCCCAGAGCAGCCGTCTGGCCAGCGTCTCTCCCAAAACTCCCGGCGGTTCATTGTGTCTATTCTTCGAACATACCCACGAATGATGACACGACTGGACAATCTACCACCTTTTATACACCCTCTTGGCTGCGGGCTGCATTACGATCAAGAAGAATCACGGGGGGTTGCTTTTTATCTTCCCGACTCCACGACGTTGATGCCATTGAAGCCACTAGCAGCCTGTCATAGTATTGCGCAAATTTTCATTACCCGAAATCCAAATTCAGACGAGTTTCTCTGGCGAGTTATAGACAGCGAGCAACGTCGGATGACAGAGGAGGTGAGTTACTCTACAAACGAGGACTGCATATATGGATCGATGTTCTGTTCTCTGTATTCTCACTTACCTACTTCGAGAGCGAGACAGTGGTAAGATTTAGACACTGACGCTACTTGAATATTTTCCAGATGAAACATTTCTCTCGAGGCGAGATACTAGTATCAGTCCAAGCTATGGTAATTTATACCATGATGAGGTTGATAGTTTCGGGTGGTGAATATTTCGCTACTAAACGAGACATGCTGATCACGATGAAGGTCAGTTCAGCATGCCAGCTCATTTCATAACCTCCACTGTTCCCACTTCGCCGTCCACGTTTCATTTTCTGGTCAATTCGGAATGTTTATTATTTGTCGATAACTAAACTTTTTTGGGGAATCTGTAGAATCTGGCAGAACGCTTTTACCAACTTTGTCCCGAACCTTTCAGCCCTATTCATGGGCGACAGTCCCGACCTAGCTGGGAAGACTGGATAATGGAAGAAACCCGCCGAAGGTATGTCTGACAAACGGAACCAATGCTACGGAGGAGCTTTAGTTTATTATTCTTTTTTTGGAAGTTAAAACCAAGCTGACTGTTCAAAAGGATCTCCATTGTCTGCTGGCTCATGGCACTAGTGGTCGGCGGCGAAGAGTCTGATGCCTTCCCACAACCTTCTACCCTCCCCCTGCCAAGCAACAAAACCCTCTGGGAGGCTAGAAACGCTGTGAGTTGGGAGAGGGAGTATGATGTGTTTCAAGAAGAGCTTAAGGTCAATCAAGGTCGGTTAGATACTGTTGGTGATGTTATAAGTGCACAGAGGCACCGTGGTGATGAAGGTATCCTTGACGACGTGCTTGACAGCTGGCGTGCGGGACTTGACGGGTTGGGCACGATGCTGGCCGCAGTCCTAATGGATTTATGATGTAGAGATACGTTAGCGAGCGATGACGAGGAAACTGGCTAGGATAGGACAATCGGCAGTAAGTTGAAGTTCTGGTAATTTGTCTCGATGTTCATCCACATAACCACCTCAATTTCTTGACACAAAATATCCCTAGATGTGCACAACCTGGTAGAATCACGCAGTGCTCTAGGATGCAGGAGATGGCTGGACTCCCTGCGTCCTTTGATTCGAGCTCCATCCGGCGACGAACCTGACAAGGATATCCGCATGTCGAGCGACGCCCGAGGCTTGGCAACGGCCAAATGGCCGGAAGTGGGTCCGGCGAATTGGCCGGCTGGGATGAGGAGCCCGCGCTCTTCGACCCGTAACTCCAAGGTAGACAGACAGTTCTGACTCGGAATTAAGAGAATAAATTAATAAGCCCGGTTTCAAATCCCTGCTGAATGTAGATAAAAGCTCGTGAGTCCCGACTGCTGATCATAAACGATTCCATAAATCACTTTGTCAGTCTTGCCAACACCTGCAACTTCTTTACTGACATATCTAGTCTTCCATCATGGCGAAACAGTCTACTCATCTTGCGGCTCTTGTGCCTGCTATCGCAACTGACCTTGTTCTTGAAGAGCGTCCGACTCCTACACCTGGAGCGGACGAAGTCTTGATCCGCAACCACGCCATCGCCATCAATCCTATTGATTGGAAAAGACAGGCATGGGGACTCTTGATCCCCTCTTACCCAGTGATACTTGGTGCTGGTACGAACATGAAGAGGCTTCCACCCCCAAGCCTTACGAGGTTAGGTGCTAACGCTCGAGTTCAGATGTCTCTGGTATCGTGGCCGAGGTTGGGGCATTGGTGACCGCTTTCAAGCCTGGCGACCGTGTCATTGGCTTCGCCCACTCATTTACTTCCGGCAACAATGACAATGCCGCTCAGCAGGAATATACCGTCACGAAAGCCCTCTTGACAACTGCACTGCCTCAAGAAATAAGCTTTCAGCAAGCTGCCACGCTTCCCACCGCCGTGGGTACCGCAACAATGGCGCTCTTCGATGTGCTCGGCCTGCCCCGACCTACTGTTGGAGAGACCACACAGGCGCCCAAGTCGTCGCCTCCGTCCGTCTTAGTCTGGGGTGCCGCCTCATCCGTCGGATTCATAACCGTACAGCTTGCCCGCTTGGCCGGATTCACTGTCTTCGCAGTAGCGAGCGAGCGCCACTATGCCTACCTTCGCTCACTTGGTGCGAGCACGATCGTCGACTATCACACGCCAACGGCTGTCAACGATCTGGTTGCTGCCGCTGAGAAGATTGGAACATCAATCTCCTACGCTGTCGATAGCATCTCCACAGCGGCAACACTCGCGCCGGTCGTGGAGGTACTATCCAAGTCGACTGCAGCCACCAAGAAAATTGCGCACACGGTCAACTGGCCAGAGGCAGTCACCAAGCCTGATGACATCGAAGCACAGCATATCCAGGGGCAAGAGTTGTGGGATCGTAGACAGGATCTGGCCCGTTGGCTGTGTAATGAGTCTCTGTCGAAGTGGCTTGAACGAGGTGACATCGTGCCACAAGAATATAAAGTCATTGAAGGAGGACTTGGGGGGCTCCAGAATGGGTTGAATGAGCTGAAGAACGGTGTTAGTGGTAAGAAACTGCTGGTTGAACTTTGACCATGGGACCTTAGGCAATTGTGGAAGATGAGTTTGCTAGGTCTTAACTTCTCTACAGTGAGTAGCTAGAGGGTCAATTTGTTTTCATGGTTCATCAATGCGACATTATCAAGAAATTCCATCTTCCTTTGTGCTGCAATATAATCCCATTTCATAATGGTATTTATTGCGTTGGATATTACCTTATTCACCCCAGGCAAACAGATCTTGCAGACGTATACATACATTAATTTCTGGACTAAAGTGACAGGAGAAAATACATGTCTGAATGCATTCCAATCTCATTACGGCCCTATAGATCCTAGTTTATAAAAATTCTTGTATTCGAAATGCCCTGTAACATTCGGTTGTGATGAAGACTTGTGGTACCATCTGGATGGCAGTCAACTCCCTGATAAGTCCTATACGGCTGGAAAGCGTAAGGCTAGTTTTCAGACGTGGTAGTCTCTCATGTAGGACGAAGCAGATGGGCATCAAAATGCCAGAAACATTAAGAGAAAACTCTAGGTATTACCTTTACAACATTACGCACCTTGAATCAGCCAACCACTCTATCCTGGACCTTGAAACTAAAACGTTGTTCTGTGCAGTACCCACCAGTCTATACCCAACCTGGAGTACGGTGTTCCGAATCGAGACGGCCGCTCTGCTATCAATCCTCCCACTTCGTCAATATACGATATTATCCGTATATTGGGGATAGGGATCGGGCCTTCTGACACACTCATTGAGGCCATGTTTGGTTACTTAAGGAGCAATTCATTCCCTCCAGCAGAATAATCAAGCACGCTTCATTCATTCATTTTGGCCTAATTTTAATCATTCCTTTGATTTTCTCTGGGAGTTTAATTTTGCCCTGAAATCCCTCTTTTCTTTATGAACCCTCTCAATACCATTTGAACAAGCAAAGTGTTCTTGACCTACCTTTCTTAGGTTTTCAAGTTGATAGTTTATAGAACAATCAAAATTTTAGTCTATCTAGTTGATAATAGAATTTAAAAGAATTTCCCGATTATTTGAACTCTGCCCAAGATCATCCCAGAATGATCCATTCGTCAGATATGGAGATGCATCTTACATCGCACCTTCACCTCACATCATTGGAGGGCGAACGCTCGTATCGCACTGATGGGCAAGGACCCGAGTTGGATTCATGGTCAGGGTGCAAGATATAAGGCTGGATCTTAGTGGCTCCGTCTCTTGGCTACCGCGTCTAAGCTCAGGGCTGTGTACATCTTCCAATCATCCTCCAAGTACGAAGGCTCCAACCGAATGGACGTAGACCTTCTCGGGTTCCCTTATTAGTTGACTACAGTATGAGTCCACAGAGCGTTGAATGTTATTCTTGAATTCTTATTATGCTTTCAAAGTCTCCTATAAAGAGGGAAAACAGCCAAAGCGCAGGCAGATTTAAATTCTCCTGATAATGGGGCCTGGTGCAAAGAGTACAAAAATTGCGGCTGTAAAACACAATGCCGCCAATACTAGCTCCTCCTCATTGACCGGATGTGAAGTGGGAGATTCTCCTGAAGAAAAGAGGTGATCAGCCGTGAGTACCACGCTAATACCATCAATAGCAATCGACAGAATCGCCGAAGCGTTCAAGTATCTAATCAAACCACCACGGTAGGTCCCGAAACTGCTTCTATAGGCTATCAAGGGCTTTTCGGACGCCTTCCGGATCACTGCTGGTCGATATCGCGTAGTAGACGAGTCGTAGTCGTGGTATGGACTCGTCTTTTTCTCTCTGCTTTCCCAGCGAGCTGCGTAGCTGAGATAGAGTCGACTCTTTACCGACATGCAACTTATCTTTGACTCTTTGGAATAGTTGTTGCAAATCTTTCAAATCATCCTCTCGACAGGTAACCACAATGCTTGGAAACGCAGTCAAAGGATTTGTGCCAACCATCCGTGAAGTGTAGATCGGGCGTCTCTCGAGGCCATGAAGGTCTAGGTGCTCGTTTACCAAGGCCTCCAACTCGTTCTTGATGAATAAAAATCTGTCATTGTACTGAATCTGACTCCACGGCTTGAGCTCCACCGGAGCTTTGGGATATATACGTTTCTTCTGTCGACTATTGGGAACCGGAACGCTGTACTCCCAGACATTCTCAATAGGATGGGTCCATGCGCTAATCTCATCGTCTGGGGATGTTTCTCGAGGTGGCCTGGGCTTGGTATTGTTGGTCTCATCGTTACCCGCTCTTCGGCTCCCACTAGATTCCGTGGCGTCGGGAGGTTGGTTCGGCTGTGAAGTGGCGTTTGGACTTGGAAGGGACAAACTTGGCCGGGCGGGAACGCTTGTCGGAACGCTTGCTTTGTAGCCAGTCACGATCCTACCCGGGTTCTCTTGGTCGGGTAGCTCTTGAGAGGCTGCGCGGTGCTCGAAGATATAAGGCTCGCGGGTCACGGAAAGGGCCTGTGAGCAGACCCCAACCTGAGTGGCCATGGATGATAGCATGCGATGCCAAGGAGTGGGAGAAGCGAGTGCAGTCCCTGTCGACAGTCGTAGCACAACGGACTGGTTCAAGAACTGCATGCACTGTGAGCAACAGTTTTCACCCACAAGGCAGTTTACTAGAGCAGACCCTTCATATTGTCGGGTCCGTGTGTTTTTTTATTTATCGGGGCACTCGGCCAATGTTGATAAGACCCCAGACTGACTCAAGTCGAAAAGTGGTGCTATTGTAAGGAACCATCTAGCCACCGCCAAAAGCTGACGCTCATTCGCACCGCCTAAGCCACACGGCTGTGCATCACCTGCTCCTACAAACATGATGATTTCGTAGCTCACTATTCAATGCGTGTATACCCAATTTTGTGCAGCGCTATCCTTTCAAGCGGTCTCCAAGAGAGTTCACAACAGCAACGGGACAATTATGACTAGCGGCACTACCTATAAGACCCAGATTGCCATCGAATTTCTTGGTAGAACAGACCGCTCCTTTGACTCCTACTTCAAAGTCTACGATGATTTGATTGCACGCAGTGATGTCCATGTCCTGCAAATCGAAGAACCGGGACCAGAAGACTCGAACCCAATCTGTCACGATGATATAATAGCTGGAGCAAATGTCCTTCGAGAGAATCCAAACCTGAGTTTAGTTCAAGCCAGTCAGCAATTAGGTGCAAGACTTAATGGGATCTATTCGGAACAACAGCTCAAGATCGCCATCCTTGTAGCCGTTCGAGCCATGCTTATGCTCGACTCTGCTGTGAGCGGGCGACGCTGGGAGTCCTGGCAACCGAGTGAGCGGTTCGTTGACTTTGTCTCTAAGTGCTTTCTCAAAACTTCGAGACAGTCTGACAAAGTGGTTCAAGTAATGGCGGACCGAAAGTCGCTAAAAGCTTGGAAGCTCAAGGCAAGATTAGGCGTCTCTTTCAAAGGAACGGACAATCTTGCCCGACATTTGCTCCTGGATACTGAAGGCCCTACTTTATACCTCTTCCATCACACTGCATTTCTCAAGGCGCAGTTGAATCGTCTTCAGAGGGAGAGCTTTGGAAAAGAAGATGATGTTTCAACTTGTCTCCAAAGGTTCAACCCATGCCTTACCTATAGTCATCTTTACTTGCTGCGTGATTCTGACGGTTTCTAGGGGATACCTACCGCCGCGGTTGCTTGCAGAGACACTCCATTCACTTCAGGCGATTCTCTTTCATTTTGACGACCGTAGATCGAGCAGCATTCTCGAACGGCTTTATTGCCAGGGGTGGATTTGACGAAGACTGTGCCCAACCCGAGGGTTATAAGATGTTCGATGATGTGGACAAGTTTGAATATTTTTATGGGGAGAACGCTTGGCGACTTTACATGAGTTTGTCATGAACCGTCCACCTCAGAATAAATTTGAGCGATGGATTAAGTGGCAGACATCTGACAGCAATGCCTTCGTTGTTGCGCTTGCCACCCTCCTCATCTCTATCATCATTGGGACCCTGACCCTTGGACTCGCGGGATTTCAGGCCTGGATCGCTTGGAAAGCTTGGAATGAGCCCGTATCTAATGGGGACGACACGCTCATTGGTCTACAGGAACTCTTAGAATTAATTCGAAGGCGGGAGGAAGAACAGCAGTTTCTGAAATATGTAACAACTACAAGGACGAAAGAGTTCAAAGGTCTCTAGCACTCAATGGAACTTGCAGGTCGAGGGGTGAAGTGCCGCGATGACATACATTATTTGGCGCATAACTTTGTCCTGATGAAAGGACAACCAACTGAATGGAATTTCACAATAAGATAGGGTGCAAGCTTATATTTAATATAATCTACATTCGGCCTTCGAATCACTATAGACTATTTAAAGGCGGATCGTATCATATGTATGGTAGTTTTGTTCCAATCACTAATACTATTCCTTCAACTTATTAATGCATGATTACCATAGCAGTAGGTACTACAGTTGAATATAAAGGAAACTGTAATAGAGGCAGTAAGACTATATGCCTCCACATACTAACGGCCGCTACTACGAGTAATCATTTAAAATTCAATCCTCCCTTTTAATTGACCTGCTAAGGTTAAGAAAGGATGCCGTAGGTTGTAAGCAAGATGAATAGCTAGCTCGCTCTTGTCCTCCTTGTTTAGGACGGGCAAGGCCAAGACTACCGCCCCAAGGCTGAGAGCGTAGCGATGGGTCCTTTCTAGACACGTCGAACCTACAGAGCCGTATGCAGGGCACTCAATTCCTGGAGCATCAGAGTCTGGGATCTTGCTAGCGTCCAATGTTGTGTTTATTGACTGAACTCAAGAATATTGTCTAGCCGCTTTTGGTGGGATGATGCACTATATAGAACAGATTTGCTAGCTACACATGGTGGGCTTCGATAATTGACTTTACTGGATCAAAGAGAATTGGCTTTTTGATAAAAGTATCCATGCCATTCTCTGATATCATCTTCTGATTGCTTGCGTTGTGGGAAGAGGCAACAGTACCAACGATAAACGAAGGCGAAAGCCCATTCTCATGTTCATAGCTTCGGATGGTCCTGCTAGCCGATAACCCGTCAACAACCGGCATAGATATATCCATGAAGATGAACCTGCATTGCTCCGGGCACTTCTTATAAGCATCGATCGCCTCTTGTCCGTTTGTCGCTGTGTTAAACTGTAGTCCCAGCTTGCTCATCCATTTCGAGAGTAACTTGATGTTTACGTGATTGTCATCAACTAGCAAATACTTGATCTCGCCGCTCGCCGTAGGAGAGGCTCCCGCCTGTTTCAGCTCTGAGTCGCCAACGGACTCAACAGTAGCAGATTCCGATCCAGGCTCTGGCTGTTGCATCTTGCTGCGTACGACGTCTTCAGCGACCTTAGAGCTGCTTCCAAGACCCAGGTCGAGTAGATTATCGTTTATTTTGTGTCGAGAATCTCGAGTCGGACTTGGCCAGTTTCAAACCCTGGAGAGAAAATAGTATATAGGTAGGCAATGGCCCCGAGTGCTAGAGGGCCTATCGGTGATAGTGGCCGTATAACCTTTGGTTGGGGAGAGAGAGCCTCAAGACATTTGAGAAGGACTAGTCAGCTAAGCAAGAGGATGAGGGGAAATTCAAAGGATCGTCATCTGTGTTGGCTGATAACTGGTCTGTAAAGCAGGGAAGTTGACTAAGCCAAGCTGTCTCCGGAGCCAGATCCTGGTTGGAGTTTCAACCAATCGTCTTTGTCGATGATTCCTTATTGATTCTTACAATCATTTGAACTCTAAGATTCATAAGGCCCTTGATGCTATTTTTTGTACATAATAAAAAAGTACAAAACAAAAAAATGTTAAAATTCGCGACCTTAACTAATGGTACTGATCCAGACTCATTTCATCGTTCCAACAAGCCACCTCTAGTTGAAAAATATCTAAACAATCTTAAACTACGCTCTTAGGGCCTCAAATACAGGTACAAAGTGTTGAAGACAACCACATTATTCCCAACCCATGAATAAACTGTCTAAGGTTTGGAATCAGACTTAGACTCCTTCGATTTAGAATCAGTGGGCTTTTTGCTGAAATCAAATTTTGGAGTTTCGTTGGAATTTGAGTTGGGCGGTATTTTGTCGAAGTTAAAGCTGGATCCTTCGTTGGTTCTAGAATCGGAGGACTTTATGTTAAAGTCGAACTTTGGGCCTTCTTTCGAACCCAAGCTGGGCGGTATAGTGTTGAAATTAAAGCCAGATCCTTCGTTGGGCCGAGAGTTGGAAGGCTTCGTGCTGAAGTCGAACTTCAATCCACTGGAGTCAAACTTCAATCCGCTGGAGTCAAAATTGAATGGTTTCGTGCTGAAGTCAAACTTTGGTAGTTCCTTTGGTGTAGAAACCGAAGTCTTTGAGCTGAAGTCGAACTTCAACCCTCCGGTGGCATTTGAACTAGAGGCGTTTGTGCTGAAGTCAAACTTCGGTGGTTCATTTGGTGGGACATTAGGGGGCTTTGGATTGAAGGTAAACTTCAATCCTTCGTTGGACGCGGGTGTCGGATTCGGGTTGAAGCTAAACTTTGGTAGCTTGTCTGAAGTTGATTTGGCGGGCAGAGAGTCAGACTCAGTCTTAAAATCCTCCTTGGACGTGGGATTGGATGACTTTGAGGTCGAGACCTCGTCCTCGGCGGGTGCATCCTCTACTGTCGCTTGAAAACGCGAAGGCTGGTGCTCCTTTGCATTGATCGATCGACCTTTCTTCGTTGCAGGCCCATTGTCTCCCTCCTCCACCTGTTCCTTGGCACCGATAGTGTAACTCATCCCCAAGAAGCTGGTGTGATCCACCTCAGGGAACTTTCCGAGCTTGATCACTGGGACTGTCTTAGTTGTAGATTCTTCGTCCGTCTCCTTCATCTGGTTCCTAGCGCCGGCGGTATACCTCATCCCTAAGAACAGGGTGCGGTCTATTTCTGATGGTTTGGCCGAAGGCGTGACCGAAGACGTGACCGAAGACATGACCGAAGAATGCACCGAGGTTTCTAAAGCGGTGCTTGTGTTTCGTTTCAGAGGAGGGTATTTCGGCAGAGCCTTAGGAAGTTTGACGGGAATCCATTTTTCGCCCCAGGGAATAAGGGTTGTGTCCCCTCTCCGGCGCACCTCGCGCTTGCTCGGAGGCTCAGGAGAATTGCGCTCTGGCGTCTTCTCCGGAGTCACTTGTTGCTGGATATTATGGAAGCCATCGGCGGGAGTTGATGTGATAGAGTTAAGTTCCTCGAATGGTCTGACTAGCGTGAGTTGTAGCTGAGGAGTTTCAACCGTACTTTGCGGGTCGATGCACGCGATAGAGTTGAGCTCTTCGAAAGCTCTGACTCGTATGATTTGTAGCTGAGGAGGGTCGTGCTTGGTATCTGGTGGAACGGGTGCAGTAGAAGTTGAGTTAAGTTCCTCAAAAGGCCGGATCCCCGTCAACTCTAATTGCGGAGGCTCTTCTAATAATTCCTGGTACTCGGACTTGTTCTTGGGTGTATATTCCTCGACCACTGTTTGTTCAGAAGGCTCGAGATCGTCAGGCTTGTAGACCGGAGACCAAACTGCACGCTCGAGAATATCCGGGACAGGTGGTTCGTCTATCTCAGTTTGAGTGGAAGCAGAACAATAGTTGATTTGCTGGCTTGCTGGAGCATCAGTGTTCTGTTTCGTAGTTTCGATTGTGAGGCCCGGCCGTGTCGACACATTATCAATTACCTGTGGCGGATCTGAAACTATTGATGCGGCAGAGGAGTCGCTCGCCTTCCGACTCTCAAGAAGCCTCTCAAACTCTTTCAATAAGTCGTCGTGCTCCTCCTTCAACAGGTCGCGAATTCTAACCTCGGCGTTGGATCGTTTTCGGAAGAACGGCCACACTCGTTCCGACCTTGAATGACCGGACCCCTTGGAGCTAGACGAGGCCATGTTCAATGGCACTGGTGCCGCAATGCGTGCCACAATGCGCTTTTACGCAGCCAGCGCGATAGAAATAGGGCAAAGACAGAAGTTAGACCTTCGGCCTTTTGGCGCGAAGCCCGAGATGGAGGATCAATCTACCAGTCAGGCAGCTGTCGCAGGCAGGATGCGTTGGCTTTAGGATGGGCAGATCCCAGCCATCCCGACCCTCTCGAATCTATAGCCAATCTCGGGCCCTTGCAAGCGCCCGCGTGCCACAAGTGCGAGGGGCAACTGAACCGACCTTGCGATGCGGTATTGGTTGAACCTGGACCCTTCATCCATGAGCCAATGATGGTCTTGAAGTAGGAGGGTGGCTTGCATGAGCTGAACAACCCCTGCACCGGATATTGTGTTTTGAAACACGTTAGCCAATTACTTGGCCATGAAAATGTTCGGAGGCGAGAGAAACTCTACCAAGATATAATCTTAGCATTAGGACGGTAGCTGCTTTTGTTGCTTCTATGCCACTCTCGGCGCTTTTCTAGACTCAAGCCTTCCGGCGTATAGTCGGCGGCAAATTCATTACACTGATCTCCATTCGCTGATACTATGATGCTATTCAAGATATTGACATGTATCAAAAAATCGGTAATATCCTGACATGATTCCTTTCTCAAAATCGGAATTGATATCGGCTTGAACCCCGTTATCCCCCTACCCAAATCCCCCTACCCTCATCAAAACCCGGTGGGGAAAAGAGTTGGTAGCCACGTCGCCGTCTATGGCGTCCCATCTGCCCTCCATTGGCCGTAATGTATCCATGAGCCGTTGCTGTGGAGATCAAAGGTCAGCAAGCAGAGAGGGAATCTGGAACGGGTTGAGTGCCATTTGCAAAGCAAGTCGAAGTTCGCGAGACAAGATTGAAAGTTATATTGCTGCCAAGAGCGATGTCTGGATCGACTTCAGGATTCAGGGTAGAAGCTTTGCAAAATGCTGGGCAGTGAACAGGGAGATGGTATGCCCCATAACCGCCGACTGGGCATTGAGGTTTGTCTGAGAAATGTCGAAACCAGGAATAAGCGCATGCCGCCGTTGCTGACCGCTAATCAACCGACGCGCAGCGGTAAATAGACAGGCGTGTGCTGCTTGTGCATGTCAGGTTGAGATGACGAAAGAGCCGAAACAGCTTTTGAGGTCAGGCTGAGTTGACGCAAGAGCCGATGTTTCCTCTTGTTAAGATGGGCGTAGAGCGAATGAGATAAGGTGATGTTTGGCATGACGTGGTGTTCTGGAAGAGGTGAGTGTATGCTAAGCCGTCATACCTTCGGCCGGTAGGAAGTAGAACCGTGACAAGAGCGTGACGTTGCTAGAATTGAGCCTACTATCAACTTGGCTATTGACTGGGTGGGTTAGGATGCGGAGCTGTAAATATGCAAGCTTTTGCAAACCTGCCGTCGTGTTTGAGTTGATGCTGGATAAGACCATGACGGGGTAGGTATTTGCGAAGCTGCTGTTATGCTTGGAATGATGCCGAGCGAGCTATTGACAGGCACGTTTGAACTTAACTGGTAGATGCAAGGGGTTGACTTGTCGATTGAATCGTATTGGAAATGCCCCGAGGCTATGGAAAGACGGTGGAAAGACAGACTTGTGCCAAACGGCCATCGTGATCAGAGCAAGATGCTAGATCGTCGAGTGGATGGAGTTGAGGGGGCGCGAATGTGAGAGTTCTTCCTTCCATCGGTGTGCTCCGTGCAGCTTGTGTTGGAAGGAGGAGGAAAATGTATGCGAGGCTCGAGGCAGGTGTTGATCGAAGTCGACCCAAATGTCTTAGGATGCCACATTCTTTTGTACATGCTAATCCTAAGTTAACATTATAAAAGCATTGAAGATAGTGAGCACCTACCAGGGCATCCTAACCCATAGTCTACCCTCAATTGGTGACTAAGTAAATAGATAGGCGTGTGCATATGCTGTTTTGAATGGAAGGTAGGTCCAAGGAGCGCTATAGTGACCAGGGTCGAAGCACCTATCTCCATATCACCGGTGCTCAGTGCAAGCAACCAAGGACTCCAAAAGCAGTACCGAAGTACTGCAGCTCAGCCAGACGAATCTAAAGAACCGCTCTCCTAATGAACGGGTTATGCCGAGAGGCAATCCTTACCACCTAGACCCAGTCACTCATCGCAACAAGAGCAGGGCACACTAATGCAATGTTGCCATATGCGGTCATTGCTAACTAGAGTCTGCTCGAACTCATCATCGAAGAATCGGTCGGTTCCGTTTCGACAAGATCGGAAATGTCAGTCCTCTAGAATAACAATTTATCAAACATCCTCGTCCGAGTAGTCAAAATCCACTAGTTCCAAGTCCTGAAAGAGCATGTCTATGGCGGATCCTTGCTCCTCCTCGAAGTCGTCCTCGAAGTAGACGCATTCATTGGCTTCTTACGCGCCCCTAGCCCCCCTATTTTTAAGGTATCAAGACTAAGCGGCGGCAGGCTTACTGGATTATTTACAAGCTTACGGAGGTAGTCTTAATTTCGGATTCATTCTATTTCTTGACATATAGTTTCCATGACAGTCTAGTCCCGTCTAAGATTAATATACTAGACGCAGATAACGAAAGCACTCAGTACATTTTATCTATTCCCACTCGCTAAACCTCATGGTATTCATAGCAATGGATTCTAGTAGCCTTAAACTGTGGACTTCCAAGTTGGTTATATAGGCCTAATAGCTCAGGCAAAAAGTGTCAGGGGTAGAGTCACAGCGTCGAGCTCATCTAAAGGGAAGGAGTATATGACCCAAGGTAAATAGGCTTAGACAAAAACCTTACCTACCGCCCAATGAAGAGTACCTATGTTCGGCCTGATCGAACGGGGAGTTCCTCTGCACGATCATATGGCTTAAGTACAGCTCGCAGGTTGTCTTGCGTCAAGTCTTCGACTTCAGTATCACGATTGTCTATAATTTGAGGACAATTTCAGTTTTCTTTTTTAGGCGTAATCCTCCGCCCGAGCTGCAGCCCATTGACAAACATCCTTTATCAATAACCTGCCTAACCGACCGAAGTCCCCAAAGCTAGAATAGTAACACTAAGTCGCACCTACAAAGTCGGCTTGGTCGTCGCTGCGGGCGAATCTTAGAACCAACTAGCATTGGCGCCACTAGTATATTGAAGCAACTTAGACAGGCAAGGAAGGCTCCTTAAGAGTTGAAGGATCTTGGATAGCTAGTGACACAAAGGATCTTACCCCAACGAGCCAAATTAAAAAGACAATCGAACGAGCCTTCCTAAATATACCCTAGAGGAGGAAGCAGTACGGCAGGCCCACAAGGATCTACGCAGGGTAGTGAGGCAGGTCGCTATGTCACGCCACACTCGAGAGGCATGTAATAGTGGACAATATGGAGGACCCCTAGGCAGCATTACTACTCGAGCCCCGGCGACTCAACTCCTCAGTGACTATTACCAAAGCAGAGGCAGAGGATATAACCACGCGCACCGGGAACACCACCCTGGGCTCGGATAATATCACTATACCCAAGCAATACGTCTAAGAATTTTATTCGCGGCCCGTTTGTTCTCGGGCCTAGAGGCCACTACATTGCGATTCAGGCGTGCAATAGCACGTTAGCTAGGCTTATGGGATACCATATATAACTAGCAAAGCATAATCTCTTTATACTCTAATTGCTACTCTGCAATTATAATTGACTTCTCTAATTTTCCAGTGCATACCTCGAACATGCCTTAGGCTTCATGCCCTCTCATGCCTCAGGCTTTATGGCCTCGTGACTCCCTGCTTTATCTCAGCCAATTTAAATAGATAGAAAGTTCTTCTCTCCTTCCTCTTCAACCCATATACATTTCCAAGTAGGTTCAACTCCTATTGCACTTTTATTCTATTTCGAAATCATATGTTACTAGATACAATTACTAATTCATTTCTAGTTACAGCATCCAGAAAGGGTCTACCTCCATGGTATGCAGATGTTTATTAAAACTCTCACCGACAAGACTATCACCCTTGAGGTCGAGTACTCGGACACCATCGATAATGTCAAGTCCAAGATCCATGGCTGCCCCCCTTCCTGCGCCCAGACCTCCATCGAGATCGACTTTCTCTTTAAGGCTCCTGGTATATTGACTAAGTGATATTATAAATATAGCATAAGCTAATATATTTAATTCCTCGTTTTTCCTCTCTGTTTTGGAGTGGTATTTTTTGTCCCTCTTTTAACTTCCCTTTTTATTTTTATTTTTTTACAAATAATATTAATATCAATCTCTGCTGCTGCGATTATTCTTATTCACCTAGGCCATATCCTCTATTCTACTTCCACTATGCCGTTCATCTACAGTGATATATATTGTTTGGTTACCATCTCATCTGCAGGCTAGGTATCTAGAGCACCACCAACTCTCTCCCAATCTCGATATTTCGACGTTCATTGAAGTCCGGAAAGCGCAAAATGCCGCCAAGCAGAGAACCCACCACCGGTCTGCTGCCTATGTACGGATTTGGTGGCCTCAAAATCTTACTTATTATGCAACAATATTTGTATCTTGCTACTTACAATATGTTCAATGTCCATGACAATTCACTTCATTTATTGGTTAACAAGATATGTGCGCCCCTCCAGAGCAGCCATGGCCTCCATCTCAGGCCCATCATGCGTGGACATGACCAGCCTCAAGTTCACCTCTGATCCTTCTGGCAGTCCCAATTCCTTAACATCCGGCTTCACCCATTTCTGTTCTTTGGTTGAAAAGTTCAAGACAACTAGTGCCTTGGCATGTCCTGATGATTCCTTAACAATCAAGAACAAGTCTTCATCGTCCGGCCGGAGATCCTTGAAGTCACCATAAACGAGGAGATCCTTGTGCTCACGGCGGAACGCAAGTAACTTGCGCCAGTACGCCAAGACGCTGTCCGGATCGTCCAGTTGCGACGCGACGTTGATCTCCTTAGCCAGAGGGTGGGGTTTCATCCAGGGCTCCTTGACTTCCTTGCCGGCCTTCTCAGCTTCCTCGGAGAATCCGCCATACTTTCCACCGCTCCAGCTTATGGGAAGACGACCATGGTCACGAGCAAAGTACGCAAGCGATTCAAACGCCTTGTCGAGCTCCTCCTTGTTGTCTGCGCCGTACTTCTCCTTGATCGAGTTGATGTGTCCGATACTACCGATATCAAGGTAGTTTTCCAGCGGGTACTGGTCCATTGGAGCGTTGACAGTGCCGATTTCCTGGCCTTGGTAGATGTATTGGGTGCCGGTGAGACAGGCCTGCATGAGTGCGAGCAGCTTGGCGCTGCGTACGCGAAATCCGGGACTATCGTTGGCAAAGCGGCTGATGGACCGTGCTTGGTCGTGGTTCTCGAGGAAGACGGTAGTCCACCCGTCAGTATCGCGGATGAGTGACTGCGTTGCATCCACCGCCTTCTTGAACACGGGCAGCCCGAAGTCGCGGGGTCTGGCGTCATAGGTAATCGCCTTGCCCATTCCAACTGAAACAACGTCAAATTGAAACACCATGTTCAGCTCATTTGACTTGGCGCTGACATATCTCAGCACTTCCTGCAGGTCGGGCGTGGTGGGAAGCTCGCCAACAGTGATGGCACCGTATTTGTTTAGAACCTCGCTCATTTCGGTGAGAAACTCGTGCATGCGGGGGCCATTACAGAAAAGAGTCCAGGCAGGCTGGAGGAAGACGGCTGGGTCGACGATTGGGGCATCTGGGAAGGCTGGTGGCTTGCTGTACATGTTGACGGTGTCGATACGGAACCCATCCACTCCGCGCTTCAACCAGAACTCCATAGAACTAGCATAGATTGCCTTGCGAGTCTCTGGATTCTCCCAGTTAAGGTCTGGCTGTTCGGTCGCAAAAATGTGGAAATAATATTCCTGAGTTTTTTCATCCCATTCCCACGCACTGACAGGACCCCACGCAGCCCGCCAATTATTTGGAGGAAGGCGTTCACCCTCTGGAGAATATCGTGCTGGCTTCCAAATGTACCAGTCTCGCTTAGGGTTGTTGTCCTTACTTGAACGGGACTCTTTAAACCACTCATGTTGGTCCGACGTGTGGTTGATGACGAGATCTAGCATAATCTTCATACCACGGGCATGGGTTTCACGGATCAGGACCTCCATATCCTGGAGGGTACCGTATGGACGGTAGACATCTTCATAGTTTGAGATATCGTAGCCCATATCGACTTGCGGGCTATCGTACATAGGGCAGACCCAAATGACATTGACACCAAGGTTGACCAGGTAGTCGAGCTTGGAGGTGATTCCGGGTAAGTCGCCAATGCCATCGCCATTGGAGTCGCAGAAGGAAGCTGGGTAAATCTGGTATACCACAGCCTCCTTCCACCACTCTCTTGCGTGGGTGCTAAAGGACATGGTGGCACCGGAAGAGTGGCTATTTTGACAACAGAAAGAAGAGTCGGTCAGGTTGAGGGTCTTGCAATCTGGAAAGCGCAAGTGGAAATGGCTACAGTCAACGCAGCTAGACGATGGCCAGCTCGATTTAAATGCTGAACGAAACGGAAGCAGCGGGCTTTTACTTTCTTCGGAAATGCGCGACTTGCGAGATAGAACACAGCCCACGTTCCGGGTTCTTGATCTTCGCTAAAAAGCAGCAAATGGAGAGTCAGAGCGACCCATGCAGCTAGGCGATATCGTGACGGCAGATATGGAAACACCACAAAGTGAGGAGAGAAGCTGCAGTATTAGTGATCCCGCCCACGCGCCAAGGGCGGCGTATTCTGCAGGCCCCTTAGCACGGCGTTGGCGTTGTCTCCACCAACGGCTCAAACAACGATCTGCGGCAGGTAGAGACTTCTTCATTGGTAGATTGTCGGACCGACGAAGTTCGCTCTAGTGCACATTTAGACAGCGTGACTCTCGCTCGTGCTCACGGGCCGACATATGGGGCCAAATTGGTGAAACCCGATGTCGGTTGAGGAGGGGAAAACGACTATTTGTGGAGAGGGCTTGCAGGTGTGGGGGTTGAACGTCTCGATAGTGCCTCTCATACCATGTCGCACCGTCGACTTTGTTCGATGTTCGACGATTATGTCGGTCCGACGGAAACCAGCGCTGGGCCCTGTGTTCCAGCTTCACGGCTAGAAAACAATGATAGGGTTTGATCAACCCTAGCCTTTACCCCGGACCTGGGGTCCCTTGACTGGGACGCCAAGTCAAGAGACCACCGCCAACGCAACCCCCAAGATTCACCGGCTCAATTACGGAGTACATAGTCTCATCCTCCGGAAATACTGTGCGTACGGACCTACACGCATCAGCAGGTCTCTACAGACTTGTCACAGCTGAACGTGCATCTCAGCTGTGCATGCCCCTCCCCTCTTACTCTGCGGTTGCCCCCATGTTCTACTCTACCGCTTCGCAGTACTACCCGATCAGATTATGCTGTAGAACACCTGGCTGACTACAGTATTAGGAAAAGTATTTTGCGAAACCTTAGAGTGGAGCGATACTATGGTATACCCCCAGCCACTGCATTCTGTCTGGCTCTATTTGCGCACTTTAGAGAACTCCCTGGCTTGAAAGCGTGTTCTTCGCCATAACATTACATATGGATTGTCATTTGATGAGAGTTGATTGAATATATTGGTGATTATCTATACTTTAAGCAATGGGCATTCAGATCTTGACCGATGGGGATAAAACCGAACTGAGGTCGGGTGGAATTAATCTTGGCGGCGGGCGGAAGTCAAGTTTAATTGCGGCCCTTCAAATCTATTTGAGGAGTTAATTTTCTCATTAAGGTCGATATTCTGATTGATTTTAATGACCTACCAAGGGCGTTGGATTTTATAGCTTAGGCGATATTTACAACGGTTGGACAAATATTCTCCTCGCCAGTTCTGTAGTCTCAGTAGATTTTGAGACGCAATACATTGTCTAGTTGATTGACGGAATGATCGTGAACAGCGAATAGAACTATATCCCATAGAAGTTAACACTGTCAACCTAATCAAGAGCCGCAGATGGATGGAAAGCAGTCCCATTAATGGGGAGCAGCAAGGGAGTGACAACTACAAAGTTGGAGTCCGTGTCAATTAATATCATGGAAATCAGGAGAGAACCCATTCCTCCACCCTCAAAAACCGGAAACAACAAGTTTATCCAGGACCAAGCGATGAGAGGAGCAGGATTACCAGGTAGGTCCGTACAACGATGTTTGAAAAGGGCAGCAACTAGTCGTTCTGGGTATTCTTGCTCTATTCATCGTCTTAGGTCGTTCATGAGGATATGCATTGGCGTATAAAACGAACAAATAAGGCGGTGCTTATAGCTAACTTTCTTCCACAGGTTGAAGATGGTGAATCTATGTTGAGATAGGCATTTCAGCCTGAACCACAGCCTCTGGAGTAGGACAACCAACACTACAGATGAGATGTTACAGGGTTCAGAGGCTGACTAGGTGATTGCTTGAGATTATGTTTAGCCACCGCGGAAGTCTTTACTGTTTTCTGTTTAGACCCCCTGTTGGTTTATACATATGACGGCGGTTGGTTTACCTCAGGTAGGAGCGTTGAGTGAGGAAGTTTAGGAATAGTCCTAATGCATTGTAGAAATTTAACTTCCTTACAGATGCCTAAACTAAAAATTTACTAAAACTGAGCTTGTATTTTGTATAGTCTTAGGTGTTCCTTAATTCTAGCTCCTACTCTATATAGAACGCATGATAGCAGCCAAGCTAGAACTGCTTGTAAACAGAATCTGGTGGAGGGCTCCCTGAATGCTGGCGAAGCCATTTATGTTCTAAAAGTTTGGTCGTAACAGTGTTTAAAGACTGGAACATTTAGTTGCCGCGATTGATTTCGTCCCTGTGATTGGAGTTTCCGTGCTAGGTCTGTTAGGCATACACGGTCATGGCTTTGATTCAATCCGGCTTCCATTTCAAGATTTTTTAAGTTTGACAAATTTAAAGTCAAACCTGTGCATAAACTCAAAAGCTCTATACTATATACATGCCTTTAATGCCTTATCACATATCCTTGTCACTTCCAATAAATACTCTTCGTGCAGTCGCCGCCCAACAAGTTGCACAGAGACAGGAGACCCTACCATGCTCTCAGGTGAATCTACTATATGTCAGCTCTCGTTCAGTCGACGGAACATAATCAGAGCATACAATCGTGCCAAATATTTGCCTCGATCTCGCTGCGGCCTTCATACTCAGGCTTTGTATCGTCAACCGCCGAGACATGGGTGACCGGAATAGTGGTTGCGCAGTAATCGAGCACGTTCCACAGACTAGTGTAGTTGTCGTATGTGAATTTATACCTGCGAAATTTAGTGAAGGCTTCAACAGTGAACGTGGTGAGACTCACTTCGAGGACGCCGGCCACGGGGTACATGGCATGAGCAGTGCATCCATCTCCCTACCTGTCCCAGTCCTCGTCTTGGTCGCCGCCCACGCCTTCAGCATATGCTTAGCGAACTCTGTCCTCTTGGTCTGTGCTTTCCACAGTTCTGTAATTGTGGCAGGCTTGTCGACGGGTTGCAATTCCTGGCCTTCGTCACAGCTTTGGCCCTTTGTGTTCTTATTCACCATCTTTTCGAGCATTTCGTAGCCACGTGGCCAGGGCTCTTCGGTCTGAGCGAGTGTGCTGTGTAGCAATTCTGCGGCGGCGGAGCGGTAGAGAGCATATTTGAGACTATCGGTATAGAGGGGGTCCTCACTGGGATGTATAAGTCTTGTATCAAACACTCCGTTGATAGCATATAGACCGAAAGGTGTAGAACCGTTGAGCGCAAAGGGCTGAAGACTTACATGTGAAACTCAATGACAGTGTGTCCCGCGGCCTCCAGGGCCGCCTTTGTTTGAAGTAGGGCTCGTGTGATAGGAGGCAGAGGCCTTACAATTCCATCGTCGAGCAGGAGTCCTAAGTAGGTTAGACCTTTCAGAACTCTCTTGCAAAAAAGGAGCACCAACCAAAACAGAGCTTCTCTGACATCTTCACATCGCGCCACGGAATATACAAACAGTCCGGATCGGCCATCCATGGCTCGCTTTCAACCACCGCCTTGCTCCACATTTCCACGCCAGCCAGAGACGTCGCCATGGGGCCTACAGCGTTTCGCACTGATTCCTGGCCCTCAAGGCCATCTCGGAGTCCGTAAGTTGGGAAGCGGCCGAAGGAGGGTTTGAGGGAGTATAGCCCGCAGAATGACGCCGGTATCCCTAGAAGACGTCAGCACACGCTTGTGACGCATAGTATGTGGCCTTGCCACTCACGGACAGAGCCGCCAACATCCGTGCCAACCCCAAGCGGAGCTCCTCGTAGAGCCAGCAGCGCGCTCTCCCCCCCTGACGAGCCACCACTAGAGAGTTCTCGGTGGAAAGGGTTAGAAGTGTAGCCGTAGATGGCATTAAACGTCTATCACATCGTTAGGGTCTCATGTGCATTCTGGTTTCGACATGGCTCACCTCGCCAGCCATAAGGGCCAACGGAACGTTGGTCTTGCAGAACAAGATCGCACCGCTTTGCCGCATGATTTTAGTGATCTCCGATTCCTCCCCTTTCGATGTCGGTTGGTTCGCAAACGCGGTATACCCAATGGTCGCGTCCGTGGCTTCGATTTTGAAGCAGTCCTTGAGTGAAACAGGTAGGCCATGAAGAGGCCCGCGTACGACTCCGGATGCTGCATATTCGTCGTCAAGTTGCCGAGCAGTTTCTAGTGCTGTTTCGAAGAAGATCTCAGAGAGGCAGTTGACCTGTTTTCGGTGTAAGTTTTCCATATGTAGGTTCAGAACTGGAAATTCATACAAGCTGCTGGGCAATGGCTGCTCGTTTGCAGAAGGCTAAAGTAACCTACACAGTCGTATTAGCACAATTATTGATACTTTCAACCTTCGATGCCACAAGTGACGCTGTCAACACACCTCGTGTGAGCTGTACTCCCGACTTATGAGCTTCTGCACCAAAACAGCAGCGTCTGTCTCTGTAATCTCCGTCTCGCGAGTCGTCAGTATACCACACTCAACTGGGACTTTGATGACATTGAATTGGCTGTCCTGGACTTGGCCAGGTTGCAGTCGCCATTCCGCCGGTATGGCCGCGTCTCGACTCGCTCGCTTCTTCCGGGCAATCTCCTCCCACATTGGAAAACGGGCGTTGTCAAGAGAGTTGCCAGTCATACTGAGTGGACTTGCAAGAGCTACAAAGTCATTACACAGGCTGATCCAATAGGCGTTATCTTAGTTGCGCAGGGATGGTGGCCATGATCGTCGGTCCGACAGTAGCCATGGCTTGAGTCATGATATACTCTTATCTCCCCGCACCTTCATCTCCCCCGCAAAGGCGCACGCTACGTCGTAGATTAGCCAGTTATTGATCCACTATCGCTCGATTTGCCTCCAAAGGGGAGATAAGACTTAGTCGTGCCTAGTTTCGCTCAGCGGGTTCCCCGATGTTGATCGGCTTCTCCCGATCCCTGACTCGGGGCTGACCAACCTGGAGATAGGGACAGGTGCAACCAAATTCATGGCGCTGAACTGAACATATAGACTTGTTTGACCAGCTGCCAAAACTATTGAAGCTGGGCAATACAATCTCTTCAATTCAGAAACATCATACTTTTCACAATGTCTAAGCCTGCAGACCAGATCTCAGACAAGGTCGCCTCGGTGAACGAGGGCCAGTTTTCCGACAAGGACAAGTCCGAGCAGCACAAACACCACCACCACTCAAAGGGCAGCATCTTGGCGGGCACGCTGCAGGGCACTGTTGAGCGTGAGCTCACGTACTTCGAGCGCAAGGCAGAGCTGATCAACATGTAAGCTCTCAAGCCTCTCGTTTGCTGACGACTGCGTTCTGTGAAGAGAATTCCATGCTAACCGGTCAAACAGTGAGCTCGACAAGTTGGGATTCGGCAGGTATCAGCAATATATTTGGCTGCTATGCGGTTTCGGCTACTTCCTCGATTTGGCCTGGGCACAAGGTGTCGGCCTGATGGCCACTGCCGTATTGTGAGTCTTGGTCACTTCGACTGGTGCAAATGCCACTGCAAATGTCATTGCTCACATCTCATAGCCAGGAGATGAACGTGCCAGCGGACAAGCAGGGTCTCATTTTCACCTGCTCTAACGCTGGTCTCGCGTGAGTAGCCTCTCTCCGTGGTCTGTTCATCAGATTGACTGACAGTCTACAGTGTGGGTGCCTTCTCGTTCGGCATCATCACCGACATCATCGGCCGCAAGTGGGCCTTCAACCTCACCTGTCTCATCACCTCTGTCTTCGGCATGCTTCTCGTAGGCTCACTTCCTCTTCCGGATGCTATGGAGCTTTACTTACACACACCCAGGCCGCAAGCAAGTACAACTACGGAGCCATCTGCGGCATCTACTTCCTGTCATGCATTGGTCTCGGCGGCAATATCCCCATCGACGCCACTATTGCTCTCGAGTTCATGCCTCCGAGCCGTCGCTATCTCGTCTCCCTGCTGAGCATGTGGCAACCAGTCGGTGTCGTGGTGGCATCTGCCATCGCCTACGGCACCGCTGCCAAGTACCGATGCGAACCAACCCTGCCTGCCTGCAATGCCGTTGGCGACGGCGAAGCCTGCTGCACCGTCTCGAGCAACATGGGCTGGAGATACATGGTCATCGTCATCGGCTGCATGACACTATTCATCTTCTTCGCTCGTTATCTCATCTTCAGATTCCACGAGTCGCCCAAGTTCCTTGTGAGCAAGGGTCGTGAGCAGGATGCCATTGACGTCCTCCACAAGATTGCCAAGTTCAACAAGGCCCCCGCTCCCACGCTGACCATCGAGGATTTCCGAGAGATTGACCGTCTCATGGGGGTTGACCCGGCTGAGCAGGTTGCAGCCACAAGTGCCAGGGGTGTTGTCATGAAAATGTTCAAGGAACTCAGCTTCCTCAAGGGTCTCTTTCTCAACAAGCTTGGGTGTTTCACCTTTGTTCTCCTTGGCCTTGCCTACATGGTATGTAGTTCACCTATCCTAGTCTCGTCGCATGCTAACCATCGTAGGGCAACTACTGGTCGTTTAACTTGGCCGGCGCCTTTCTTCCCATCGTCCTGCTCCGCAATAACGTCGATGCCGGTGCCGACAGCGTCTCAGAAACCTATCGCCAATATGTGTACATCTACCTTCCCGGTATCATCGGTGCCGTCATCGCCCTCTTCTCCGTACAGCTGCCCTTGATTGGCAGGAAGTGGTCGCTAGTCATCTCGGCCTGTCTACAGGGTTTGTCCATGGCCATGTACACCCAGGTCAAGACCACCGCCGGCTATGTCGGTCTTAATGCCCTCGAGTACATTATGCAGACTTACTTCAACGCCGTTCTGTACGCATCCGCGCCCGAGCTGTTCGACACGACGTACCGTGCTAGCGCAAGCGGCATGCTGTCTTGTCTAGGCCGTCTTGCCGGTATTGCGGCTCCTTTCGCCGGCCAGGAGTACATTGATAATGGTAGAGCCGGTATCCTCTGGCTGGGTGCCGGTGGTATCTGGTTCTCGGCCTTGGTCATGGTCTTCCTGCCGGTCGAGATGAGGGACCGACAAATGTACTAGCCGCGCTATTCACTGTGTTGGAATGCTCGTTTAGTTTCAGGCGATGGCCCTAAATTTGCCCTGGGAACAAGAGGGCACGGCGGCTTGTACTTGTTGTGGTTGACCTAATTGACCCGGAGTTGTTAGTGTACTGGTACATGGCATGCGCCTATACACACTAGCATTCTTGGGGATATATACAACTACGCTGCTATCCGTGGTGATACTTATTTATAGAGAGTCTACGAGGATAATCCGATATATTTCTACTTCATTCAACTTGGAAGTTCACTGTATCCGTCTTCAGCAGTCCCTGCTCGTAACTTGTTTGACCGTTTGTTGTGGTGTGTCTGGCCAAGATTTATTACTGAGGGTGTGCGGGGGAAGTGGGTGTGGAGAAGAAGGTGGTGGTGGGGAAGACTCCAGTGGAGGTGCTCGGGATGTCGGGGTTGGAATTGGGGAAGAGGCTTCAACAGACGGTTCATTTGAGAAGTGTTCGTATTGAAGTTGTTGTATTTGGAAAGCTACTCTAGCGAGCTTTACACGTTTCGCAATATAGGATTATGTGCCAAATTGACGATAGTAATATTGGACTTGCCTATTGCCGCTGCTTGGCCATACTGCCCATCTTGGCTATCTCTCGTTCCACGCTCACAATGCCCGTCGATCTGCACCCTCATCTTGCATAGATAGACCTGTCCCGGGACCGCGGACCCCCTGGTCCCTGCATACAAAGCGGGGACTATCTGCTGCCACCACGACCAGGATCGGTTGAACCCGACAGAATGCTTCGGCGTGCGCACACTGACATGCGGCATTCCCGGTGTCTTCTAGAAAGTCTTTGCCCTCTTCCATCTTATACCCCGCATCAGACACGGCGCGAAGGGCGGCGTCCGATACAACCATCGGTTGTCCCGAGGCAGAACATGAGTAATTGCCCTTCCTGACTCGGCCGATACCCTGAAAAGTCCCACCCCCAAGGGCGCCAGCTCGGGACTATTTCATAGCTCCAAGACCTTGATAAGGTCGACCTTTGCTTCACCAGCACAGATCTAGACAATCTCACCCACCTCGCCTTTCCTCGCCATCCCGTCAGCTGCCCTTATCTCTCAACCGCCTATCATGTCCGCCGCAACTAACGAGGAGCGCACGACGCAAGCAATCCAGAAGAGCCCCCTGAAAAACGGCTACCATGGCGTCGACACCCAATCCTCCGAGACCAGCAGTATGGACGGCAGCAAGGCGACGAATGCCGTGCTCCAGGTTGAACGACACGACTATGCCGACGTGGCGCCCTCAAACCGGGAGCGAGCGCACTCAATGGACGGCTTCGACGATGTCTACACAGATATCGTCGACTACATCGTGCGATGTACTCACAAGATCTGGGATGAGCGGGACATTGGTCTGATCTACACCCACTACACTCACAACTGCGTCTTATACGGGACCATGGGCACTATCTATGACCGCGAGTCCATTGTACGGGATACCATCCAGCGACTTGTCTCATTTCCCGAGCGCCGCGGCATGGCGACCCAGGTCCTGTGGAACGGCAACGACAAGGACGGCTTCTATACCTCGCATCTCGTGACTGGCGCTGGTCGACACACGCAGTATGGCCACTTTGGCCCCCCAACCGGCAGGACGTTTGTCTCGCGCACCATCGCAGACTGCATGATCTACAAGAACAAGATCTATCGCGAGTGGGTTGTCGCCGACAACATGGCCATTGTGAAGCAGCTCGGCCTCGACCCCCACGCCCTCGCCTACGAAACCGCCAAGGGCCTGTTCGACAAGGGACTCGAGGCCATCGACATTGGAGAGAACCGCCGGATCCTGGGACAGCAGCTGCCCGAAGAAGAGGCCGACACCTCAATCGCCAACAACGAGCTCGAGGCCGAGACGCTGTCATGGCTATACGAAGTCTGGAACCGCCGCATGTTCGGCCGTATCAACAAGGTGTACGCGCAGACCGCGCAGTACCACGGCCCCAAGATGGTCGAGCTGTACGGCCCCGCCGCCGTGCTGCACCAGCACCTTGCTCTCCTTGGCTCCATCCCCGATGGCGCTTACACAGCCCAGCATATTTGCTCCAACCCTTGCGACGAGGGCGGCGTGAAGGTCGCGGTGAGGTGGATTATTGAGGGTCACCTTCTGGGCCACGGTATCCTGTCGGAGCTCGGCAAGCCCCAGGGTCAGCGACTGCAGGTCATGGGCATGACGCATTATCACTACAAGAACGGCAAGATTGTCGACGAGTGGAATGTGTACGACGAGCTGTCCTTGCTAGTGCAGATCAAGCTTGCCAAGTTGGTCGAGGAAAAGAAGGGACTGTAAGCGGTGGTGAAAAGGTACGACTGTTGTATAGATGGGTAGAATTGATGTCATGTATATCGCCAAAAGTTAGATCTAGTCTTGACACTGGAAGGAAGTTAATTTGGTGGAGGTATTACAATATTATTTATGTAGAACACTAGCTGACAAATTTGATGTTCAACCAGCAATCATCCTTCGTGCATATCGTCCAGCAAACTCGGCCAGTTAATTGGCTCCAGACCTGCCTGTTGCCACATATCCCATAGATCCTCTCCCAGGTTGCTTTGCAGCTGCTCAGGCATACTGTTAGCATCTGCTGTCACCGCACTCGTGTCGACGTTCATGCCCTGCGTCTGTGAGTTATCCGACAAGATTATATCCGCCATTCCCCGCAAGAGTGGAACATAGCGACGTGCGAGGTGTCCTTCAGGAGGACTGGCTGCTTCGAGAGTGCGAGCAGCGACGTCGACTAGGCGGAAGAGTAGGGAGCTGGATGGCTCTTGGCCAAGCGAGTCTCCTGGTTGCTGAGAATGGGGGCGAAGGTTCACTGCACAATTCCATCAGCTATTATGCCTAAGTTTGGTCACAGCGAGAACGGTTTACTTACGGTCCACAAAATTCCTCAGCCAGCTATTCACGAGGAAGAAAGCAGCATATGCAATGACGACGAAATAATGGTCAATCGTATATGACATAACGTCGACCACGCCGGGGTCGGGCTCCAGCCGAGTGGGATTAGTAGCAGGATCTGTCCCCTCGGATGGAGGCGGCTTTGACAGATGCACAAGAATCTGGCTAGCCCACTCAATCGCCCACATCAGCGCTTTCCCCGTCCGTTGATTCTGGTCGGTATTATCGAGGAATGCGCAGGTATAGGAAAGCCGATACCACCGGAGCGACGTGAAGGGGAAGTGCTGGCTCATAGCATCCTTCGATTGGTCACCCTGGTTTGAGGTGAAGTGCCTTTCTACCAGCTGTACGTCTTTGTCGAACGCTTCGACGCTCTCAATGGTTGTTGGTCGACAGCCGGTGAAGTGGGCGCCGTACGCAACTTGGAACAGAGATGCCAGGCGCATGTCTGTGGACTGGACATACTGGCACCGGAGGAAGTTGTTGATGACGTCGTTGAGCGGCTCAGGATTGAGGTATGACGGGCGCCGAGCCGACAATGCGAGGCTAGAGATGATCAGCCTTGAGAAGAGACCAATTTCTGCTGTGATGCTCACTAATGGTCACTCTCCGTGAGATAAAGCATGGTCCGGAACCTCCGCGCATCTATCCGTGTCACTGTCTCAGGGCGCTGAAAACTGACATGACAACTCCGTTCTAATGCAAGAGATGTCGCCCATCGAATCGCCAATCCCAGGCAATGCCATGCGCCTGCTTCAGAAAAGCGGGATCGATACCGTTCCCTGTCGGCTGATATGTCCAAGGGCATCCAGTGTGCGCACAGCATGAGTGCCTGGACAGTTTCTAACTTGTGGTCTTCTTGTCTTGGACGCAGGGTGACTCGCATTACCTCAGCGTCTAGCAAGCGAACAAGCTCGGGATATCGCGGGTGAAGCCAGCACGAGGTTCTAGAGCATTGTAAGCAGAGGGTTCATGATCGCAAGATGAGAATGAATTCACTTTGATGAGGCACTCCAAAAGCGAGCACCGACAGAGAGGATTGCAAGGAAGAGCAAGATGCTGCTCGAACGGACGCGATCAGGGTCAGAGTCAACATCTACATCGAGGAAAGGCGCATTCGGGTGACCGTGGGAGAAGAATCTACATCAATGAGCTCGGGTCCTAGATAGTAAATTGGAGGATACTCGCAGCTTAAACATGACGTATGCCTCCCCTTGCGTCAGTATGGGTCGCGCGATGGGGTCGTGCACCTCGAATTCGACTAGATCATCTGTCTGGAAGCGGGTGAGGGTCTTCAGCGGGCCGTCGGTAATGACGGCGCCTGGGGAGCTGGAGAAGCTGTAGGTATCGGAGTTGGGAAATGAGACAGGACTGATGGGGTAAGGTTAGACCTGGTGATTGGAGTGGCGGGTAAGGCGAGGAGACTCACGATATGAGGGGAGGAGATGGGTGGTGGTCTCTTTGAGTAGTAGCGACCAGCCGTCGCTCGAGGTCGCCGATCCTGGACACGCAGTCAGATCTCAACGAGGTCAACCGCCAAATAGGGACGAGGACCACCCACCGTGATGTCAGCAATTGAACCTGTTTCGGCAGATCCTCGTTTGTCGCTGAGGCCTCTGTGCCTCCGGCCGCGGACAATGACGCCCGTCCATCTCCTCTATCAAGTGCCGACAGAGCTGGAATCAGGGCAGCTGAAGCAGGCGACAAGCAAAAGTTGTCTGCAGATGCCCTCTCAGTGCTGACGGAGGGCGATTTGGGAGATCGCATGTGGAGGTACGGATTGTGACGCAGGTCCATGACCTCTTCCTGAAAACTACACTTGACTTTGCGATTGGTGCAGGGTCGACACTTGATGCCGTACGTGAATCCTCCGCACTTCTGCTTCCTGCAACCGACGTCAGTGGATGGAATGACTGACTGTTGGGTCTCAGGACATGCACCTACCTGTGTCTGCATTGCGCACATGCATGGCCCGTCCGGCCAGCCGGTAAGGGACCTACGCCTGGGCTGGACACTTGAGGAGGCATCTCCATGCATAGGATTGTCGCAGGGAAGGGTCTCGAGAGGTGAGCCGGTCAGTTGGTCAGGTCAAGGTAGCTGTGCGACGCCGAGCGTTGATAAAGCAGGACAGGACCCCCCAAAGCATCTCCGATAACCAGCGAATGGTTGATAGGACAGAATGATGATTGTCCAGTGGAGAGTCCCCCACAGCAGGGGCGTTGAGTCATGCATGGGCTATCAGCCGCATATGAATGTGCCTGACCGAGTGGAGAGCAGAAAACACCGAACGTTCAGGGCGATTTTGCCAGCTTAAAGGTGCTAGCGTGTCCGCTGGATTCTGCTACCCGTGATCTGGGTGCTGGTCCAGAGTAATTCCACATTCCCCAGATTCCCCGCGCCATAGCATTGGCTGTCGGCACCTTCGGCACCAAGAGCCCTGGTCGTCGGAGACGTTTGCTATTACCAATATGCAACCCCAGACCGACCATCCTTTACGTAGTATTTAGTAACAAGATTCAGCTCCTGCGCGGCAAGGGTTGTGCACGAAACTCCCCAGGAAACGTCTGTTAGTCTGTCTTCCACGTGGTTCCTTGGTCTCGCCCGTGTGTCTTTGAGGTTTAGTCTACAGCAAGAACCCCCAGAGTTGTGAATGTTCACTATGCTGTTACGGGAGAATTTTGTTACATTCTATCAAGTTAAGATATTGACAGTTTGATGTTGCGGGACTTGGTGATGTGTAGCCAGTCCAGCCTCGTACCGTCCGGTGCCAGCGCTCCCGCCGACCTCAGCCGCCACAGTTCATTCAGCACCTCCAGAGCGTAATCGATATTCTGAAAATGCCGCCATTTGTTAATTGAGACCAGCTTCTCCCGTATAATCTCAATGTGAGACGGCTCTTCCGCCTCGCCACCAGCCATGAAGAGCGGGAACAAGAGTGTGCACTCCGCCAGACACCCATCGCCCATTTGCGTGACGAGGTCGCAGATATTTGATACATTTTGGGATACCTTGGTGTAAAGTTCTTCTGTCAGATCCGGCACATACCGTCGTAGTGTCCGGTAGAGATGTAACAGGGCGGCATTACGATATGAGTCGGCGAGCAGCTGAAGAGGTGTGCCAGCAAATTCATTCGGGCAGGTCCACTCGAACAGCTCAAACTCGATTTCGCGAGCCTTGGCAAGAGATGGTGGCTCTAGAGGAGCGTGGGACAAGTGGTGAAGAAAGAGTGCGTTGGGCCCTTTGGACGCATAGGCGTACGAAGTGTAGGTTCCGTAGCCGTCAAGTGTTTGTCGAGTAGATGCCGCAAAGTTGGCGTTCAACTCGCTGATCTGTGAAGTGAGTTGAATAATGCGGGACGCAAGTCCAAAATAGGAGTCGGCCTTGCTAGACTCGTCGTCGGTCCAGTAGTGTCCGGACAGGAGTGGTCGGGAGTCCAGGGTTATACTCATTAGAACGTCATGGTATGCGAAATTACGCAGCAGCCACCCGCCTTCGATTCTGGATAGTCGAATGGGGGGAGGCCCTTGGCATGATGCATCAGAAGGGCGGGACGAAGAGACCTTGTCTCCACCGAGAAATCCGAGAGCAGCGGCTCCACCAAGTAGATGATCGTACCAGGAGCCCCCACGGCCAGAGATGCAGTCCATTGAGCAAAGAGCCATGGCCACAGCGAGAAACATCTCCGAAGATAGTTGGTTCTCCTCCATCGATGACTTCATCGCACTTAGGGCGGATCCGCGGTGTCGGAGGGCCATGTGTTGAAACGCAGGCTCTCGTGCTGCAAGGTGCGTGGACGCCCACGCGACCAGGGACTTCATAAGGGCCTGGCACTCAAAGGCCATGGGCACCATGACTGTTGGCTGGATAAGATTGTGGTGTCAATGTCTAGGAGATTGAGGCACGGGACTTACCGGAGAGGAAACAGTTGTTCTCAACGTTTGTCGACAACATGGCAGCGAATACTGTCGTGTAGTATCTTAAGATGGCCCGACGACTGGCCAATAGATCGTCCTGAAACCCTTCATTGTGCCATATGGACTCGCCTAAGGTACTGTATATTTGAGCCACATGGATATGATGGTCCGAGACATGTGACACAGTTCGAGAAGATGGCGCAGCAGTACGAATTTCATTTTGGACTATGCGCCGGGGTTCTTCACGCTCGCAGGCCATGTTCAGCCGCACGCAGTGGCCACACACCGGGTAACGACGATCACATTTCTTCTTCCTACAGCCACTCAGCAGATGCTCACGGCGGCGACGCAGGAGGACAGAGACGGCAGGGTGTCCATGCGCCCTGCCGGCCTGACGGTACCGACCTGCGGCGGCATGTCAAGCATCCTTGACGTTGCCGGGTGTAGCCTCCCCTGGCCTGGGATGATGATTGTAGCATCGAGACTTGATTAATCCGGTTCGTGGGCGCTTCTGGCGGTGATGTGGGTTGTTGATAGATGCTTCTCTGGCAAAGAGTGGGTTCTGACTACTTAAGGGAGGAGTGTCAACCCCGCCAATACCGCCGACGACTCAGATAATCCGAGACCCCAACCCAGGTTGAGACTAGACGCTACTGCGGAGAAAGAACTTATCTCTTGGGGTGTGGGGATTGTGCATTGATAGAGATGTCCGAAGGATCCGTGCCATGCGACGCCACCGCCGCCCTTCGCGCCGGCCCCATCGGGTTGAAGCGATGCTCGAAGCATGTGTTGGCTAATGGTCAGAATTATGAGGTCCAATCCCATGATAGCCACGGACAAGACCAATGAGTGAGTCTTGGTTTAAGATTCGCCTGCGGGCGCATTGAGTTGGCAGGCCATTTCCTGTATGATCATCCTATCTCTCCTTGCCATATCTTGCAATCTTAACCCTGTTTCCTATCTTATTCATCATTACGCTGCCACAGCCACTGCCTCTATTATAGCTCCCACAGAGATACCTAATGCTACTGCTCTACTAAGAAGTTATCGGCAGAGGAGATAGGGTCAGGATTAGTGGGGTGGTACACAAGACGGTTAAAACCAGAACGCTACTCAAAAGTAAGACAAAAATAAGCCGTATACTCACCGCCATCATGCACAAAGTCAGAAGAAGATCCAACGATAACGAAAACCGTAGTGGATACAACAGACGTTACAATAAAGTTTTGTCGTTTTTGGAGAACATTTAATCTTCGATTCAAGAAGTAAATCGGCATTTAAATTGGGTGAGTATCCTACACGATTCCCACAGCGTCCCTGGTACTATTGGTAAGCTTGTCGAATAGCTAAGAAAGAAGATCATTTGAGAAAGGTTATCAAGAATGAATACCCTGTCCAAACGTTTCCATACACCAAAGGCTCTAGATAGACTAAGAAAGGATATTAAACCCTGAAATAACCCCAATCCTAGGTTTTCTCTTTCCCTAGACTACAGGAGTAGTTAGGATAGGCCCTCAAAGATATAATATGCAATCCATTATATAGCACATTTCACCAGATAGGAACACTAATAATTATCAGAGCAAATAGAATGTTTTAATATGTATACTATGTTGCTTTACTGTCCTTGAAGGCTAGTCAAGCTCTACCTACAGCAGTTAGCCTACAATAGGTATACTCTTGTGATACACATAACTCCCCCCTTTTATCTTTCCTTTACTCTACCCTAAAGGTACTAAGGCCTAAATCTTCTACCCATCCCAACCTCTTGGGTATTGAAGACTTATAGTGATTATGGGGCTCAGGTATATAGAAAATGGGCGTTACCCGGATTTACTCCAACAGTGCAGCTAAAACACGTTAGTCAAATCATAATTACCACGTTTGGACGAATGATTCGGCTTGAAAGTTCCAACAACTCACCTTCATATTCGCATACTCCGACAAATTTCAACATCACTTGGACCCTATTAGGTTGTGGCACAGAGAAAGTCAGCAGGAAATGCCATCTAGAAGTTACCTGGGACAATATTTGGAGACTTATGGGAATGGATCCAACTTGCACTGATAAATCTGGCCATCGTTGTCGTTTCGTTTTTGCTATGATATCTTCTCAATCTCAGGCTTAGGGTATGAGGTCGCATACATGAATGACGTGCCTCACTTTTTCACAATACGGATGATGTTTAAGTTGAATTAGTTTAGATAGTATCTCAGGAGGCGTGATTTAGGGTTCAAGACATGCTCGACTTCACTTTCCTACATTTAACAACCTTCAAGCGTTCGAAGATACTGTTATGGAACCCGAATCTCCTAAGGCCACAAGACACGAAGTGGCTCAAGCCTGTAGCACTTCGTCCGTCGCCACAGACTCTATATTGGCTAGCTGTAGAAGATATTCGTGACCAAAATTTGATGGAAGGCGGGCATCTTGTCTATATGTCTACTAAGGGGAGGAATTCGATCACCTACTATTCGTTGATCGCTTTCATTCCGGGCTCCGATCTGGTTGTGACAAACTTCTTGTGGGGCCGAATTCAACGCCGTAGTGGTCCAGCTTATGGTCTTAGACATTATTACCGCCTTGCTTCTGGACATTGACCAAGCAGACAAAATGAGAGTCAAGTAGCATACACTAGCCTATAATCTGCTATGACGAGTACCTCGACATTGCATTTAACGATCGAAGATAGCTCAAGGTTCTCCAACGCCAATTGGACTGTTCGAGGACACGTATTGCTGACACTCAACTAAGCGCTAAGCTATCCCCAACTTTCCCGACACCACCTACTTTATTTCGATTTCATCCATATCAAACAACTATCAAGACAGATAGTCGATTTCGTGGTGGTGTTGCCTGCTATGAGAACACCAATTTTGTTGGAGGGAAAAACACTCCACAACCCCAAAACAATAGAGTGAATGTCTAGTTTGAAGCAGACCTCAATACAATCGCATGGCAACCTTCAAATCTGCTTGCTCCCCAAGCTATTAATTTGAAAACACCAGAAAAGGTAGGTCAAGAGCAATTTTCTGGATCAATGTCTTAATAAATATCATTGATACGAAAGGTTGGTGTTCTTCTCGATGAAGGGTCAATTTAGGTGTGTGTGTATGTTCTATCTACAGGATACGTGAAGGGGCGGGGGTCCTTCAATGAAGGACCACGAGCGGGTCACGTGCACCCACGGGCTCGCCTGCCTCAGGCCAGTATATGACCATGGCACGCCGCTTCACGTATCAATCATAAAGAAAGGACGGATTTCAAGCCAGAATTAAATCCCTAAAGAAAATCAAGAAAAATCAAGGGAATGAATTAAATTTAGTTCAAAATGAATAGATAAAGCGTGCTTGATTGTTCTTCTGAAAGGAGCAAATACCTCCTTAAGTAGCTAAATGTGGTCTGAAATGAATGTGTCAGCAGGTCTGATCCCTGTCCCTAACACAATAGTTAATATAAGATAAAATAATTCATAGGGCTAGATGATAAGGCTCTGATGGGATAGATACATTTAGGGACGGCTGAGATAGCGACGCATCTGACTCTGGGTTAATGTTCATCTGAACCGGCGTCATCTCGATATCACCGATCGGTTCATATGCAATGCTTTCGACTGTCGACTCCGGGAGACTCAGGTTTGACTCGAGATTTCTGATTCCTTTGTATTGGAACTTCTTGCTAGTCGAGGTTGGCTTGACACAGCTGAAGAGAGCTTATACCGCGGTGTGCGAACTTCAAAAAGGGTCGTCCAACCAGAGTTTGAAGGCAAAGCATCCTCGTTGTTTGGGCAAACACAAAATGCCAAGATACTGTTGAACGGGCTCTGCAAGTCACATCTGAAAATGGGACATAGGCCGTGGAGCACGTCACAAAGCGTTTGAAGGAATATCTACCAAAGTAGAGTATGCGTCTCATGAGGAATTTTATATTAAAGAGATACCCACGTTTCTTTTAACAGCAATGCAGTGCAAGTGGGACAACGCTGTATCATTCGTGCGCGGTTTGCTGAACTGCTCTTGTCAACTTGTCGGAGTTTGCGGATCATGGACACCGCCAAGATGCGAATTCAGCAAAAGCCAGCCAGGCATCTTGCCAAGGTTTCAATACCTTTTCAGCCCACCCATCAACTCGCCACTCGTGCTCATAGTCGATTGCATACAGCATCTTGCAATACTCCCAATATTCGGGATACCATCCGGCCTGTTCCCAATCTATAATGCCTGCAATCTTGTGGGAGCCTGGAGTACCCGAAACTATTATATTGTTGAGTGTAAGGTCACCGTGGGTGAAATAAATGTTGCCCGTATCTGGAAATTCATCTCGTTGCGGTAGAGTTCTCAAGCCCTGCCCGTCAGGATCGGGTCTCTGACGGGTGGCAGCAGCGAGCAACCAGTCATTGAAAGACTTGATTGTGTGAAACGGCCCCTCTTCATAGTCTCGTTTAAAGAAACAATCCGTCACAGACCCGCCATTGATAGATCCTAGAAATGGACTTAGCTCTCGTTCGGTAAATGCCTAGGCGTGGATGGAGGTATACCGATGAAACGGTCAGAACCGCTTGATGAGCCTTGCGTGAGTCGTCTTAGCGCTTCGCAGATTACGCGAAGTTCACCAGCGATCGACTCCTTGTCCGTTTCCGTAAAGGATGGCCATGCCTGTCGCAATCTTTTGCCGGAAATCAAACTCATATAGATGAAGTTTTGGTCATCGAATTTTCTCCACCCGAAAACCTCAGGCACGGGAATTTCGTCGTCTGGAAACGCTTGTTTGATTGCTCGCATGGTTTGCGCCTCTTCAAGCCTCAGATAATCAGAATCCCCAACCTTTACGGCAAGTTTCAATTCTTCGATGATGATAACGCGATCCCCTTCGTCGCCATACTTTTCAATAAGTGCGGCAGGTGTCGGAAGCTGTGGTGGAGAGGAGTGGGATGGTGCGTCTGACCGGAAGAATGAAGTATCAAGAAAGTCCATTTCTGGCTTCGAGATATCCGGCAGAGAGGAAGCATCTATCTGCGGCTGTTTTGAGCCTTCCGTCGCCATCGTACATAGAAGGGTGGCCGCAGGTCTGTGTTGGTTTCAAGTTGGCAACGCAGCCCACAACTTGGGCTAATTACTCGCACCCCCAGAAAAAAACATGTTACGATGAGACTCCGCCAGCTCCTCCGCATCTTTCATTCGCGGCTTGATTTCACAAATCCCTTGCCGGATATAGGCTCCCACATCATCAGGGCTATTTGCTGTAGTCAAAGGCATGAGGATCAACCCGTAGAGACAGATATCTCGGAAATGGTAATCATAGGTCCACTGCGACAATAGTAGTACCAGAAATTCTACTGGAAAGTCACCACCACTAGTATGCTGCTCCCGTGTTGAATGTTTCAGGATAAAATCATCATCAAACCAAGCGTCCATGTCAATGCCTTCGGATTTTGGCATGGAGATTGGCTCCCTGAAACTCGAAGCTGGTCTCGAAGTCTTTGACAGCTTAATCGAAAGCTTCCTCGTGAGACCGCGAATACGTAGTGCTGCACGTTTCATCTGACCCGTCGGATCACTTTGCAAGGGATCGAGTTTAAGATCAAGCAGCTCTGCATCACGCCTGCTCGGCACTGGATATCTCGGCGACATCACTTCTGTCGATGAAAAGGTTCCTGATTCGTGGAACAAGCTTGCCCAACTCCATGACGGCGCCATAGTATTGCGTATTGACCCTGCCTCACTGAGGCCACTAACTCGCCAGAGTAGACCGCGGCGGAAGTCCGACTTCCAAATCCCCGCTAGATACGACTCTCCCGTGAGGCTTGCGTAGTGCTTTGCTGTGGCAGACATCGCAGGAAGAGCGTCGGTGGGATACGTGAGGCGGCGAAGGCCGAATTCATTGAGAGCCTTGTACCAATGATCTGAGAGGGATTTCCATGCTTCCTCGACGGTAGATGGAGCCGTGGAGGATACCAATTTCGAAGGCTTCCCGTACGGCTGCATGTCACGATTGCCAACAGTGTATCCTGCCAAATCCTCAAGTTTAGCGCAATATTCCGGATTGCTTCCCGCGTGACACTCCCACAGAAACTGATCTTCGTCGAAGAAGATGGTACGGGTTGCGAGGATGCGCTCTTGGTAACACCATGCCCTAAGCTGCAAGGGCTGCTCGAGGTGATTGTTGACGAGGTTTAGATGCTGGTATCTCGGACGCACTGAGATGAATGCTTGTCTCGTAGTATTTGTACTGGCGACAGGGAGGTTGAAGCTCGGTCTGTAAGGGTGAGGCTTCATTTCAGAGTAAAGACTAGTGTGAGTTCGTGGCCTGAGGAAGGGAGTGTTGCTATCAGGTGAGCCGGACGAGGCGATGTTGAGGACGGCATTGGTGTAGATTGAGCCCATAAGAGCACTCTCAGCGGCCCAATCGGAACGGGAGTCTTGGATGATGCAGAGAGCGTCAATCCAGAGATATCGAAAACCGAGATAGCGTGTTAAGGTTACTGCGTCACGGAAGACTGGTGTAAGACGATCTTCAGAGAAGCCAGCGCTAAGCGAGGTAATGTTATCCTGCTTGAGAATCAACCTGGAAGGATCAGGCTTGCCCCAGCAATGGCTGAGAGTCACGTAGGGAGCCTTGATTTGTCGACTTGTTTCAAAAATATGGATGTTTTGCGAGGACGAAGGAGACCCCAGGTCAAGAACTCTGGCTGGGAGACGTGAATCCTTGATTTGTGCCTTGCACTTGGTGTGTTCCCGTTCGCATCTCTCCAACAAAGCGGCAATTCTCGCCATGCAAGTAGGACTTCCGGAATGCGATGCAACATCACGGCCAACAATCCTTGAGTCAACGAGAGTAGGATCATCTAAAACAAAGGTCAGAGGTATCATATGACTCATGGTAAGGAACCCAACCTCCAGAAGCAACTAGATCGAACGAATAGTGCTTCTGATAAACATCTCCCCTGTGCTTACGCGACACCTGGATCAAGATGACGGACATCTCATAATGGCGCTGAAACCCAACACAAATAGGCCCCTCCGCTATTTCATCGTCTATTGAGGTGCTCTGATCCTCTTCCATTATGCTTTCGATGATGAGCTTGCAGAGGGGGCAGCCAGCAGCGCCCGACTCTTGGCATTCAGCATAGCTAGGTTTCAAAGTATAGTTAATGTCAATGTTTAGCGTTACAAGGTCTTGACCGAACTGAAGGCATTGTTTACAAAACGTCATTGGCTCTGAGCCTGGCTAGTCAGTTTCGAAAGGAGCGTTTGTGAGGATGTAGTTGTGGCTGCAGGCTGTAATGACCAACAGTGAATGTCACAAGCTCCGGATGAAAGCGGCTCTTGGGAGTGTGTTGCAATTTATGTAATTTCGAGAGGGGGAGCTTGACTAGCCATGCAAATGGGCATTGGTTGAGGCTCGATTGTTCGTGTGGGAACCAATGATCTCTTCGCCCGAGGGCCACTTGCATAAGCTCGTCAAGCCCTAATGCAGCTTTTGTGATTTGCTATGCACTCTACAGCGCCCTGATACTGTAGATGCGCAAAATTTACTAAGTACACATACAGGATGAACTCACGATTTTCATGCTTAAAGTCAGTGAGGCCATTATCTTCGTTGTAGAATTATTGATAGCGTGAAATTGATCTTATAAGATGAAGCTGAAAGCAGGCGCCTCTGTTTACCCCCCTCCTCCGCTGTTGCATCACACATTCCAAGTCTCATGGGTACAGATACAGGGTCTTGGCGTCTCTAATGGGGCGAAGGGGCAAGTCTGAGTAGCCCATAGTAAAACACATAATATAGATCTTGGGGCAGTAGTCGCGTCAAGAGACTCAATAAACTGCTTCTAGCAGTTGTGCATGCAAGGGCATAGTTTTATTTTAAGGCACTAACGTACCCCTACCTGATGCCCCTGGATACTTTTGTTATGCCATGGGAATCTCGATGCATGTTATCGCCGCTTTACAGATAGCAGCTCAGTCACCGCTCATCACTCCTCACCCAACGCTCACCTCGCCCAGGTTTTCTGAAGTGTTACCCTCCCCACCTAAGTATCAAAGCATTAGTCAGTGCAGGTTTCTTCCTCATTAACCATGTAAGGCAACTAGCTAACGTTATTTCTTCAGTACCAAAACAGGCGACACCATTATCAGGCAGTCCTACTAATAAGTCGGTATTTCGGGCTATAGCAATCTTCTTGACCTACCCGATTCCGCTGTGTTTACATTATGTTGACTTTACTAACCCAACGTCAAATGCGAACGATTTCCTTGAATCTAAAAAACACTAGAAATCAGCGCCAAATCACTCCCCGGGGCCAAGAGCTTACCTGGCTATCGATATGGCTCCTTTCAATGTGAATTTCGAATAATTTACGCGTCGCGTCCTGACGAAATGTACGATGTTGTCACCTTAGCAAGGTCTCTCTGCCTTGGCTGTTTCTGATGTCATAAATTGACACGTTACAAGATTCCGGTATTGTCAAGTTTCGGGTGCGAGCGACGACGACGACTACATCACCCTGACACCAACGAACCCATATCCAGCCAACTCTTATCACAAAAGCAAACTAAACCCAAGAAGCATCAATACCCCCACCGAAGCTCGACAGCGATGACCATGAAATACGAACACGAAGGTAGGCTCTGCAACGAATTCGATGATACTCCTGCCTCACTCTCTCGATCTTGCACCGAGCAAGCCAAACCAAGTTCCTCCACCTATATCGATACACGGGGACGAAATAGAACTATTAGGCAGACAAAATGCGGATCATTTTAGGTACTTTTCCAATCCTCTTTGACTCTAAAGCGTTGAACGGTGGTGTTAGCAAAAGCTGGAAGGCTCGTTCAACAAGGAGCTGCCTGCTTTTAGTGATTGCAAAGATCAAAGGCCGAGCCCATTCATTCTTGCAGATGTTCTGGCAGAATAAGCTCCAAGAGCCACCCAAACCACTCCACCGTATTCCTCGATATTGTTCGATTCAAATCGTCGGTTAACCAGACTCGTGAGAATACTGTTGCTCACCGACTGGCTTTCGATATCCGAAGGTATCTCTTCAAACCAGATGAAGTGGCAGCAAGATCTTAAAGAAGCTTCCGCTACAAGATGTAGTGTATTTTTGCTAACGGTAACTTCATTATAGGCAAGAAGACCACCTGTCCATAGTCGCGATCCGCAATTATAGCACACCAGAAACATCTTCGACATTTCCCTTCAATATAACAAGTTGATGCAGCACATACATAAAGGAAGCTTGCCACCCCCTTTCCCCTCCTTCTACGGCTTCTGATGCTCTTGGGGTGAGTGTAAATATCCGTTCTTTGACCTGCCGCCTCCATCCCAACCACATTGTGATTAAAAGGGGTAATATCTGGAGGGATGTCAAACAATGCCTACTCGAGATGGAAAATAGTGAAGAATCTCCGAACTCCCCCGAACACACTCTATAAGCGTATATGCTAAAGCCTACAACGTCTGCGAATCGCGTTAGCACTACAGTATGAGAGCAACTATCACTCTCATCTCCATCACACTATTACTCAAGCCCATTTCGAACCTTCTCCATTTTGCTGTGATACGAGTAATCCGGTCCACAGTCAAGAAGGTAAGTATGTGAACTTCCCAATATACCCGCAAATCTGATTAACGGTATAATAAACTAACATGTGGCTCTCGTTACAGAGTACCAAAACGAACGTCAGGCATTCCGTGACTCCATGAATATGGGCTTGATTCGAAATCGAATCGAAAACCTTGAGCTAGCCTTGAGCTAGCCTTGAGCTAGCCTTGAAGCTTACACCCGACCTCTGGCTTAGAATCAACCATCCTACCAACTCGCGAGTCAAATTACGAGCGAAGTAAGAACCTTCACTAGGCAACCCAGAAACCACCTTGCCAGAGTTACTCGACGAGCCTCGACAACCTTTGTGATCGAAAGGAGCCCTTGAGGGCCAGTAGTTACTGTTGGCAGGAAGAAAGACGAACTTTACAGTTTGGTGCCAAGCAAGAGACCCTACTTGTATCTAGGCAAGGGAGAGACCCGTCGAGGGAGAGAATAACCCTGAGTGACGTCGAACTATTGCCTTGTATGTTCATCTAGGCTTCAGAAGTTAGAGAGAGCTGTTACGAGCTCACTCTTCCTATTAATTCTACAGCTCGTCTAAAATTTCGCTTGTGTGGAGAAGACAGGACAGTATGCTACGACGGTTCAAATGTACAATGCTATTATAGCACTCACAAAAAGTCCTTCCAACATACACCTGGAGCAAGATATTAATTATGGCCCATGACACTGGTTTGAACTTGATTGCGCGTAGCTTCATTCATTATAAATACTGTCTTGTATTCAATTATTAATGGTCTAGATCGCAAAGGACTCATCCACTTCGTCTTCGTTAATTAGATCAACAACTCGTACGCCGCCATCATGAGCGGTACGGCAACCGCGATAGCAACACCTGGCGCCAGTCCTGAAGCCGCGTTATCTGGAACAGACGAAGCAGAGGCGGAGCCCGATGGAGCACTGGATTCTGTACCAGTCGCAATAGCAGCCGTACCTGTACCCGAGCCTGTCGCTGATGCTGTCGACGCCGCCGTTGTAGCAGTTGCTGTCCCCGAAGCACTGGAGCTGCTCGAACTATCCTGCTTGTCCTCAAACTGCTTCACAACAAAGTCCACAACCTCATCGCCATACTTCTGCACGTAACCAGCATGCACAGTCCTGTTCTTTCCGGCGTCGCAATACACATCGCCCGTATCGCAGTAAGATCGCAGAATGTCGCTGTAATCCTCGCACAGCGTCACGTTATCGCGAGTGAAGATCTGCAGTAGAAAACGAATTAGTGGGTTCATTTGGAGGGTACGGCGTACGGTGGTCATACCCCATCCTTGATGCTGGTTCCCAAGTCGTACGACGTGTTGGCCACGTGGGAAGGGTCTCCGAAGAGAACGATCACAACGACTACTTCAATTAGTCACTTGCATATATCGTATATGAGGGACGACTCACCGCTGTCGTCAACAAGCTCCATTGGTAGAGCAGCAGATTCAGCGAAACCGTCGCCGCTGCCACCGCAGAAGACATCGCTGGCTACCTGACCACCCTAATCACCATGCATGAGCATTGACCGATTTCACAGTAGTTTGAATGTCTTTAAGCATATCTGAGAGTATCCAAGGACAGCAATTTTGCCTGTGGGACAATCTTTGTGGTAATCCGTGATGAGCTTCGACATGGCTTCCACGTCATCCTTCTCAGACACGGGATAATCAGGGTCAGTGAAGGTCGCTGGGTAGTCCAATGCCTCAATCTTGGAGTCATCGACCTTGTCTGCAATATCCTTCGCAAGAATTCCCGTGACGCCTGTGCCTTGTTCCTCACCCGTACCTCGCGCGACAATCATGTAAAGGCCCTTGGCGCATGTTGAATTCTGGGCGACGGCGCCCGCGGCGAGCAGCGCGATTGGAAGAGCGAAGCCACGCATATTGACAGCCACAATCGCAAACTATCGCAGGAACAAAAAGTTGAGGAGGAGAAAAAGAACTGGCGAAGCTGGTGTTGGTCCGAGGTAGGCAGCTCGTAAGCTACCTTTATTCGGGTAGTCCAAGCTAGAGCCTGCATGGATGATGGGACTAATTTTGTCCTGGGCGGAGCTGGACAACGTCACCTCGGCCGAAATGGGTGGCCGGTCCATCCGGAGGAATGCCAATGGCGGGTTAGTTCCAGGCCGTTGATCTTAGTACCCCGCAAACTAAGGATCTAGAGCTCGGCTGAGACTTGGAACGATGGAGTTTATTATGGATCGGCGTTGATGCTGATGCTCGAAGTTTCCCTGTTCGGACAGGCAATGCTCGCTGAGATAAGGTGGGCTGTGTTGGCTTGTTGGCTGGCTAGCTGACCGGACGGGCCTTGGCTGGTCAAGATGCGAGCATCTCGGACTCGGACTTGGTAGAAACACGATCGGATGTTGGCCAACGGGGGCCTTGCAGAAGGAGCCTAGAACTTTCAATAGACCAACTCAGCTCCGTTCCCCATGACCAAGTTTGCTATGACAGCCCCGCCATTTCTCCAAGCCAACCCTGGCAGGTCGAAGATCGAGCTCCGCCAGATGGACAGGGGTTCATGCTGCAACCCACTCAGCGCGTAACCTTCTCTCTTGGAAAGTCTCTTTGTGATCCCCATTTCGGTAATCTTATTTATAGTTTCGGTGTTCGCCGACCGACCGTTGGTGGCCGAATATTTTCGTATTGACCAGCTATGGCTTCGGTTCTGCCTTGGCTCGATTGACGTGAGGATTATAGGTTCGCTGTTAATCTGAATATTTGGACGTCAGCTGTGAAGATTACGGGAGCAAAGACGAGGATCGATGATTTTTGATAATAGAAGTCCTAACTCTGTATCTGAACTTCCTCGTTACAAGAAATGTCTGATTTTCGTCATCCTTCCTATGTAGGTAAGCTGCTCATTAAAACATGGACGTCTGGCGGTGGTTGGTAAGGACTAGGAGTAAGGTGATTCAAATCACTGTTCCTTGTGTTGTTGCCTTGGTCTGGAAGAAAGTCTAGGCGTCTGTACAGGAGAAAGGCTTTGCGGCAAAGCTCGGTTCCTAAAATTGCGAAAACTGGCGAGCAATTAGCGTGCTGTCTTTGATTTCAACATGATTATGTACTTGAAACACGAGTAGAAATATATTGGCTCTATACCGAACGCCAGTCGAAGATGTTGATACTGGTTGTCTCGATTAGAATAGCGATGGCAGTAATGTGCACGCGACTTTGCATGGTCGGCTTAAGAAGTGTACCTTCGAGAGTTGGGGAGGAAACGCGTCCAGGTGTCCTTCGGGTACCTGCTTCTCTGCTTTGTATTGGGTCAGGTGAGGTAGAGAGGCGGTTAAGCAGCTATTAACAATCATTCCCGCCATCTAAAGTCAAACTAGGCATTCTCACCGCGCGTCAATAGCCTGTCCTCTTGCCTCAAATCAGCTTCGTGAAATCGTGGGTGATAGTATTGCTGAAATCTGGTGGCTTCGGGAATCGGTGGGGAAGGGATGCCTGCAGGACGAACGGTGAGGGGATTGCCCAAGGGCGGTTCGGTGAAATTTTGCCTTGTGATGATGCCAAGTGCCTTTGTTGCTAAGGTCGAGAGTTGTGCAGAAGAAACTAGGTTTGGAAATTACTAAGGTGAAAACAAAATCTTCCAAAGGGGTCCGCTGGAAATGGAAGCAAAAGGTTGAAATTATCATACTGCCAAGATGAAAGGGAGATAAATACCCTCGCCCTCACGCTTCTCCTCGATTTGAATGTAATCTATATTATCCCATGCAAGTAACCTTTCGACAAGGAGCACCCTATGCCGAGAGTTTGAAGTATTCATTGGACAGTTGCTTTCATCACTGCTGTACGTGTTTTCGTTCGTTATGGCGGTTTTAAATCCCAAATTTTCCTCTTCTGTTTCTTCATTATTATGTGTGGGCTTTCGCCATGCTCTTACTCAGAAGACTCATCGAAAGACCAAAGATCATACAGAATTTCCGGCGCAAATCTCCAGTCATTCTCCCAGCCACCACTGCAGCAAATCAGGTGGAGTCTCCCATCTGCGTTGGCACATGCCATAGTGCAATACCGAAACATGCCACAGCCAGGGCAACTTATCGTTGGACTTTCAGCATCGCAGTTCATACATGTCTTGCTGTGACAATGCAGATAAGGGGGTTCGTCGGCTGAGTGTCTATACCGGAGAAGGTTAGCACGGTACAGGAGACACAAGAAGCTGGGTCGACATACCCCAAGCCACGACCGACGTTCAAGTTCTCGAGATTCCGGGCTTCTTCATCGTGGCACCTATCTTCGAAGATCCAGGGCGTCCCGTCGTTCTTGTATTCATTGACAGCAGTGAGAACTTGAAGCTGATGGAAGGGGTCCATGATGCTGTATCTATAGGCTCGCAATCGGTCCATGAACTCTGGCCTAATCTTGACTTCTAACCTTATTGACACTAAGATGAGCAATGTCACCAAGCCCTTGCCAAGGTTGGGGTCGGTTGGCGCGGCAGCTACGTGCTGTACGATTGCAACATACATCGCGACCTGCATGCCGTTCTCTAGCATGCCGATGACATCGCGGCGTTGCTGGGGGGTTGTCGGGTTGCAGATGGTGAAGGAGTTATCGAATTCGGTGCCCTCGATCTCGAGGATCCCCTTGGCGAGGGTGTCGAGGAAAATGGTTCTTCTTGCCGCGGCGTAGGTTTTAAGGATATTGTATCCGGAGGAAGACATAATCGTCGTCTGTCCACTTGATACGCTGGGAGTTATGAAGACTGATGTGATGAGGAATGAGTCGAGACGACGAAAGGGGGAATATAGTAGAGTCGAGGAGTTGGAAAAAGGGGAAAAGTAACACGCACTTTTGAAGTGACAAAGGCGACTAGGGGCTGCCAACGACTGGTGAAGGTTCTGGCAGGCAGGTAGTCCTTCTTCGGGATTCTGCCAACGAGTACTGCCCCCGTCGAAGTGAATCATAAAAAGGAGGGCCACCTGCCAACCCTTATTTCCCACACACATCTCCCACAACATCTCCCCCCAAACATCAACTCACCTCCATCTTTCTCCCACAAAACCTCTCGACATTTCCTTGAAATGAGAAAGAAGCAGTGCTTCTTCTCGCGTTCATGTGAGTATATGCCTTCTCATCTATCATCTCTTCAAGAAGCCCGCGATGTTTGTCAAGTCTTGTAACCGAACGCCTGCGTTCTGTTACCGTCACTGCACAAACTTCCACTTTTCACCTCCGAACGACCTCTTCTACCCTACCCAGGATCACCCGACTAGCTCTGGGCACTCAAGTCCCTTCCAAATACATGGAGACAGATGCCACCAGTCTATCAGCGAACCCGATGGCTTTGTTTTGCTCCTCATTTATCCTCATATTCCTCGATCGTGTCGGCCATGTTAGGCCCTGCAGGACCTGAGCAGAGCACAACAGCTAATTTGAAACCCAGGCGGGAGTCGGAGGATCAAGTCTTGATCCTTGGGCTGGTAGCCAGTCCAGCTTAAGCCAGGGCAGAGCCCATGGTTTAGCCTTCAATACCAGAAATATGCGAATATACCATCGGCCTGTCGCAGGCCACCGGCACTGGGTGTCAGTGTCTACCCATGTTCCTCAGGAACAGCCGGTGGCTGCGACAATCGAGGTTTCTGACACCTCGAACGACACAAACCAAGCCTCGGCACTGTCGACTGTTTCCTTTGTTCTTCATTGGAACAGCCCGAGCCCTTCGGGCTGTGGGTTCTGGATCTGTTACCCGGATCTTGGATGGGCCTGGCATCATGCCAGTGCTACGCCTTAAGACTGTGAGTACCTCAATAGTATATACCAAGAACTAGGCAAAGTATGAGTAACTAAGCCGACCACCCCCACAACCGGCCACCCCCATTAGTCGGCCACCCAAAAAGTAAATATCAGCGAAATCTTCTGTTATGAACACTTAATAATTAAATGGCAACTAGCTATAAGAAATCGATTATTGGACTATTATTTGGAAGGTCTAATTGCTAGGTATAATATAAATTTTTAAATCTAATTTTCTTAGCCCGTTTTAATATTGCTAGCGGATTTAATATTTTAAATATTTCCTTATATGCCTTTGCAATATTAAGTACTTAAATAAACTTCCTATTTATATTAAATAAAACCTTCTTTTTCTTCTTTAGCCTTACTTTTTTAATATTATACTTAAGAAAAGATATAACGTATATGATAATCGAGCGGCCCATCCAAACGAGCGGCCCATAAATCCCTCATCTTCCCTCCTTTCCATTTAATCAATTAATTCTCAACAATAAATCATGCCTCTATTAAATATTGAAGCAAATATCCTTCTTGCCATTCAAGCTCTTCAGCAAGACCCAAAGCTAAGCATCCGTCGCGCTGCAGCTATCTATCAAGTCCCTAGAACCCGGCTACGTCGCCGCTAAGAAGGCATCACTTCCCGAGCTGATACTAGGCCAAATAGACGTAAGCTATCTGATCTAGAGGAACAGATGATTGTGAAGTATATCCTTGACCTAGATTCCCGAGGGTTTCCTCCGCGCCTGCTTGCTGTTGAAGAAATGGCCAATTAATTGCTTGCCAAGCGAGAGGCACAACCTGTTGGCCAGCGCTGGGCTCATAACTTCATCAAGCGGCAACCATAGCTTCAAATGCGTTCATTTTGCAAATATGACTATAAAAGGGCCCAATGCGAAGACCCAGCCCTTATCTGCCAATGGTTCTCGCTCATAGAGAATACAATAGCTAAGTATAGCATTAGATTAAATGATCTATATAACTTTAATGAGATAGGCTTCCTTATGGGCATCATTAAGAGCGGAATAATTATAATAGGTGCAGAAAGGCGAGGAAACCCAAAATCAATCTAGCCCGGAAGCTGCGAATAGGTTATAGTTATCTAGGCTATCAATGCAGAAGGGTAGGCAGTCCCGCCGTTTATCGTAGTTATAGGCCAATATTATCTTGCAACTTAGTATTAAGATTATAACCTCCTAGGCGATTGGGCTATCTTAATAACTTAAAATGGCTAGATTGATAATGAGATAGGCCTTGAGTAGCTAAAGCATTTTAATTAGCATATAAAGGCTCAATTAAATGGTCTCTATTATCTTTTAATCCTTAATAGGCATAAGAGCTACTATTTAATTAAATTTAAGGACTATTGCAAGGAATATAAGATTATTATACTTTATATGCCCCTTTATTTATTATATTTACTTTAGCCTCTTGATATTGCTTACTTTAAGCCACTTAAGTAAGCATATAGTAAGTAGATAAAGCATTTAATTAAGAGCTCTATAACTTATATCTTAAAGACTAAGTTCTTCTTAGCATTTTATGCTGCCTTCTAAGCCTCCCTTATAGAGAAAAATATTAAGGGGGGTTTTAGAGGGGCTAGACTTATTCCTCTTAATCTAGAATCGATTATTTAAAAGCTTAATATTCAATTATAGACTCCAATACCTACCTCAAGGGAGCCTAGCCTCCCTAACCCTTAGGTCTCTTCAATACCAAAGACTGCAACTGAGGCTAGCTCTCAATTAGAATACCTTAGAAGGCAGATCAGCAGACATCAAAGCAGCTCCCCAGCCTCTATTTTAGGGGCTCTAAGCTCTCTTGCTAAGGGAACAGAAGCTATAATGCATTAGGTAGCCCTATTGAAGTCTGAGAACTAGATCCTTCGGTAGGCAAATGCAACCCTTAGCAGGAGGCATAAGGCAAAGCGGACCTAGCTGCAGAATAAAGGGAAGATGACTATATAAGAAGGAAGAGATGCAATTGATCAAATGGTCCCTGCTGCTAAGGGAGGAGCTAAATTGACTGAAAATGGGGGGCAAGAAAGGGGGGCATAATCGAGGGAAAGGCGCTGTGGGCTCTGCCGCCAACCTGGTCATAACTCAAGGACCTGTGAGATAGTGATTGAGACCTCTGAAGAAGAGGATAGCGATTAGTTTCAATTGATCAAATGGTTAGTGGTATTTTTATTGAGATTTCTATTGAGAAGGTTAAAAATTATGGGCCGCTCAATTGTCATATACGTTAGTTAATAAAATATGGATAAGAAAGGCAAAAGAATATAGAAAAAGAGCTCCTACTTAATAAGATATTTTATTTAAATATCTCGTTTATAGTAAATAAAATAATAGCTTCCGAGGCTTCGATGCTACCACAACTAAGCTGCCGAAGGCCCTGTGGAACAGTTCAAATACAACTTTATCGCCTCTAGATTAGTCTACAGCGGAAGTCTTGCGTGCGCAATCCGCCTTTAGACTTCATTTCAATATAATCTAGGTCGTATTGAAAACTGGCATCGAGCTAAAAAAGTTGAAGGAGGGAAGGAAACCATCACCAGAGACCTTCTATTACATCAGCTCCCGCCATGGAAATCGTCGTTCCTCAACAAACTTCAGTTTTTGTCAACGCACACATGTCCAGACGCCCCAGATACTATATTTTGGCCCCGCAGTGAGATCTCTACTTGGAGGCGGTTATTTTTGTTAATTAAATTAAGAAATTCTAACGTAAATTCTATACGCTTAATATATTCCCCCCACCAAAATTGAGTGTAATTTGTAAATCAGTTCAGTCCAATAACAATGAATTATAAGTTTATTATCTTTATAACACATTTAATTGTCTAAATAGGTCCTGCTTAGCTCTACCTCAAATCATATTGCTTAACACTATGAATAATTGAAGAGATTCTGTCCATTCGTTTGCAAATTCCAGAAAAAGACAATTTGGATCCCTCAACTAGATCATATATCTATAGGTTGGTGACTTATCTCCAAGCTCGATCATCTCCCTAGTCGTAAGATGGGGTTGCGAAATAGAGTCCCTATCACGCTGCCTGTTGCAGTGCTGATATCCAAACCTCAACGTGAGAACAGCTGTCAACGCCACTAATAGGGAACAAATAGCGACAACGTGACCTAGTATGAACTTTGGGGAATCTTGGGCACGGTAGATGTTGGAAGATACGGCACCACCAAGATTGCCCCAGCCGACATGAATGGCCAGTGCAATTGACCTCTTGTAGCTTCCTGCGACGTTATTGCTAATCCAGGTGATATTACCTGGGAATGCTGTGTAGAGGCCTACAGAGGAGTAAATGAGTAAATATGAGGGAGCAGCGCTATGGTTGAAACAGGCATAAATGGACACACTTACCACAGACTGCAATGAACACGCCCGCATAAACTAACCCTGGGAGTTGTTTTATCCCACCAACGATAGTAATTATATATCCTACAATCGCCATGCAGATAAAGGTGATAATGAACGGCGAGCGTTTACGGTATTTATCAGAGAAGTAGGCCACTGTCATGGACATAGCTGTTGCCAGGAAATAAATGGGAATCTAGATATTGATTAAAAGATCACCTTCAAATACGGCAATAGAAGAAACTTACTGTGAGCAGCTGAGCCTCAGCGGACTGATATCCGAGGTCGTTGATAATGGTAGGAAGGAACAGATTGACGCCTATGAAGAAACAAGGCTTCACGTTAACGGGGTCGAACCCAGCGCCACCTAGGGGTCCTTACTGTAAATGGGCACGAGCAAGCCCATATTCATGAACATAGCAGTGAGAACTTGCCAGTCTTTAAGCGCCTGCTTGAGGTACACGGTGCTGAACGCTGCTTGGCTATTCTCCAGAGTAGAACCGACCTTGAACGCGATCCACTCCTTTTCCTCCGGAGTCAAGAATTTTGCGGTTTCATACGAATTTGGAATAGCAAAATAGGCGAAAACAGCGATAACGACGGTGGCAATGCCCTCGAGAATGAAGATCCATCGCCACCCTTCGAGGCCACCAGCTCCATCCATTTTCTATCAATGCCAGGTCAGCAAGGTACAGCAAAGACAGAGTAGAAAGATGCTGACACTAATGGCAAAGGCTAAAAGTCCCGAAAAGGATCCGGATATGATAGCCGCGCAGTAGAAAAGCGCCTGTCGATACTGAGAGTCCTCCCTGGCATACCAGGTCGATATGTAATAGACAACACCGGGGAAAAGACCAGCCTCTGTATATTTTGTTAATCATGGGAAGGTATTGGTTATGAGTGGCCTTTCTCACCTGTGAAGCCTAGGAATAGTCGGGTAACAAGGAGCCCTTTGAAATTCTGCACCAAGCCCATAAGAGTCTGCAAATAGGTCAAAAACTTTCCTGTAGAGAGTATGTGTGCCACACAATATCTTACCCCCACAATACCCCAGGCCACCATAATGGAAGGCAGCCAGATAGCAGGCTTCAGTTTTTTCAGGAGAATGTTGGACGGGATCTCGAAAACGGCGTAGGCAAAAAAGAAAACGGTCACTTCAACGACGGTATTAGTTATGTTTCAGCGTCGGCGGAGGGTGCTTACGGGTCAGATTGAACTGCTGTGAGGTCATATGCAAGTCAGGGACAAGGCCTTCGATCTTCGCATTGCCAATGTTTCCACGATCAATATAATTCATGAGATAGAGCAATGTGACGATTGGCAGAATCCGCATATCCATTTTTCGTAAGACTTTCTTTGCGTCGATGTGAGCAAAGTCAGGACCAGAGCTTCCATATTCCACGTCAACATCTGTGTGAGTTTCTGGTGACTTGCCAGAAAGTTTTCCAGGCGCAAGGCCGTCAGGGATTTTATGCTCAAGAGAACTATGAGGCGGCGACATGATCATAGGATTGATATAGCTGTTGAGTTTATAATAATAAAGTGTGCGGTATGAAACGAGCCGTCTCTTGCCCAAAGCCCTTCCTTTATACATGCAGTATCTTGAATCTTTTCAGGAACCTTATCGCCAACCCTAGAGCCACGCCAGATAAGCCGGGCAAGTTGTTAGTGCTCTATCCAGGGAGCCGACTCAAGTTGCTGTCCAAGCGCTGGTTCTCAAGTGGAGACCTCTTATCGGAGAGAGATTTAGATGTTGTATAGGACCATGTCATGTCTTAGCGGCGGCTGTATTTCAATCCCCGGCAGGCCCCGAGGCATTAGAAATATTCCCGGAACGAGATGGCCAGATTCCAAATCCACTGATAGGTTGATACGAGGGCTACGTCTCCGCAGACGGCAGAGATGAGCATCTAGCGCCAATCGTAGTCCTTCATTCCGCCGATAAGAAAACCAGGGCCGGGACTTTCTTTACAGTCAGGCCAATGTTGACTCGAGCCTCCATGGTTTGCTCTACCGAATAAAAAGGATTATAAGTCCTGCAACTTCCAATCCCAGGATCGCCAACGTCGCTTAACTTCGCCAGCCATATTTTCAACCATAAAGTCTACGTATTTTAGCGACATCACTTCCCCATCTTTAATAGCATCTCCCCCCTCGCCACTCTTAGAATGGGTCCTACTCTCCGTGCGGCTGTGTGCCACTACGCGCCAGTGTTTCTCAATGCCAAGGAAACCACGCAAAAGTGTCTGACATTAATTCAAGAGGCAGCACGCAATGGTGCTCACCTCGTGGTCTTCCCTGAGGTGTTCCTCCCCGGCTACTCATTCTGGAGCTGCATGGTCAGCCCAGGCGAAGCTCATGGCTTCTTCCACCGCATCACCGAGAATTCAGTGTACGCTGATGGCGAGGAAGTTGCTGCCATTGTCAACGAGGCTAGAGAGAATAAGATCCACGTCTGCCTAGGGTTTTCTGAGAAGACTCGTCACAGCAGCGCAAATCTCTATAATTCGAACCTGATGATCAGCTCGTCAGGCGAGGTTCTTGTTCACCACCGCAAACTCGTCCCTACTTTCTATGAAAAGCTAGTCTGGTCCCCCGGTGATGGCCACGGGCTCAAGGTCATCGATATTCCTGTGGACTCTGGGGTCGCCAAGGTTGGCATGCTTCTATGCGGAGAAAACACGAATCCTTTAGCTCGATATAGCATGATGGCACAAGGAGAACAAATCCACATCTCAACCTGGCCTGCCAAGGCACCTATGCATACCATTCGAGACAAGCCGGAGGACGGAAAGCCTCGTAAGATGTACGATAATGTAGCCGCCAACCGTACGAGAGCTGGTGCTCATTGCTTCGAGGGCAAGTGTTTCGGAATCATCAACAGCGCGTATTGCGACGATAACACGATGGACACAATGCTTAAGATTGCCCCCGAGACTGTTAAGGAAGTAATTCGAACCACCATGGATGGTTCGATGCAGGCTGAGAGCCGGTTCTTAAATCCCTCTGGTGGAGCGATCATGGGCTACATCATTAATCCCGAGACTGGGGAGAAGGAGGATAGAGAGTTCCTTCAACATGAGCAAGGTATTCTGTATGCTGATCTTGATGTGAGCGCAACAGTGGAGGGCAAGCAGTTCCAGGATGTCGTAGGTGGTTATCAGCGCTTCGATGTTTTTCAGTTGAAGGTGGACCGATCCCGACAAACACCTATCACGTTCACAAATCTCTTCTCAGACGAAGGGACTGGCCATGAGCGCGGAATTATTTAAATATCTTCGTCAAGGTCAAACCTTAGCTGAGAGTCACAAGAGCGGTGTCCACGCCCAATGTAATCTATTTCGTCAAGCCTGAAACAAATGTCAAATTTGATGTGGCGTTGAGGTAGTCTAGTTGTTCATTTTATGGCAGCCTACATACAAAATTCTCTAGACTGGGTTTAGAGACCCATTCCTGCTGTGATGTATTGGATCATGGTTGGGAATTTTGCCAATGCCATCAGCAGCCCTGGATATAATGGTTTGGAAATGGAAGTAAACGGCCCCACGCTCACGAAGAAGGATGCACGAATCTGAGGCGCATTTCGGTCGTAGTGCCAAAATCCTCGCTACGGATGGTAACCCAAGATGAGGAGTAGCAGTGCTTTTTTTCAGCGCACTCCATAGATATGAGTTTTGGGGAAGTGACAAACGGAAGCTTATCGTTCCTTTATCATCATTAACTCAATTTTGGATGATAAATCTACCTAGCGTGACTCTTCAGATGATGGGGTGACTCTTGAGAAGCGTGAGCGGTATTAAAAATATGACCGGAATAGTGGACCCGCCTGCTTGAGGGTATTTATTTATCTCCGTAAACGGCGACACCCGCTGGATCAGTTGTCATTTACTTTCAGTAATAAATTGGAGGGCTCATGCTTCGTATCTCTAACGTATCTTCTCCTAAGTTCTTTGATGCTTTAAAGTCTGTGGTATTAATGGCATTATGATCTTAACCGTAACAGCAAAACAACAACCAGATCCATCCAAGGCATCGTCTAAGCTCAAGACTTGGTTTACAAAGACGTTCTCGCTTATTCTTAGGCAATGGCTGCTAATTGGTATCGGAGTTGCCTGTGCCATCGGCTACTTCTTCCCTAACGTTGCCAAGCATGGCGGTATCATTCGGTCGGAGTACTCCATCCTGTACGCAGCTGTGGGTATTATCTTCTTCGTTTCGGGACTCAGCATAGCTGGAGAGAAGCTGATAATCCACCTTCGAAATTGGCGTCTTCATCTCCTGGTACAGGTGACATCCTACCTGTTCTTTCCAGCCTTGATGCTGGCAATTGTGCACCTTATTCTTGCTACAGACACTGGTAAAAAGATCGACAATGCAGTTCTAGCTGGATACATATTCACGGCTTGCCTACCTACCACTATATCATCTAATGTTGTCATGACAAGGGCTGCCGAGGGAGACGATGCTGCTGCTCTAGTGGAGGTTGTGATAGCCAACATCCTGGGACCATTTATGTCACCAGGGTGGACGATCGCATTGATGCCCCGCTCGGCCGAATTTACACCATGGCTTCAACATAACAGCAGTATGAGCCAAATGTACCAAAGCGTATTCCGACAGCTAGGAATCAGTGTCCTTGCCCCATTGGCAGTTGGACAACTCATCCGCCGTCTATGGAGCGAACCAAGTGTCTGGTTTCTACAGAAGTTTCATGCGCAAAAGGTATCCACGGCATGCCTTCTATTATTAATGTGGTATGTTCACCCGAAGATAAGTATTTCCGCCTTTCTTCCCATCTCTAACAGACTACAACAAGGGCATCATTTTCTACCTGCTTTGCAACGAACGCCTTTGAGACTATTACCCCGGAATGCGTGGCGTTTATTGTTTTATTCAACATTGCCCTATACTTTTTCATGACGATCATATGTTTCAACATATGTCGCCCACCAAAAAAGATACCATTCCTTCAACAGACGGATCCAAGAATTACGATTGCGGTTTGTTTTTGTGGCCCTGCAAAAACTACTGGGCTGGGAATTCCATTGCTCTATGCGATGTGGCAATCATTAGAGCTGGGGCTGACAGCGAAGACTTCGTTGCCAGTGCTGCTATACACTACGGAGCAGGTCTTCGTGGCCCATTTCATTGTATATGTCTTTAAGAGGTGGTTAAAGAAAAAAGAAAAGGCAAACACTATTGATAGCGGCCAGTCAGTTTAACGCATAGATCGTTCCGCAGCTCTAAATCATGCACATGGAAATATAACAAATCAATGATAGAGGTAGCGAAGTTATACTGCGAGGCGAAAAGAGACATCAGCGTTTTTCCTTGCGTTATGACCGGAAGGTTTCTGAGAGCAACGTCTGAGGGGTTTACGATATGAGCTACGAAAGGCAAACGTTGGATGATGGATTCGCCTTTCACTATTTTCAGATTGACGCCGAATAATAGGTCTGACACAAGACTAGAGGGTTTATTTAAGGGAATTTAAGAATGCAATAAAGTACTCTGAATGTTTAATCTTATTTCTTTTCTTCTATGCCTGATCGTAGAGAAATTTAATGTGGTAACAAGGCACCACTTATCTCAATATTGAGCGACCGGAACCTGTTCCATTGACGATGTACCTCAGGTATAATCATCCCAAATCTAATCAGTACGCGGTTTAATGTCTTTGAGGTAATTCGCTATTACAAGAATGTCTGAAACACTTCGAAGGTTGAAACATTGTTATTATACATATACGCAGTACTGCTTAGAGAGTGGTCCTATATCGGCTGGATCTCTGGCTCTCTAAGTCGAGTGCATATGGTAGCACCTTGGAAAGCTTTGACGTTTATCTATCGTTCCTTTTTTTGTCGTACGCTTTCACATTAATCCTTCTACTCTTTCGTTGTGACCAGACTCTAGCCTGATATAAGGCAAGAACTCAAACAAGCTAAAGGTCATTGATAAGACTAAGTTTATCGTCATCCGATTGGTTGGATAGCGAAGCTAGTGGATACCCGCTTATCTAGGTATCTGTCATTCCGGAGGTTATGTATTTATTAGGCACCGTGTCACCCACCCATATCTGCCCTATGCAACTATTCACTACTTTTATCATCATCTCCGATCTACGTCGGATGTTTTGGCAACCGGTTCATGTCGCCATAAACATTGGAAGAATACCGCCAGCATCACATAAAGTATATTCTAGCCTATATCTACAACTTTTTAGCTTCTTCACGCCTCCAACTCAGGCCGCATGGGCCAGCCATGATGGAGAAGCAAGCAGCATGCTTCAATTGCAAGAGAGGCAAGATGAAGTGCCTTCGTAACACAGCGGGGGCTTCTTCTGAATGTGCGGGCTGCGTCCAGCGGGGTTTGCCCTGCATTCGGCCAGCGTATCATTTGGGGAGGAATCCAGGCTCCAAGAAGTTCGTCACCAGCGGGTTCCTTTGCGCCACAAGATCCTGTTAACACGGCGTTAGCAAGCTCTCCGGCCTAGAAAAGGCTATTTACCTGATCGAAAATGCGATGAATAACGAAGCCTCATCAAGTCGACAGGATCGTGAGCTGTTGAATCAATTCCTATCCAGGATTGGCAGTCAACCTCCCACCCCAACTGCCGCGCCAACCATCAGGCCCCAGGTCCAACGGGCAAGGATAACAACGCAGAAAAGCCCAAGTGAAGCTATTGAAGCGGCAGAGAACCCCCTTCTGCTACTAGCGCAAACTTCAGAGGAGCTATCCGTTGAGACGAAGCTGCAATCGTCAGCAGGAGCCACCTCTGCAGTCAGTCGTCGCACGAATATCAGATCTCAGTCCTCAGTGTCCTATAATGAAGAATACTTTGGCCCCTTCAAGCTGATGTTGGACACCCACCCTGAGCTAGACCCGATAACACTAGGTCTTGTGGATATGACCGAAGCTGAGCAGTTATTTTCTTAGTAAGCCTAACCCCGATTCTCTGTATGTGTTTTTAACTGTCCTCAAGCTTCTATCAAAACCTATCTGAGATGCGCTGGGGGCTTGACCCAGCTATACATACTGCAAAATTTGTCCATCAGCGGTCCTATTTTCTCTTCACTAGTGTCCTTGCTGTCAGTACACTATTTATTCCGTCAGCAGGGACTCTGTCAAAAAGACTACGATTACACTGTCGAAAACTGGCAGATGTCGTCATCAGCAAACGAATGCGATCTGTGGAAATTGTCCTTGCTTTTATGGTCAATGTGCCATGGCTTACGCCTGGAACTCACTGGGCTGACGACGAGACCTGGATGTACCTCAGTGCCGCCTCAGCTATTGCGCTAGATATCCTCCTAGACAAAATAATTCTCCATCCAGGCACTGATAAAACTATCCTCGAATGGAGCATATCTCACCAATCAGAATGCATTGACGCGCAGAAAGTCATGGATCTGGACGGGTTTCCGGACGTTGATATTACCTCCGAATGGGGACGCAGACTATTGCGTCGGAGAGAACGTGCCTGGCTAACTCTATGGGGATTAGAACGAGGGTAAAGTCCTGGTCTTTAAATTCCATGTTCTATCTTCGCTAATATGGACACAGGGTTTGTCTAGCCAGAGGTCGGAGATGGAGCGTTCCTGTGACGCCATTGATTGAATTCTGCGATAGTTGGCATGAGTCTGACATTGCCGCAACCTGGGATGACTCGATCGGCCCTGCTATGGTTCTCCGAAGGGACTTGGTGAGGCCCCTCCCATGCTTGAACGTCGATGGTTCACTGACCTTAGCCAGTTACCATTTATAGAAAAGCTGAAAGCTGATCTCCTTGAGAAGGCCGCTAAGCAACCGATGATAGATTCGACCTTAGAAACTCAGTAAGGCTAATAACTCCTTCCCCGCTTTCGACAGTTATTCACTCCAGACATAGTCAAGAGATTGAATGGTTTTTCCAAAACTGGATGAAAAATTGCCCTCGTAATCTAGCGCAAGAAACAGGTATGAACATCCAGACATTGAAAGGGACGAATATACTCATCCGCCCAGAAGGCAAGCTGCCCCCGTATGTTGACATACTTTCATCACACACCCGCCTTTCCGCATACGCTCATCTTATCAACCTGCCTACTACAAGTACTACGGTAAGGAAACAATTTCGGGCAGCCGCGTTCTCGGCAGCACTGGGTGTCCTCCGCACTGCTGTGCAAAGAGAGGCAGATTTAATGGCCATGCCAAATAACTCTGTCATCATGGTTGCGTTTTCAGCAGCTTTTGCCATTCAGATCACTTCGTTCACTGAGAAAGGCACTTCTAATTTGACCTCGAGTGTAATCGCTCTGATCGCTGAGGTTGCTAACGTCCTTGAAAAGATCGGAACGGTTACACCACATCGAAATGGGATCTCTGCTCTTTTTGCTGTACATCTTCGCCATATTGTGCAGCTGGCTTCGTCTTCAATTGCATCCAAGGGCTATTTTGAGGAAGGTTCAGCTTCCGCTACTGCTGAAGATTCAACGCAGCCTAAGGAGGGCGAAAACAGCCGAGGTTCTTCTGTTGGTATCTTAGAAGCACTAGAAGAGCCTGTTCACTTCTCGGATATTTCTATTGATCACATTAAGGGTATGATTGATACAATGGGAGACGGACTTGGCGTATATGATTGGGATTTCAATATGGACTTCAACTTTCTGGACCCTGACTTCCTTAACTGGGCCCACTTTAGCTGAAAGGATACTGTATTACCTTTGTAAGAGATGCATCTCAAACCTTTACTGTCAATTCTATTGTTAGTTTTTGAGTTAGAGGCTTGGGTTGTGGCTCTCTTGTGTTTATATCTCATTATTACTTCTTCTGGTAGTTGTAGTCTCTTCATGAGTTTTGATGAAGCTTTTGTGTCAAGTTGAAGAAAAATAAATATTGCTGCATTTACAACCACATATTACTGTATTGAGAGTTACTCTATTTATAAGAATAACAAACATTTTACAAATATTGTAAAATCATGTAAATTGTTGAGAGCTAAATACTCCTCTTAGCTCACACAGAACCCAAAAACCCAAGAACCTTTTTAAACAGCTACTTCACGACCCTTCATCTTTGCTGAAACATCTGAGGATCTATCGATTTGGAAAACTACCTAGATAGTTATCCTGGTCAGTGCTTTTAGTATAGCCACTGTTAGGAGTATTACGGGATACTGGCAAAGCACCATTTCAAAGGCTGTGATGATCCAAACCACGACCTCACTGAGTATCCACATTGTATCTGGTTCTTGTATGATTGTTGAGTGACGCTATTTGGGTCACGGCCGGCCCTTGAGTAAGCCCTCTATTGTGACTCGGAGACCACCTGCAAGTGGGAGAAGCGATATAACCGGCAGAAAAATTAGAGGTGTTACACATCATAGCCCACCATACGTAAAATAATGAAATTCAAAACATAACCATCATTTCCTTGAACTAAGTTAAGTTCATTAAAAAGGCTATTGAATCGCCTTAGGAAATGGCTCTCTATCAACCAAAGCTACCTTCGAAGGAGGTTACAATGTTGATGCCGTCTATGGTATCTGGACTGCTGCTTTTGCTCAAGGCAGGCATGGAAAACAGGGCCCGTCAAATTTTCTAAAACGCGAGACGTTAGGTAGATATTTTGTAGTATTTAGACTGATAGAACTTTCAGTCCGCCAGATCGCTGTAATGGAAATTAAGATAAGTGGCAGAAGATTTACTGCGGCGTTATTAGTTATTACGGCGTCATTTGATCTATCATTTCGAGTGAACTGAAAGAAGAAAGGGCTTTAGTAGGTAGAGACGATGATGGCAGCGGTGTCTAATCATGCAGTCTAAATCAATGGCGTTCTTTCGATAGGGGAAACAGACACCCCGGTCATCATGTTGACAGGGCGGAGATGACGATATTCCATCGGCACCTGGGCGGAGTTTCAGATCATGACGAATACTTTTATCACCTTAGCGCTGGTTCAAATGCGGGGTTACTACGATGCGGGGAACAGGCGTATCAACGTTACGACGCTTCAACCCGAGCTGGTTAGACTTAGTATGAACTCATAGCTTCTCAATCCTCTCTTACTTTGAGGCCATCCCGCGAAACAATTCATTCTTTTGATACGACGATTGTAAAAGAGACGTAGAACACGAAACATGTTCACTTTTGGTACCGAAGTTCATTACTCGGCTTTTGATGGCCAGAGCACTCCCAAGATCTCGTACGGTCTGCGGTTCCCCGAAGCCTGCTTACGGCACTGCCGAGAATCCTTCTCCAGTTCCCGGATCTACATAATTTGCTCCAAGTCATTGGCAAAGAGTACGGATACACTCGAGCGCCTGCGCTCGGCACTCGGTGAACGTGTGGCGGGGGTCAGGATTGGCATCAGTCCACATACTCCGATTCCGCAAGTCTTGGAGGTTGTCCGTGATTCCCTGAACCTAAACATCGACTGTTTCGTGACGCTGGGAGCTGGAAGCCTCACCGATGCTGCAAAGTTAGTACGACTAGCTCTGGCCAACTCAGTCACCACGGAAGAGGAGATGAACACGCTTTGGGGAAAGGCGGATAGCAATCCTGCCTTACGAAAAAACATCACCAAGCCGACTATTCCCCTCATCCACATCCCAACCTCGCTTTCTGGAGGAGAGTATCAAGCCATCGCTGGAGGAACCGAGCTCTCAGGCTACGCCAAAAGAACCTTCCATTGTGAGGGGGTTGACCCTGAACTTATTATTCAAGATCCAGAACTATGCCTCACGACGCCAGCTTGGGTATGGCTTAGCACCGGCATTCGATCTGTAGACCACTGTGTCGAAACGCTGTGCTCACTTCTCTCTAATGAGAAGGCCGATGAATGGGCTCGCCGAGGCCTTTCCAAGCTAGTCAACGGGCTTCTTTCCTCCCAAAGCGTCCCAACATCACTCGAAGCTCGCCATCTCTGTCAGAGAGGTGTTGCAGAGGCCATGTGTGCTGTATCCAGCGGTGTTCCACTTGGAGCCAGTCACGCTATTGGGCATCAACTTGGTCCGCTCGGTGTCGGACATGGCGAGACAAGCTGTATCCTACTCCCCGCAGTTTGCAAGTTCAATCTTAAGTACAAGGCAAATGTCGACCGGCAAGCACTTGTAAGAGATCTGCTGCTGCAGCAAAACGAGGTTACCAAGCTGCTTGATGCGAATGCTATTGATCAGAGCAAGGTAGACCTTGCCGATATCTTGGATGCGGTCATTTCGACATTAAAATTGCCTCAGACCCTCGAGGAAGTGAGGATCGGGCCCGAAGAGATCAAAATAGTCACTCGGAACAGCCTAAATGATATATGGATAAGAACGAATGCTATTCCGATCACAGAGGAATCGCAAGTCAGAGAAATACTTGACAATTGTCTCAGAAAGCAGACGATTTGATACCATCACCTTCAGGAATTATAAATCAATTCCTTCATTCAGAATGAATTTGTTTCAAATGATTGCGAACTCATTTGCATCATGTCTTTGATTTAACAATGTCCCCTTTAAATAACTTAGCAGCCTATTAAGTACTATATTACAGCTAGAATCTTTCGAAAGTGGTCATAGACACCTATTATTCTCTAAATGTCCGGACTCGCCTGCCTGTCTGGGATCGGCCCCTCTTTATCTTGGCCCAACGGATTCCCAGTTACGACACAACTTAGCTTTTCCACCTCCTGGATGCAGAGTATGGGGAGATACGGCAGCCAAACCTAAAAGATTTGTGTACGTGTCTTTTTTAACACCTACTCTACTTTCAGTGTCTTGGCAATGGCCTCGCTGTTCTTCTCTTATACTGGAAGCGAGTAGCTTTTGGTACCGGAGGGCGAATCTCCGTATAGAAAGCCTTCTTGTATTCTTATTGCCCCGGTTTATTCGAGTTCGTTGATCCGGCCTATAGAGGTTACCTCTGGCGCCGTCGTAGTGATATTAGATGCTATTATCATGAGTCGGGTAGGCGATGATATGGCACCTTCTTCTACCCAACGGCTCACTGAACTGGCGCCATTGAACTGAAGGGATCCAGATATGGCTCCGTCTGCTCCTGTTTGAGCAGAACTCGATAAGCTGCGTTTCCCGTCACCTTGGCGTCAAGATATCGGTTGAGAGAGTTTGGCATCGGATCCCTGCCAGCAAGTTTGACCTCGTCAACGGCAATGGCAACTTCAGTCCCAACAATATAAGCCGTACCATCCTGAATCTTCACAAAGATCTTGACCGAATCAGCGCCATACGATCTTAACGTGCTACTTACGAAACCCAACTATTTGATCCTCGAAAAGTCCAGCGTCAGATATGGGGACCCCGCCTGTGCTGCACCCCAGGCGTTGTAACATCTCTCCTTCCCACCATCCCGCTATCGTTAGCCCATATGAGGCTTCAAGATCGCAGATCTGTCCCTTGCCTCGGCCTCTACGTCTCAAATAGCCAGCCGGGGCGAAAGCATGATTGGGGCTTAGGAATACACAAATCTGGGTGGCATAATAGCCCTAAAACTGCCACGCATGCAACGGAGGATTGCGAGCGATTCGGAACCTTTGGCTAGATGTAGATGATGAATTGTAGGCGCAACGGTCATGCAGGACGGGGGTTGTAGACGTCTTGCACATAGCATCAGGAACTCCAAGACTATATAATGAGAATACTCAATATAGGTAAGTAAAGTTCTATAACGAACTTTCTCAGAAAGCTGTGGATGCATGAAAATCAATTCACTTGGGTTGGTCGGTACTTGACTAGTACTTTAGATGGCGTGACTGGAATTGGCAGTACTGGAGCTCCGTAGTATTTCCGCGCAGAGCTTCTTGGTCGGCTGCGGACCGAGCATAATCGGAACTTATCCGACGACAGAATAAAATTAATCATAACTTCGGGCGCATCCTAAAACCCTTCCAAAGTTACTTTATTACAAAAGACCTTTCGCTAAGCGACACCACTATTACTATTTTTAATTATGGAAGTAAATCGACGAGCCACCAGCTCTGTGACTGACCAGCTTCTCGCGGCAACTATAGACGTCGAGAAATACGAGGCGCTCTACAAGCACTTCCATGAGCACCCTGAGCTCTCGAATCTCGAGGCTGAAACTGCCAAAATGGTTGCAGCCCAACTATCGCATCTCCAGGCCTTCAAAATCACCACCAAGATTGGCGGCCATGGCGTCGTCGGCGTGCTAGACAATGGCCCAGGGAAAACTATCCTTCTGCGCGCCGATATGGACGCCCTCCCGATCTTGGAGGACACTGGCCTTCCCTACTCCAGCGCAGCCACCATGCTTGACGTCGAGGGCGTTATGCGGCCGGTGATGCACGCGTGCGGCCATGACATGCACATGACGTGCCTCCTCGCTGCAGCTGAAACGCTCCTCAAGCTTAAGCACATGTGGAGTGGTACACTAATTGTGCTGTTCCAGCCTGCAGAGGAGCGTGGCACTGGAGCGAAGGCGATGGTAGATGATGGCCTATATGATAAGCACAAAATCCCCGTGCCTGACTTTGTACTTGGTCAGCATGTGATGGCACTACGGGCTGGGAGTGTGGGGTCGAAGATTGGGACGATTATGGCCGGGGCAGATAGTATGAAGATTACACTGTTTGGAGTTGGTGGTCACGGGTCGCAGGTGGGTGGATACGACAAACATCTGTTAAATTCCAGAGCTAACATATACAGCCACATCGGACGATTGACCCTGCTGTCATGGCGGCTCACGTTGTAGTACGCCTCCAGACTATTACCAGCAGAGAGATCAATCCAAGCGATATTTCTGTTCTGACAGTCGGGAGCCTGCAAGCCGGCCAGACAGAGAACGTCATTGCAGACTCGGCAGAAATCGGCGTCGACATACGCAGCGTGCGGCCGGAAACGCGAGAGAAGCTTCTGGCCTCAATCCAGCGAATCGTCAAGGCTGAATGTGAGGCGAGCGGTTCAACCGTTGCACCCGTCTTCAAAATGACTCGGCACCTACCAAACACAGTGAATGACGAGTCGATGATGAAAACGCTAGAGAAGAGCTTCAGTGACTATTTTGCAGATGACTTTGATGCCAATATACCAACTACGACAATTGCGGAGGATTTTTCGGTTCTCGCAACATCGCAGGGTCGGCCTTGTGCGTTTTGGCACTGGGGAGGAATAGAGGAAGGGCTGTGGGATCAGAGGCTCAAGGAAGGGAGGATTGATGATATTCCCGCCAATCATACAGCGAGGTTTGCGCCGGTGATACAGCCTACAATGCGAACTGGTATTGATGCTCTCTGTGTTGCTGCTCTTGCTTTCTTTGACGAAAAGTTGCAAGACAAACTATAGAACAACCGCAACCACGCCTGAAGTGAAGAATTATATGAACTTGTACGCGTTTGCAAGTTACTTGAAACATCTAGTCTGCTTACAACCTTTGTATACTACTCTCAATCCAACTCTTAAGAAGCCCAAATAGCATCTTGGTGGATCTTCTCCAAGAGCTCGTGAGTTTTCAGAGATTCTTCAATAGATGCAAAGCCATCTTCCTCGCCCTTGGCAAGCGCCTCCCACACTCTTGCCACGTTTGGCCCCGGCGGCGGTACTCTGCAAATGTACTCGTCCTCATCACGCTTGAAGTCAACCACTTCGGCTTCATCCCCCCACTTCCTAATACGGATTTGAGAACCCCCGGGCAGGAAGCCAATCACGCCGGGCTTAGTTACAAGCTCGATCTCACCCTTGGTTCCACTGATAATCCAGCGGAATCCGGTGTCGTCAACGGCGGTCCGGACGGAACGCAATGTTAGTGAGGCTACGACCTCATTTTCGAGGATACCTTGTATATGCATTGTGTCAGGTGCCGTGACTGGATATTCCGCATCAACAACTCCGTATTTGTCATCGAGCGTCCTGGCAGTTTTATCTTGTACTTTCAGTACGGACTGGACCAGCTTGAAGTTTCCGAGGACCCGGGTGTACACATCCAGGACTTGACGGTCAGCCTAAAATCTGAGCAATTATTGGATGGTGTAACGTACTATGCCCAAGCACCCCTTTGGAACGGCTGATGCCACTGTCTACACTCAGAAAGTCTCTCTGGAGATGAGGCCAACCATCGGCGGTGACGATAGGAATATGTCCCACCATCGTACTTGAGACCAAATCGCCAATCTCTCCAGTCTTCACCAGCTCCTGAAGCTTCCTGAAGACTGGATCAGCCCGAGCCTGCGACCCAACAACAACCTTAACATCATTCTCCTTAGCCAGGCTTGCAAGTTCCCGAACTTCAGAAGCGGTCGGGGCGACAGGAAATTCCACGAAAACATGTTTCTTATGCTTGAGAGCGGGCTCCATAAGGAAGACATGTTTAGCGACATCTACTGAGACGAGGACAATGTCTACGTTGGGGTCGGCGGCGATATCCTCGGGGGAACCGTAAGCTGTGGCATTGAGAAGCTTGTGGACTTTGATGGCCTTTTGGGCTGACTTTGTGGTAGTATTGCATACGGCTGTGACTTTGTAGTGAGGAGAGCCCACCAGGGAGTTGAGATGTTGGAGGCCCCAGGTGCCAGGGGTATAGCCCTCTTGAACGACGGCCCTGAGGCCAATGATGCCAACACGAGTTGGAGCCATGGTTGTCTTAATGAAGGCTTTGAAAGTATCAAAAACACGGGATCTGTTAATGTGCGGTGTAGGACTAGAATTGATTGACTTGAGACTGATTTCTCCGGTGTCTTTATAGATGGCTGATGAGGTGAAACATTTCAACCTGTTGTAGCTTCAGGTCGCGTACCTTTAGACCAACCCCGCGGAGTTCACAATCAATACAGTCACCGAGTGTCTCGCTGTCCAATAGCTAGGTGTACTCGGGGTAATCCTTGTTATAACCAGCAAAAAGAACATCACGGTGACGCTGGATAACTATACTATTCTAAGCGAGAACAGTTAAACCTCCGCGGACAGGATCCACTCAAACTCCGATCGACCCCACCAAAAATCCGTTGCTCGGATTGCCGATTAATAAGTCACGTTATTTCGCGCTTACTTCGTACACAGCGATGGAATTGCCCCACCTAAACCCCGAGGACTTCAACTCCCCAACTTCTGCTATATCGAAATCCCTCCCTTGCGCATTTCGGCATATTTTCCGCTTCGACGCCGATTATAATCGCCCAATAGATATGCCGTGGTCCCGGAAGAAGTCATGTGAGCGTTGCAGGGCGTCCAAAGCACGGTGCAATAAAGCTACCCCGACATGCTCCCGATGCTTCGAGCGACAGCTTCAATGCGTCTATGATAGGGGTAATTCGGATCGGACGACGACTTACGCATATCCCCCTAGTGTTGCTTCGATCCTTGAAGAGTCAACCGAGGTATCATCGCAGATGAGGATATCACCCGAGCTCGGCCACCGTCCTCGCGAGGTCACTACCGAAGACCAGCCCTTGAGTCTCATAGTAGACGGAACACTGCCGGATTTGGACGATGAAATACTTCTAGATTGGTCCGCAACGGATGGCTTCGGGAGTGTTGATATTACCACACCTAGGCCATTTGGATTGCTTAACCAGGAGTTCCAACAAGACATGACATCTCAACAAGATGGATTTTTCAACGATGCACTGAAACCCACGGTCTCAAATAAACGTGGCCCATTATCTACGCAGGACTTGTACGTTGAGCCTATCGCGAACCAAACTCCAAGTCGGATTGTAGTCGCCATCGAACAACCGACAAATCAGCGAACGTTAATGCGGAGAGGAGTGCATAAGAGTTGTCCGTTGACCTCTATTGTGTTAGGGCAGATAATTAGCTACCCTAAGATGATGATTGAGGGCGACCAACTTCCCCCATTCGTGCAACCACCGTGCCACATTGACGAGGAATTAGCTCAGGATTGCGCAGAAAGTGGGAAACACAGATGTCTTCCAGAGAACTTGGCTGTTTGCGCCAGCTTAGTGCGGATGTTTTACGAGCGGACGGCTGCGAATGCGGCATTTGCATGGAACTCGATCTATGCCGAAGGGGATCGACTGCGCCAAGATGTTAGCTCACCAGTTGCTGTCTGAATGAGCGAGAAGGGTGGACTTGACAACTAACAAGACGCTAGTATCATACCCTCACCCTCCAAGATCGAGTTGCCGCCCTTCAATCTTGTACGGTATACTTAATTTTACAAGCAGAAGATCCCGACTCAGCAGCAAAAAACGGTGTTGGTACACTGCTTGCGACAGTCACGGTAACGCCCTGCCTCGTCCACTACTCTAGAGGTGGAAGGCGGCTAATAATTTGATCAGGATATGATGTTGGATCTGACAACAAATCATGATTGGCATGTGGATATTCCTCAAGGACGACCAGACCGGCGTGAATGGGTGTTTCGGGAGAGCTTGAGAAGGTATATTATCTAAAGATTTACCCACTTTTCATTCTCAGAACTCTGATAAGTTGTAGCATTTGACAAAGCTAACGGCGGCATAGAATACTTATATTAGTCAGTGTTATTGACCTCCTCCTTGAAGGCATCATTGTGTCTTCGGCAAATTCGTGTCATGATTTTCGGGCAGTTCCACTTCCGTCAAACCGAGACCTATGGGGCGCACGCACAAATAGGGGGTGGAGACTCGAGTACACTAGGTTTCTCTCGAGCAGGAAGACCAACAAAGTCCTAACTGTGGGAGACTTAATCGAGTCAGATGAGGCAGGCTGCTTTACGAATTCGAAAAACAATGTTCGCAATACTGAGGTATTTCCCGATGTAGTCAAGTGGTGTGAAGGAATGGATGCGCTAGGGACGTTGATATGGATGGTGATTCCTTTTGAGCAACATCGCCGACGAAACCTCGCGCAGGAGGCTTACTAGTTATGCCAGAGTAGGAACTTGTTCATGCATGCGACGGATCGTCATGCCCACGTTTCTAATCCTCTGCGCCACTAAGATTCGAAGTAAAGGGGTTTTACATTATGAAACTTTAATCGTAAAACATTTGTATTTCAGTAATTCTTGTCTTTTTTTGTCTTTTTACCTGTCATTACACATCAATCTGAGGTGTCAGTTGTTAGGAATGAAAACGAAGGGCGGGTCCCCTTTTTAAAGATCCAGATGAGGATATACCTGTCCTTATTTAGTCTACTTCATTAGACTTTCTCTTTCTAGCTGATATTTAACTTTAATCAGCAAGTCTAAAATCCTCATAAAACACTCCAGGACAACAGCATCCGACCCAGGGGATAGCGATGTAGTCACACTCGTCTCCCCTTTAGGTAAGAGAATCTTGTGTGATACTAATAAGGGAAATCACTTGATACAGAGAGGCGAGATGCTCCATATTCCGCTGAATCAATGCATGAGTAAATATAGGCTAGGTAAGAATGACAGCCTTCTAATATGACGCCACTTGTTTATTCAGCTAAATGACTATTTATCCTCTTCCTCCCTCCTAAATACCTAATGGGTGAAAATGACTGGTTTCACACTTCGGTGCGTGCGGTTGAATTGGACTAAATAAACCACGGCAGATTTCTTTTCCTTTCAGTCTCTTTTTTCACAATTGTTTTCATCCAGCAGGTTCCCCACTACGAGATGTATAATGTAAGCAGAGTAAACTCTGCAAGTGGACGCAAACGTTATAATGCTCGCCGTAGACGACGCAAACGCCCTAGACGCCGTTTGCTACCGGCACTCGTCAAGTCACCTTTAATTCTGCACAGTGGCTGCTCATCCACCTCTTTCCACAGTCAAGGAGCCGACAAATCTTCTGGTCTTGCCAAAAGAATATGACTCTGGAGGCACTAGGCGATATAAATTGCAATCCCATATGTACTTATTAGTCGTTCACAAATGGCACTCTTATTCGTACATCGTGTAGAAGAGAAGTCGGCATTCTGCCTAGAATTCCTACACCGATTTGATGCCCAGCAATTAATGAACAGATCCTGCTGCCCAAATCAAGTTTTGATCCAGTCAGGGAAGAGACGGTTGCATTTAGCGGTTGCTGTAATTGTGGCAGGTCTACTATATTTTCAGCCAAGAACCGGTAGCGAAAATCAATAGAACTATACCTCTAATCCCCAGGGCGCTCAGTACACGAAAATCGAAGAGTTAAATTGAAGTAGATTTGGTTCTCTGACGCAGATCCTCCGCCATTGTTGTGACTGTCGCAAGATTAGTTGCAGCAACTATAGCGTCAGATTTCTTGACTTAGGGGCATGGTTTCAAGTGACTACCAGCACCCCAAAAATCTTCAGTAAGGTCGCTTACTCCGGGCGAATGTTAACAGCTACTTCTGCGGCGTTTGTGGTACTATGATATGCTGCGTGTCTACCAATTGCGGGAATAATAAAATTGTTAAAGCTAGACTTTGGATCACAGTGGCAAGATCATTTCCAGGACGGTATTCGACGCAGAGGTCTTTACCAGCTCGAGGATAGAGTGGGTGCACCCTATACCGGGTGCAAGTCAGACCGTTGCAGATTAATCATCCTTTTGCTACGTGAGATCAAAGTTCAAATACTGTAAGAGATATTCCTTCTCGCTGATTGCTTTTTACCTAAATTGGTGAAGAGGATCTAAGTTTACAACAAAACTTGTGTTGCTGTTTAAGGTTTTCCCGATAGCAGGTCCATATTTCAGATATACATCCAATGAACACGACATAATACAGCGCCATATCTCTAGAACAATCTTTCTCAGGAAATTAATTTGCAGATAGCTGTGGCTTCTTCATGTTATATTTCTAGTCTGTCCTACTCCCTGAGCGACCTATACGCTCAATAAAGCCTAGCTCCCAATATCTAGGCACTACCTTTAGAATACGTAGATACTAAAGCGTAAGTATAATAGTTAGATGTATGAATTAGCGTCTATGTGACGAGTAGGAGTTGGGGAATGATTCCATCCTTTCATGATGACCATCGCCAAGAGTACCCTCAAAGGTTCCAAAGGCGACACCTGAGTGATCGCTGGGGAAATGTAACATGCTGCACTAGACCTTGCTTAAAATAAGCAGCGTCCGCACAACGGGCAAGCTTTTTACCAAGAAGATTTGCGATAATGCTGAAACTTCATTGATCTTCTTACAAGAGCTGTGAGACACGAGGAGAACCTTGTTATCGGCAGATGGACTTTCGCCCCTATGCTCGACACGACAGTGCGCATTGGCCAATCTTACAACACGTCGGAGGGAAAATTCATAGAATGTAGAGCTGTTTTAGGGCAGTACCAGTAGAGCCTATGGATTTGTCCTTGATGGTGTCTCGGGGTAATATCTTTGGGTGAGTTGATTCAACTCAAATATCATCCAAGGTTGATGGTCCATCGCCGAGCACGTAGAATATCTAGCCAGTCTTTCCGAGGCCTATTTTGTAAACGTTCTTCCCATGCTACTTGAAGTACTTCTTCTGCAGAAGTTATATTCATCATCTTAATAGCTTCCCTAATTTTCTTGAGCTTTGCTGCGCACAGTGCTATCTCCGCATCAGAGTTCAGTTCAGCACCAGCCAAAAATAGAATTGGACCCAGTGCATTGGCGACGGAACTTGTCGGGGCTATTCCAGAAACAATAGACATGATCTGTGATGCTAGATGGGGCAAACAATAAGATCAACTATGATATCGCCGGTAGAGTAGGATTAGCGCGGCAAGGCGGTGGCATTCCGCAAGTGCGATCAGCTCCAAACGACTATTGAGGTCAACAGTCGATGCCATTTCATGATTGTACTTCCAGTTTGAAATATCCGTTTCAAGCTGGAGATATTCAGGTCTGTCTATGTCGACGAGATGATAATCGAGACTAGGTAGATCTCGCAGCTGAGTAATAATGCTGAACAGGTCCGTAGACAACCCAAGGAGGCAATCGACATCTTGGACGGCCGTGCCACATTCAAGAAGTCCCAAAGCGGGTATGGTTGACAGTGAAATTTTGCAACTCAAGGGAAGCTTGGTTCGTGGTGCTGGGAGGGTTGCAGCGCAGTCTTTGAAAGGGCCGCTTCTATTGGACAGATTTGTTCGCGTCTCTGGGTCTAACACATCCTCCATGACGAGACTCATCACATCATAATACGAAAAGTGCCTATGAACGCACCTTGCCTCCCACGCGCTCCACGTTTTCGTTTGGGATGCTTCGTAAGTTTGAAGCAATTGCCGTACACAGTTGACCCGTTGCATCCATCTCAGACTTCGGCCTCCTGTTTGAGACTCTAGCCCAATCAAAAGCAGCAGGACTACAACGACTCTAAGCCTGCAGTTTCTCCCACCTGAAGGTTCAGCTATTTGAGTATGTTCCGTAACGAACGCTCGTGCAAGCTGCTGTCGTTGGATGACGATGAGGCTGAGTTCTTGAGCCTTTTCTGAGTCTTGTACCGATTTTTCAAGATGAGCGGCAGCACACGCGATGATGGCATCCAAAACACCGGTATGGTGGAAGGCCATAGGAATATAGAGAGATGTGAAAGAGGTCGATGACGACTGAACGACGGTCACTCGAGGAATAAAGGTATGTATGTAGTAGGTTAACAAGTTGCGCTCGAGAGATGCAGCAGTAAGGTTTAGCTGACGCGCGGACGCCTCTTGGGATACCAAACTACTCGGCACAGCTCCATGAGCGGCTATCGTTGTAGTAAGATCTGCATCTGTCCGCAAACCGACATTAACCTTTTTGGTCTGAGTATGGAATGACTCCGAGGTCCGGTGGCTCGCAGTAGCGTTATCCTGGTCCGTCAAGTTTTCTTCTCCACGGTTGTAAGCTGAAATCTGAAGCTTGTTTGGCCACCGATACTCTGCATTCACACGGATGCAAGTGCGACAAATGGGGTGTTGTGTGTCACACCGCTTCCGGCGAGCACGGCAGGTAAGACAGCCTTGACGGCTTCGCGGAGCATAGCGCTTCTGTCTTTGCTGTGTAACAATCTCTTGCGCTGAAGCAGATGTCCAAGCATCCGGCCGAAGAGTGTGGCAGCGTGAGTGCTCGTGTCGGGGGCTGAGCCTGGATAGACGGCGGCAGAGGCAGTGTTTTCTGGGAGTTTCAGGAACGCATCGCAATCAGGCAGCAGATATAAGCTGCCTTCGATGTCAAATGTATTGTAAAGGTCTGGGAGGTCCATATCTGTTGATTTATGTGGGATTGAAGATGAATTATAGATAAGGCGAACGTAAGGGAGAGGTTCGGTGAGGGCGGATGGTGTAGTAGGCTGGACATGAATGCTGACAGGAGGGGGGGCGAGGTCAAGGAAAGGGCGTTTGCGGCGCGGTGTGAACAAAAACCGGACCTCCGCTATCCACGAGTATGGCGTGTTTGCATGCGACTCGTCAACTTCCACGTTGCACGATGACTCAACGGATGTCTAGATAGAAGCTCAAATATTGGGAAAGAGTGGGATTGGCCTAGACAGAGCGAAGGGTCAGCAAGGACGAGAATTCGGGTGGGTTGACAGAAAACTTGAAGTGCTGTGGCCGAGGAGGGCATAGTAATACACCGTATACCATGTGCTTCTACGTTAATAATAAGCCAAGTGGTAACATATGTGCAAGCTAAGAATTAAAGTTAAATAAATACCTTCTCTCGTATTCAGGCTTCGGAGTCGACTGGTACAACAATCTTGTTATTCCTAGACTATGGTATTAAAACACCGGCGCACCAACATCAGGTATACAGATCAGGACGACCGGCCGCTCAGAAACTGACAAAAGTGTCCATTTTTGTCCCTCAATCAGTCAGAAATGTGCCATCAACATCCTGGGTCCGTTGAGAGAGCCATACATACCAACTCTCGGCAAATTGGAGGAGAAACATGTATGATCATGCCTAGTCCATCGGCAGTGCCAAAGGGTGCCGAGTATGACAATGGGGAGCAAGACTTTGACTCTGGTACCTATGCGTGGCTACAAGTCTTGGGTACCTTTTTTCTTTACTTTAATTCATGGTAAGCGACTCACGCTGATTTGAATTCGGTCCTCTTTCTAGCCCCGAGCCCTCCGATTTCATTACGGTCCTAGACCAGAATTCTAACTCTTCTAACGCTGCTGCACACCAGGGGTATTATCAATATCTTCGGAGTACTTCAAACATACTACGAACAACATATTTTATCGCAAAAGTCGCCATCGTCGATTGCTTGGATAGGGTCTGTGCAGTCGGCGTTACTTATGCTAGTCGGCGTCATTACCGGGCCCCTCTTTGATGCAGGGTATTTCTACGCATTACTCCCAATCGGCAGTTCTTTGGTCGTGTTCGGCCTCATGATGACAAGCCTCTCAACAGACCACTACCAGATAATGCTATCGCAGGGTATTTGTGTCGGGATCGGCACTGGCTGTCTGTTCGTGCCGTCAGTTGCGTTGTTGTCACAATATTTCAAGCAGAGGCGAGCGTTGGCAAACGGTATCGCTGCATCTAGCAGCAGTATTGGTGGTGTTATCTACCCAATTGTCTTCCATCAATTACAAGGGAAAATTGGCTTCCCTTGGGCTACCCGAGTTGTGGCCTTTCTTTCGCTCGGAACTTGCACTGTTTCCATCTCTGTCATGCGGCTCCGCTTTCGACCATCAGAAAAAAGAGTTCTGATACACCTCTCAGCTTTCAGAGAACTCCAATACACACTCTTCTGCCTGTCCTGCTTCTTGGGGTTCTTGGGCTTCTACAACTTCCTGGTTTATGTGCAACCCTGCGCCATTGAAACTGGGATTGTCGACGATGATCTGGGTTTCTATCTCGTGGCAACCTTGAATACTACATCAACATTGGGCCGAGTCGTACCTAACCTAATTGCCGACTATACTGGAACCCTCAATATGCTTATTCCAGCGTTAGCAATTACAGCTACGTTAGCTTACTGTTGGGCTATTATTCATAGCTCTTCAGGCATTATTACGCTTTCTGCGTTGTATGGGTTTTTCTCCGAGGGGGTTGTATCCCTAGTGCCTGTAGTTATGATGACTATCAGCGCAGACTTCCGCGAGTTTGGAGCTCGACTTGGTATGTGCTTCGCACTTGAGTCCGTAGCTTTGTTCATTGGCACTCCAGTCGGCGGCGCCATACTGAACAGTACCGGATCATACCTTGGAGTCCAGTTATTTTGCGGCTCATGTCTTACTGTCTGCGCTATAATCTTGCTCATCGTTCGATTGTTGAGGAGCGGGTCGAACTTAATCTATAAGACATAACACCTAATTTCCCTAATTTTTCAAAGGGTACTTGCAAACATATTGTATTGCATGCTTTTTGATATACGCCGTGAATTACTACACCCAATCAAATACTTTCATAAAGGAAAATCAACAGCAGACGAAGCTACCATTCCAGACCTGCTGACTACAGGACTCAACGAATCTGGCCCATGTCTCGAGCCTCCCGATCAGAAGCGCGAATATTATTACTAAAAATATTTTGATGTACTTAATTCAGATAATAGCATCTCTGGTAGTTCTTAAAGCAAAATCTGTTTGCAAATAGTACGACTTAAGATTACATGCTCATCTACAATTTATCGTCCTCATGAGTAATCCACCTGAATCTTGAACATCCCGCCATCCTGTGACACCAACTTGACCTTGATCCCCCACCCTGAAACATCATACGAGCTTGTACCGTCTAATGATAGCGTCGCATCATTCAGCTCGCCGTTGGCGCCACCGCACCCGCCAGACGAGGGGTTCGCATCAAGCACACGGATTGGACCGTTACCAGTTGCTACCGTTGTATCAATGGTATATAGCAAGACACCTGGTGCGCAAACGGTGCTATCTAAGCCCTTCGCAACGCGAGCTTCAGCTACCACCGCTGCAGTCTCATTTGCAGCGATGACAACAGCTTTGGTGCCGCCCTTGACCTCGAGCGGCGTGAGGATATGTTCGCTGGTTCCCTGCTTTATAACGCAATCGATGTCCTCATCGGACAGCCAATCCAGACGCCACTTATCCCATGCGAAGAAATCAGGAGCAGGGCCAGCAATGTCGCCCATGGCACTCCAGCCACCGACATAATATTGCGTCGCCAAGCCGGTAGCGAACGGGTAGTAATCAGGTAAGCACATCGTATGCCCAGTCTCGTGGTTCAGCGCCTTAAACCCCCAAGTTTGGAATGCATCCGTGCCGAAAGTAACGGTCTTTCTAGCTACATACACACCCTCTCGCGTATTTGCGCGTCCCAAGAATGCTATAGAACGTGTCATATATGACCTTGCGGCGCTCGTCGGCACTATGTAGAGAACTTCAGTCTCTGGGGGTGGGGACCGTCTGCCGTCCACCGAAAACGCCTGCAACGCGTCCTGAATGTATGCTTCATGCTCCACAAAGGAAAGCCCGGTATCCCAATGGTAGGACGCCGCAGAGGAAGGCATACGATAATATCGTGAGACATCAGCGGTTATGTTGAGTGAGAGGGCGCCGTTGCTGGCTTTCGTATACCATTCGACCGCATGAGGCAAAAAGACGTCGCGAAGATCCTTTGGCGGTTCATTCGTAGGTGCTACTGCATCTGGAAAGTCGACAAATATCATGAACGCCCGAAGCTCCCCTGTGCTTGGAACGCAGTCCCCGTTATAATTGAATCCGACGCTCGCTGGCACGTCGTTTAGCGCCGGCAGTTTACAGGCCTGCACCGGTGTGTCATTGTCTGGGGGGTCTGGTGGTTTACAAGCGTAAGATGCAAGAGATGCCGCGGGCCAGAGGAATAGTGATAAGACAGCCGCGCCAAACATGTTAAAAGGGTTTTCCGAGGATGATAGAATGAACAGGATAATGAATTAGCTACCCAATTTTGTGGGATGAGCATGTTGATATCTTCAGGATGATACCCTTGTTGCTGGTTGTGGATTACAAGTGATGAGATCCCCGGGTGGATCCCCGGTTACTGCCCGCTTACAGACGGCGAATCCGAGCTTCTTCGTTATTAAAGGGTTGCTCTCTCAAGCTGTCAGGTCCACATCGAGCAGGACTGTGACTGGTTTTGCCTTATGATGCAACGTGCTTGTTTAAGCTTAACGCTGCTCCGCCCCATACACCGGCAGGTCTCGAATGCTTTTTATAGCCGTTTAGGTATAGACAGTTTTTATCTCTGTGAAGCCCGCGAAGTGAGACCCGCTGAGTGTGCCGCGTCCGAGGCGAAGCCCCGAGTGGTGCCCGTTATGAATCCAAGGATGGTTAAATGTTATCAGCCTCAAGGTCGTCTCGGGCTTGTGTCGCAAATGGCTCATCAGTCGGCACGATGCTCCGTCTCACCGCCTTGCTCTGTGCCGCTTATGTGACTCCCCGCTGTGGTTCATGAAAGCTAAGGCCATGAATTTCTCTCTTCTATACAATTGAAATCTCCCTCTTCGAGGGAACCTAAGTAGAATTTAACAACTAGGCGGAACGAGGTTTCAAGCATGTTATTTTCTTTTTGATTCAATCATCCTTGTTACAAAAGTCCCCTACAGTTTAAGACACATGACCTGTTTCATTAAGTTTGGTTGGGCTGTTGAGGAAATGCGTCTTAACCTCAAACTTTTGTCAATACTTTTCGATTCGTCATTTGGGTTTGAGACTTAGGTATGACTCTCAATGTGGATTATATCTTGATTGAACTTTATCAGTTGCTGCAATCTAACGCTGAGAGATAGCGTAATGCATAGGCATATTGGAACTAAAAATTAAATACACTTGAAATCTGAGAGCACTTTATACATGTAAGCATTTGCAGCTAACGTTACTTTATTGGCACTGTAACATCTATAATATTTATCGTTTTACTCCACAGCAGTACTTCTACCTAAAGTCAATCATCATCTGGGCAAAGTAAGAAAGAGATAAGGAATGTTATGTGCAGACTGGAATCAGCATATATCCGGCATCTTGCAAATCCGGCGAAATGTACCACACATTAGCTCTAGGTTAAGGACTGTATACTCGTAGCCTCTCATGCTACCTGCGCTCAAGATACAATTTGTAAACGTTTTCACCGCTGACCATCCTCTTGCCATTCCGATTAAAGGTTCCGCTGGTAGCACCTTCACCTATTAACAGGACATTCTTACGATCAATGGGTATCAAATATCACCCTAGTATTAATACGATTTATAAGCTAAAGCTCCTTCCCTATTTGTATTTATCCTACGTTGAGACAAGTTCAGAGTCTAGCCATCTTCCCCAGTATCAAATCGACCAAAGATCCGTTTATAGATCCCGAGACGTCTGAACATTGACTTCTTCAAGCTTCTCGGTTTTAACTTTCCCAATTCACCGTACCGCATCTTGATGATCCTTGATATCAACTGGGTGCTCAACCTCTTCAGCGCCCGCGTTACGTATTTCATCTTCTTCCCTAGCTTCAGTGACTTTCTCCTTCGATATAGTTGCGTCACCAAATTGGCCAGCGATAGATTCCAGAGTAAGTAGGTTTGTTTCAGTAAGGCAGAATGCGTACAAAGCAGATAGAGCGATCAATGAACTGATGAACACGGCATAATACCGCCAGTGGATGGCATTAAATGCATATGGCGTGACCTGGCCCAGCCAAATGGATGTGACACCTTGGCAAAGCGCAGCCATTGAGGTACCATAACCTCGAAGATGGAGAGGGAATGTTTCAGCGGCAATCGTATACAGTGTCGAGTTGAAGAATACGGCGTAAAGGGCAGAGAACAAGAAGATGAAGGCGATACCGGCACGAGCTCCGCTGGCATTCTCACCGTTGCCGTAGTACTTCGAAAGCGCCATCAAGATGGCAAGCATGCTGGCAAGAACCAAGCATCCAACCCCTAAACGATTGTTAGCACTACTCTGAAGATCGGAAGAACAACATGGAGCTAGAAACTTACACATGGTCCTGACACGAGGCCACTTATCAGAGACCCCCACAAGATTAATTATCTGCCCAACGATACCCATGAAGCCATAGCAGCCACTGATCAAAAGTACCTCTCTGCCCTTAAATCCCAAGCTCTCATACAGGATTGACTGATAATTCTGGATGGCCAAGGATCCTGACAAAATGCCAACTTGCATAACCATGATAGCCATGGCTGTGCGGCGAATGTTTTGCTTGTTGAAGATTTCAAACAGCGCATGGCCTGTTGTTTTGTTTTGTCTCTGGACAGCTTCGAGTCTGATTTGTTCGCGAATCTCAATTTCGGACTGATGGAAAAACTCTTCTCCTTCATCTGAATTGATCTGGCGGAGGCTCTTGTGAAACTCTTCATACCTCTCTTGCTGGGCCACTTTCGAAATCATCAAGTCAGTTCATGTCGCAACTGGTGTTAAAAGGTCAAAAAAAATTCAACTTACACCAACGTGGGCTTTCGGGCAAGAACATGCCCAAGACCTCGAGAACAGCAGCGCATGGGAGCTGCATTGCCAAGGCAAGACGCCAGGTCATATTGCCGCTTGCGAAGGAACAAGCGTATCCAATCCAGTTCGCAGCACAAAAGCCAATAGCAACCAACATTCCGAAGACACCAACCAGACGTGCACGCTCATTCGCCTTGGCCAATTCTGAGATGTAGATGGGCACAGTTGGATTGAGGATGCCCAGAGCAACACCAGCGATGAAGCGCCCAACAATCATTAGGGCCACGCCATTAGCAGCAGTCTGCATCGCGGAACCGACCAATGTGAAGAACGTAGATATAAGAAGTGTGTTTCGACGGCCGAGCTTCTCCAAGAGCAGTCCGTTGACAAGACAGCCGACTGCATTGCCAGCGGAGCCCATTGAAACAATAGCGCCTGTGAGACTCGTAATATTAGCTGTCCCAGGAGGAAACATGTAGCTATTGAACGCGCTTTGAGCCAGTGTCGTGGAGATGATGCCTTGGTCAATACCAATAACGGCACCTCCGATGGACATCGTTAAGATGTAAAACATAAAACGCGCCTTGGCCTTCATGATGAATAATCTTTAGGACAATTATAAGACGTAGAAAAGTAGGACTGAGAAGAACTACCGATCATAAAACTGATGGGGCAGATACAAGTAATCCAGCGGTGACAGTTGCTGTAGGAAGTGTGATAGCCGACTTCTAGAGGGTGATATAGAACTTGGAGGTGAGCGACGATGACTCACGACGCCATCAATTGCCCCGATGCACTAACACGAATGTCCTGACATCGCGCCAAGTAGGTACGATCGGAACAGGTTTTTAAGAAGGATTCTCAGCCGCACTCGAGTTAAATAATGGAATTAAGATCCTTCACCCCGTACTACCCCGGACTACCCCATACTACCCCGCATCTCGCTTTGAACTTCGCCGAGAAGGAAGCTCTAATTCCCAGGTTAGTTTAGATTTAGCAATATTAATTAAACTAAACATCGGCCTAGGCCGAATTTCTAACGTCTGTGCCGGAGAACCGAGTTCCAGTTGTGCCGTTCACACACTAAACATCCGAAATCTTTTCAGTGCCTGAATGCCCTTGAGAAGCTTGCTTTATGAATCGAGAGTATAAATATATCAACTAGACGATGTCCGGAATGTCAGAAGCAGAGGCGTAGATTGCTAAGACTGTTGGATTTTCTTCATAAGTTCTTTGCACCATTCCTATGCTACAATCAAGACACCATGATCTCGATCGCCTTGTTGTGGCTTGCCACTGTCGCCTCTAGTTTGCGCCATGGCGTTAACGCTATCTCTGTTCCTCCAAAGCGGAGGGACGGGACAACGAGTGAAGACAATACCTATGTGTTGCCCATATGGGAGGGAGCACTAGGCAGTCACTCACAATCTGATGACCTCGCCGTTCTCCAGGATCTAAAGTCGCGCCTGGCGAGCGATGCAGGACAGTACACGCAATTGGGCTGGTCTTTTTCATCATGGGCACTCAGCCGTGACACCAATGGTGCCGATTCCGATTTCTCCTACAACAAAACCAACCTTCAGCACAACCTCGACTTAGCTGTTAAAGCCAACCTGCCTATTCTAGTTCACATGAATAATGGCCGCTGGGCAGACTGTTGCACGCCAAACTCTAGCGGGGGCTGGGGCGATGCACTACTCGACCATATAGCGAATTCGACTGCCAATTCGACAATGATGAATCCTCAGGGCGAGAGCCTATATGGCCACAACTTCGGATCCAACTACTTTTCTTTGTCTCGCCTTAACAGCGCCTACCGGGACTATAAGAAGCGTAACGTGCAGGCGGCCGCCAAATTAATCGCAGAATGGGCTCAGAGTAATCCAGATCTGTTTGCTGGCGTCAGCTTAGACTCTGAGACCATTATGCCAAATAATCAGGCAGATTATAACCCTCTGGTCATAGAAGAGTGGAAGCAGTGGATGCAGCACTCTGGAATCTATGGCTCGGGCGGGGACTATTTTGGCCTAGGTCGCGTTCCTCAATTCACCTCCGTTGACGACTTCAACCAATTTACTGGCGCGGCTTTCTCATCATGGGACGATTTGCGACCTCCTTCCACTATCACTCCTGGCGAAACGTTCTCTGAGGAGTGGGAACGGTGGAGAGTCACGATGATCTTACATGCCGTCTCCGATGAGACGCTTTGGATTATTCAGTCTGGCATCGACCGTACGGCCATTTTTGGTCATCAGACTCCCCGTATGGACGACTATGGTTTTGCCGACAGCCTTGACACCTTGACAGCTGCCAATGGCGCTGGTGGTATCACCAACTACGGCTGGGACCCTGCGACATTCGCTGAGGTCGTTGCGCCCTTGCGCGGCCAGGGTAAAAACAATTGGGGTAATTTTGAGCTCAATCCCCTTTCTGGTGACCAGAGTAGAGGCTACGAGACTCTCAAGGCCCTCTTTGACTCGGGAATTAAGATCATTTGTCCAAACTCATGGGAAACAGAGGAAACAAAGGATCAATATGCCTTATTCGATTCACCCAACTACGGTGATGCGTTTGGTAATGCTGTGAAACAGTTTCTCGCGGACTATGGGAACACTGCCCGCTTTATCCAGCCTCCGCCTTGGAATCCAGGAAATAAAGTATATGACCTCTATGAGAGTTTCAACTCGACTCAGGCTAGTGGGCCTGACAATCGCCTCGAGGCCAACGGCTCTTGTGGCAACGTTGTTCGCAAGTCTATATATTCATCGGTGGGAGGAAATATTACGTGGTCATTTGAGCTCCCATCGGTTCAGTCTGGTGAGCGTCTCAACCTTTGGACGTCCCTAGGAGTCAAGGACGGAGCCGGGACCAACGGCGGGGAAGTCGTGTTCGATGCGACTATAAACGGCTCCCCACTGCTTGGTCCGGGTATTCACTTGAATAAGAACTATTGGACATGGAAGCGCTGGGTCCCGGTGATGGTTGATGTTACAGACTGGGCCGGCAAGAAGGTGTCCCTCACATTGTCAACTACTGGTACCTCAACATACGGTTGGACAATGTGGGGATCTCCCCAGATTTTTCAAACCACCTCCGAGAGTAGCAACTTGGCTCTGGGTAAATCTGTGAAGACAAGCTCGACTGATGGTCCTCCTTCGAGTTGGAGCCCGTCATTTTTGACCGATGGCGATGTGAATGGAGGAACTAAAATCGGTTGGTCGTCGTCCTCGCATGCCTCAGAAGAAGCCAGTGAGTGGGCCCAAGTCGATCTTGGCTCGGAGGTTGACGTCGGCAAGGTGGTTCTCTTCTCTCGGAGCGATCCAGTAGATTACAGTGGCTCAGGCTTCCCTGTTGACTTCACAATTCAGGGCTCGACGGACGGCAGTGCTTGGGACAGTCTTGTGACAGAGAAAGACTACCCAGGAGCTCTGGCTGGGGAGGGCCAGGTGTTTACCTTTTCCACGGCTACTACAAGATATATTCGAGTCAATGCCTCAAAGCTAAGCGGTGTTGGGGGTGAGAGCGGCTACCGCATGCAGCTTGCGGAAATCGAGGTGTATGAGTGAAAGTGTATTGCAAGTTGTTTACCATTCAATATTACTCGACATTAGCACATTATTTCCTCCAATTATGGAAAGTTTTAACATTCTTTTAAGGCTTGGGAAACAAATTACTACCCTAGGATGCCAATGCTTGTGAACTTTTTACAATGAAATCTACTTCCGAGAGATAAGAGGAAATCCTGGAGAGTAGCTTATATGAAATATCTAAGCTTTAATTTACTGTAAATTCTTCTGTACTATGGATTGAACCCGAGTGCAACCCTTCAAAATATGACCGGAGCTATGCTTCAAAATTTAACACATCATGAATATATCGAGATTTCTGTGCGACGATTCTTCTCTGCCAGTTCCAGAGTCTGTATATTTCCGAACATTAGGTTTACGTTCATGATATCGTTTCTATGTTGCGAGATGTCCTGTGATGAGTTAGAATGCTTAATTACGATTAAGGCCGAGATGCCATTTAGTGCCTCCCGGAATTAATGACTGAGGAGAGCCCTAGAAGCGTTTCTTAGCACCTGCCAGTTTCTCGCACCATACTAGAGCCCACAGATGACAGTAGGAGAGCTCCGCCATAATGCCGAGGCATTCGCGGCCGGGATGTTGAACCAAGCATGTGTCCACCCCCTCATTAGTTTGAAAGCTGAAGCATTTCGCCGTAGAATGACCCGAACTAACCCTCAGTGAGATGAACGGGAAGCAGTAGCTAGGTGGGCCGATTTCCTGCTACAGTATAGTGGTTTGAAGGATCGCATTCCCGGTCACCAACCCCCCCCTATTTCGGAATGTTTCACCCGAGCCACATAAAACTTGGTCCGGATAATAGACATCCAAATATTGTGTAGTCTCATGCGCAACATGTTGTTATTCGCTTACAGTTCCTACGCGTTAGTTTCCTCCTTGCAAGACAACAAAATGGCATTGCATGGTGGGACATGTGTGACATGAGTATCGATTGTGAGGTGCCAATCAAAAATCTCATCACCGCAATTAGTTCGTTCGTTGAATGCCAGAAAGACTAGTAGCAGAGACTAAAATCGCCGCAGTCGGGCGTACAAATCTTATTACAATCCGGACTTTCATTCAGGAACTTCATGGCTAAACGGGCCACTTTAGTCTTTCCTTGGTGGATGGTAGTTGAAGGCTAGGCACGCTACACCGTTCGGATATATCGGGAAACGGAGAATGCATATCGCCAAACCCTCCGAAGTTAATCTAACTCAATCCGGAACATCCACATCTTTAGGCACATCGTTATCACTACCTTAACGTAGTTCAATCCCATAATCAGAAGATTGCAAAACAACTTTGAAAGGCTCAAAAGCTATTCCGTCACATGTAAAGGACCAGCTTTGGTTGCTATGAACTAGGATAAATGTATTTACTTAGGCAATCTCTCCTTCATCATGGTCAAAGTCTATCCATGCGTGACTGGCACGGGGTGGCCAGTCTTCCACGGGAAAATGACACTTGAACGCGTAGGTACCTGAACCGACGTGTTCGTGTATCTCACCATTAGGCAAGACAACGCATGCTTCCGAATGAGGCGGGATATCGATTTGTAGTTTGAAGTACTCCCTAAGCTCGACCTTTTCCGTAGACCACTGGCATTCGATTCTGCCATAAGGACTTTCATAAGCAACGCTTGCGCTGGTCAGGTTTCCTCCAGGTTGGGGTTGCACTTTAAATCGTTTCCAACCCGGCTCAATGGGACTGATGCCGCCAATAACCTCATGAAGCCAATTGGATATAGATCCAAGGGCATAATGATTGAAGCTAGTCATAGAGCCAGGGTTTATGGACCCGTCAGGGAGCATGCTATCCCATCGTTCCCAGATGGTCGTTGCGCCCATGGAAACGGGATATAACCAAGAGGGGCACTTTTTCTCAAGCAGCATTCGGTATGCAAGCTGGTTATTTCCAGTTCTAGTGAGTGCATGTGTGATAAGAGGCGTCCCCGCAAATCCTGTCGCCACTCGAAATTTCTCCCGCTTAACCAGAGCGGCAAGTCTAGCACCAGCCACGGCGAGTTGCTCATCTCCTTCAAAAAGATCGAAGACAATGGCCAGCGCAAATCCCGTTTGGGTGTCGCTAGAAAGCATCCCTAACGGGGTAACATATTTTTTTTGAAATGCCTTTTTAAGACGACATGTATCCTCCGCAAAGCGCGAAGAGTTGGCGACATCTTCAAGAATCGAGCTTACTTGGCTCAAGACTCTTGTGACATGAACTAAGTAGGCATCAGCTACCATGGTACCATCAGTCCTGCCATCACCTGGATTCTCTGGAGGCGCCTTTGGGTCGAGCCAATCTCCAAGCTGCCACATCTCGGGGTTCCACAAGCCATCCTTACCACGCGGTACGTCCTTGTCGATCCAAGTAATCATGCTCTTGTACTGCGCTTTGAGAATATTGACGTCACCCGAGGAGGTGTACAAGGCCCATGGAGTGAGAACAGTAACATCACCCCAGACTGCTTGAGGCGTCGCTGGCCAGATATGATCCAAGATATTCGGAACGACCAAAGGCGGCGCCCCAGATTCGAATTGCTCTGCTGCAACATCTTCCAGCCAGCCCGCGAGCATACCCGTGGTTCTATACAGAAAATTTGCCGTAGGGCAAAACACCTGGATATCACCAGTCCAACCCAGTCTCTCGTCTCGTTGGGGGCAGTCTGTTGGGATTGAAACAAAATTACCACGCATACTCCATCGGGTATTTTCGTGTAGTTGGTTAACCAAAGGATTAGAGCAATGAAACCAGCCAATCTCCTCCATATCGGAATGTATGACTTTGGCAGTGATGTCATCTTTGGTGATTGTCTCCCACCCGCTGACTTGGACATAGCGGAATCCGTGAAAGGTATATTTGGGTGACCAGTCTACCAATCTTTCTTTGCCCAGAATTAGTGTATCAGTAGCTTTACAATCTCGAAGTGGGCGGGTACCCAGTTCTCCGTTTTCCATGACTTCTGCATGGATGAAGGTGATTTTGTGACCCGGGGACCCACTTACGGCCTTTACCCGTAGGACACCAGCCAGATTCTGGCCGAAATCGAGGATTGTTTTTCCAGCCGAGGATTTGAAGATAGAAACAGGCGCTATCTCTTGTACCACTCGCACAGGGGGTGCGTCAGGGGAAACTACCGAGACCTCGGGGAACTTAAGCGTAGTTGCTGGTTTCCAAGTGGTATTCTTAAGGTTTACATCCCTTTGCCAACCGTCGATCTCTCGTCTTGCGTCATAGATTTCACCGTCTAGGAGCTCGCTCTGCAAGATTGGTCCCGTATTATAGGTCCAGGTATCATCCGATGTCAGCGTGTATCGCTCCCCTTGTTCAAATTCCACCTCCAACTGCGCCAGAACGCCAATGCCTTCGCCATAGATGAATCGTCGTCCACCGTGGAAGCCAAGTCTTCCGGCATACCAACCCTCTGCAACCTCCACACCAAGAACGATGGGCTGGCCCTCGTGAGTTAATGCCGTAGTGTCAAATGTCTGATAACGTAGACGGTGATTGTAGCTTGTCCATCCTGGCGCTAAAACATGATCACCAACTCTACTGCCGTTGAGGTAGGCGTGATATATCCCAAATGCGGTGATATATAGTCTAGACCTGATAACTTTTCCTCGATCGCCAGGAAGTTGCTGAACTTTACGAAAGAGCAGCGGCTGGACTGGACCATTGGGCTTGGCCATAATTGCAGGACCGATCCGCTGGGCTGACCAGTCGTTTCTCTCAAGCAAGCCACACTCGACCGATGTCCATGATGACCAATTGGTTGGTTCTGTGGTTGTTTTCGCGTCTGCACCAGTCTGTTTTCCGAAAGCGCGGACTCTTACTTGTACCTGCTCTCGCGACTGTAATGGTTTACAGGGCCATGGCACGAGCACCGAGTGGGGGCTTTCAAAGCGATAAGACTCGCCAGATTTCTCTGCCCGGCGGAGTATTTCAATCTCGTAAGCAAACTGCTTCCATCCCTTAACATGGCTGTCGTTGCAAGAGAACCTCCACGAGATCCGTGGTGTCGGACTTCCTACGGCGAGGCCAGAATGATGATGTTCAAAGGTCGGATCCGAGATCAAGATAGGCTCCGACATGATGAAGTCCCGTCAGTGCTGTTCCGGCAACGAACAATGATGAATAGAACGGTGTGTCTCACTAAAGTTCCAAACGAGTAAGAGACAACACGAGGCTGTTTGCTGAGTCTTATTCAGTCCAGGCCTCCGCTTGCTTCGGTCTATGACACGCCGAGGCCGGCAATCTAGCAGCTTCGGTCCCTACTATGCCGAAACCAGCAGCCAGAACGCGGAAATGCGCCGAAACCTATGTCTAGCTAGTTCTTTTTTTTTAAGCCAATCTCTAACATGTGGAAACTTATGTCGTAGATTTAGATTCTGACGCTTAATGTAGCGAGATTCCCCAGGTAGGCAGAGAAGACCGTTGGGCACCAGTGAGCTGAGTTTTCAAGTGCGGGGGATCTACGGTGGACAGATCCAAGGTTCGTTGCTGCGGAGAACGACCTACGTGCTCTATATGTTCGCGGCGGGGAATTAACTGCTCGTACGATCATCAACTCGCATCAAATTTGGAGAAGGGTAATGAATCTAGTGATTGGAGTTCGGCCACGCGTCCAGTGATACCAAGAACGGATGAAGATGCCCTTCAAGCAGACCTTCCTATAGTAGAGGACAACCAAGATGTGCAGGTCATTGGCCGGTCGGCGGTAGCACAGCCATTCCCAGAAGTATTCACAGACCTCGACTTCTCGGGCCCATTTTTTGAAGCAGTTAATCAAAACAGCTTCGACTGGATGTTTTCTGAGGATATCCAAGGAACATTCCCCGCAGCAACATCAAGTCTTAATCGACAACAGCAATCTAATAAGTTACCTTCTTCATATTTTGGAGAGATAACTGGACACACAGCTTTTGTAAACGAGGCAACAGTGTCTTAGCATTCTGATCAACAGCATTCGCAGTCACCCCTTGACCACCTAAGTGTCCCAACCGTACACCAAGAAGAGGAGCCAGAAGACAGATGGCCTATGTTCTGGAGGCCCGAACCTGTCTCGTTCGCCATTCTGGCATCTTTGGGCGGCTCTACCGAAGGTTCGTTATATCAAACATATTATAATCTCCCAGGAGTGGACTCGCAACACATAAAGGCATTCACGGATCTGCTGGGTGTCCCTTCGGAGCAATGGCTTTGGTCAGGGGTAGACATGTCGTCCTTCCCAAGTGGTCGGAACCTCGATCATTGCATCGATCGTTACTTCGTCCACTTTGATAAGGGAAAACCGTGTCGTATTGTTATATATCCGCAGGTTTCTAAATCTACTGCTAGTGGGTGCCAGTCCTTCATCGACCGACATTCGATGCTGGAAAGGAGCCGATGATCACATTGGGCTGTGATAGCCATTGGAGCTTGCTTCACGAGTTTTGAAAGTGCTCACAACTTCTCAAATTCTGTGATGGAGCTGGTTAGGCGTCTACTCACTTACATGGTATTCTGGTTCGAAACACCTTTGAGAACTCGCACTTATTCTTAACATTTAGGCCGAACGTGACCCACGGTTTGTTAGAACATAGTACTATGTCACGACGCAGCTTCTTCACAGCATTCACGGCTTCGCATGTGGTAGCAAGCGAACTTATGAGCTAGCCGAAAGAACTAGGAGTAGTCTCATCAATAATGCTCGATGCGCCAGGCTTTTTGATGAATATCCCCTTGACCTGTTAGAAGGCGATAGTCTCGAAGTTCGGTGGAAGAAATGGATACGAGCAGGGGGTTTCCGCCGAGTAGCCTGGGCTGTCTATGTGAGTGACGTCGAGGGATATCTCATTTTCCGTGATGCATCTAATCTGGGGCCCGAGTTTAGGCGTTCGATGCTGCCTCAGCCAGCATGTGCGACGATAGACCCTTCGTATCTCTCAACGAGATAAAAATGGGCCTCCCATGTCCGATAAATCATTGGGAAGCTGAGACACCACAAGCCTGGGTCGCTTCACAACCATGGTCAGACACTGTGCCGCTTGCTGGCGGATTTGATCTCTGGCTGGGAAGGTTACTCCAAAATCCAAAGGAGGCCCTCGCTAGCATGAAGGAAAATTACCAGAGATATCTCATGTTGGTGACTCTTGTTCGAATGATGTGGAGCTACAAAGAGCAAACCACCCAGCCTGCAGCTCGTTTTCTCAGTTCTTACAGCGCTGCTATTAAAGCCAAAGAAGACCTATTGAATGTTGTGGATGAGTTCCGCTTCTCACCGGAAGTTCTCATCGGCAGCACTGCTCCTGAGTACTTCACAGCCCAGATACAGCAACTAAAACTTGTGCAGCTTGCACACATACTAACTGGAGACGACGTTTGGGATCATTTACACTTAATATGGCGTCCACACCCTCAAGGAAACCAAGCTCGGGAGTATATCCTTGAATGGATGCAGTAAAATCCACGAGTGTTCCGCGCCTTTACTGTGGCAAACGTTCAGTTGCTCAACATCATTCGGTTGTACCCGGACAACCATCCACAGGAGCCTTACGATGTGTTTCATGCGGGAATGGCCGTTTGGGTTTTGTCAAACCCTGGCTCGCAAATACGGTCTGGCCAAACGGTATCAAGTTCATGGACTAAGCAATCTCGCCTCGTCTGCAACCTGGACTGGCTCGAACGAAATGATGCCGCAGAAGCTCTGTGTCTGCGAGATTGGATTTCCTATGGTGGAGACCATTATGTTGTAAGGATACATGGCGTCCCAGACCTCTTCGCTCCTGAGGCACGCAGCAAATATTGCGAAAGACTGCCGACGTCTTAGATCGTATGTCAGTCTAGGGCGTAGCCCACACTTTCATGAATGCGACATTGAGAAGTCTTTATGTGAAAGAGTGAGTCAACTAAGGTATAAGAGGGGTCTAGTAAGCCGATCAGAAGACCACATAGTTATCTTAATCTTCACCCGCTTATCATAGTCAAGTTCTAGCTGCTTGTTCCCCTCCTTTACGATCCAAGCCATTATCAAAGACTGAAAGATTTAGTCTACTTGTACCTCAGAAGCTATTTGTTGTTTTTTGTACCAGTGTATTGCAGTGCGTAGAACTACGAGTACTATGACGAATCTCTCCTGCTGCAAGGCCGCCGTTTGAGCCCCCATAGAAGTTGTAATCAAGATGTGTCTCCCGATACAGAGACTTAACATGTTATACCACGCAGCCAGAAGTCCGGTAGCTGACCCTTCAGAGCTGCGAAGAACACACGAACTCGTCCACACCAGTCACACGGACTATTGATTACGGAAGACCGAGAGTCGCCGACCCTGCACCGATTCAATGTGACAGGGGTCAAGACTTCGGAGACTCTGAAGTCCTCCGAACCCGAGCAGCGTCGATATATCCAGAATGGTATAAATATTATGCCATGTGTGCAGTGAGTGAGTATGCTCCTCAGATAATCCAGCCTTGAGAAGGTGTGACTTAGAAATAGTTTTTCCTGATCGTCTTTCTCGGTGGTCTCTTTCATCAGCACTTTGTCCAGTTTTTATTAAAGCTGGAGCAAACGCCAAGTTCCCCTCCTTTCAGCAACATGCATCCAAAAATTTATTCGAAGGTTCGATCTAAATACAATTCTGGGCTCGAGCTAGGGATGACTTCGATCCAAGCCCTGAAGCTGCAGGGTCCTGGCTTGGCCCTGCACGATATCGCAGGGCGGCGACAGAATGCGGCTCATCTCCTAAAAAATATCAGCACTATAGGGCTTCAGGAGGGCGTGCAGAAGCAGATCTTCAAAACTATGACTCGCGATGGCCACGAACTTGTGATGGTTTGGTATTCACCGACCTCCATCGCTAGGAAACCCGGCCCGGCACTTCTCCATGCCCACGGTGGCGGCATGATATCTTTTAATGTACACAGCTTTCATGAAGCGCTCAACAATCTTGTCGCAGCTACTGGGGTCCCAATACTGAGCATTGACTACCGTCTTGCGCCAGAGCATCCATTTCCGACTCCGCTGGAAGACTGTTACACTGGTCTCATCTGGCTACAAGAACAGGCTACGGAGCTTGGCGTGGATACTACTCGCATCGGAGTCATGAGTGAAAGCGCTGGAGGATGCCTTGCGGCAGCGTTGGCACTACTTGCACGAGACCGTGGATTTAGGCCCTCACTGGCAAAGCAGATTCTAGTGTATCCTATGTTGGATGATCGCAACGTTATTGTTGACGGTGATCTTCTCCCACTTTTGTCTCATATATATGATGATAACATTACAGCGTGGTCCGCTTATGTCGGAAAAAACATTGCTTGCACTGAAATAGTGTCGAAGTATGCGGCTCCAACACGTGAGACAAACCTGTCGAATTTTGCCGTCTGCATATATAGACGTAGGGGACTTTGACATATTCCTGGAAGAAGACATGGATTATGCAAAGCGCCTGGCTGCTGCTCGTACTGACACTGAGTACTTCATCTATACCCAGGCGCTCCGCATGCTTTTGAGATCCTAGTGCCTGAAGCAGATATTTCTAGAAGAGCTTTGGAGAATCGCATTAGAGCTATTAAGAGCTTCTAGCAAAGGGAAAGGAGAAAGCTTACATCATAAAGAGCTTTGAATATTTCACGTAATCCCGAAGTTTGAATAACTTAAAGTAAAACAAGATCTTCTGTCTTGGACTACTTCGTAAAATCTTCAAAAAAAGTACTCAAAATGAGAGTTGTGAGTTCGCTCACGTCCAACGATGCGACGGATAAGGACTTTTAGAACACCAACATGCAAAGAGGCTCACGATGTGTGTAGAGGCCAATTTCAATTCAGGAGAGTCCGAATTCTAAACTTTGCGGGGGGGAGGTCTGGGTGTCCTGAGACTTGGATATGGAGCTGAAATCAAGTAATACTATGATAAAAAGCGGTAGATTCGTCATCATCCCGCCCATTTTATCTCACTCAGTCTCTGAGGCGCTGAAGGCTCGCCAGGGCGTTAGGTTAAGCAGTGAAAAATGCTGCCGATTGAAATGCCTGCGTGCGGCGAATGCTGATTTTGTCATTTGTTGGAGGTCTGGTTAGTCAAGAAAGAAGTGAATGAGACTTAAGTTATTTTCTTTTCGCTGTAGAATAAGAAATAGGTCTCTAATATAGAGCGAATCGTAATCCTCATCAAATTTGCCGTTCCCCATCTCAACATTACCGTGGCGACGCGAAAGCCGATAAGTTTAAGCCGCAAACTTAAGCAGCTGGTTAAAGACCATCTATGACCTCTAAACCTAGAGGTTTTAGTTAGACTAAAATCGCTGTCCCTTAGTCCAGGCGGAACACCGCACCCAGGGCCTCTCGGAATTCCGAGAGACCTTGATCAATTAGCGTGCCGACTAAGATCCTCCATGTCAGTGCGGCCCATCAATGCATTCTAGACAATTGTTTGAACCATTGAGCAGCTCCTTCTGCTCGCTGTCTCGTATAAAGGACTGGCCAATACCCCTACTTCTAACGTGCTCCGCAATTAAGGATCATCATCTGCATCACTCTATCAAACATGTCTCCAACAACGGGAACGAAGCACAGTCACAAGCAGGCTTTGACCTTCTGTATCATTGTAGGATTGGCACCTATTATTTTCGGTTTCGACTATGGAGGTACGACTGGCTTTCTAGCCATGCAGAGGTAAGTGAAATCTCGCGAATTGCTATTCTTTGTGGTTCACTTGTTGACCTAATATCTCGCAGTTTCGTGAGAGACTTTGGTTTCTACAGCAACAGCACACAAGCATACAGCATCTCTGCCTCGAACCAGACGTTGCTCACTGGGACTCCCTTGGCCCTGGCATGTGTCGCAGCTTGGATCTCGGGGCCGATGGGAACGCGCTTTGGGCGAAGATGGGGGCTCGCGTCCGCTGCCATCATGTCCTTAATCGGTCCTGCCGTGCAGGCTGATGCTACTAAATGGTTCGGAGTCGTCCTGGGTCGCTGTATATTAGGAATGGGAATCGGATTTGCCCTAAATTTTGCAATTGCGTACTGGACAGAGACCACGCCTGCGTCGCTTCGAGGGTCCGTGGTGGTGCTCTATCAAGGGATTACCAATGTCGATCAATTTGTAGCACAATGTGTTAATCAGGGAACACATACCATAGATAATCGCTGGGCATACAGGATTCCATTGCTGCTTGAGCTTCTGGCTCCAGCTCTTCTGATCGGTTTTCTTCTATGGATGCCAGATACTCCACGTAAGATTGGCGGTTCTCTGTTCCCATGGCCCCGTGCTAACACAAATTAGGTTGGTATTTGTCTCGAGAGAAAAACGAGAAGGGGCGCACTGCCTTGCAACGGTTTCGAGGCCCAACTTATTCTGACGAGGAGATTGAGGCTGAGCTTCGAGATATTACGGCTTTCCTCGAAACCGAGCAGGCTTTTTAAAAGTCGGTGTCTTATATCGATTGCTTCCGTAGAACTGATCGTCGTCGAACTCTACTATGCATTGGCATGACTTTGAGTCAAGCATGGTCTGGTATTGCCTTCATTTCGAGGTGACTGCCACCGGGCTCGCTTGCAGACGGTAGTGTACTAATCAACCTCACAGTTATGGAACATACTTCTTCCAGATCTCTGGGATTGAGAACCCCTTCCTCATTACAGTCGCAACGGGAATCTGCGGTATCGCCGGATCGGGTACATCGATTGTGCTGGTGAAGTATGTCGGCCGCAAGACGCTCATGGTGGGTGGGTCAGCCATCTGCGGATTGTCAATGCTTGTTTTCGCCATGGTTGGAGTGGTAGCTCCCAACAGTCCGGCTGCCGCGAAATGTCTGGCCGGATTTGTCTGCATATATACCTTCGCCTACGGCGCTTCGTTGGGGCCTGTTATGGGTGTTATTATTGGCGAAACTCAATCCACGAGACTTCGCTCGCGAACAATTGCGATCGCAACCTCAGCGAGCTGGACAAGCGATGTGCTTATCGTTTGCGGTATCCCTTACCTTATCAGCCCAGGTTACGCAAACTTAGGTACCAAAGTTGGATTTATCTTTGGGGCCTTGGAGATTGTTATTATCATTTATATGGGTTTGTTTCTCCCTGAGATGAAGGATCGTACTTTAGAAGAGATTGATGAGATGTTCATGAATGTAAGTCTTCAAAATCAGCGGCATCTGGGAGTTTGTGCTAATGAGAGTAGAACGTACTCACCCGTGACTTCAAGTCTTATTTGGCAACTGGTCATGTCCAAGGAATATCAGTGCTAGAGACTGGTGAGAAGTCTGACGTTGTTCATGTAGAAGCATAAGGACTAGGAATGTTGTACCTAATTTGAATAAAAAGAGAGGTAGACGGCTTCACCGTTTGGTGCCGAAACTATTTGAGTTATCGTTTAGTACATTTGGGGATATCAACTGGGCTTGGCTATATAGTTTTATATTCTTTCTTGCTGCAAAATATCTGATGCGGGAGATAGTCTAAATATATAAGGCACCTCTACAGGCTATCTATAACTCCGGAAATACTGGGCCGCCGATTCTGGAGAGCCACCATCGCCGTTGTGATATCGCTGTTATCCAGTGGCCCTGCAGGGCTGCTGTCGCGGAAATACTGGACAATGCACTCAGTTCTCTAAATATCTTTTTAGGTAGTTGTTGAGTCTCGCTTTCAGGCAGGATTGGGATGTTTTAGATTCCTTTTGAAAGTATAGTGTTAATTATCATTCTTACCTTCATATGGCCTTATATACTAGTCTACGTTACATGCTTAGTTTTCCACTTCAATGGAGATAGGATGAGCTTTGGGATCATTGTACTCCACGACCGTTGTACACATGGAAATTTTCACTCGGGACAGTGATAGGCTGCTCTTTTTGAGCCTGCCTCGGTAGCTACTGGCCGTCGCCATTTGGTGACGCAATATAGTAAAACCCACTTCCGCTCTTTGCACCTCGAGGATAAATAACTGTAAGACCTCATAATGGCTCACTCGTCGAACGCCGTTGGGGAAGCAGAATCTTGACCAAAACCTTAGCCCAGCAGGCTCATATTCTCACGAGTGTGCTGACGGTACCCTTTCGATCGGGAAATTGATCACGCATAGCATGCCAGCCGACGTATAAGGTGTGTCTTTTATTCGAGTTGAAACAGACCATGATCGGGTATCTGGAAATCCTTGTTAGACAAGTACATTTGAAGTGCCCATCGAACACTGCTGAGGCATATATCTGATGGCCCCACTTAGCGCAGCCGGCTCCCGAGGAGTATGGATAGCTAAAGTTTCGAGGGAATCTGCAGAGATTTTGCTTCCACCAGGTTAGAAGGCTGCTTTGTTTAGAATCGAGGGACGGCTGCTTACGTGCTGCTTTCGTGGGCTACATGCGCTGACCGTAGAAGTGCATGCGCTAAGCCGCTGAACCATCCGGGCTCATAACTTACTAGAAAAACAAAGGTTAAGTACCCATTGAAAGACTGCTGAGACATATATCTGATAATCCTCTTGCCACCTCAATAGATGCAATGGAAGCTCGGTGCATGATTGGCCCTAATCCATGAAGTGACTCCCATACGCGAAGCCACCAATTTCAATGCTAGTAACGGTACGCGAGGCAATGAACGCTCTAGTACTCGAGACATACCGAGAAGTCAAAAGCGCTGATATTCTATCACATTCTTTGAAGCTTTGGTTTTTTTTTTTTTTTTTGGAAGAGTAGCGCAGACATGATCATTGGGCTCCTGCTGGCTTGATGTCGTGGAGGTGATTGGAACTGATGTGGGGTGACGTGTAGCAGGAGGACATTTAGAGAAAAGAGGAAAATTGCAGAGTAGCGGACCCCAAGTGTCAGTATCCCGTCGGCTGTGGAGGAGTATAGTAAGCCAGGATTAGAACCAACCTCATTTCGTGGATAAAAGAGATAGGGAATGTCAAGTGCGAGATCTGCCGATGAACCAAGTGCTGATCATCTTTACTGCTGCCGTCAATAGTGGCTATTTTTTGGGTAAATTTTCCCAATATATGAGGGATTCTGAAGCTATAGCTTGCATCCTCCTCTATAGAGGATGGGATTATGACATACTCTCAGCGATGAGACAATCTGCATAAGGAAGGAATTGGCAGAATAGCAGACCTCGGCTGGGATCTGACGTCAGTCTATCGTAGCATGGTGGCCAGGGACGATAGGTTTGGGTTGAGTTAGGTTGCAGACGTGGCTAGTCCAAGATGCTGCTGGACTAGTTCGGTCATATTGAAACTGGGATGCGAATGCCTTCGCGGAATGCTTTCGCGGACCATTCGGAGCTGCGACTTTAGGAATGGTAACCTTGTCAAGGCCGAGGTGTTGGGCGCTGGAGAAATATGCCGGTTTCTCTGGCTGACATGCTTGGATTGGCGTGTCCAGTTCGCTATAAGCGAGATGTCTCATGTACGTATTCACTTTTAACTGGCTATCAAAGTTCGATGTCGGGGCAACACGAAAGCATAAAAATTTCGGGCAGCCATTTTGGAAAACCCCAGTATAGGATGGCGGCAGCCTTACCGTAAAATCGGTATCAGTCAAGCTGGTGTATGGAGACGGCTATCGTGAAGCCAGATAGTTATTGGGAGCGACATGGGAATGCGTTCCTTCAACTGCACTATCCATTTAGGCTCAAAGTACCTTAAAACCTTTTAAACTCCCGCTAGAACAGTGAGCGTTAAGCATAACAAGGAAAGATCATCAGTCCCTTTTTCACTAGCAGTGCTCCCACTAGATTAGGTGCATCTGCGTGCGATATCCTACTCACATATCAGCAATGACCTCGGTTAGTGACCAACGTGCTACTTTAGCACAATGAAGCTATAGACCTTAAGAGTAAAAAGGACTAATCGTCACTCTTACTCTAATAGACTGCTGAACTCATATCTCCATATCAAGACGAGAAAACACCATGTCACTTATGCCACTTCGATAGGCACTCGGCTTTGGGATTACATCATAGAGTAGGAGAAGGAAGCCAGACATGAGGATAAACTGACAGGTCAAATAAAGAGCCGTTTCTGAGCTGCTTTATTCATTCGGGAGTTTACTGTGCATGCAACTTCGCCTCCAGATCGACACGGGCCCGCCGCGCTAATGTGGACAGCTAGCGTATCGACACGGGACGGCACGAGATGCGGATAGCTAGCGTGTTCAGCTGAGCCATTGCTTGATTATCTAGTGCGCAAGGATCAAACCAACCTCGAGGATTGTCACTGGATGTGTATTGGTTCATCACACTGGCGGTATGGTTTTCTAAGATTGTGCAAGAAGCGGAAAAGAATCCCTGTGATTCGCCCACGTTGGCTCAGAAATGCGGAAGAAGCGACTGTGGTCATGCGATGTGGCTGGCTTGCATACGGTAAATCTGTACATGGATTGCCGAGGCGACGTACAATCCATGGCGGTCAAGAGCGTGTTCTTATTAGCATATTTACGACTTTGTGCTCACGTTGGGCGTATTTGGGTGGCACTTTGGATATATCCGGGAGTTATTGTATTGTGTAGTAGGCCAAAGGGATCCTGTTTCATTTTACAAGTGTCGCTCGGTAGCATAGTTTAATTGTAAAGAGAGTATCCAAAACTGGCGCAACATTCAGTCATATAAAGCTGTAAATAGTGAAGGTGTCATTGTTTATTAATAGTCGGACACTCCTTGTGACGCAGCAAATTTTCTCTTGGTCTTCCATAAAGAGTAGGCCGCATATGAGTCTATACTTTATTCCCTTGGGAGAATTTTCCCGTGAAGGAATGTGCGTTCTGAAACAACACGTCAGGTGGAGAAGCGAGGATATGCAGTCAACCAAGACAGCAGATATGAACAGATCCTACTGGCGCAGCCATTGACGAACAATACAGTAATGGATCCATTATGACGTTCACAACCCCATCGTGTTTGAGATAGGATGACGATGTTTGTTTTCACACAATTCTCTACAACTATATAACACCTGCCATTGTGGCATTGATCCTGCTGTGCCATTCCCAATTCGCTCCAAATTCCTCCTTATCCTGCTTGATTTCCTTCTGCAAAATAACTGGCAGTACTACTATTGTCCACAACATCAAATATTTGAAGCAAAATGGCGTCGTATCAGAGCCCGAATATGCCTGCCTTACTTCAAGGCCAGACTGTCCGGGTGCCAAACTTCGAAAAGCTCTTTGAACAGTGGGAGGTGCATATCAATCCCAACGAAGACCAGGTAAAAAGAGTGGTAAATGGCATTCTTTCGACGTGGGTATTATCTATCTCGTTTTATGTTACCCTTCGTGTCTTGCCATTCGTCGGTTACTCGATGTTCTAGAAATTAAGTCGAGCTCCCACCACTGAAAGCATGCTTACATTTTTATTCAAAGGTACACGGTCTCTGAACGTGTGAATTCGAAGCTTACCAAAAATAATCTGAGCACCTACGTCTCGGCCTGCTACCCCTTTGCCGGTGAAGAGATTTTGGCCCAGCTGACCTACTTCGTCTGCTGGATGTTCTTAGTTGATGATGAGGTCGATCAAATCACGTCCCCAGATGAATACGAAGCAGTGAAGTTCAACGGTCTATGGTCTGAAGTTCTAAACATCGTCGAGAGTAGCTGTTCGATTGCAGGCACTATCAATGGGGAAGCAATTGAGGGCTCTAAACCTGTCGAAGCGTTCCAGAACTTCGGCAAAAGTTTGCGACAGAGATACACCGTTGGTAAGCAACCATATCACTTTTATATGCTAGCGCTTATAAGAAATAATTAAAGAGCAATGCGGTCGTTACTGGAACGAGCTCGTCGCAACCGCGAATGGATATCAAGTCGAGCAAAAATATCGCATTCAGGGAGTGCTCCCCGACTACGCATCTTATTGCAACTACAGGCACGGACGATGCTGTATGGCACAAGTAATTGCGCTCATTGAGTAGGAAAACCCCTAGCCGTGATACCCAGGTGATGAATGCTTAGCCAAACTTATAGGTTTGCAAACGGAATACAGCTACCGAGCGACATCATGGATTCTACCGAAATGAGACAGCTTTGGAAAGACACCGCCACCCTACTTTGGATGTGAGCATGTCCCCAGATTGATTGGTAGCTACTTACCGCTTGAACTACAGAAATAACGATATCGTTTCCCTCAAAAAAGAATCGGTAATAAAACGCTTCCGCTTGCTCACTATGAGTTAACGAAGCTCTAGGAGGATAACTTCTTCGAAAACCTCGTGGTTATATCAGCTGCTCCTTCCTTCAACCTCCAGACTGGGCTTGATCATTGTGTTCAGAGACTTGAAGAAACTATTCGAAGTATCAATATCACCTCATCTGCCTTGCTTACGAAAATTGAAGACAGATGTAAACATTCATCCGACTGCCAGGCAGCCTGTCAGCACAGAATCCGTAAGCAAGCACTCAAATTTATCACTAATTGCAAGTCTATGTGTAGAGGTATTGTAACGTGGAGGTATGGTTAAGCTCCGTCGCTTGCACTGAACGACATTCGTATTGGCAGTTCACACGCTGAGATGATCGGTAGCATGCAAACGCCACGATATGGGCTGTCAGAGCTTCCCCGACTTGAAGATCGTTCTTTGAGATTTACTGTTGAGACTGCTAAGGCTTAGGAGTGGCTTGGAAGGATAAAAGTAAAAATGATCGGGCTCTTCTTCAATGTTTGTTGCCTCATTCGCGTAACTTTGATGAAAGATCGCAAATAGTAGTGTCCGTTTCTTTTAGTTAGATTCTTTAGTAGAATTTGATGCAATTCAACCTCAACATGTAACCTGTACACCGTTAGGGTTGCCGTGGGCAAAAACGGATAGCGTCTCTGTTGAGGAGCTTATGTATGCCTACTATTCCGTCCAGTTTCATGACACACTCGGAATAGCCAACCTGTCCTGTTAAAATGGAAAAGCATTTGGGTTAAACATTTTTACCCCTTTCACAGATAAATTCTACGATCTGCTCTAATGGTTCCAGAATACGCGGTGTAGGCTCTCTAGACAAACAAAAGGGAATTCTCATATTCTTGCTTCGTTACTTGTTTGCTGAGGTTGATGTTCTAGTATATCCATTCTAGACCTTATGAATTACTATATCAATAAAGGATCTAGAACAACTAATGAGTCACGGCATCTTCCTCCGCTAAAAGCCATGAATATATGTTTCGGTCGAACTTCCGGTCTCCCCTGAGATTAGGAGCTCGTTCAATTCTGCTCTGATAATCATTATGCCCCCTCCGTCCCGAACCTGCGTTATTCAGCTCGAAATATTGGTATCAATTGAGATTAGCTAACTTCCCAGCATTAGGCCTCAAGGACAGTCGTAAACTCAAATAACTCCTTGTTCGCAACGGAACCCTGGTCCCTTTCCCGATCGGTGCTGAAGCTGACGTCTTTCCATGCTTCGACAAGTTCAAGTTGTTCCTCGCACCTCTGCTTGGCCGAGCCCAGTCCGTCCGAGCCCAGAGCTACTCGCACAGCCCACGGCTTCCCGGTAGCGAGTTCCTCTCTCTTGACGACGTCGACGATCCTCGCAGCCGCCTTGGTCACGTCACCAGGCATGTGGGCGGAAGGATTGGTTGCGAACTTGCTTACAAGAGACATAAACAATGGCGTGTATGCCTCGATGGCAGGGCCAGCGCTCCCAAAGCCGGCCTGGGACGAGTCGCGCGGCTGACCGAGGTTGGTTGGAAAGCCGCCACATTCAAAGGCGACACAGCGGATGCCAAGGGGGCGGACTTCCTTGTGCAGGGCCTCGACATAGGTACTCATGGCAGCCTTAGAGGCAGCGTAGTGCGACATGAAAGGGAGGGGTGCCCAGACAACACTCGACGAAGTGAAGGCGATGCAACCGTGACCCTGGGCCCTGAGGAGGGGCATAATTGCTTGAGTGACGTGCATGTGGCCAAAGAGATTGACTTGAAACATGTTGTTGACGAAAGCGTCGCTACAACGGGTAAGCTACAACTAATACAGCAGTGGGCTTGGAGGGCATAGGACTAACTCGGCTTCTTCTGCACTTTTCATCGCTGACATGCCAGCGTTGTTCATCAAGATGTCGATGTGTCCGAAGATGTCCCAGGCCTTTTTCACCTGAGTCTGTATACCAGACATACTGGCGGTGATATCGAACTCGAGAAGAGCAAGCCCATCGGACTGGAGATGTCCGAGTCGCTTCTGGATATTGCGGCCAGAGGCGATGACTTTGTCACCGCGGGCGACGACCTGCTCGATAAGAGCTGCGCCAATTCCGGAGGTGGCACCAGTAATGAGCCAGACGAGAGGAGCCATTTTCAAGAACTGAATGTGTAAAGAAGCGACGAAAGATAATTGATTGGGTGTGGTCGGCGGAAGAGACTTCAAGTGAAAGAGAATGCTTCGATTGTATTGTTTCGGTTGACGGTGGTGATTTTGATAGTGTGATTTCAGTCTTTCGAGGGTGAGGAAGACATCTTTATAGTCAGCTCTACGGCCGGATGATATTGGATTCTTGTCGATATTCATCGGGATGCGGGCGACTTTGGCAGAGGGAAGACTCTCATTGGTAGAGAGACACGGACGAACCTCGCAGCTGGTCCGAGTCTAAGGCACGTGGCTCGGACGAATGATTTTCGTCCGCCCCGCCCGGCTCGTCCGTTGTCAGCATGATCTTCTCCTCGTCAAGCTCGATACCTAAGGGCCCGGACGAAGCCCTTTTGGTGCGTCGCATTCTCTCCAAAGCATGGACAACTCCGTTGCGGACCTTCCTACTCCGGGCATGACGTCCCAGAGACCCCGAAAGCGGATGCGGAAGGGAACTCGTAGCTGCACCGAATGTGAGGTCGTCCGCTCGTCTTACATTGAGCCGTCCAGTTCCAGGCTCCATGATAGACATTTGCGAATTGTTTGTCTGACCTATAGGACTGTACATTAGGTCGAAAACGCAAAGTCCGGTGCATTTTCCATCCGGGTAGTTCTGTGTGCACGCGTTGCTCCGCCCGTGGCTCTGAATGTATTGACCAAACGAAAGACTTTGACCATGTCAGCGTAGCCGAGCGCAGCACTCGTCCGGTGGCCCTCGCCTCTCCTGTGTCAAGCGGGCCAAGAGCCCGACCTTCACCCGGCATTGTTTCTCGTCAAGGCAACGTCTTGGTAGACCGCGCCCATATTCCGGAAGAGGAGTCTTCTGACATCGAGCCTTCGTCACTTCATCGACCGCCCCTGGTCTCTGTCCTAGATAACGAAGCGGTATTTACCCTCTTTTCTTGGCAATCTCCCCGCGGAAGAGGAAAGTCTGACTCTGTATAGAACGATGGTTCCGTGACTACCTCGCCCTCCGGCGGCGCTGTCTGCCTCGCCCAGGAGGCCGCCCACAAAGCAAAGGTTTGCGGGGCCATCCGCGAGGCCCTCCCTATTTACGATGAAATTGTCGCCACCCTTGTCGGTAATGGCGCTTGGTGGGATAGCTTCCGCCAGAAGACGCGGGCCATCTCACAATCCGAACCCGTAGAGCCGCTCCTTCAATTTGCTGCCCACGCCTACACAAGCACTAGTCCGGCTGAGGTGGCCATACTTGCCGTCGCCTACGCGCGGGCCTTGGGCCGGAGCCACCGTCTCTTTGCTCTTGTTGATAGTCTCATCCTTGCCGACTTTTCCTTGGCCGCCACGTTGGATGGCATGGAGTGTTTGATCTTGCTGGCGAAGACATATACAGACATTGGACAGCCGCGACGTGCATGGCTAACTTGGCGCAAAGGCCTGGCCATCGCGCAACTGATGGTATATATTTCCCGTTATGCAGCTTAGATTCACGCTGATTGAACATTCATGGACAGAGCTTACACCATGTGGGCCCGGATGCTCCCACCATACGCCAACGCATATGGTTGGCAATCTACCATGGGGATCGCTTTACCAGCCTGCTGCTTGGCCTCCCTCACGGCTTCAATGACGCTTTTTTGGACATATCGTCCGCGAACGGCATAAATACAGGTCCGCTCGAGGTCTGGCTCCCGCAATTCATCCACCACTGTGCTGTCACGGCCGGAGAAGTCATCACTTACATTCTGTCTCGTCCGAAGCCTTCCTTTGCTAAAGCTATGTCCTTACATGAACAGATGGACGCCATTTCGACTTCGGCGCCCTCGGGCTGGTGGGATATACAGGCTGAACTGCCCTCCTCGTGCATCGAGCTCGACCGTCTGACTGAGCGCTTGCTCATTCAATTCTTTTTTTTTCACGTCCGGATGTACATTCACCTGCCATTTCTTAAATCCTCGCTACCATCGTCCTCGTACAACGTCAGCAGGATAGCGTGTACTGATGCAGCACGTAATATCTTGAAACGATACTTCATGCTCCGTGCTGAGGTGAACGGTGGAAGCCTGTTCGATTGCAAGACATCCGACTTTGTTGCCTTCACTGCCGCGGTTGTCCTACTTATTGGACGCTCCAGCTCACATGAAAGCTCGAGCATGCTCATATATGAGGATCTGCAACTATCAACAAATGCAGAGAGGGTCTTTCGAAAATTGGAGGAAAGCGGTTGCAAAATCGCTGCCCAGTGCCGAAAGGTGCTGACGATACTCTCAGACATCCCTCGGGATGGAGCCTTTCAGCAAGAAATTCCCATTCCATATTTTGGTAAGGTTTTACGAAGATGCGGGGCAGAGAGTCCTCAAGTCGGGGATGACGCCCACGACGCCAACGCCTTTTTGCAATGGACGCCGTCTAACACCACAGCCGCGTCGACGGTCGATGAACAAACTGCCTGGGCGAGCGATCATTATATAGAATATATGGGCTACCGTGCTCAAAATGTCATAATGGATGACACGTGGGGTGGAGGACGTGGCTTTGAGGACAACCCTGGGTTTGCCATGGGGCTAGATGCAGCTAGCCTAGACATTGATCAAGATTGGAGCATGTTTGCTCCCTTTCTCAATGTTTAGGCTTACGTGCTCCTTGATAAGTAAATCAGCACCCTAGCAATCAACCAAGCCAAATGATTCGGCGAACGCCGTCGTATTCGGCTGGTCAAGATAGACTAAATTAGCAAGTGGTGGAACTGCTGTATTAGATACTCTGATGGCTTCGGACCAGTTCTGGCAATGACCTCCAAGCACCCTATTATTTATGCTGAATATTTAGGTTAGCATGGACTTCCCCCAATAGGCCTTCATAATTTACCACATGTAGTTGCCGGGATTCACTTTGGCCCTCTTTCTGAAGTTATCTGACGATGGTGAAGTCGTAGATAGCCTTAGTTGTAGGTGATCCTCTGATATCATATATACTTTTGCCTCCAGGAAGAACCGCTTCCCAAATTTGGACCTCACTTATACAAATCCAACACGAGGTGCTCGCGATCATGCCGAGAAATATTGTAGCGAACGCAACGAAATTCGACTCGGGCTTTAATGCTTACAACCCATCCTCGCTCAAGCAGTTGAAATTCTTGACGAGTAGGGAAGGGCCATCGAGGATATAAAACAACTCTTCACCCCCCTAGCTACTTGACGCAGATACTAGCATACCTGCAAGAATGTGAATATTTGGCAGGTGGATTGTTTCGTCCGGAACTGGTACTCAAAGCAGTGCCTATAATTTATATTCAGAATAGCTTTAGCGAGGAAAGGCTAGCGCTAGGCTATTCATGTCCTCTATCAAAGAATCCAAAAGATTTATCCTAAGGAGATATTCAACTATGAAGCTTGTCGAACTAACTGAACTATACCCATTCTTACACACAATGCTAAATTACACATCACTCCTCGTGGCAAAGTTTCCGCCATGATCGCTGTTACTTGATAAGTTGAATCTCATAGCCCGCCACGAAGTAAGTCAAGAACAATAGAAAAGTCATAGAAGCCTGCAATATAACTTATCACAGCTTTCTCGTGTGTAAATTCGAGGCTTTTGAGCAACGTCGCCCCATAATTAGTGCTCTCTGCACCCACCTGACGCCGCTCACCTACAGACATGCTCTCTAAGATCCGTACCATTAGTTGAGGAATGCAGTCATCACGCTCAAACTCTGTTCTGACACGGACAGTGTGACGCCGCCCATCTGCTCGTAATATGGTGAGAGAAATGTCCTGCAGAGCTTCCAGAGCGTTCTTTTTAGTTCCATACGAGCTTTGAGGACTGAGTTGCTGAGCGATGCCATCGATGCAGGCTTTTACGTCAGAATAAGCCTGACCATATACTAAGTATCGCTCATTGTGGCTCATAAAGATCGACAAAATCTCCCGCTTGTAGTGCTCGAAATTGATCGTTTCTTCTTGATCCCTTCGCATGCGCTGCTTGTACGCTGCCTCAATGACTGTTTGAGCAACCGGAGACTCTGCTGCTATGATGGCGAGGATGTGTTGCAGATCGTCTTTATCCATTTGGGCTACCATCTCTAGATATGATGGAGCTGCTAAGTTCTGTTCAACCGTCGACCCGCAACTAGCACATTTGAACTGTCCACAGCCAGATCCATTGCAGTCGATTTCGGATCTGCGTTTTTTGGTCAAGGAAATCAGAGCTCGAGATTCAGCGGCCTCCTCGTGATTTTTTAAGGGCCAGCAGTAGACGCATCGTAGCTGCCCACATCCTCCGCCTCCGCAATCGACTTCATCTCGCTGACGCTTCACGGCGCGGATCATTTTGGCGCTCATACTTTTTATATATTGTAGCGAGATTGCCGAAACGTCAGGGTTATTCCTTTGGGATGCCACCGGCGAATTTTGCGAACATGAAGCAGTCATACGAGAAAGTGAGCGGCATATTGATGCTCATATATGAAGACGCCACCTATTAAGTCAGACTTCTAGATTATGGCGTGATTTGATTGTGTTTGGTTCTTCATAAATCGGCCTTAACCCTAAGGGGGATGGACAACTGGCTAAGGATTTACAGCTTCGGCTAGTGTGTGTAGTGTTTTAGCGACTCTGAGCTCTATTTCCGTAACCAGTTCGGATGGCGTTTGTTTTTTCAGCTATGCTAAGGTCACGGGCAAAACGGCCACATACTGTATTGATAGTTGAACAGAATATCACAGATACATTGACAGGTTTAGTTAGAAAGTTACTAGTAATCCTTGATGATTTTGCTCAATTATTGGTATGTTAGATGGGGATACTTTATTTAAGGGATCCTTGAATTAATATGGACAACGTAGGGTGAAAATGTGTTTTCTACCATCGCACAGCTGAAGAGATAGTGCTAGCTAGTCTTGAGTAATGCAAGTTTAATTATTACCATTGAGTGAGTTCATTTCCTCTTTTTCTTTTTGGTTTAACGTGTTTATTACCCCGATCGCTCTCGGAATAATAAGTAGTAATGAGACTAAAACTACTAACCTTGGAAGAGAAGCTCTTTAAGCCTCTTACAATTGGACCAAGTGAACTAGATGGCATCTAGTTAAGTATTGAATTAGAAATCGCTTTACTAATAAGAGCTTGAGTGGTGCAAAGAGCGCAGAGGAAGAAAGGGAGCGGGAGAAAACCCTGAATTTCGTGATATGGCGGAGAGACTCTGTAGTTGCATGGCTTGGTAACAGAACCTATAAATTATACAAAAAAAAATAGGTACCGATAATTGAGGTTGGTTGGGGATCGGCATGATATTATGCTCATACGGAACTTCGGGCGTTATGAAACATTATATAGCTTCTGTTTTATCTGTAATAGTAACCTGTTCATTCTTCTCCGCTAAGTCACTCCCTTCTCTCTTTTTGTCTGTTCAAACACCGCGTTTTAAATGGCTTGCATACTGTAATGGCATTAAAAAAGCTAGTTATCCCATCAGCGAATTTTACCCTCTCTTGCCCGTCCTTGAAAGTCAATGTGACGTCGCTCAAGGACAGCGACTCCAAGCCTCTCATAAACCTGACCACCAGAACCATTGGCATTCGTCGAGATGCAATCGACTAGAATGACCCAATGCGTCTGAAACTCGTTCAACGGCCCTGAACTACACTTCCCTAACACAACACACTTCATTGACTGTGAGAAGGCTTGACCTGGCTTGTCAAGGAAGACCAACTCGTTGGCGGGGTTGTTGGCAATCCGCCAAACCGGCGCCTCCAATGCAGGAGCTTCCCCATCACCATTACGCTTCGAGTCACCAAGAGCTCTAGAAAATGGTGATTTGACCTCATCGGACCATGCAACATTTCCACCAGGAACAGACAGGTAGTGAATGGCCCCGTCGTATGCCATCCACGACCATGAAGGGACTGGCTCACCACGCGTTGTTGTAATGCGGCTAAAGTCCTCTCCTTGACGTTTCCAGAGCAAGGCCCGATGTAGATAAAGGTCTATGATTCCGTGCCCGCCGGTGGTGTTAAAGGTGTTAAGAAGTCTAGTCTCGAGTCCCTTGATGGCGACCGGTCGGTCATGGGCGAAGGAGAGGGCTAGTTTCGAGTAGCGCACATAGAGATCCTGGAAGAACTCAATCTTCAATCCCTTGACATACTCTTCGGCTGACTGGGGAAACTTTGCGTCACCGAGGAATGAGGCCTTGCGACTGTGGTCTTGGATTAGCATAGTGACAGGTTGACTGAACTTTAGGGGTGTAGTGCATAGTGCATACTTCCTCATCTTGGTCATAGTCTCACATCGTACGCCACCACCGCATTCCCAGTACGACTGTTTTTCTGCAAAGTAGATGGTTCGTCGTGACAAAGCCCGTTCCTGCATGACCCAGCCTCTTTGATTGAGCTCGCTCTGGTCAACGTGGGTGCGGAAGTCGTCAATGGTCTCGCACGCATAGTAAGTCGCGTCACCCATTGTCATCGGGATGCATCGTCTCTCGGCTCGCACCTTGAGGAACCCGTCGCTAGTTCCTAAAGCGCAGCTTGCGGCGAGGGTGCAGTATGCCGAACTAAATACCTGCTCCATGAGTTTGGACTCGATGTCCCAATCGTGAGAGTCATCTTGAACAATACAGACAGAGTCGATCCAGAGATAGTCCAGCTGGAGCCCTCGGGTTACAGCAACCGCATCACGGAAAGTCTTCGGAAGATGTGACGCCTTGAAACCACTCTTGAGCACCTTGATCTTAGCCTTTGTCGCACAAAACTTTTCATTATCTTCAGGGGGACCCCAGCGATGGGACAAAGCCGCATATTTTTTGGGTTGCTTTAGTGTGCTATTAGTTTCAAGGAGTCTAACAATGTCAGATTCGGATTCGCTGATGTCAAGGAGCCGTGTTGGTACAAAACCAAGCTGCTTGGGGACGCAGTCGTGGTTGCTGTCGCAATTTCGAATCCATTCCCTCAACACTTTGAAATGAGCTTCGCTGCCAGCCTCTGGGAGCTTCGAGAAGCCAGTTTGAATGTTCTTCAAAGACTTTACCTTGGGTCCTATTTCAAGTAAGTCTTTAACGAGTCCATTTAGAAAACACAGGTCAGAAGAGTTTGGCTACAAACCTGGCACCGTGCAGAGATTGACGACAGGTTTTTCTTTGCCATCATCAATTGTAAGGTAAGATCCCACGCGAGCAAAATGAACTGCATCGCTTGGAGAATACGGCCGGTCTCGAATGCAGTATGACAGTAGTTGGCAAAGTTCACACTTGTCATTCCGGGCTTTGGTAATAAGACCGCCTTGAGAATCCACGAAGTTGCACTCAATGGACCAGAGAGATAGAGCACGACACCGATAACAGAGCTGAGGTTTGACTGCTTGTGGAATGACTGCGGCCAAGTCGATATCATTGAAGAAAGCAACGGGAAAGATGTCGTCGGGGGTGTAAATCCAGTTGTCGGTGAGCTATGGATAATTAGCCAAGTTGTATGACAAGAATTCTGTTAACTTAGGGTCACTCACAGGCTGAAGGGGTTGAGATGTTAGTTTTGTGCCGATTTTAGCAATGGTTACCAGGGATCAATTGAAAACCCCAAGATTTCAACATGTACGTACGGTCTATAAAAGCCATTATGGTCAAGGTCCAGGCAGTTTATGGGCTCCGGGGTCCAGTTGGATGCTCACAAACTGCAGAAAAGGGGAATAAGCACGGATATTTGCAAGGGAACATGGCGACGTGAAAGATGTTCGAGCAAAGGATGAAATCAATCAACATACTTTCTAATCAGTAGAGCCATATGTTATCTTGCCTTGCTACTCTTATCACTAATTGACTGATGCGGTGTTTACTTACATACTTAGTTTTTGAATATGAAGTTAGTGTCGCTTCAACACGAAGGGATACTGTGAATAGAAGACCAACCTACTTCCTTTCCAGTTTAAAACCACAGGTCAGCTATCCGCAACATCATGAAGTGTACTGCTTAGAAAGTCTCACGTTCTACAGCAGGTGATTTCTCATTAGCATATGACTTCTTCATATTGATATTTGAATAATGCTATCTTACCCTAGTAAGAGAAGGCCCAGGCGCAAGCAATCCGCCCTGTGTAGATGTCATGGAATAAGAAGGTCCTTGGGCATTCGCGGATCCACCTGGTGGCTTCTCACCTATGGCATTGATTCTATCTGTTTCCAAGCCAGTGAGAATGTCCTCTAACTCCTCTCTCATCCCAAGGATATAGGTGCGGTATTGCAATCGCTCTGACGGCTCGATGATTTTCAAATCGGCAACTTTCTGGACTAGCTGAGGCTCGGTGCCGAGAAGTGTTGGCGAATGAGGCAAACCGGCGTAATCTATATTCACAACCAAGAGCTTCTTGATGATAAGATCCACAAGTCGTCCAAGGGCGGTGCCTTTCGAACACCTCCAATCCTTGCGGATGTATGACACCCATTTTTGAACGGTGGGATGGATTTCAGCCGAGGTGATTGTTCCACTTTCATTCCTCTTTACTTTGTAGAAGGTAGGATTGAGGGCCTCGGTGCATCGAAGCAGTTCGTCCCGGCCGTAGAGGATCCAAACAACAAACTCAAGAAGGATACAGCCCATGCTCCAGATGTCGAACCGCCGGGAAAGCGGTCCATTAGGAGTGACCTCCATCTCTGGGCCTGCGTACCTCATAGTCGACACCCTGGTCTTAGTTGCCTCTCGAAACTGCGTCGCTTCTTTGTGGCTCTTGGCTAATCCAACGTCAGTGATGACCATTCTTACCGCAGGACTTAGACCGCCGTCCTTCTCGTCACTTTCCAGAAAGCACAGAATATTTTCGGGCTTTAGATCTCCGTGTCGACAGGATTCGCCGTGTAACTGCTCAATAGCAATAGACAGCCCTTTGAGTTGCTTGAAAACCCAGATGAGGTAGGGCTTCTCCAAGCTGGCTCTGTCACCCTTCATCCAGAACTCCCAGAGATTCCCGTGTTCTGCCCAGGGAAACATGAAGTAGTGATAGTTGTCGTGTCGATAGTAGGCGATTGCTTTGATCAAATGGTCGCTTTGGAGCTCTCTCATGATTTCCAGCGCGCGGGCTTCTTCCTTGGCCGACTTTTGGTCCAAGTTGGTCAGCTTTTTAACCGCGACGCGTAGGTTCCCAGATTCATCTTTTGGAGGTTTCTAATTTCTCATCAGCATCGCCTTGCGTCTCATGAGGCCAATTTTAAGTACTCACCTGATCAGTCCGAAGTTCAACGTGGTCGATGTGAATGCTCCTCTCCTCAACCGTGCTGTAGTGAGAAGCTCCGCTGCCTGCTGGTTTGCCAGGTGTTGTGAAAGGTAGGTGATATAACCCCTCAAACTCATGCCTGAACTTCTCTTTGGTGAATGTCGGAGTTATAAACCACCATTGCTTCGTGCCGTAGAATTCTATAATGGATCTGAGATCCCAGCCAGCCTGCTCAAGCATTTCCTGAGCGTATTTCAGTTTGACTGGGAGCTTATCCTGCCCAAATCCATTCGTGTAGAACGCTGTGATAAGCTTTGGCTGTCCCATGGTGACGAGAATGGCGAAAATTTTGGATGCCTTCTTCAGAACGAAGTCTACCAGATCTGGTACTGGTACTGGATGCTCTCCACATTCCTTCAAAGTTGCCTTCACTTCAGCTTCTACCAAGAGCCCATCCCAGCCGGAGTTGGGGAAAAAGGTCTGTCTCGGATCTGTTAGATGCAGCATGTTCCCCCATATCCTTTTTTTAAGAGAAGATGCGAGGTCGTTGTCTTTGGAGCCCATGTTCAAGAACTTGAACGGAGTGGGGAGACTGGTACGTGATGATATGCTTATACAAGTCGGTTCGAAGGATGAAATTGGTGAGATAGGAAAAATGTACCCTTCAGAATGTTGACTTCTGTTAATGGCGGAGACAATGATGCGACTGCCTTTTATCTCCTGCATCGTATCGCATTTACCGGCGGCGAAGGCGTTCGTTTTTTCTCTCGGTCTGACGCAAAACCAGTAGCAAAGCCGCGACATGCAAGCCATGATCAAACGATAGGTGATGCATTCGGCATTGACACTTCACCTCGCAGGTTGCTGACGACATAAACTACGCACTCTTATCACTCTTACGGCTGGACACAACGCCCGGAAACGAGCAAGCCACGTTCCCAATGAGGGTAGGCTCTTGCAAGTGAGCAGCAGCACACCGAATCCTAGCCCGCAATGGTCTCGTGGCCTTGTAAGCTCCCAATGTTGATAGTATGTGCATGGGAAGCTGAAGGAGTCAATGGAACAGGCCAAGACTCGCTCGTATGTGATTGGAAAATCGTTGTGGGATTAGTCGTCGACACTTACCAACAGGGCGAAAATGGCACTCAGGAAGCTGACATGGAGGGTCTCGTTGAGCAGGTATTTGCCCATATCCTCCGAGGCTTGCAGCTAAAATCATATTGGAGAATGGGGGCAGGTCCAATGAAGTGGACAGGAAGACGAGATGGAGGGGTTTGGGACGGATAAAACCGGTTCAACTGGCCTCACTATTAAACTCGCTATCTTTAAAAATATCTTATAATTATTTATGAGATATAACTTGTATTGATTTAATTGAGATTTTTGGCAGATTTAACTGGATTAGATTTGATTGAATTGAGGAAACTTGGATTGGCCGCTGCCCTGTGTGGCACCCATCATGTGACCCCATCCACCCACGTCATGATAAGAAGCGGCTCTGCTCTGAAGGAAAGCCTTTGATGTACGAGGGGTTTAATGACAGAATGCTGAAAGTGGCTGGACTCAGATTGCCGGATTCCCGCTTACAGCCTGCAGGTTGCCTGGATGCCTCGTAGGCAGACAACGTGGGAGCCTTTCAGAGCCCTTCCTGCATCCCCAATCCGCCTCGGCATGTCGATTTGACGAATCAAAGCTCATCCAAACTTGCTCGAGGCCAACCACAGGCCTACCGGTACTATGTGAAGTAGAGGAGGCGGTTTGGCATGTAAAGTGGCTCTTAGATTGTAGTCTGTGCTTAAGTGCTCACAGAATGCTCCACTGGTTCGGGGCGATATGAGCCTCAATCTCGAATGCTGAGAGTCTGGGGAGCCATGGTTCGCCGGCGGCTAAGAATATGCTTCACCTGCAACAGCATTGCACTGCCTCCAACCATTACACCACCCCAGCTGCTACATAGCCTTATCAGGGTTAAGATGTACCACTTGCACTCAGAATGAGGGGTGCATGTCGATTTTGAGGCCCCCCAGAGTACAGTACCTACTGTGAATGTAACTGTGCGAGTTTGTCGATTTTTCACCATCGTATACGAACACTTTAATAACGTTGATGTAACATCTTCTCGCTCGTATGCAACTCGACCTCCGCTCAATTGGAAACCAAACCCACTCCTTAATTCATTAGCTCATCTTCATTCGATCAAACCAGGAATATGCCGGCCCCCGCAAGACCGGCCCATCCATCCATGTTCAAGGAGCTTACGGACCCGGAAACAATGCATAATTGCATGGTCACGAACAACAAATACATTCCCGAGCAGAAATTGCTCGAAATCGTCACAGTAGCCAGAGTCAAATCTGCACTTCGCTCCAGATGGAGCTGGCTGCACTTGCTCTTCCGCAATCGCGGTTTGGACAACAAACTCCCACAGGCCAGGAAACTGATCGCAGTTCTCGCCATCATAGGTCAGCTCAACGAAAATTCCCTCAAGAGCCTGACCGCGAATGCGCTCACTGATGATGACCTCCCCCTTTGTACCAAGGGTGATAGTCTGCAAAACTGCCACGAGAACAAGACTGTCAGATTCCCAACCTGGGAAGAGGCCACAATTGGTGCGTTCCTGGAGAAGCAATGGACAGTTCTAGCACCCATCTTAGACCTCAAAGACGGCCATCCCATTGAGGTTGAACTTGACGAGAACTGCGCCTTGGAGTTCTCCAAATGTGAGGACCGGGGACACACGCAATTCAGCCGTGTCTTTTTTGCAGAGATCCCCGCTCAGGTGCGTCTTTACCCAAATTCCCGCGGGTCGCTTGAAGCTCCCTAACCCCCGCTCCAAGGAAAGGGGAGGCGAGCCCCGTCTCGTTGCTGTCAAAAAATTCCTCAACGCCTTCAAAGATTACACACACGAGAGAGACAATCTGCGCAAGATCAATGCCGTCAACAATAATCACCTAATCAAGCACCTAGCTACTTGTGATCAGATTCCTTGCATCGTCTTCCCATGGGCTGATCACGGGGACCTGAAGCAATTTTGGAAGGAAAGGTCTACATCTGACCGAGCGCTGCCCATTTTCGTGTGGTCCATCGAACAGTTGTCGGGGCTCGCGTCCGCCTTGAGGGACCTTCACAACATCAACTGCCGTCATGGAGACCTCAAGCCATCCAACATATTCTACTTCACCAAGGACGATGCCGACGTCCTCAAGATTGCAGACGTAGGTGTATCCAAGGTACACAGCATCTCAACAAATCTACGCCACGGGGAGACAGCCACGACTGCGTCAACCCGAGCCTACGAAGGCCCAGAAGCTTACCGACAGACTAATGCGCCAAGATCGCGTACGTACGACTGCTGGTCCATGGGATGCATCATCTTGGAGTTTGTCATCTGGCTACTCTACGACCAACAAGCACTTGACGGTTTCCGCTGGTCTCGAGATTCGGAGTGTAATGCCTACTACCGCCCCAAGAGCCCCAACCCCGTCATCGACGGCCAAGAGGCACAGTGGTGGGAAAAGATGGAAAGACATCCTAATGTCGATGTAGCCATCAAGCTGCTGCGCGAAGACGCACGAGTTAGAGGCACCGCATTGGACGAGCTCGTCAATCTCGTCGATTCGAAGCTACTTCTGATTAACCCCAAACGTCGCCTTATGGCTATCGGCATCTCCGAAGAACTCCAAGGGCTTCTCGATCGGGGTAAAAAGGAACAGATACCATGGGTCAACAACGAAGAGGTGCCTCCAACCGTTCCGCTGATGTTCAGTCAAGGGCAGCCAGAGGCCCCAGACACCACTTTTCAACCCAACGGGGTCACCTTTGTAGACCCGACCTCTCCTGCACAACAAGCTGAGAGGGTTTAGAATGATAAGGATATTTTTCTTCTTGTTTTTCTTGACAGGCTAATAACCGTGGAGATGCTCTGGCATTCGCTTGTGCTGATATATGTACTTCGGGAAGATATGCGCGCATGCTAGGCATCACCCTGATTGATGATAGTACTAGAATCTGGTGGCTGATATTATTGAGATGTATAGTATAGGTCTTGCAAAGATGGGCTTAAGGAGGTCGGGTTCTTTAATAGGTAAGTCTAACCAGGGCCTGAAAACAGGCGTTGTCCCAGATCTAGGGCCCTGCAGGGGCAGGCGATCCTAAAAGTGGGCTCGGCCAGGCACCTCAGCGCAAGCTCAGCTCAAGCTCAGCTGTGGAAATGGAAATTGATCTTGGTGCGCTTGAGTTTCCTCTCCGAGTTGCGTGGTTTTGTGTCTCTCCTCGGCTATAGCAATGCCGCCGCACATCTAGCCGCTACACAATTACTCTATTTGGCAATTTCCAGGCGCAGGCCATGGTTAGCCTTACGGTCATCAACATGCCTCCCACCGTCCAGGCTTGGACTGAAAACTTCCAATGAATACTGGGTATTATCAGGGTCGGATGGATGCGGAAGGTCTCCAGGTGGTACCAGCGGGCCACCGCAGGCGAACCCGCTGGCCTATTTAGCTCGCTTGCCAACACGCTCCGTCCGCGAAGGCGTAGCAGACCGAAATTTGGCTAATTCCGCAAGAGCCAACATCGAACTAGACCCCGGCTCGTTTCTTGTCTACGGCATACAGCGTTTTGCGTTTCTCTCCAAGATAAAAACGACAAATCTCTTCCTAACTAGTCTTGGGTTCTTTGTCATCTTCATTTCTGTAACCGCCATTACTATCGTCCTCCTCAAGTGCTTCTCGGCCTCTGCGCTAAGCCGTAGTGGATAAAGAGCGATCGGTTCCTCAAGCTACGGGACGAACGGCGCGCTCTCCTCCATGGAAATCTGTTTCGACTTATTCTCCTCGACTTTCGTCAAATGACTATCCTTTATTTGCGGGAGTTTGCCCAGGTTGACTCCCCTGCCCTGGTAGTCCTCGGTGTAATATTCTTCTGCGGTATACTCTTCACCCTCGCCTAGGCTATCTTCGGCATTATTTACCTTATCATGATACGTAAAAACCCAGCGTACAGTCTTTTCTCAAGCCATCGGATAATGAACACATGGGGGTTCTCTCTACAACCAGTTTCGTGCCTCAGCTTACTACTTCACTCTTCCCCTCAGTCATTCCTTAATTAAGGGTTCTTCATCGCTCTCAGCCCTCACAATGGTACCGTTCAAGCGATTGCTCTAATAGTTGTTGAGCTGACTGCATTGATTGCTGGTGGAAAAATACGGCCTAGGATAGATAATAATACCAACTTGTTCAATATTGCTATCTTTTCCTTCAACTTCCTCAACAGCATCTTTCTTGTTCTTATCATCAATGTCTCCCATACTCCTAATATAGTTAACGCTATTATTGGCATTGTGCTCTTTATCGCCAACGCTGCGTTCTCTATAGCCTTGCTACTTATGATGGTAATCTCAACTGCCCTTGTGTTCTGACAAAAAAACGCAGATGCTCGATATCAATTCATGGCCGACGATCGGATATTCATGAAGTCCGATACTCATCTTGACACTACTGAGCTGGATATAATCGCTGTGACGGCTCGAGGGGACACGGCTAGAAAGGAGCTGTATGTGCTCGCAGTTAGATCCGAAGGTACATCTGTTCAATGCTGCGGGTCAATGCCGACTTTCTAGTCCCGTGGTGCGATCATAAGCCCTCATAAAGGCTCTCAACCAAACTTTGCGTGAACTACCCAGGAAAGAGTTTTCTGGATTCTATTGTTGAAGAAAGAAGATATCCGACCAGTCCCTACTCAATGATATTGGGATAAAGTGTAGGTATGATTTTGACAGCAACGGTGCAGGCGTTGGAGAAGCCAATACCTCTAATTGTTTGTTATAAAAAGGACACATGCCTTATGAGCCTGTTTCTATCTAAAGCAGATAATAAAATAAAATAAGGTCTTCAGCGCATCTCGGCACTTCGTCCAACAACCCAAAATGGACAAAATAACTCTATAGGGTATTCCCCATGAGCTTGCTACAAACGTATGGACAGCTTAGAAGTCTTGCTTGTAATTTCTTTCAACAAAATCTGGTGAGGCATTACTTTTTAATTCATCTTCACAGCACTTTGCTCTGACCTGTAACATGAACAGCTGGTGGGACCTGTCTTATTTCCGTATTTGTATTATTGGAGGCTTTGCCTTCCATTTTGAGCGGCTCAAACTCCTTCTCAGAGGCTCCCCATTCCTTCCTTGTTGAAACATGTTAGTGCGCGCTTGTACTATCCTAATACAGTAATCCCGTAGAACTTTTAGACCGGAATTCGTCCCCGGCTTCTGACCTTCTATGTCCAAGTTGGGAAGTTGGAACCACTCGAACGCCATAACGAAGATCCTTCTCCACTCCGTGCCTTGATCCCCGACTCATAGATGGGGTTTCCGGTTTCTCCGCATTTCCCCAGACGCGCGAGCATTCCTGCAATCTTTTGGCATGTATTTATATCCAACATATTCCCAGCGATTGACTCGCTCTCTGCCCAAGCCTTCCTGGAGTTACTTTCCTTCGTTCATGGTTCCTATCCCTACGACTCTGATAAAGCGATTACTATTCTCAAGATGCGGACCTGGTTTGGTCGTGGCAAAAGGCTGCAGCTAGCTGTTACATCATGCTGTCTCTGCGCCTTCGTACTCTATGGGTACGATCAAGGTGTCTTTGGTGGTATTCTCGAAAACCCAGATTGGAAGAAGCAATTCGGGCACCCTGGCGACACTCTGACAGGGTTTATCACCGCGAGTTATAATCTTGGCTGTCTGCTGGGTTGCTTTGTCAATTTTTTCATTGGGGAAAAGCTCGGTCGACGACGCACGATTTGGTTCGCCATGGCCTGGATCATTATCGGCGCCGCCTTGCAAGCATCTGCTTTCACCCGACCTCATCTCATCATTGGCCGAATAGTCACCGGCCTTGGAACAGGACTCAAAACCTCAACCGTACCTATGTTAGTTCATTGCCATACCTGTGTCAAGGCTTATTCCTACGCTGGTGCTCTCATACTAATGATTTCATTCCCAGGTACCAATCTGAGCTTTGCGAAGGCACCAAAAGAGGTCGTCTCGTCTCTGCAGAGGTTATGTTTGTCGGTATTGGGATCGCCTTCGCATATTGGTGGGACTTCGCTTTCAGTTTTGTTGGCGGACCTTTCGCATGGCGATGGCCTATTGCATTCCAAGTTTTCTTTGCCTTTTGGGTCATCTTGGTGGTTTTTGGTATTCCAGAGTCACCGCGATGGCTTCTTAACCATGGCAACAGAGAAGAAGCATTGAATGTTTTGTCAGCCGTCTATGACAAGCCAGTGGACCATCCAGATATTATCCGAGAGGCAAATTCTATTGAATTAGCTCTGACAATAGAAGCCGAGGCCGAAGGTAGTGCGTCCTGGGTATCAACATTCAGGAAGGACAAAGTGAATACCCGGTACAGGATCTTTCTCGCATGGTTTGTTCAGTTTATGAACCAGGCAGGTGGTATCAACTTGGTTGTTTACTATATCCTCAGTAGGTTCTCTTTCTTGAGCTAGTTCAAGGTCTCAACACTAACGAAGCTTAGCTGTACTTCAAGATAACGTTGGCTTGGAGCATAGGCTTGCTCAAATCATCGCCGGATGTATTCAACTTATGTTCCCTATAGGCTCACTCCTTCCATCTCTGGCTCTAGACCGAATGGGCCGCCGTTCTACTATGATGTGGGGCTCAGCAGGATTATGTATTTCCATGCTTCTAGTTTCTGCCCTGCTCTCGCAGGCAGACAAAGCTGATGGAAAGGCATATGCCTCTGGCTCCATAGCCTTCTTCTTCACCTACATGCTCGTCTTTGGGGCCAGCATGAACTGCGTGCCGTGGGTCTATGTCCCAGAAATTCTTCCTCTTCATGCGAGAACAAGAGGAACGGCAATTGGTGTCAGCTCAAACTGGCTCTGGAACTTCACCGTGGTATGTTTCTCCCCATTTATAAGATATGAAATGACTTTACTTTGCATAAAGTTGTCCTTATTTGCTCTCCTCTTGCCTAATAAGACGCCTCCCTGACGCAAGTTTTTCACAGGTCATGATAACACCTATCATCATTAAGCGACTCCAGTGGAAGGCCTACTTAATCTTCACGGCGACGAACTTGATCTTCGTACCCATCATCTATCTCTTTTATCCTGAGACTTCAAACCTAGCTCTGGAAGAGGTTGATTACATTTTCACGGAAGCCAAAAACCCTGTCGCCGTCGCCAAACAGATGCAAAAGGAACTTGCGCAAGGGGGTCAGTTAGACCTTGAAAGGCGAGGGCTATCGAAGCAGGGTCCAGGAAATGGAATGGAGGAAACTAAATCCCAAGATAAGGGAGCGGTCACTCTCGCTGAGTGATTAGTAGGGGAACAAGGCTCACCAAATCCGGGCTTGGAAAGTAAAAGCTTAGCATGCTGGATTAGAATATTGAAATTTAAGCACCCAACCTGCAGTTTAATAGTCTAAAGGAGAGCCTCTTGTAGCCAGACAGATTGGGCGTCTCGCGCAGCAGCTAGATATAAACATGTCTCAAGGCAGTATTGCTGATCACTCTCATCATCTCGAAAAAAAATTGAGAGGCACTTATGGAATAGAAAGCGAAAACGTGGAGTCAGATGATATGGGAGGGAATTTGCCCCACCCTGCGTGATGAGGCTACCCGCATGCATTATGCCGAGGATCCCATCCTCATCTAGCCCTCACTCCATATGTCATTTAATTCTAGTGATAACATCATTTATGAAGTAATGGAGCCACGCCGAAGCCACATCGGCATGTCAACTCCACCCTCATCCCTGTGTCTACCGCCCCTAGTCATTTGAACTGTATACCGATCATGTCACTAAACGTTTCCCTACATGACTGTGTTGGCCATCGATATGCCGACTCATAGAAAGCATTATACTAAGACTAGCCGGCGTCTGAGAGTAGGGTTTGTAGAAGTACGCCATATCGAAGTGGTTGAAGAAACGATACCGATATCTATTTTTTCCCGAGGCTCCTTGGATCATAAGTATACTTTCGGCTAGAGAAACCACACAAACTCCGAGGCGTGTTCTGGTGCGTTGATAAAGGTCGCTTATTTGGTCAGAATGCGCTTTAAGGAAGTCCAACGAAGGCTGCACCAAAGGGGACTGTATAGCCGGATTACCCTGGAACCTGCACTATATCACATCAACGCACGTTTGGGCCAATCGAGACAACAATGTCGCTTCCAAAGAGTTTCGGCTGATTACCAAAATACATGACCCCACTATCTGCCATTCTATCGAGCCATCACTTCTGTTAAGGTTGAAATCCGTAAATACCTCCGGATCGTACGATGACGAACGACGACTGTCCAGCATCGTACTACCTTATCGGATATATTGTACCTTTTGAAGTACTGTTACCCGTCAAACGTATACATGGCGTCGACTATCATATCTCCGCCTGCCGTCTGTAAATTAAGTGATAGCTAGATTCTAAGGCCTATAATGCAGGATCTGCATACTGAGCACAGGCTAGCACCTCTTTTACGGAAATAACGGCACTATGTTTACTGGCCCTTGGCCAATCCTACATGCATGCCATCCTGAAGCCCCCGCGTGACCCGGTACCGTTGCAGCGGCAAGTGTGATCGATACTTATATGGGAAGGTAGTTCAATTCAGTAAGTCGACAAAATATCAATATTTTAGGAAAAAGCTAGGGGTTATTCTAGGTTTCTAAGCTTGAAGCTTTTTGAAAGACGTACCATACGACTTCAAGTTTAGCGTGCGCAAATTGGTTAAGCTTACCGCTATGCAATTCATAATTCTAAATAGAGGTGAATATCAATGAGTAACCAGCGATTGGTAAAGGTAGCAGTAAAGAAGTGGATAGGTTCTAGTGTTACGATACCGAGGTATGGCGCGAGCTCCAAAGTTCCACCTTCTCCTTTCGGCCCCTTCTTTCAGCCTTATTGGGAAGGACATTCGAAAACACTATATGACTTCGGAACTTTTGAGGATACTGATAAGATATCTTGTGACCTGGGAAATCATATCTTGAGAGTAGGTTTGTTTACATATAAATAAAGAAGAGCTGTTTGTCGGGATTCAACTATCAGCTCCTTTCCAGACACTACTTCATCATTCTATTTGGCCTCAGAGCTTTCTGGTTCAATACTGAAAATGGCACCCATATTCGCCCTTGCAGTCGCTTTCGTGATGCCGGCAGTCTCCATGGCTGCAGCACTGACAAAGCCGGCGGAACTCTTCACCAGAGGCAAGGAAATTGTAGGCGGGACCACGGCTGCTGCCGGCGAGTTTCCCTACATTGTCAGTCTGTCGCACAGCGGCTCACACTTTTGCGGAGGGGTGTTGATTAACGCCAACACTGTCCTGACAGCAGCTCATTGTTCTGTGGATTATACAGCTTCGTCGGTCAAAGTCCGCGCGGGATCCCTTGTAAGACTTTTCCACAGCCCTTCCTATTGCTCCTGAGCAATTACAAGATTTCATCCTTGAACTGCCCCCATATCCTTTAGGGCTTTGTCGAAGTTGTAGCTACTTCACTTAGAACAGGCAATGTACTAACTCATACATAGAACTGGGCTTCTGGCGGTACACAAGTCGGAGTTTCTCAGATCGTTGTTCATCCCTCTTATAACTCGAGGACTATAGACAATGACATTGCGCTCTGGCACTTGTCGACCCCCATTTCGACAAGCTCGACGATTGGCTACGCCAAACTGCCGGCGCAGGACTCGGATCCGGCTGCTTCATCCACTACCACAGTAGCAGGATGGTACGTATTACTTACGCAGAAAACCTTGACTTTTTCAAGACAGTATAAAGAACCTGCGCTAATTTGTAGGATAGGGGCCTGTTGTCTGAGAACGGATCAACCTTGCCTGCAAATTTGAGAAAGGTTTCGGTCCCTGTTGTTTCGCGTGCCACCTGTAGAGCCGAGTATGGTACCTCTGCCGTAACAAACAATATGTTCTGTGCTGGTCTAGCTGCAGGAGGTAAGGACTCATGCTCGGGAGATAGTGGCGGCCCAATCATCGATGCAGCAACTGGAGTATTGATCGGAACCGTTTCATGGGGCCAAGGATGTGCTGAGGCCGGTTATGCCGGGGTATATTCCAGGCTTGGTAACTACGTCAACTACATCAATAGCAACAAGTGGACTTCTTAAGTCTAAAGGCAGTGTTGCTATAGGGAGAAGGATGCAAGCCTTTGGAACAGATTGGAGTGTATCTCTTACAAACCTCAAGTGGAGTCGACTTAAGACTCTTCTGTTAACCTTGCCGGTAAAATTGGTACTTAGTACATAAGGTTAAACCAGATTTTTATTATAACATATACGCTACATATACGATGTTATCTTTCGCTGGCCTATTGTATATACCCTCGTACAACCTATAAAGAGAAAAGGAGGCGAATCCTTCTTAGAGATAGATGGCGTAACTGCCAGCTAGTAAGCAGCTTCGGACATTAAGCTTGTTCCTGCTCACATCATCAGAGAGCGCAATCTTCAAAACAGATAGTTATTAGAAGGCATGAACCATGATAAGCGCACACACTTCCTTCCCAGCAATCACTCGAGTAAACGAATTCAGCCCAGAGGAGAAATCTACATCATGGATATATAGTGTAATAACTGTCAAGCCCAGAAGCCATTCTTCCAACTCGAAAGCCATAATCCTCCCTTGATAAAGAGCTTTATTCTTTTATTATTATTCTAGATCTCTAAGCCTCCTAGACAAGCAGTTTATCCATTCATCAAACCACCATACTTAACTCCACCATCAGCCGGAGAGTTCTCATACAAGACTGAGGTGTAGAAGTTCAAGATCCCCCACCCTCGCCTTCCATTGGGGGAACAATCGAGAATCGCTAAGCACTTGAATTCATATGCTTCATTGGTTACTTATGGCATTACATATGCGCCAAAACCCAGCCATCCTCACAAATTGTGCAATAGGAAACCAACGACATATCTCGTCGTGGGTTTATCTGGAGGAAAGCCGTTCGAGCCTCAGAAGGGAGTCGTAACAACATGATGTCTGATATTTCAGGAAGGAAATATCAGCGAGTTTCAGTCTCAGCCCACAAACCAAACCATTGGCAGTTCTCAGTCATATATTGCCTACGGTCATGACTATGATATATTCAGTTGCAATAGTAAATTGTTGAACTGGACTCTTATCACGACAGCACGTTGAAAGAGCTTGGAGGATCGGGGTGTCGCTATGTCGCCAAGCAGGTGGACCTAATGAATCACTACGGAACTGTAATTTAGATGATAAGCAGAGTAAGGTTAAGTCTTAAAAGCTTTTGTCCTGGGACCATAACGGTCGCACATCAAAACGAATTTGGCGCTCCTAGAATTCGAGGAAGAAGAAAATTCTACCATAATGTTTACAATAGTCAATATGAATTCCAGATTTGAAGATAGTGGGTCGAAAGTAATTAGTCGTATAGCAATAAACGAAGGGCATCTAGGATATCTCAAGTAGTATTGAGAAAGATAAGTGAGAGTAAGCGAATATTAACTGAAGGATAATGAGGTGTGGTATTTTGGTGCTACAACACAGCAGATTATGTAAAAATTTACTTCATCGAAAAAGAAAAAAAAAACGCTTTGTCAGCGGTGCAAACTTTATTCTATCCCCGCACCTCCCGCAACCTGCCGCAAGAATCCGCACGAGTACGCCATTCCTCCGCTTGCTACGCATAACTCCTGGCTATCGCAGCAATGCCATCAGAAGACGAGGTGGCCAGGTACGCACGCACAGCTTGTTTACCGTGTCGGAAAAGCAAGAGACGCTGTGACAAGAAAGTACCCAGCTGCGATCTCTGCCTTCGAAAGGACATCGAATGCAGCTATCCAGCTCGCCATACTGGGACCCAGGCATTGACGGCTGCCTATGGCCCAGCTAGACAAGGGCTCAACACACCGTCGCCAGAGGGCTATTTGCGTAACTATGATAGTGGAGTGGTGTTATCCCCTTTCGTAGGATCAGGAGCCAAGTCTATCTACTTCATCGCGCCACATCTCTTTCAGCAAGCACGGCTCGAGCTCCCGCGGCTCGATCTACCAATTCCTAGCGGAATATCTTCCGTAATAGGCGATGCCTCTTCGATTCGCATCATCGCGACCACTTTCTTCACGACTATTCACAGGTGGCTCCCAATCATATCTAAACACGGTTTTTTTGCCTGCCTGCTTAACCCTTTGGCACAGCGACAGTCAGAGCTCAGCTTACTCGCCATCTGTATGAAGCTTTGTTGTGCGGCTCCTCCGTATGAGGACGTGGATGGTGGTAATATTTCAAGCATGTATCGCATCGCCAAGCAGTTTCATCATGAGGCAGAGACAGCCGGCGTGCTATCTATTCACATGCTCCAGGCAGGAATCCTCATCGCCTTCTATGAGCTGGGTCAAGCTATCTATCCCGCCGCATATCTATCTGTGGGTGCCTGCGCCCGGTACGGGCTAGCCCTTGGAATTGATAAGCTCTCTCTAGGGTTAGTAGGTGATGGTGATGGGCCCCGCTCCTGGAATGAGATCGAGGAGAGGAGGAGGGCATGGTGGGCAGTGCTGATGTTCGATCGGTGAGTTTGTCAACTTGGTTGACCCAAGCCATCCTTACACTGGGTATTCAATTCAGGGGCTAGCCTATGACTAACTGGCTCAGGTTCCTGAACCTCAGCAACCCAACGCGCCCGTTGTCAACAGAAGATCCAACCTTCGACACCTACCTACCAGTAGATGATGTGGCGTGGGACGACCAGGTAACATTGTCTCACTTCTCCCCATAGCGGAAGCGCTAATCCCTCCGGCCCACCCAGCAAGCAAGTCCCGACGACGCAGTTAGAATATCGACTGGATTTACACTTAAAATGGGAAGTTTTGCTAGATTGGCTCAAGCTACCTATTTGCTTAGCCAAGCCCTTCGATCAATGTCACCTAAAGCTACACAAGATGGCGTGGCTCATGATGATCAGACTGCGCAATTGCGCCGGACACTGCTTGCCCTTGTCCATGCTACGGACAGTGAGGCATCAATTCGGCAGCTGGAGTACTGCGCTCAATCTGCACTTAGCTTCAGGTCAGTGACACGATGGAATATAGACCTAAAGGATATTCGATGAATGAAGCTAACAGCTCGGAAGCACCATTTTGCTACTTCAAGAACATCACTTAAAAGAAGAGGATGTAAATGCCGATAATGAACACGGGAAGCCGTCCATCGATGCTCTCTGGTACGAGGCTCGCACAGCCTTGGATCGATTATCTTCAGCTGCTGCATCATACACCGAGGCTTGTCCCAATAATCCCGAAGCTTCAGACCATCTCCCGATATTTCTTATACATTCAGTGTATCAAGTGGCTTGTATCTTCTTAAAGACTGCGCGAGGCAGGCTAGATGGAGACATTAGGGACAAGATGAAGATTATTTCACAGCTGCTCCGACTAATTAATACGAGATGGCGGCTTGCAGGTAATTCGTAAAATGAAAATTCTCTGGTCTATCAGGAAGCTAATGTTATTATGTAGGTGTCTACTTGAGCATTCTGGAGGCTCAAGAAGTGACGATAGCCTCAGAAGTAATCCACGCGCGGCAGAACGTTTTCCCCGGTAGATTAGGGCCCTAGACCACCATCTCTACATAGACGTATTCAAAATCGAGGGCCATCAGATGTCTAAAAAGGAAGCTTTGTACCATCATGGTTGAAGTATTCTCCGGCATCCTCGGTAGTCAGGCCATTCAACACCTTCATGGTATCGGCGGCTGACTTCTCGAGGGTAATGGTCGCCATATTGGGGGCATACTTTGCCATCCACTCAGTTATCCCATCACCGATCTCGGTGACGTTAACCCAGCCTACAGATTCCAGTCAGCAAATCGAGGTTTGCTTGTCAGAAATGCCCGGGGGCAAGGACTGGACCTACCTGGGTGAATAAGAGCCATGGTAATCCCGTCAGTCTTCAGAACCGCGGACCACTTCCGCGCCAACCTTAACAGAAACCTAGGGTTAGCAAACTCCTTCGATGAGGGGATTCACAGGGTAACAGTCCGATGACATTTTGGCTTCCTTACATGTTAAGTGCACCTCTAGCAACGGAGTAGCCGTTCGCAAGGTTTGGCAGTGATGCCGCCATTTGGATTGAGCCTAGCGAGGAGCTGATAATGAGGATCCTCTTGGACTCACTCTTGCGGATAAGTGGGAGGAACTCCCGTACCAGCAAAAGTGGTGCGGTGACTGTGAAATCCAGCTCCGACCTGAAATCCTCAAGGTCTCTGCGGCTCACGTTAGCGGCCACGAAACTTAAGCATGGGGGAGGGCTGAACGGGCGGGCTTACACCTCCTCAAATGGCTTTAGTGCATTATAGCTCACACCAGCGTTACTAATGAGATTGTCCAGTCCTCCAGGGAGTAACTGGGTTGCCTTCTCAGCGGCGGCGCGGATACTCTCAGGCTTGGAAACATCAAGATCAACAAGCACAAGCCGGCCGTCCTTGTCGTGGGCTTTGAGTTCCTGGAGACCAGACGAGCTGGCGGTGCTTCTAGCAGTAGCTACGACTGTGTTTTCCTTGTTTTTGAGCTGTTGCTTTGTGTAAGCTTTGTGTTCAACATTTGTACAGCTGAACAATAGTTCTAAAGACTCACTAGCTCGGTGGTGAATGCTAGGCCTAAGCCACGGCTCGCGCCAGTAATCAGGTACGAAGGCATGGTTATAGAGAAGAGAGTCTCGGAGAAATTTGGAAAGTAGTTCTTGGGATGGCTGTGGTTGAGTTGGAATGTAATGTCGAGGTTGCTTGACTACACTTAAAATTGGGAGACACCTGGCTCTCTTATAGTACCCGTGGGGGCTAGCCGACCGATGGATTTATAATATCTCGGCGCAACTCATGTTTCCAAATACCTAGTTCACCGACGCGAGAGGCAACGACTGCTGGTATAGTAATCACTAATAAAGGATGAAATATCAGCTCCGACCGCAGTAGGTGAAGCTGATCCGGTGTGGGGCCGCAGATCCCTCATGATCCCGCAGGGACCCGCGGTCGACCGCAAAAGACCGCAAAAGACCGCAAAAGACCGCAACGGCCCGCGGCATCCGCACGATAGGCGAATATATGGGTAGGCTTCACTCGGAGGATGGACCATGCCATCCAGGCCTTGCTGCATCCCCTTTCCTTAGTCAAATGACCCACACGTGCTCCTCAAGGCAAAGTCCCCGATGATAACGAAATTAGTTAGTGCGAGCCACTTTCAATTTCAGCCCCATTCAAAGTTCCCGAATTCCTTTGTTCTATGAAGTGTTTAAATTGCTTGAGTACCTCGAACCCTCTCAGAACCTGCGGCCGAGCCTATACATAGTAGTACAGCTGCTGAATCTTTCTGTCGCGAAGTTTCCTCCTGTATATGAGCGGAAAATACGGGTAGGTTATTGTGATTCCCAGAATTTGAACCCAGCGAAGTGAATGACGTCATAAATCCCGAAGAATATGATCTCCCAGGTCACGTCTAACCGCAAGAACTCAACGTGGGTAAGGTAACACCACTTCTAACAGTGCTGAGTTAGCGAAGAATTCAAATTAAATTGGAAGATATGTAGATGCACAGTCATCTCTAGTTGATACACTAGATTGTCTTGAAAATATTGCGCTGAAAATGTCAAAGATCCGCCAAGTCAAGTGAAAGTGTAGTGCCCTAGGGGAGGTCAACGGATATCCAAGATTCCACTTTCCTTACCAGACTGCTTATAAGAGGATAAAATAGAAAGCAGTTGCAAATGCTGTGTTTGCGTTTCTCTTGAGGCTGGGAAGGTTTTTTATGCAAGATCTTATTATCACTAAACAATTCGCGCAGCCACACCTTCCTATCACTTTTTTGACTTAATTAAAGATCTGGTCAATGGTTAAAGAGAGGCTTCGTTAAATAGGAACACCTAAGTTTGATATAATGCGTGTGTCAAGGTTCAGTATGCCAACAGGCTGTTACTGGTATCGGGAGCTAAATTGAACAATGGTTTGAGCCCTTTTCGGCTCGTGTCACTAATTACCTGATGTTTGTATTAATTTGTTGCGGGTTATACACACCACAACCCCGAAACAATAGAGAGGTTAGTCTAAGGTTGAAGCGGACCTCAATACAATTGCATCGCAACCTTCAATTTGCTCGATCAAATGGTCTTGATAGACTTTATAAAGGAAAGAGGGATTTCAGGCTAGATATCAATCCCTGAAGAAAATCAAGAGAACGACTAAAGTTGGTTCAAACATGAATGGATGAAGCATGCTTCATTCGTCTCTTAAGAGGAGCAAATACCTCCTTAGTTAGCTAAATGTAGTCTCAAATGAATATGTCATCGGCTCAATCCTTATCCCCAACACATTAGCCTACGTTTAGTGAACGCGGCTTGGTTGTAAGCTAGTGCTACCTGTTGCCCCAGAGAATGAGAACATGAGTTTGATTCTTCAACATTTAGTAAGAAAAGAAAAAACTACACCCCAGGCCCAATCCTGCTCAGCGCTTAATCCGTATACCCTCCGACTTCTTCTAGGAATTTGTAGTAGCGAGGCCCTTTTGCCATCCGCCAACGTTTCCCAAAGATCACGAGCGGAACAGCTGCAGTGACGGAAGCAAGGACGCACATACCAAAGAAAAAGAAGGTCCAACCGTATCCCGTGGCGTTTATGAATGGTTGAACAGAGTAGGAAATGGCGAAGTTGACAATTGATGAGCACATAGCAAGGACTACCACGAGTTCACCAGAGATCTTGGTAAGTCAGCTTTGTTAAGGTCATGAGGTAGTCTCGCAGAGTCTTACCCCGGGAAAACAGTCCATCGCATATGCGGTGGCGATAGAGCAAGCTCCGACCTGATGGGATATCATAGCTCCAATGCCAATGGCAATCGTAATCCAATGAGCCTCAGTCTGTGCACCCCAACCATAAAGCATATATCCGGTCGCTGCGAGGATAAAGCAAGGTATCAGCATGTACAACCGCATTTCAGGCTCCTTCAACCCCCCGTTTCTTCGGGCGAGTGCAATAACGACATGATCTCCCAACACCCCCAACCCCCAGCCAATTATGTTCCCTACCAGAGCAGCAAAGAACACAAGACCTGTGGCTGTCGTGCTGAAATTATAGGGTGGCTCGGTTAAAATCTCAGAGACAGTATTAAAAGATACGATCCCTGCTGTAGCCCCGGAGGCATAAATAAAGCCAGCCTACCATGTTAGCTAATTCTATGAGCGCCCTAGATAAAAAAAAAAAAAAAGGCTCTTACAATGACAACGTTTGGGAATGTCCAAAGGAAGAAAGGGCGGCGGAAATATTGCCAGAAGGATGTCTTGTTCTGAGGATACCGCGTCCACGGTTTCAGCAACTGGAAGTAGGTTCGCCGGGGAAACTCGTCGATCATGCCCATTGTTCTGGCTTGCACAGGTTTCCGTCTCCAGTCTGGCATCATCATTGATCTTACTTGTCTTTGTTTCGTCAAGACCACCAGCTTCGGAATCTTGAGAGGGGCCCACAGGAGGTGCAATGGGATGTGAGAATAAGAATCGCGGGAAGTTTGTTTCCTCGAAGGAGACAAGGAACAAGACAAGAACGGTGACGAATATAAATCCGCAGATTTTTTGACTCCATCTCCAGCCGACAGAATCCGCCATACTGCCACCTGTGATTAAGCCAAGACTGAGAAACTATGTTAGCATGGTCTAGTCGAGGATCGAAATGAATGAGTATTCATACATGGAACCCAACTGCTGTCCAAAAAGGTACACAGCAAGCATTTGGCCACGCTCGTGGACGAAGAACATATCAATAATCTACACCCGAACCTTAGTACGGCCAATTTATACGCTGTCAACTAGCTTTGACCTACGACAAGCTGCACAATAGCTTGGTATGCTGGCGTTCCAATGCCGTTCACTATCATATTTGCCATCCACTGAGCTGTACCATGAAATGACGCTAACCAGAACGCTGTGGCTAGGCAGAGGGCAGTAGTCGAGAGGTATACGAGTCTCCGACCTAGGATATTCGCTGTGGGCATCCACAATATATTCAAAGCCCTTCACATATGTTAGCTAACTGACCAAGGCTGAGGCGGTAAAGAACTGCTGCCGCGGGTGCTCACAAGTAAAAGGTAGTTCAGCGCACTCCCGCCGTTCATGTTGGTTAACTTCACACCCGTTTCTTTGCTAACTGTGGTCCACGCCGCTATTTCAGTGATGAGAATTCTTCTGCGTCAAATATGCCGACTCCATCTCCCTAGACTTACCTCCAAGCGTGTTTTCGCCGAACGAGAATGAACAGGCATATAAGGCTACTAGGAATAACTGATAATATTTTTTCCATTTTGGCCAACTCTTTTGCCTAATTAGTGATGTTTCATTCTTGAAGGTAGAATTACACAGCCTACCAACGGGTCGCCTCCGCAGCTGGTTGGCTGCGGAATTAACACGATATCAGAGTTTTCGGCAAGAAAAAAGCCTTGAGATTTATCATATACTGTGGGATTAGAGTTAGCCATCGTGCCTCTTCGTCGAAGACAGGAAATCTGATGTATACCGTCAATGAGTTGTTCGGTCCCCGGCACAGCGGACTGATCGATGTTGAGGGCCATCCTTGGAATCTCAAACGATGGAAGGGAAGGTGAAAGGTACTGAATGTGATGCTTGACAACACAGGACACTGTCTTATATGGTTCGCATGGCTGACCTAGAGAGGGAGGATCATGAGTAATGGTAGGTCAGAGTTCTGGCCTATCAGGATAGAAGGCAGTGAGCCGGATTGGGGCAAGAAGGTCCAAGCGAACTACTCAGCAGGACTAGTACTGGAGTGATCTCGTGGTGCTATCCCCTATCAGTAACTTCTTCGTCCAAGCAGGTCTGGAACTTTTGATATCTGGGGTAGTGGATGCACTATTGCTACCCCGCATTGGGTATGCTGTCATCGTATCTTATCGACCAGGCAAGATACATCAAATATGTAAGTAGCCTTGATCAATGAGATCCCTTAATGTTAAGCATTTGAATGCAGGCATCCATGCGAGGTCACCAAAAGATGCCGGCCGACAGACCGAAATCTAACTCAAGGTACATCTTAATATGGCTATTTCTGGCTCACGTAGCCTTAACAGGATGTTCCCTCCGACGTGGGGCTGATACATCGGATTATATTTTCAGCTGCTGAAGGACTCCCATTAGCCGCGGTAGTTTGGCAGGGACGTTTGTTTCGATGTCCATTTCCGTATCTCCCTATAGGGGACTAAGCTTCAGTTTCGCCACTATATGTCCGAACAAAGCGGAGATAGTGTGACCTGAATCGAACGGGTAGGATTCCTCCACTACTCTATCAGCTTCTATATTCGATTTCTCTCTCATCATATTCGAATCCTCGGTGAGCAATGTACTGCATCTAACTCTAAGCAAGACTGATATTGGAGCTATAAGGGCTGACGAAATGGTTCCAGTCGTTGACACCTCTCATCGAAATACCTCTATCATTAAGGGCGTGAACATCTCGCATTGTCCAGACCTTGCGGATTACACCCCCAATTCTCTGAATGTTAGATAGGGAAGAACCAGACATAGCTTCTAAAACCTCCAACACTACACGTCTTCCATAAGCAGGCATGTCCGCCTCGAAAACTTTAGAGAGCTCGTCATTCAAGGGATTCAGTTCCACTGCGGCAACAAAAAGTGGAAATCCAAGCCCGGCCATGCATCTTTCCTTGACAAACTGACGTATCGACAGTAGAATATTGCTGACAAGTTCTAATACTAAAGGGCTGGATGGTGCTTGGTCATAGAGTAGACAGTGGTGGTACAGCCTCACTGATGCCTGCTGCAGGCTAGCATAACGCCGCAGTGTGTCATCCAGTGATTCAGTGTATCTAAAGCTAATAGAGTCCAATTCCTGCTCTAAGAAATCTGCTTCTTTCTGGAAGTCCTCGAGCGATATTTCTTGGCCATGGCGAGTCCGACTAAGTTCCATTATCCGAAAGATGATTGCTCCAAGTGTAGGACTGAGCTTGATCCAATCATCGACGTCAGCCTCATGGTCAGGACTTTGCCAGTAATGCAGCCCAAAGAGAGGTGGGCTTCCGCAGGCTGTTCTGCTAATAACGTCTTGATGTGCAAAAAAACGTTCCACAAACGAAGCGAGCCGACCATCCGGCGGCTGCCAGCCCAAAGTCGAAACAAGTTGCTGCCTCTGTCGAACAATGTCTCGACTCGCTCGTAAATGAATGACCCAGCGATAGTCACAGTTATCCACGATCTCATACAGGCACAGAAACATCATGATGAAAAGGACCTGGAGATCCCACACGACGTCAGTCGCAACAGTAGCGGAACCAACCCTCTGGAGCAACGCCGCGAGGACCTTTGCTTTCAGCGACATGGCAATCCTAGCCCAATGTGGATCCGTAAGACCCCTATGCCGAGCTGAGAGAGCAATGACGGATATCAAGGCGGATTCCTGGCCTCCAGATGCAAAAAGTGGCAGGACTAGCTCGGCAAAGGGGGACACGATAGTCTGGGACGGACTTGTCATTGGACAAAGCCGAAAGAAATAATACTCTAGGAGGCTGCAGTCAAAGTATTCGAAACCCGAGTCGGGAGAGCCCACTTTGAGTGCTGCCTGTATGGGGGCAAAGGAAAATGATAAAGAAGGAAGAGCCGCCATCACGCTCATCTCAGATCCCTTATCGGGAGGTCGAGCTTGCGTCACAACTGCTGAGTCTTGTCCCCACTCTTCTCTGTTTTGGCTTGATGTGGAGTGAAAGTCGACAGCAGAAGTATTAATAAAGTGATGCGGCTCGATAAATAGATGCTTGCAGTACACGACGGGGGTCGAAGACGGTATTTGCGACGTTGCCATCTGTTCCGAGGTTTTGTTCCATACGCCCTTTCTTCCAAAAGCGAGACCACGATCGACGAATTCGGATTCCCACTTGAGCTGGACATGTTGCTCGCAGAATAAATTGCGAGCCACGCAAGTGGAACAACGCGGCTTGATCTCGTCGCATTTGACTTTTCGGGCTTTGCATGTCTGGCAGCCAGTACGAGACCGTCTCCGAGTCGGAACGTCTCGCTCGGCAGCTTTGCGACGCGGCATCATCAGCACGCAATGAGAATCTTGAAACGACTGATTTGTGCTGAACAAAGAACAGGGTGAGGAGAGGAGAAGCCTTCTGGAGAGCTTATTGCGGAGGTTGAGGCCCGAAGTAAATCAGTTCATCGCCCGCCGCTAGGCTAGTGTCGTGACGGCTCAGATAGTGGGGAAAACCTTAAACTCTGGCAGTCTTTCGGCAGGACCTTCCTACGTTACGCTGAGCTAAGGTAGGTAAATGCTCCACATGTCCGCTATTGATTGAGAGGAGTCCCTACTACGTAATAGAATAGACCTGTACTTTGGCCTTAAGTTCTTATTAGACTGCTAGTTCTCTAACACGACCGTTCTAACTCTCCCTCGACTACCTGCTGGTGATTGGTTGCGCTATCTGCCTCGTTCGCTAGAGTTAAATATAACACAATCTCCTTTTATTCCAATATCTTGCGTGAGATCTTGACTATTTCCGCGTTCCCAACTGCGCATCTCTGCTGCCAGCCCCCCTCTTCATAGCCCCCGTCAAAATAGTTATCACGCAAACACCGACCTCCACCTTCCAAAATGGCATCCGAATTCCACAAGAACTCCAAGATACTCATCGTTGGAGGTGGGACCTGGGGCTGCTCAACTGCTCTCCACCTGATGCGTCGAGGCTATACCAATGTCACCATTCTAGACTCTCATGATATTCCATCAGCGATCTCTGCCGGGAACGATGTCAATAAGATTGCTGAACAAGGTTAGTAGCTCGAAGTTGTCTTCCGAAAGGGGGTTCCTTTCGATGTTTGACCTCCCAGCCCCGGTGCTAACAGGGAGATTAAAAGCATCTTTTACTCAGGGAGACGATCCCGATTCTGTGGCTCAAGCTGCGCTTGCCGCTACAAGCCACGGCTGGCTCCACGACCCCATTTTCTCGCCGTATTATCATGATACTGGTTATATCGTGGCCGGCTCAACCCCAGAAGCTATGCAACATATTCTGACTCGCGAGATTCATGGCCAAGAATCCGAATTCATAGAATTACAATCACCACAAGACTTTCGCAATACTATGCCCGTTGGTGTGCTCATTGGGGATTTTCCAAACTGGGAAGGATTTTTCAAGGCCAAGGGCGCTGGATGGGTTCATGCTCGCAAGGCTCTTGTCTCTGCGTATACCGAAGCAAGACGCCTGGGCGCTCGCTGCATCTCCGGTTCTCCCGAAGGCAAAGTCGTTAGCCTTCTCCACGCCGCAGGGGACATTGGTGGGGTAAAAACTGCTGACGGAAAAGAGCATCGCGGTGACCGTACTATTCTAGCCATGGGTGCTTCTGCGGCGCAACTCCTTGATTTTGAAAACCAGATTCGCCCTACTGGCTGGACGCTTGGCCACATCAAGCTGACTAATAAAGAGGTGAAGCTATATAAAGACCTTCCTGTCTTATTCAACGTCGAGAAGGGGTTCTTCATGGAGCCAGACGAGGACAGACACGAGCTGAAAATTTGCGACGAACATCCTGGGTATTGCAACTGGGTTTTTAGGCCGGGCATAAAAATACCCACTTCAATTCCCCTTGTGAAGCAAGAGGTTCCTTTACAGTCAGAAAGGCGCATAAAGCAATTTCTTGAAGAGACGATGCCTCATCTTGCCCAGCGACCGCTTGTCCACGCTAGGCTATGCTGGTGCGCCGACCCTCTGGATAGGAATTTTCTCATAACCTACCATCCTTCATATGCCTCTCTTGTTGTGGCGACAGGTGACTCAGGTCATGGGTTCGTGCACATTCCGTCAATAGGGGGTTTCATTTGCGATTGTTTGGAGAGAAAATTAGAGCCAAGATTTGCAAAGCAATGGCGGTGGCGCCCTGAGATTTGCAGGGAGTTTTGGGGCAAGGATCCTTTGGACCGATTCGGCGCTGGCAACAAGGTCCTGGACTTGCAGCACGACGTTGCTGAAGGCTGGACTAATATCTCTTCTTACAAGGGCATGAAATTGTGAGAGATGGGTATGACAAATCTTCTTCCAGATTATTGTCGGTCTCGGCCTTCCGCCGCCGATCAGGGGGTGCTCATCCTGTCGGGCGTCCCCTCCGATAACCGACATTACTCGTCTAAGATCGATAGTGGGGAAGTTCCTTCGGGCCAAGGACTCCTTTGCGTGGACATACTAAATAAACCGGGGAGAGCGTGTGACGTTAAAAATGAATAATAAGAGCCTATCGCTATGTTTTAACAGATGCAGTGTCTTAACTTTGAGTGGGAGAGCTACATTCACCTCCGTTACCTTTCAAGCAACGCATCATGGTTGAGAAACGGACCGTCCGCATCGGCAATGTCTCTGGTGCGACTGGCGACCACCCGCATGCCATGGCGCGCATGGTGCGCTCTGGTAATGTAGACGTTATTACGGGAGACTGGCTGTCCGAGATGAACATTGCCTGGAATGCCATCACCCGCCAGGAAGTCGATCCTAGCCTTGGATATGAGAATGGCTTCTATGAGCAGCTGGAGGAGTGTCTTGACGATATTATGTCGAAAGACATTCGAGTCATCACCAATGCGGGAGCGTTGAATACTACGGGTCTGTACAATAAGGTTAAGGACCTATGCGAGCAACGAGGATACGGCGATGCAATAGTGGCTGCTGTTTTAGGCGATGATGTTTCCCATCTTTTTGTCGCCGGCGGCCAAAGGAAAGCCACGGGATTTGTTCACCTTGATCACCCTGACCTATTTTTAGACGACTGGGACTTTACGCCCTGTTCTGGCAACGCATACATTGGTTGCTGGGGCATTACCAAAGCCCTGCGAGCTGGTGCCCGCATAGTCATATGTGGAAGATGCACTGATGCCTCGCCTGTAATGGGGGCGGCGGCTTGGTACCACGGCTGGATCGAGAGTCAATATGAAGAGCTGGCCGGCTCATTGCTTGCCGCGCACCTTATTGAGTGCGGGCCGTACGTCGTCGGTGCCAACTTCTCCGGCTTCAAGGATTTCCTCCCTCAACTCGTAGATCTGGCCTTCCCCATTGCTGAGGTAGATCTACGTGGAAGAGCAGTTATTACAAAGACAAGCGACGGTGGAGGATATGTCACTAAAGACACTGTAACTGCACAGATGCTTTACGAGCTCCAGGGACATTTATATCTCAACCCAGACGTGGTAGCCGATCTCTCTAATGTCAGGATTGAGGAGAAAGGCCAAAATCGGGTGTCGGTGTATGGTGTCAAGGGGCTGCCTCCTCCACCTACTACCAAGGTCATGATAGCAGCACGGGGAGGCTACCAAGCAGAAGCAACCTTCTACATTAATGGCTTAGATGTATCGCAGAAGGCTACGATGATGAAGAATCAGCTCACTCATATACTCAGTTGTCATAAGTTCAGCAAGTTCAGCATTGAGCTATACGGTACACAGGTGGAGAACCCTTCATCACAACAGGCTGGCACCGTTTCGTTGAGGGTATTCGCTCAGGCGCGAAACAAAGAAGATATCCAAGCCAGTTGTTTCAAAACCCCCATTTACGCGATCCGCATGCAGAGCTACCCAGGCTACCATATGAACCTCGATTTTCGGACTATGGAACCTAAGCCTTTCATGGAAATTTTTCCAGCTTTGATGCCATTATCTGCTATCGACCATCGTGTCCAGCTGAGCCATGGTGAAGTTCTTACTGTTGACCCTCCAAAAGAGGCGGCACAATATCCAATTATGCGACCTTCCGACGATACAAAAAATGCAGTTGATCTATTATCCTTTGGGCCGACGCAGTTCGTGCCTCTTGGTAGCATTGTTCACGCGCGTTCTGGCGATAAGGCGGATAATTCGAACGTGGGGTTTTTTGTCCGCTACGCTGATGAGTACCCTTGGCTCAGGACGCTTCTCAGTGTTCAAAGAATGAAGCAATTGCTCGGAGATGATTGGTTCATGGGTAATCCCAATAGGCGGGTAGAGCGAGTCGAGTTTCCACATATAAACGCGGTGCACTTGTAAGTACCCAATACTCTTATGAGAAAGTAGAAGTCCTAACGATATGCTGCAGTCGGATCCTTGACAACTTGAATGGGGGGATCGCATCCTCAGATAGGATTGATGGCTTGGGTAAGGGAATTGCAGAGTTCCTGCGCAGTAGATATGTGGATGTGCCAAAGACATTCCTGGACAGGGGGCGGATATAGACTTTAATTAATAGAGTATGCAAAAATTGATATATTTCATCCCATTGAGGCAACTTTGGGACGCAGGCTAGGAACTTTGGACCTCCTGTAGTTCATAGAATCGATAATCAGGACCAGCAGAGATTCGAACATCCAAGAATCCAAAAGACCTCGCTATTCAGGTCTGGCAGCTATCTGCATTATCGCGTGGGTAGGGTTTCAGAGTAACTATAGTATCGCTCCCGTCAGCAGGATCAGTGCCGACTAAATCCTTCGGCCTTTTGTTTGCCTCAACCCATGGTACCAGCCGATCGAGAGTATGGTATACCCCTGGGACTTGCGGATATGGCGGAGATGAACCGCAATGCCCTCCGCCAGGGATCATAAACAGGGAGAAGAAGCTATCGAGAGCATCTCCGGACACTTCTCGCATCTGCTCTCGGTGCAGAATTGGCCAGTACGGCGCGTTAAAGGGGTCGGCCCAGCCTGGGAGTCTTATGGTCAGATTCGAGATAATCGGAGAACTGATGCCCTCGCTTACCTTGTGTTACAATCATTTTGCCGCCATTCTTGCGGAAATCTTCCAAGTTCGGTGAGATATGGTCTATGAGGGGACTTGCAACCTTATCCACCAAGCTGATGTCGGTACCCCAGTCAAAAGTCTGGTAATCGTAGCTCAAGTTTTGAAATACCAGGTTTTGGAGGATTGGAACTGCATATTGGAGGTATAGGCTGGCTTCTTGATACATCCAGGCACTCTCAGAACCCGCTGCAAACCCTGGATACACTGACTTTCCATTGCGGAGGTCAGTGGGACCACCATAGAATTGGAGCACGTTACGTATTTGTGACTTTGTAAGGCAGATGGTTCTGTTGTCAACGATGGGTACCCCATTACCAGCACATTGCAATCTGGTAACGTCAAAGGAGCAGTTTACTGGGTCAGCTATAACACGGTCTTTGACACCATCGAGCGTATCGCACTCATCCAATACAGACTGAGTAATCAAATCTAGTGCATCTTGGGGCAGGAAAGAATCGTCGCGCTATCGCCCGGTGTCAATACTTGGTGGACTCCAAGATTTGGAGAGGGCATCTTACAGCAGAGTTCGCTCCATTCCAGAGGAAGGATAGGATCAAATGAGAATACCAGTTCCCAGGGCAACCCGCTGAAATTCCGTCAAAGAGATTGGGGTGGTATTGCGCCAGAGCAAAGCCTTGAGCACCACCCGTGGAGCATCCGACATAGTACATCTTATAAGGGGATTTTCCGTAGAAAACCGTAGATAAGCTCTTAGCTGGCTTGGTGAACATAGCGATAGAATCTCTAATCCAGGCTAGAGTCTCGGAACGATCATGAAAAAACTCAACATAGGAACCGGGTTTTGTCTTGCCGTTCTCAGAGATGGGATGACCACCATCGCCCCTATTCAAGTAGTTAGGAGCTGAAGTATTAAGGCAAGCCGGAGATATCTAAGCTGACCCTCCAACAGCATATCCGTTATTAAGTTTATCCATCATCGAACTATAGTCGATCGTCCCAGCGAATCCCCCATTGCCTAAATACAGTAAGCATGCAGCCAGTCATGTTCGCACCGGGGGACACTCACCAACTGACACGTAGCGCCCATTATACTTGGACTTTTCAGGCAGCCATAGCTCAAAGTTAAGGGTGTTTTTACCTCCACGGCCGTATCGTATCGATCCCATCACTTGACACAGAGCTACATCGTTCTCGGGGGTCCCTATTTCCAGCTGGCCTGCCGCTACAGAAGTGGCGTTGTGTTGTTTAACTCCCGGAAAGCTCCAGCCGGAAAGATCAGGGCACTCAACACCATGAGAATTTACAGCAACGACCAGACAAGCTAGGGACGGTAGTATTGAAGTCTTCATTGTGACAACATCGAACTAGAAACCGTCGATCTATCAGGCTCTGGGAGCGTGCACTCAGGGCTTCAATGTCCGAGTTGACGGCGACATGCCTTTAAGTATTCCAACTGTGAACGTCCGCAACCCAAAATTGACTTAAAGCAGCAGTATTCTCATCCGGATAGGCCTGTACTTGGAGGCCGAAATCCCCGGATCGTTGCCAGCCGTGTTGATTTAAGGACGGCGTTACCACGTACAGAATAGTGCTGTGCGGGGAATGCGGGGATTTGCGCTCGTCGTTGCCTTTCTTGGCAGTTATACAACGTATGCCCGCTACAGAGCCGAGGCGGGAATCCTTCCATCGGCCCCACAGCGCCGAAGATCACACAATGTTCGATCCAGGAAGTTGTTTTTGTAAGTCTGATGAAACTATTCGGAACCTAATCTCCATTCGTTTGCCATGACCCCGTTACCCAGGTGGTCGATCTCACCGAGCCAGTCAGTACTCAGTTGCAGGATGACATCGTCACCCCATTGTGCATCGTACATGTTTTGTAAATCAGGGAAGCAGTCTCTGAGGGCGTTGTCAACGGCCAGGGCTGGAGCAGAGCCAGGTAGTGCACCTTGATCCATACTACTATGGACGTCTGTGTGGCTAAGCATCTGATACGTTGCAGGAACGGCCTGTGGCACTTCCGTTAGGCTATCCTGCATCTGGACGTCACACTCAGTTGCTGAGGCAAGTGAGGGATCGGACGTGCCATGGCCCGACAGAGCTGCAACAGCATCGGCCAGCACAGCGTCACTCAGGCGGTCAAAGACCTCATGGCAGTTCTTCTGTGCATTACAGCGTTCCGAAGCAGCCACAAGGACATTAGAGCACGCTCTGCAACTGTTTACAATGTCAACAATGGTAGGCTCTTCTGCCAGCTGTGCGTGAGTACTATAGAACCCTGTTCCACAAGTTTGGGACCGGCGTCGTTTCTGCCGGAAGTGTCGGCTCAATGCGAAGACATACGACAGGCCGGCCATGAAGACTGCATGCATCGTGATCCAAGAAAAATTGATCTTTCGCGAGCGAAGAAGATAGGCGTACAGCGTAATAGCCTGCTTTGCGGCCGAGAAGACATGCTGGAGACTCGACCCGTCTCTGCTAACGGAAACTGTCGACACAGACGGTCGATAGAGTAGCAGAACCCCGTTGTGATATAGAAGCTCGTACCACGCTTTTGAGCGGAAGCTCGAGCGGGCCTCCGCAAGACGAGATAGAAGATCTATTTCGGGGAGGTTTAGTTTGTTGGTGTCGGCACGCCACGACTGCAGTTCCGCGGCGAGGTTACTGCGTATCTGATCAAGGTCGGCCTCGGATTGGGCTGTGGAGCGACTACCTCGATGCAGAGAGGTAAGACACCGGCCGCATATATCGCGATACCGAACGACATGGACGAATAAGGCTGTGCGGTAGCTCGGGGTGATCCAAGACTCGTCGCCTGTGCTGACTGAAGATGGGCTGGTGGCCTCATCCAAATCTTCCGTCGGGAGCTCAACATCAAGGTCCTCGAGGCATATTGCTAGGGGTCGCCCTAGAGTAATTGATACAACTCTTCAGGTAGGAAAGTATTTTGAATTAGCAATGTTCACGTTTAGGAGTTGTAGATTTGATTACGATAGGTACATACCTGTCGAGGGCAAACACGCTCCAGAAGCACCTACGGCAAACTTCATTCTCCTCGTACTTAGGAGACAAACATGAGACATTCTCGTCTGATCGGTTAGATTTAGTAAGCCGATACATGGCCTCGCGGTGCAGACCCAACTCAAAGCACATTCGAGCAGCGACGCCGACAATGTGCCAAAGACCTGAATAGAGATTAGTGAGCACTCCGTAATCCCGATGAAACAGTGTATAAGAATATCATACTTCCAGATGCATCTTTAGTCGAACTACTCAGTCGAAATTGACCGAGCAGTAGCATTGCCTGTAGGGCCCTCAAGCCGCCCTCACAAAGGACTGTATTGAGATGGCTAGTGGCTCTCTGGTGATGAGTCTCTGCATCAGGCAATCCCTGCCAGTTAAACTTATAGACTTGTGACGTTGAGATAGCAAGTATCATGTTAAACATGAAGGCCTCGAAGGCATGTGTACGTGAGAATCCCGGGTCGCTGTAGATACAGTTAACCGCGGCATGGACCGCGCGAGGGTGCAAAAACGGGTATGCGAGATGATCATGCGCGAGGTATGCGTCAACCAGATTACGGGCAAGCTGCTCAGGTGGCAACGATCGATCATCAAGGCCTGAGTGAGGTTCTGAAGCTCCAAAGCTCGCATTGCTTGGTAATGTGACTGATACAATGGATGATGTGCTAGCCTCAGCCGGCCGCTCGGGCGTAATGGTGATTCCTGCTCTCACAAGGCTCGCCAACAGGATACCACTTGTCGAACCTAGGAACTGTCGGTCACCGCCGGCGCTGGTGGATAAAAAGGACACTTCGTTGGCAACATCATCGTCGTTGGCGTTTTCTGCGCCGATGGTCTTCGTACTTGGACGCCTGAGAGGCAGCTCTGCCTGCGATGCGGACACTGTTTCGGCGCCAAAGGCGTCACCATCCACATGCGCCGTTGCTGCTGCTGCTTCTGCAAGTGACCGGTTGGTCGCCTCCAACTGCTGGATGCGTCGCTCAAGACGCTCGACGAAGCTACGGCGGTAGACAGGCTCCTTGGTGCGCTCCGAGTAGCTACAGCTCGTCTTCGCTTTCCGGCACGAAGTGCATTCCGGTCGTTTCTTGTCGCAGCGGGTCTTTCGGCGATGACAACGATCGCAAGCTTGGGAGACGTCTGGGGCCATGGGCATCAATGTGGGCATCGGCATCGGTGGTGGGAGGCCGATGGATCATCATCTCACGGGGCTCCATCAGCGCGTATATATGCACGGATTACCGAGGGCAAATAGCTGCTGTCTTATTGTCCCCCCTGCACTTTGTAAGCGAGTAAAGTTTCCGCGCAAGTTCAAACGCGTTAGCCTATCCCATGTTAGCTTAACCAGTAGTTCATATGGAGGGGAGAATACTGCATCCATGTCTTTGTCTGTGACCTCATACGCTGCACCAAAGTATTCCTTGGACCAACCCCGCCTTTCAGTTGCATACCCTTGGCCTTGTCCAATACTTGTCCATAGTGTCGATCTATGGGTCCCTCAGCGAGTCATGAATATAATCGCGCTATTTCTCGGCAAAACCGCTCCGACGTCGGCGGCCAAGCTCCGATGGCTCGTCCGATGGTTCCGTTTGGAAACCAGGATTGGATGATTCTGCCCACAGTTGGCACAGTTCCGGGGCATGAATCCGGGGATAAATCCGGGGATTGGATCAGATTCCTTGATTGCGGGGAAATTGATATATCTAAGAGCAGTAGTCGCTTGATTTGCACTCTCATCCTTTGGTTCCTTCCATTCAGTCACCACAATTGACCTTCAACAACAAAAGGAAAAAGAACATGGCCGTTGTATCATCTCTCGTAGAAGAACGTGAGAAAACAGGGTCCGTACGGATGGACGAAGATATTGAGGCTAGCAAAGAGGTAATTTTCAATCCTCAAAGCCCAAGACATGTCGAAGACCCTCTATCTAATATTCTCTCTAGGGTTTATCTACGGATCAAGTTCCGAGCCCTGGGTTAATTGATCCAGTCAAACAGAGAGCACTCGTTCGCAAACAAGATGCGAGAATCATCCCTCTATCTGCTGGCATCTACTTGCTTTGCTACCTGGATCGTTCCAACATCGGTAATGCCAAGGTTTTGAACCATACAACTGGGAATGATCTCCTTACAGAAACCAAAATGACGAACTACCAGTACACCATATCTTTGATGGTGTTTCTCATTGCTTATGCTCTGTTTGAGGTGCCCTCAAATTATTTCCTCAAGAAAATGAAGCCTAGTCGCTGGATAGCCTTTCTAATGCTATCGTGGGGCGCAATCACCATGGGGTTGGCGGGTACCCATAACTACGCTTCTGTTACTGTCGTTCGTTTCTTGTTAGGTATATTTGAAGCTGGTGAGTCATCTTACGTACTATTAGATGGATGGACTACTCACGATGGCCACCCACAGGCTTGTTCCCAGGTCTCGTTTATTATTTGACTTTTTGGTACCGTACGGAAGAGAGATCCATAAGAGTAGCGGCTATTCTTGCTTCAGCAACCCTAGCGGGTGCGTTCGGGGGTGCCATCGCCTACGGCATCGGTCACATGAATCAGACGCAAGGAATGTCTGCTTGGCGATGGCTGTTCCTCCTTGAGGGCCTACCCTCGGTCTTATCGGCCTTCTTCGTCTGGTTTTTCCTCCCAGACTATCCAGAGACAGCCAAATGGCTCTCCACCGAAGAGAAAGACCTTGCGACGGTCCGACTGGCCGAGCAGGGCTCACATGGCAGCGGTCACTCTTTGACATGGGCCGAGGCCAAGTCGACAATCCTGGAGTGGAGGTTATGGTGCCATTACTTCGTAAGATACCCTTTCTTCTGCTGTGCTTGGTAAAACCTGTTTTGTTTTCTCATATCCGTGGTATAGATTTATTTTGGAATTTCGGCGCCATTCTCGAGTTTATCTCTCTTCACGCCATCAATTACGGCAGGATTAGGAGTGAGTTGATGAATATTTCATCCCAAATCTTTTTGTTTCGGCATTGACTTATAATCATACAGTTTGAGGATCTGAAAGCTCAGCTGATGACAGTTCCGCCCTATGCCGCCGCATACGTCGTCACCCTACTAGTTTCATGGTCGGCGGATCATCATAATGCGTTAGTGATTCAAAGTTAAAACCACCTAGAATTGTGAGTACTGACTGTACATCTAGTCGTGCGCTTCACTCTGCAGCCTTCTCTACAATCGGAGCTGTAGGCTTCATTGCTTCAGCAGCGTTACCCGCAGACTCTTACAGTGTAAGTCATTATATCTGTTTCTCAAGCTCGCCCTTGGCCACTCTGAGCTGAACTATTCTAGCAACGTTACGGCTGTCTTATTGTTGCTGCATGTGGTTCTTTTGCATGCATCCCTCCGTTATTGGGCTGGCTGTCGTCCAATTTGCATACCACAGCCGCCATTGGCTTGGCTATTGCACTCAACATTTCCATGGGAGCTCCAGGTCAAATTGTTGGCGTATGGATTTACAAAGCAGACGAGGCGAAGAAGGGGTACCCCACCGGCCATTGGGTTAACGCTGGCTTGTTGTTATTCGTCGCCGTGGGCTGTGTCGTGATGCATTTCTACTATGTTTCGAGAAACAAGCGTGCAAGGGGATCCGGGGGCGCCCTTTTCAAGTATTAAGAATGTCTGATTGAGAGAACGGAAAGGGCCATGAGCTAGCAACGCTGTATAGCATTGCATTGTTTAACTATTTCTCATGTGCTCTGTTTCTCTCTCGGGCATTATTAATCTGGAAATAATACATGGTGCTACTTTATTGAAAAAATTAAAGCTGATATCATCAACGAACGGTTTCCTTTACCATTATGAAACAAAATACTCTGAATAGCATGGTATATGAGATGGGATATACCCCGAAGCTCGACCTTCTACCTCTGGGGATGGTACTCCTAATCATACGAACTGCTGATAATCTCTCCTGCTTTCTAATGCTTTGATCCGGTCAAGTTGAGGTGTTAGAATTCATCGGTAGAACGTAAACCGCTCTTCGTCAACAGCTTGCCAGTAGACTACAAAGGTTTGTCTATCGAGGGCACGGATCACGTTGTTACTTGGGGCTTGATCGGACTTTATACTCTCTAGTATCAGAGTCTTCTTATATCCTTCTGTTTGCCTCGTGACTAAACCACTAGTTGCGGTGGCACCAGAACCGGGAAGGGTTCTTAGAGTCTGGGGTTTTGCGTTGGCGCCGAAATCAGGAAGTCAAAGTGGATGTCCTGAACAGGATCCAACTTGGAGTTGTGATTTGGAGCTGGAATACCTAAACCTGCCAAATGGTGTGGCGCTCCCTTGGCGCGGTTGCAAATATATCTGCGTTTCTGTCGATGACGACTCAAGACAGCCGTAGGTCGCTGTGGCTTTGGGGGCCAGGCTAGATCAAACCTTGAAGTAGACTATTTCTGAACGCGAAGCAACTAGCTTTTGGACTTGCTTAACTTACTATACACCTCTTACGGATAATCTCAAAACTCTGGAGAGTATTGAATTTTATATTCACACGTGTGTTCGAGAGAATTGTAAGAGCCTAAGCCACAACCATGCTGATGAGCCTCAAGCATTTCAACACGACATGCTTCTGCAGTATCAGGTCCAGGGATGTAAGTTTGTTATAAGACACAAGTGTGATAATAAGATTTCACTTCTGAATACCATTCTTATTCTTTCCGTTCGATTTAATGCTGTGACCTTAGCTGGAGATACGGGATGGGTTTGAAAAGAAATGCATGCTGCTTGTATTCTGGACATAACTAAACGTCGCCTCGCCGTATCCAGCCTTTCCGATATAATGGAACAAATGAAAGTATATCAATGATCCTAATGGTAATAAGACTGATGATATCCGTAATAATCGCGTTCGGGACGGTAAAACATGTCGCGAAACAGCCTGGTAGTTTTAGGCTCCTGATGATCACAAAGCTTAACGCCAAGATTCCTCAAATGCTGGCTGATCCTATGGTAGACACTGTCGCCGTCGGATCTAGCAACTTTCAACTCAATCTCCATCAAATGGAGCGACTCTGCCGGCACATCATCGAATACCGCGCGATGCCCATCTAGCTCCACCTTCCATTTCACGTTCGCGTACGGACCATACGCGACAAGATCCTCCCAGTCAATCCTCTGGTACCGTTCAACAAAGCGGGTTTGTTCATCGCTCCAGAGGCTCGTCCCACCAAGCGGAGATTGGATTGCGCAGGTAAACCAAGTCCTCTGGCCATACGTATCCCAGACGCAATCCGCGGCGACCGGGACAACCAAGATTTCCTCTGGGTGGCGAACTTTGATCAAGGAAATTTGTCGGTGCTTTTTCGTCTTGGTGCGAAATCCCAGTCCATGCTGGGCATATGTTGGAGGATAGGTGTCGTAGTAAGTGATAGGATTTTCTTTATATGGGTTATGGCCAGATATGTTTAACTTCTCAAGCACCATCTGCGGGTGCGAATCACATAGTGTCCACTGGAGGTGAACTTCATCTTTGATTTCCCCAACGGACGCAGCAGTGAATAAAACAATGTTGAGGAGCGCATACCGACTCCAACTGATCCACATGGTTCGCTCCGTCAGAAAGAGTATGCGAACACCCTTTGTGAGGGAAGAAGAATAACGAAATCAGGCGATGCCATCATTCACCTTAAATATGTGTTCTCTTTCAAAGCTAGGTGGTATGACCGAGACGTGTCGCAGGCAAGATGCCATGGGTCGCCTTTGGCGTGAAGCTACAGGTCACAAGCCAAACGTGTGCGCCGGCAAGGATAATGGAGGTGTCAGGTGACAAGCTCTGTTCGGAAGTGATGTCTCAATATTGTATCACACTAAATTGTTCTCGGTTAATAGTGTCTTATAAATGAGTTCGGGCCGTAATGGCTGGACACGGGCGGCTCGAAGTGACAAAAACAAGCATCGCGTATAATGACGACAGGAGTGATGGATGAATCAAGTTGCGGAATAATGACTCCATGGTGGAAGGAATACATGGGCGGGCTGGTTGGGTAGTGCTATAAGGTAAACGTCAATTCCTTAGTGGGCGATCTTCTGACAACACAACACCAATACCCCTGTAGGCCAAGCTTTTGCTACAGTTAGAGTAATTGCCTCGTGTGCCTCGGTGTCCTTTTCAACCTTGCTGTGCCTCTCATTACATGCATCTTGCCTTGGCTTTGACAGTTGTTTGAGTGTTTGCCGGCTTGGTCCTTAAGAATCATGCCATGATAGGCGTTGTTTTGGTTGGGAGAACTAAACATATCCCAGCCAAGCTCCATTGATTACGTCACCGGCGCTGTTGCAGTGAACACTGCCACCGACGCTGTAGCTGAAAAGGATTATCGCAGATAACTTCGCGGATGAGCAGCATCTTCAACCTCATCAATTACAAACTGACAGCTCATCATGGGGGAGTCAATCAGGGAACGCCCGCCTTCATATGGTGCATCTAGCAATATGGCCTCTATCACGAGCGAGCCTCCGCCTTACGAGAGTGCCTGCTCTGGTACAATACAGTCACGACCAACGCCAGAAGAGCTGCCTACACTTTTACTCGACGGTTCTCAAATAATCTCCGATCGAAATCAGAAATTCATTCTTTATTATCTTGACAGCCCGGTAGGTGACGCTTCAGCAAAAGCATACAGCATCCAGAAGCTTCGCGATGGGACAGTTCAAACGGGTGAAGAACTCCAACTCAAGCCACATCACGACCCCATCTATGAATTCAAAGACGCATGGTCGTCGCTAGGAGGGCACCATGTTGTCCTTGCGGGAAAGTCAAGTCGAGAAAATACATACCCCGAGCTTTTCTTAGTACAGGGGGTGGGTTCTAAGACCTTCAACGTTGCAGAACACTTCGAAATAAGCCAAAGTGTGCTTGATAGGGCGAAGCGCAAGAACCAAGTTAATTGGACAAATTCCCAGGGCCAAGTTGTTGCAATCGAGACTAAAGAGTTGCGGGACAAAAACGGGGTGCTACAGTCACTGCCAAAGCTTCAAATCAAGGCTATCCTTGATGAGAAAGAGCTTGATCTATTAGTGGCCTGTTGGTGCGCGAAGTTGTGGAAGGAGCCGAAAGGCGCCCACAAAAGCCAATGTCATGGGAGAAATGTTCGTATTCCCTCAAGAATTGTATCACCATTACCGTATACTAACGCGACCATTGCTATAGTCAAACGAATAGCTGGGGATACTGTAGTTGGTGGTCTCGGAAGTGGCGCCACTGGGGGGGCTATGGGAGCTTGATTGTCATTGATACGCTTTTCTCACTCTTCTCTGTGACCTCTGAACTGTTGTGATAAAGGTTGCCTACCAAGAGGGTAAGATGGCTGTCTCTAGCCAATAGACCAATCTCTGTTGAACTTTTTCTTGTAGACACCGTGGAATGAGGGAGGGCTACGCTCCTGGACGATTGAAGCAACCTGGACTTGACTAGATAGAAACGGGGCACAACCCTAAGTTCACCATTTTCTTGTACAAATATGATGGTTCCTCTAAAATAGATCTTAGTATTCGAGTTGGACCTACAAAAGCCAATGGAAGCCGAGCATTGAACGTAATCACAACTTGGAGCAGAACATCCGAGATCCCTCATATGATCTTGAGACGTTGTTTCCCGCCCGTGCATTTCCACTCGCCCATCGAGGTCCCAACGGCTCCAACCCGCTCATATACTGAGTTCGCCTTGTCAAGCTGTCTTAGAACCAGCCAGTAAGAATAGTCATCCACATCGAGGATCCTCGCACAGCATAGTTGATTCTGTTCGTCCCAAATCCACTTCCCATCCTTATCACACGGCGCAACGTCAGGGACAAACATGACAGGGTCTGTTCGCCCGACGCGAAGCTGAAAGTCTCGTCGTGTGCGTGGGGCAGGGCACCTGACCCCTTTCTTGATTGCCGTTCGCACATACATCCACAACTCGGGGATCTCGTCGAAATCAGGTTCGAAACATAGGTTGGCGGGGGCCGTCTCGGCAGTAAGGATCACATATGATTCTTCAATCTTAACCTCCCCTCTCTCATCCTTACCAACCGGGACTACCTTGATCTCTTCTACCACAGCATGTGTAACAGGTTTCATAAACCTGTAGTGCCCAGATTGGGATACTAAGAACGTCACGGATGCATCGACCGACGCCCATGACCAAGATGGAGCCGGCTTCGGCTGGCTCATCGGCCAACCCATCTCAGTACAGTTAGCCCTTTCCCACAGGAGACCCTGCGGCATCGCCTCCTGCCAAAGGCCGGCGCGATAACTCATTCCCAAAGCCTCTACCATCTCCGCTGCGACTCCTGAGAAGGCTGGTAGTCGGTCTTTGGCAAAGGTCAGCTTACGCTGCGTGTACTCTAGAACTAGGTCCTCCCAGCGCTCCAGCAGCTTCCGCTGTCGCTTCCCATCTTCGATTTTACGCTTCTCTCCCACATGCAGTGCCGCATAGTGTGAGATCTTAGGAGGTAGCGTCTTAGATGTGTCGCGGTTCATATAGCTGCCCATATTCTTCGCACCAGACCATTTCATGATGCCGCACTCGCAGTCGAGATCTTGCATGCATTCCCAGAAGAGCTCGTGCGGGCCGAAGTGTAGGACGCGCGGCGCCAGCAATCGCTCCTGATAGCCCCATGCACGGCCGAGTAGAGGAAAAGCCGCGTTCGCCTTGGGGCGAGCATACTTGTCGAAATCCGGGTGGCTAATGGCGAAGCGTAGGTTCAACCGTAGCGTCTGTCGTAGCTCATCGGCCGCTGGAAAGAGGACGCTCAGTACATCATCATCATCCTTCGGAGGCTGAACGTCGATGGCTTGGCCCTTGGAAAAGCAGCCACTTCTTGTCGACGTCGCACGCGTCGCAGACACCGTGAGCCAGGAATTTCGGTAGACGCTGGCCATGCGACTAGCTTCGAGCTGCCAGTCCTCGGCACTGTCTTGGATAATGCACAGGGAATCGATCCATAGATAACTAATGCCGAGGCGCTTTGCAATCCGAACTGCATCCTGAAATGTCTTGGGAAGCTGGGTAGCATCTATGCCGGCTTTGCGTTCTTCCAAATTCGTCATCGTCGTTACTAGAGGCTGATCACTGCCCCAGCTATGAGATAAAGATATGTACCTCCCCTTGCGCCCGAGAGCCTCAATGAGCCTGAGGCGCTCTAGCTCACCATCCAAACCGTCCTCAAGATAGAGTATTCGTGTAGGAAATGGTGATTCCTCATCGGATCCGCAGAGAATATGGCTAGATGAGCAATTCTCAATCCATTGCCATGCTCTTGCGAGGCTCATATCCGAAGATGTGTCCCCGGGCGGGAGGTTAGACAGGTGACCACCTTCTCTAGAATATTCCCACTGGAAATCCAGCGATTCTCTATCTGGCTTATAGGGGAGCGAGCCATTCGGATCCGCATATAGCGTAAAAGTCTTGACACTTTTGAAGCGGAAAGTCGCATCATGGCCAAATCTGTCCACGATGTCGGGAACCAGGTAGAGGATGCCCTGTAGGAGAAGAGAGCAGTACGGGCAACCCTCCTCAGCGATTGCCCTCAATTCGTCGAGACGCAGCCACCAATTCTTCAGTCGCGAGTGGCATCCTGTGCAATCGGGGTCTCCTGAGCTCATGTTGGACAGTATCGTAGGGATCAGTACCATGTAAATATAAATATCAAAACGTGTTTAATATGAAAGAAGAAGCTCATAAGCTGATACAGATAATACATCAGGGTAATGCAGCCCTGCAGGCCTCGGAGCACATGATGAACCCAGTTCTATCACTTCGTCCTCTCGAGTTGCTCCGTCTTACTCCCCGCTTTGAGCAGATCTAACCGCGCTAACCAGGGCCTTGGACCCATGCATACAAAATACCGCCATCAAACTCGAAATTAAGATTGTAGTGTTTGAGAATGTTAGAGGATAAGATGACCATGGCAGCGCTAGTCCTTGAAATAGTGATTAAATTAAACTGGGCTTTCACTTTAATTTTTGTGTTGTTCCCTGTAGGCATTACCCCAGGCTTATCCCGAACCTTTATTTAGTTTATGCTAGTGCTCTTTTTTAAAGATTCCACCTATCAACCGAAGGCACTCCTTTATCACCACGATCGCGATCCTTCCAACTGGATGCAACTTGGATTTCAGGGTTTTGAGTCTAGGCGGCAGCCTGTCTTGAGGCGCAGCAATCTTTGCGACCTGGAATATCCAATTAACGAACGGTCCAGCATGACTAATCCCATAACGATCCGTGTCCTGCAACAATCACCAACAACCACCGTATCTTGAAGTCCTACTGTCCTAGACTTCACATTCACCTTATAACACAATCCCCTGGCAAGTCCAAGTAGTGTATTCTTATGCTTCTCCTCTTTCCATAAGAAGATAACTTCCACTTCACCGAACCTTTAGTGCTCCATACTCGTCAGGAGCCAGAGTTTCCGCCCACAAATCTGAGTCGGTTCCGTGCGCAGCGAGTACAACAGGCATTATGCTGCCCAGCCAAAGCGATATCGTTGCCAGCGGTAGCGACACCGATGCTATCGTCATCGACCACGATGACATTAGCAACTACAACCCAGAACAGATATTACCCGCGTCTTCTGAAACAATCCAGAAGATCCGGTCTTGGTTGCAGGCCACATCGTACGATATTGCTGGGGGGGAGTACCGCAAGCACCTAGCTTCTCATGTGGCGGGTACAGGAGCCTGGCTCACATCGAGTGCTACATATCAAGAGTGGTTGCATGGTTCTGAGCATGGTCTCCTTTGGATAAAGGGCATCCCAGGGTCTGGAAAGTCTGTGATGGCAGCCAAACTGATCCAGGAAATCTCCGAATCAAACCCGGGATGCCCAGTTTTATTCTTCTTCTTTCGCCAAATTATCGACGCCAATCATGAGTCCGAAGCATTGTTGCGGGACTGGTTGGATCAAGTCCTTGACTACAGCCCCCCTTTACAGAGGCAACTCGAGACTTATGTGGAAGCCCGTCGGTCCATAAATTCCCTTTCCATGGAAGACTTGTGGAAGGAATTGCGCATGGCTCTTGCCGGTCTGCCCGGAAAGGCCTTCTGCGTTGGTGATGCACTTGACGAAATGGACCATGGCCACGACACATTCTTGAAAGCTCTTGCGTCCCTTGGGCAGTGGCGACCTGGAACGGTCAAAGTATTGATCACAAGCCGCCCGGTCCCAAGTGTGGAAGCACCACTTAGACTGGCCCCTTGTCTTCGTCTCCGGCTAGAGGAGAACTTAGTTGATGTGGACATCGCAACATACGTACGGTTCACTCTATCTAACTCTGCTATCCCACAAAGCGAGTGGCAAGTCATTGCAAATTCAGTGCCTGGCCGAGCCAACGGCTTGTTTTTGTATGCCAAACTGGCAATGGACGCTTTCCTTGAACCGGGCGCAGATATTAACGAAGTGCTCTCTCACCTTCCGGCAGACCTGAATGTTCTGTACACCGATCTCTTGAAGGACCATGCCCAGAGATCTGGGGTCGCCGATCACATCCAGCATTTGATTCTGCAATCCGTCACACATGCCACTCGCCCTCTTAGATTACTTGAACTTGCCGAGATGATCAAGGAAAATAGCCCTGATAATACCGCAAGAGATCTAAAGGCTACAAAAGATCTCATTAGGGCCGCGTGTGGGCCTCTCTTGGAAATTTTAGCGGATGAGACGGTTTCTGTAATTCATCATTCCTTCACCGAATACCTTAAAGGCGCTACACGATCCGACAGCGACTTAGGCTATCCCATTCTGCAGATGGGTTCAACCCATGCCCAACTTGCTCTAGCTTGTTTGCGATACTTACGAGCTGGGTGTCTGGATGGTGTCGCTGCCATGATTGAGGATAATAGAGATGAACTGGACTATGATTGGGACGAACTCTATTCATACGGCCCTGGTCGTGCCTCTTTCCAGGAAACAGAGGTCCAGCTGAGACTAAAGCATCCGTTCTTCGAGTATGCAGCCAGCAATTGGCACTATCATGTTAACAGGTCCGAAGCTGCTCAGCACGATCAAACTCGAATCAACTCCGAAATTCGGGAATTCTTAGGAGACACTGGGAGCAGGAATGCCTGGCTTCATATCAAATGGCCAGGTAGTGACGCTGGAGCTAAACTCGTAACACAACTCCATATAGCTGCCAAGGCGGGGCTAGTCTCGTATACGAAGGAGCTGCTCGAAACAGTGGATGTCGATGTGCGCGATGTTCATGGTAAAACTCCATTGTAAGTTACACATCTTTGCTGTCGCCCTGTGACTTGGCAATCCTGAATCTGATTGCGAAGACATGTTCTCATCTTTAATCGAGTGCTTATCTCCAACTTCATGGCTGTTTGCTGACATATCTAGATGGTGGGCCGCTTCCGAAGGTCATTCAAATACCATCCGTGAATTGATTAGGGCTGGTGCAAACCCAGACCAGGATGACTCTATATATGGACTCAAGCCCCTACACGAGGCGGCAAGTAAAAACCACCATGAAGCCGTGAAGGTGTTGCTGGAGGCTGCCGTCGACCCTCTAACCCAAAAGACCCGTGAAAACCCTGGGCGGTGGTGTGGGAATGCTCCGACATCCACTGGACACACTCCGCTGATGTATGCTTGCCACAACGGCCACTTGGAGGCCGTGGTTGCTTTTCTACCGTTCCTCAAAGACATTCATGCCGTTCACCGGGCTTTGGCATGGGCAGCCGAATCTGGGAGATCCAAAGTTGTGGCCAGGATTCTACAGTATCCTGGTGTCGATGTCAATGCTAGAGTTCGCGGTGATACGCCGCTGTACCTAGCATGTGGTTGCTTTGATGTTGCGACAATCACAACACTTCTGCAGGCTGGGGCAGATCCTCGCATCAACTGTGAAGATAATGGAGATGAATTTGGTGGCATTGGAGGGCGATGTTATTTCGCTGGGCAGGATTTATCTCCGAAGCTAAATTGCCTACATAAACTCTGCGGCCAGGGGTCCACGAGCAGTTATGGAGGCAACAGGGATCCCGACAACCTGCAAACGATATTCCGGCTACTTCTTCAGGCTGGGGTTGATATTCATCAACGCAATCCGTTGGGGGAGACCGCATTGCACGGTGCGGTCAGCTCCCCGGTATTGACTAAATTACTCCTTGATGCTGGAGCCGATGCGAATGCCACTAATGATTCCGGCTCCTCGCCGCTACATGAGGTAGTTTCCAGAGACTCCCTGGCGCTTCTTATCGAACAGGGCCATGCAAATATTGATCTCGCACGGGCGGACGGGCAAACTCCTCTTCACTCGATGTTGTCCACGTATCATGAAGAAACTATACTCAAATTCTTAGAGTATGGGCCGAACTGCAACATAGTTGATAACAGAGGCAATGGTCCTTTGCACATTTCGCTGCAACAGTGGAGCTCAAACCGGAAAATTATCGAGGCTCTTCTAAGGGGTGGTGCGGATCCGAATCTAAAGAATCGTGATGGGCTTCCCCCTCTACTTCTCCTGCGATACAATCCTCACGGTTCAGCAGAGATTATAGAAACTCTTCTTGAAGCGGGTGCAAATATCAATTCTGTCGATCGAAACGGATCTACTCTATTGTACCGCTTGTTCTTGAACACCCCGTCAGGGTCTGGCAAGGACTCTCACAGGGACATCAGAGACCTCATAGATCGAGGAGCTTCCACGTCTATTCGTGATTTGAATGGTCGTACGATCCTTCACGAAGCAGTCAAAACCTTCAACGCTTCACAGTCATACGGTGGTTCGTACCAGCCCAACTCGCCAAGATTTGATTTCCTTATCGGCCTCGGGCTTGATGCCAAGGCTGTTGATTATGCTGGAAACGGCCTCTTGCATGAACTCGCCCTACGTCGGAACAATCATGACTCGTTTAATGGGTCAAAATCTATTTCCTTCTGGGAACAACTTGTAGCGATGGGTTTGGACCTGGAGCAGAGAAACCATGCTGGACGCACGCCGCTGCATATCTTGTGCACTGTGAACACTCACTCGATTCGGTTCAAGCAAGGAGACATTATGCCAATCGACTACGTGATTTCGCAAACCAAGAATATTGACAATGCTGACAACGAGGGCGTCACACCTTTGCATCTGGCTGTTACCAGCGGGGAGCTGTACACCAAGAAACTTCTTGATGCCGGCGCCAGTCCTGTAGCCTTCACTCATGAGGGATTGACTCCGCTTCACCTCGCGTCTCGCTGCAGAGAAAGCAACGTTGTTGGTATGCTCTTGGGTTCGCTAAGGAAAAGAAGCCAAGAAGCATCAGCTGTTGCCGGTAGTTCGCCTCATCTGGAGACCCTTTCATCAAGCGAGGCGACGCCGTCGCCAAAGCCAGTGGTGGGAGTAGACGCCAAGGCATTCGCCGGAGAAAATGATATCACGCCACTCTTTTATGCTTGTAAATCGGGAAGACCGGAAACAGTAGCAATTCTATTGGAAGCTGGTGCTGATGTCAACAGTGGGAGAATAATCCAAGCATGCGTTGAGTTTGAGGAAGAGGATCACCTATGGAGAATACCTCATCAGTCAATAGATAGCCGTGGAACTCCAATTACAACCCCCCTCAAGCTGAATGATACGTCTCGCCGTAGTATCGGCACCCAAGGCTACAGGCGGCCATACAAGCTAAACGAGAATCAAACAACTAGGCTTGAGGAGATATTGGATATGCTTATCCAGTATGGATCCGACCCCTCTAAGCTTGATAGCTCCAGTAGGTATGGCAATCCTATTGATACAGCTGTTTCTTGCAATAGAGAGTATACCGCGGCATGCTTCAGAGACGCTCGAGACAGAAGTCAGCACGACCTATCCACGAAGAAGCACAAAGGCGTGACAACAATAATTTCCGAGCTTATGCAACAGTCTTTAAGGAAAGCATCAGTCCAAACGCTCAACAATTCCAATCTTATCCAACCTGGGGAAAGTAATCCAGAATTATTCTGTCGGTTCTTAGTTCGAAGAGAGTACGAACTCGTGGAAGAACTTGCCCACTCTGGAACTGATTTCCTCCCCATACCCGGCCAGGGTCAAACTTGCAACTTGACGATCCTCGTCCAGCATGGCTTTGCTTCACTTCTGGAAAAGATTGGCGCCCTCGAAGTAGTCAGAAGGCTCGAGGATGGGGACTGGCATGCCTTTGGGGATAAGACACAGCCTGGCCTATCATTGGCAAACAAGAACCTTTCGGATCCGTCCTTCAGTGGCAATAATCCTGTTCCTTTCCTGATTGAGGCTGTTCGGCGAGAGCTGCCCAACATGAACGTGGTTCGGCTACTGGTAGAAAAGTTTCAAGTCAACATTAACGAGCTGCATTATACCCAGGAGTATGTTGACGGTGCCCGTCAGACTGTTCCCACCGAGTCTGCCCTTCACTATGTCGCCAGAGGTAATTCTTGGTGGCAAGTTCACCAAGCACTACCATATCTGATCAAGGCCGGCGCGGACATGGGAATCCGCAACTACATTGGGCAAACTCCAGTCCATACGGCCCTCGACCCAGATGGGAACTGGCCTGGTCCCTTCAACAAAGACGCAGCTAAATTATTGATTCAAGCTGGAGCAGATGTCAACGCGATTGACAAGAGGGGCCAGACCTGCCTTGCTTGCGCACAACACGATGTTGAGATGGTCAAGCTCCTCCGAACCCACGGAGCCACCGTAACGGCAGATGCGATATTTTCCGCAATTGGCGCCAACAATGTCGAAGTCCTCAAAGAGCTCCTGAACGGAAATGGCGACGCAAACATGCGCCGACCTAAACCGTCCGAGAAATCGAAAGACCGTGGTAATACGACAGATGACATACAGCCGCATGAAGAGTTTCCGCTCTATCGAGCTGCGATGGCCTTACGCTTACCTTATAAGCGAACGCCTGAAGCTCTTCAGAAACTCAAAGCCGGATTTCAGCTAGTTCAGGTCCTGTTAGATCATGGAGCCGATCCGTTTGCAAGATTCTGGAGAGAGGAAAGTATCCCTTCGACCACTGTGCGCGAAGGTTATGAAGAATGCACAACTTTGCACGAGCTGTTGCTTGATGGCAGGGTGGTAGATAACTTTCTCCGCCTGCCAGGCCTCGATGTCGACCATCGAGACGCCAAAGGTCGCACTCTGCTTCTTGCGGCATGCCTGGGACCCAATGGCCCGGATTACATCATTGGTTCTCACGAGGAGAACGTCGACCAAACTCACCGGATCAGTGTTTTCCAGCACTTGATTTCCCTAGGTGCTAATCTTGAAGCCCGTGACAACTTTGGCCGGAACATTTTGCATCATATGATAGGAGTCGATCGAGGCAAGGAATTCAGCAGATTCGAAAATTCCCTCGCGGACGCTCTTATAAAGGCGCCAGATTTGGTAAACCAGGCAGATGACGCTGCAATGACACCTCTGCATTATGCAATTGCACGTGCCGTCATTAGGAAGAATACCCATGTAGCAGAGCTCATACTGTCAGCTGGGGCTGATCCATTTGCCGTAAACAAAAACGGTGACGGCGTACTTCATATACTCGCCGGTAACCTTGATGCTGCGCCGCTGCGTGGCTTATTCAAGGATCTTGTGGAGCGCGGCGTGGATATAAATGCGCGTAACGCGGAAGGGAAATCTCCTTTGTTTGCATTCTGCAACCGTGCAAAGCCTAAAGAGAGCTATCCGAGTAGCATCTTTGATGACGATGAAAACGAAGAGGTCCCTACGAAAGAGGCCATCTCGATGCTAGAGAAGTTAGGTGCAGACTTTTCAGCCAAGGATAACAAAGGCCGAGGGCTGTTGCACATCGCCGCGAGCAGCGACGTCCAGCGGTTCAAGCTACTAATGGACAAAGGTCTGGATGTTATGTCGGAGGATAATGCGCAGCAGACAGCTATCGATGTCGCGGCGGCGTGTATGAACCAGGAAGTTCTCGCCCTGTTTGAAAAGAACTAGATGTATGGCTTGATATGACAACCCGCGCAGCTTCTATGGACACTTAGACTATTCAGATGATTCTGCAGACCTGTCTCTCCTTCCTGCGAAATTCGATATATGATCGATCTTATTTGGAAGTCAAAATAAGTGAGCGACGCAAGAGTGGACAGCCATTGCTCGACACGACTGTCGAAGCGCGTGCCAGGATTACCGATCAGGGAGAGATATCCCGAAGCACAAATTCAGACATCTATTCCAGAGTGATGAATACCGCACGACTTCGAACTCTTGCTTTAGTTTTAGGCTACATGTTGGAGACCAATGCACTTTGCTAAGAGTTTACACTGTGCTTCAATACTAACTACCTAATCTTGAACGAAGATTGCGGCATACCTATCATCGTTCGAATTTAAAGTATACCCACTCACCACTGTTAAGCGATAACCCAGTGCAACCCATTTATCAACCTCCTTCTGGTAGTCTGCCGAGGACATCCCGTGTCTCGAGAGCCAAGAGCCACTTGGTGATTTGTCCCAGATTGCCACATAATAGTCTATGTTGTTGACCACATAGCCGTTCACAAGAACAGTACGGAAGCCATCGCCCACGTACTTATCTGACAGTTTCTGGTAATCGGCCGACGTCATGCCATGATGCGCAACCCAGTCCACATTCGTATCCGTTTTCTCCCATAGCGCTGCGTACAAGTCTTGATTCCCTTGCGAGTAGCCGCTGACATGTGTCAGTCGGAACCCCTGTGAGACAAAGTTATTGAACTCGCTCTGGTACTGGGAGGAGGTCATGTCATGTCTGGCAACCCAATCGATGACCGATGATTTGTCCCATAGTGCTGCAAACCGGGCCTCTCCCTTGACTGTGTACCCATTGACGAGACGGGGTCGGAAGCCCTTGGCAACAATAGCATTGAACTGACTTTGGTATTCGGCACTGGTCATGCCGTGCCTTGCTACCCAATCAGCGGTGACGTCTTTGTCCCATATCGCTGCGAAGCGAGGATCGTCGCCAATTGCGTAGCCGCTAACATAAGTTAGGTGGTATCCGTCATTGACAAGTTCGCCGAAAGTGTCTTGATAGTCGGAAGATGTCATTCTGTGCCTAGCTTGCCATGGCACAGCAGCACGAACAACTATGGATTGGAAATTACCGGTGTCGTCTTGTGATGTCGCAGTAGCTGCTAAAGGAGAGCTTATGACGGCCAGAAAGACACAAGCCCAAGCAACAATGCTCAAGTAACTCGATATCATGACGAAATCTGCCGTTGCTGGTCGTGGAGATGACGAAGATCTGTGTTGAGAAAAACTGACTGGTAATGCCAACCGTAGTGTTAGAGAACAAAGTAGCAAAGAAAATCCAAGTTTCCTATATATGTATTCAAGTCTATTTTTGTTGGCGCATCTGTCGTCGTTACTCCACGGTAACTGGTCACTTCCACCCTAGACAAGCTTTTCGATGGTGGCATTTCTGAATTGCTCAACTTGCAAGGCAGTTGTGGCACGCCATGTCAGTGTGCTGCGCATTTGACAGCCACCCGTACCCAGTAGGGAATGCCCGCATTACGACGGGGAGATCTATCAGTGAAATCCCAGGAGAACGCGAGTGTATTGATTGTCGCCGCAAATTCTCGGGATGGGTTGCTATGAACAGCGCCTCTCCGCTTAGACCCGGAGGGCTTGCCCAGAGACTGCCCACGTGCAAAGGTTTCACGAGAAATATTTCACGCAACCAAGGATGCACTGGTGTATTGCCTCCACGTATTGTTGAGCAATACATTCAATTCTAACCCAGAGTCAACATAGAAGCCGCCACTGAGACCTTCCTCCACTATGAGAGACCCGGGGTAAAAGCAATTCAGTAACCATCAAACCCACCATTGTCTAGTGTCATAAATTGATCAGTCAAGATTGATATCAGCACTCCCCCTTCAGCTTTGCACTCTTGTCAAGTGGGGTGCTCTCAATAACGTAGTCACTGCGAAATCGAGGGTACCTCAGTGCACGAAACCCTTGGGTCATCAGCATTTCTATCAATATAGATACTGGTTTATCATAGCATTTTTTGCATCAACCAAACCCAATGCACCCTCCACAGACAAAGCTTGAGCAGCTGTTATCGCAGATCAAGAAAGCGCCAGCGCAAAAGACATCTGCAGGCTTTGGTGTACATGGACCGCTTCCACCGCCATCGCAATCGCAGAGTTTCTTCTTCCCCGTAACACAGTAGCCACCATCGCCCCAGTCACTCTTCCCTGCCTCATGCCATCCATTCGGACAAGAGCCCGGGTCGCAGAACGGTGCATGTCCGATCCAAACAGCGGCACAACCACCAGGATCATCTGCGCATTCGCAGTAGACTTTGTGTCCAGTCCAGCAGCAACGGCCATCACCACAGTTGCTGGTTCGAGTCTGGCGCATGCCGAAGGGGCATTCTCCGTCACAGGCTGGGGCTGTACCGTACCAGCCTGGTGTACACGCCAGGACTCGACCTACAATGGCTTCAATGTTACTAATAACTTTCGACCATACGTACTCGGTCTTAGGAGACTTGCTTACCGAGACAGAGTAGACTGGGCAAAATCAAGGACCGTCGCATTGTAGAATGGCGAGAAGATAATATTTGAACCATTACGATAGCTAGCTTTAAGTGGCCTCTGGGGAAGTGTTCTAGTACTTATAACGCTGACCCCGGAAAGATTCTTGATCAGACATCGCCACGCAGCCTATTTTAAGGGATGAGTCTCCGGCGCATGTCACGCTGGAATACCCAACGAGGGTCATGACTTCAGGACCAATAAATTACTGCATAATTGAGACCACCTTTCCAAATATAGATGGCATCTACTTTGACCTAATTCAGCTCCGATCTTGGCGCCAGCTGAGATTGGCATTAGGCTGCCATGTAAACTTTACGACAACCACCAATAATCGCCGTCACTATCCATTTGCGTATTGGACTCTCTCATCAGAGCATCGAAGAACGTCATGTCGACACCTTGGAATTCCCAGTCTTCCTGCCCTGGCATCAGACTTGGGTCAACAGATCGCGTTTGGGCAAAGTCTCCCGGTGGCTGCTTAAATCCAGGTAAAAGGTCACTGCTCTCCGCCATCGGCATTGGTGGCTCTCTGAATTCATGACTCGCTGGCTGAATATCCTGATGCTGCAGGGCCATGCCAACAGTGTCATTTGTTCCATAGCCTGGACCATCAGCTGGTGATATCCTGCCGTCGGGTGCTCTCGGCAGGCTGCTGCGTGAAGAGACTACATCGGTTGCATTCCTGGACACAAGGTGGGAGGACTGGTGCAACTCCTTCGAGATCGGATCATCCCGAGTGATGGTAATGAGACCAAAATATGGAATACTCAGGCGCAGAGCGCGAGCGTCATTTTTACGGCTATTCCCTTTTTCCAAACGATAACTCGAACCCAGGGCAGCATCAGCTTCAATTGCTAGAAGTCGACGTAGAACACTGGCGCCTCTCTCGCTCATACTTCTGGCTTTGTTTAGAATTCCGACTTGTTCCATGTTGTCGAGAATCTCCTCCATAATGGCACGGTCCGATGTGCGTTGATGGACCAGTGCGTTATCCGAGTCTCTCTTAGAGTGATGTGCACCAAGGTGAGCTAGTATCAGGGTCATGGAGGCGGTGATGGCGAAAAAGTCCATACTATGACAGCAGTAGGAGACCCGGTCGAAGGTGCGGAAGGCCATATATCGATGCAGAAGGTCGCGGCTGGCGTTTACGCAGGCGACGCGACTGTATTCGTAGCGATGCTGGTCGGACCCCGAGGATGAGTGTAATATGAAGGGAAGATGTAAATGACTTAACAGGATATAATGAAACAACTGATTTGTTAATTTTACCGTTGACCACAATAGTTCATCACTATCTTGGATGGATGCTAGGTTTGGTACTAGCCACCATTTGCTCGGCATTGACTCCGAGATTTCCCGTAGCTCCATATCGATGGCATGCGTGTCGATAATGTCATCAGACGTAGGGTCTCTTTCATTTCGTAAGAGAATTCGGCTTGCCACAACGCAATGCCCTCGTTCCAAGCGACCCACGGGCGTGTCATCTTCGAAAGGGGATGCCGCCGCCGAGGAGTTGTCGGTCGAACCTTGAGGTAGACCAAGAATGAGGCTGAAGAAACGATCATAATACACAATTCTATACCAGAGGACCTGGGGATAATCCCATTTGCTGCCAGGTTCTACCGACTTCAGTGGGGGGCGCTTCTGGCGGTGAAGACACATCAGTTGAGCCGTGAGCATAGCTCGGCGGGTAGTTGTCCAGGCGGCGCGAAGGTTACCAGTATCGGCCCGGAATGAAGATGCAAGTAAGAGACATTCTAATCCTTCCAGGTTGTTTATCATGCTGTCATTAGTGGTGGTCAGATCGATGGCAGCGTCTGCGACCCGTTGCATTACGATTCCCGGGGTTTCAGAAAAGCCCTTCAGCTCATAGTGAAAGTTAGGATGAATGTACCGAAATGAGATAGCCAGCAGAAGCATCTGCCGAGCGATTATCAGCGGATGAGTTTTGGAAGTGTGCCGGTTGGTCAATTCAGCCACTTGGTCGTTCTTCTCCTTTTCCCCAATTCGGATGTCTTTGTAAGGCTTGCGCACCAACAATTGGTGAAAGAATGATGGTATAGGTCCAGCTGTTTGTACAATCATATTGACACTCTCTTGAGATGGGAAAGTGGCCAGAAGGGCCTCTGAAATGCTTTCGTACTTCAACGAGTCGGATGCCTCAAGCTTTTCAATAACAAACGTGTTGGATAAATCGTGCACTGAACTGCCAGTCACCAGAGCATCCTGTAAGTAGTCAGCAAAAGTTGGTAGGGTCTAGCAAAAGAGATGAGACTACCGCTGCAGTATCCGGGGTTTGTGTCGCTTCGGTAGACGACGGTCTAGGAACTTCGCCATCGAGATTGGCGTCTCCTCCATTACTCTCAATAACAGATGTACCAGGATTTCTTGGCCCGTCTCCGACCCTCTTAGCCAGTCTCTCGATGAGTGTTTCAACTCGAACCATACGATTCCCAATTTGTTGCCTTCTATCAATCGGAGCCAAGGGCTGCTCAGGCAGCTCCTGGCTAACACAGCTAGTTCCACGCCGAAAGCAGCCATCACAAACCGTATCTTCAGATGTCATATAGGTGCATCTAACCTTTCTTCCCTTGCACTCCCAGCAGCTGCGGGTTCCTTTTCGGACTTTCCTACGCTTGGCTTGAGGCCCACGAACACTAGGTTCCATTTTGGTTCCAGTGCTAGAGTGCCATAAACCTCGTCAAGAGACACCCATACGTATGCCCGAATAGATCGGCGGAGGCTGGTGTACAGGCACTACAGCTTAGAAGGTGCGGAAGCACAGGTATGCAGTAGTCCCGGACGAGAGAGCTGGTGAAGCGCTGAGCGGAATTGTTTGTCTAGAACTCGCGGGTTTGGGCAGATGGCGAATGAAAGCCGAAAGGGTGGGATCAGAAACTCCGCCGAGAATGACGGCGGTCGAGCGTATCCTTTCCCCATAAAAATCTTACAAATCACTTTCTCGGAGAACGAAACACCCCAGCTCACCATACAGCTAGCCAGATGCAAGCTTAAGTAATATAATAGAAGGCCATCTCTTTCTTGTTTGCCCAATTGACCAGCCAGTCGTATGCTGGTGGCTGATCCTGCTAGTTACACCCGAAGAACTCGGCGGTGAATATTTTCTTCCAGAGCCATTAAATGTTCTCATTTGTAAGCTCCAATAAGTATAAGAAGGTCGAACTATGGCTTTCTTAGAAGGTATTATCACAATTGAAGTATTTCCTAGAAAGCCTCGACCAAGTTTACCGAACCAAGATCCTGAGATATTTTGCCCCAGTCTCTTACAACATGTCCCAAATACTGGCTGTCTTTGGCGCTACTGGCCAACAAGGTAGCTCAGTTGTCAATTATGTCCTAAACGACCCTGAACTCTCTCAAAAATACAAGGTCCGGGCCATCACCCGCAATATCAACTCAGACAAAGCCAAAGAACTCAGGGAGAGGAAGGTTGAAGTGGTCGAGGGTGATATGTTTAGTCGTGCCTCTCTCGAGAAAGCATTGGACGGCGTGCATACAATCTACGCCATGACGACACCTTCCTTTGGCCCCGATGCCATGGAGGCTGAGTACAAAACCGCCACACTGATCGCCGATATCGCCACTGAGAAAGGTGTTGAGTACATAATCTTCAGCACCCTGCCGTCAGTAACGGAGATGTCTGGCGGAAAATATACTAACGTTACCCCCTTCGACGCCAAGGCGAAGGCTGAGCAGTACATTCGAGGCCTTCCCATTAAAAGCGCCTTCTGCTCACTAGGGTCATTCATGGAGAATCTCCAGTCTCAGACTTTCTTGGCTCCACAGCCAGCCGGCGATGGAACCTGGGTTATGTACCGCCCTACCACTTCCAAGGCCCAGCTTCCCTTGCTCAATGCCATCGGGGACACGGGCAAGTTTGTCGGCGCCATCCTCGCCGAGCCCGACAAGTATGAAGGCAAGACATTCTGCGCCGCTACGACATTATATACCTTGGAGGAGATCATCGCTGCCTTGTCTAAGAACACAGGAAAGACTATCACCTTCAAGAGGGTATCATTTGAGGATTTCAGGAAGACCCTACCGTTCGCACCCGACCTCTGGATTGATGCATTCCGCTGTCAAGAAGAACTCGGCTATTTCGGTCCAAATTCGAAGGAGTTGATCGCTTGGGCTGCTGAGCACGCCCGTGGTAAACTTACGACTTTGGAGGAGTTCCTCGAGGTCCATCCTTTTCGGCTTGCATGAATGGACACTATATGACATTGCAGGCAGAGATAGGAAATACAGGAATTAGATTTAGTACTCCATAGTCCAGCGCGGGTTGTACGCGAGGGCTGACATTATCGAAACTTATCTTGGGTTATTGCTAGACAGAAAGGTATATAAAATTTATATACAGTCTTAATTATCACACAATGATCTTCCTCCCAACTTCATGAGAAGCTCAGGGTGTCGGTATACCAATCCTGAATTAAGATCAAAAGTGTAATTTAGTGATACGTTTGAGAAAGAGACCTTCAGAGACAAGGCATAGGGCGGAACTCCGTCAGCCCACACCATCTACAGACCACCTAGGCCGGAGCCCCGACCGAATTAAAATCTTATAAAGCATCAGGGTGAACCATCGGTATTAAAAAATCTAATTGAAAGCGTTTACAATAAAGTCTTCTCTCTCTTTTCGCATGTTCAGTATTATTATTCACTTCCTTTTCGCTACGTCCATCTTACGAGGTGTAAACCCACGACTTAGCCACATAACCCACACAATGTCCCCAACCATCTTCGTCTGCGGAGCAACTGGCACCCAAGGTGGCGCTACTGCCCGCCAACTACTTTCAGCAGGCGCCATTGTTCACGCTGTTGCTCGTGATGTATCTTCCGCCAAAGCCAAAGACATTGAACGACTAGGCGCTAAACTCTGGCAAGGCGACTTTGATGATGAACAAGCTCTCAAGTCTGCCATCACAGGAACCACTGCAATCTTTCTCAACTTTATGCCCGATTTTAATGACTTTAGCGCCAACCTGCGCCAGGCCAAGCTCATCATGAAAATCGCTAAGAGCGCTGGCGTCAAGCAAGTTGTCTACACCAGCAGTGTAGGCATCGATGACCCAAGGAGACTTGCTCTCATCGATCCAAACAGCGTTCTAGCAATCCTGCTACAGTCAAAGGCAGACATCGAACAAGCGGCAAAGCATGCAGGCTTCGAGTATTGGACTATCCTTCGTCCAGCCATCTTCATGGCTAATTACATTGACCCCTTCGTACGTATGTACGGCGACCTCGTCAAAACTGGTCGATGGACCACTGCATTGCGCAATAACTCTATTCTCCCTTTGGTAGACACCCAAACTATCGGTGTCTTCTCTGCCGCTGCTCTCCTTGACCCCCAGCGCTTCCACGGACAAACTGTCACCTACGCCGACGAATTCCTGACAGTCGGCACTCTCCTTTCCAAAATCTCCAAGGCTACCGGCCGAGATTTACAAATAAATCCTATGTCGGATGAGGAGATTCACGCACAAAAGGACGGAAATCCGTTTGTAGCGGGACAGCTTTTTATGAGGAATATGGCACAATTTGTTGATTTAGATGTCGCCAAGAGCTGGGGACTACCATTGAGCACTTTTGACCAATATTTAGAGCGAGAAAAGGTGGCTGTGCAGGCCACTTATCTGTAATTGGTGCGAAATAAGCCTTAACCTACTTCAATAGGAAGATGAAATTATGATTACACTAGAAATCAAACTATTCCCTAGTGAGTTCCAATGCGTTTTCGCGCAAGTGCAGGACTTTGAAGTGACATAACAACGTGATCAAAGGTCATCAGCGTTATGTGAACTTCTTTCACAGGTTCAAAAAGCTTTTTGTTTCAGCTAAAGGTTCGAGTAGATTATATAACGAAGATGTTGGCTGCTGGTAGCAGTGTAGCTTCACGACATTTTCACGGCTTGATGGTACAAATATTTCCTACGAGGCCTCAATGATGGGAGAGATAACCAAGTCCAATGCCTCATTCTAAAGACATGCTGTGGTGAAGGGGACACATATTTGTATAATTCATCCTTGCCTACTGTTCTCTCTAACCGCTTAGCACTAAGCGACTCTTAAGAGTTTGCCAGTTTAAGGGGATGTGAAGTGGCTTTGAGAGACGAAACTTACACATCGACATGAAAGTTTTTATACAATCGCTTTTCAAAGAACGATTTCTATCTAGGCCCTTCTCGTTTCTCCATGATAAATACACGGCCTTCGGTAGGTTCTAGGCTTTAATGCTAGCCATTATTCCAAGTACATCACAGACTTGGTGTACTACACTGCTGTCAGCTGGATAGAGTTCGACTTTGTTCTTTGAAAAGCGTGCTTTTTATCCTTTGATCGCATCTGAAAGTCAGCCTCGCCCCAGCGACCAGAAAACGCAACGCCGGGATGTCCCGCGGCAAGACAAACGGTAGCAACAACGATCATAGACCCTTCGAGTATCATAAACGCCACTTCATCGTTCGCCAATTTGCTGTCGAAACCTTCGCTGAGTTCAGCGACTCGGAAGCTAGTTCGAATTAAGATGCACAGTGTAGCGACACCGAGACCTACGAATTTGATCAGTGGAATGTACCTCAAACACGATGCATTTATTTACCGATCAGAAAGAATTTGAACTTTTGGGATTGTTGCAAGTCGTTAAAGCTGGTGTTCCACTGGTCTTGGCTCCGATACACACAGTATGCAAACTCAGTTGCCAACAGTACGAAGATGCACGTTACTGCCAAGTGTGCACCCAAACCAGTCTTGATGACTGCAAGACCAAGATCGGTTTTCGTGGTGTCATCACCTCCAAGAATAGCACCTCCAGAAGCTTGTAAAACTAGTGCTATGAAATCCGATATCATAAAGGTAATAGTGTATGTTCGAGGTCTGAAGCGGGAGAAATGCTGTCCATAGACGGATATTATTCGAGCAAGACAGAGGTAGATGGCGGCACTGAAGAAAGCCGGGCCAATGGTCAAGGTGACAATATATCTATCTCTGTTAGTATTAGCGCGCGAAAGGACCTGCAAAATTTCTTACATCAAGAATCTATCTTCACCAAAGTGCATTTGAACTCGTGCGACATATCCCAGTATTTCGAGCACATGGCCGCAAAACATGCCAAACAAAAAGCCCCAAGTCTTATGGCGTATTCCAAAAAATATTTGAGGCAGAATAAGAGCGCTATGACATGCCAAGAAAAAGCCATTCCCTCCCAAGTTGGGGGTGTCCATGATAACTTAGGGTACGCTGGGGGTTTTATTGGATTGATTGATTGAGCGTGGCCAGATGAAGGAAATGAAGTAGAGTCATAAAAGAAAGGGGAAAAAATCTAGCGATACGTGAAGTCTGTTGAATCAGATCATTTGCGAACTTAAAATGACGATTGAGCCTCTCTTATAGAATCGAGCTGGTTCAGTACGTGGATAGCTTGTCCTCAATAAACGAACTCACCAATAAGAAACTATGAAACATGGGCTTGGCGCCCGTGCCAGTACAAGACAGAATGCGGCTGTGTTTATCAAGACGCGTACTTGATTTAGCTCTCGATTTACTGCCGAAGCATATCACAATTTTCTCGAGCTTCTTCTATACTTGATAAACCGCCTATTTATCTAATTAATTCTTGTTAATTGTTTTTTTGGGGACTGCCTCCCATATTTCTGCCTGATCAGTAGATGCCCGAGGACACGTGCTGCAACGCTCGCACTCCGTTTTGCTGGGAATTGCGATTCTGTTTGACCACGCTCTTGAGCCTCGATCACATTTAAGGCCGCAGGGGGAGAAATGACGAAACCAACAGAAGCATACGACAAAAAGGGGGTCCATTTAATTAGCTGATGCTAGGATATAATTGGCTGATAGACGATCCAGCCAATCGGCGTCCGGCGGAACTCTACTTCTGCCTGTGGGCCCGCTTTCGGAGACCGGGAAGCCGGAGCTCCAATATCGACAAACTGCCCAACTCCGACATTTCAAGCTCGAAATGCTCCCAACTTGATTACGAAATTGACGCAACGTACTCTCTGCTTGGCTACCGTTACTTCTGATGCATCGTCCAAGTCCATATCTGGAGTCACTAGGCCCGGAACTTCGTTAATCCCGCTCCTAGACCTCCTGATTGTTGTCGTTCCGGCTCTGAAAGCATTGAAATTGGACTAGATTCAACCTCTGCTCTCCGTTAGAGCTGTAAGATGCTGAAATCCTCGACAGTCCCAAAAGAAGATCTTATATCCCAGCCCATCCGTAAGAGAGCCAAGCATACCCGCTCGAGACTTGGTTGTGGAGTTTGTCGGTAAGTCAACCCTGCTATCATGGTAGCCTGACACCCAAACCCTGGATTAAGCTCTTTTCAACCCAATCATACCGCGAGCCAGCGTTATAAGATTCGGATATTTTGAAGCACAAGATACTCACATACATTGTTCTAAATAGTGTTCGCCGCGTTCGATGTGACTGTACCCGTCCGCACTGCGAGCGCTGTACCAAGACGGGCCGGACCTGTGATGGATACCCCCTAGGAACCGCAGTTCCAGATGATAATGGCGACGAGTCACGTTCATCAACTCTATCGGCGTTACAGCTGAGCTCTCTTGCTCCGCGCGTCTCGCTACCTGGGCCCGTTACCTCCCTGACCAATCACGTGAACCGCTCATTACATTATTTTCAACACAGAACAGCGCGCGAATTCCCAGGATACTTCAAAAATGACCTTTGGAGCACTTTGGTATTACAAATTAGTCGTCGGGAGGAGTGCGTACGAGATATGCTTGTCGCTTTGGGATTGCTTCACGAAAGCTTTCACGTCGATCGTGTCAATCTTGTCGACCAATCCCCTGCTAGAAGTCTGAGAAGGCAGGCAATCAGCCGGTATGCCAAGGCCATCAGTCTTCTTAATAGACATATATCGACTCAGGGATGGGCTGAACTCGAAGTCACACTCCTTTGCTCTATTCTCTGCGTTGCCTTCGAATGGCTACGTGGAGACTACTCATCCGCTTACACCCATCTCTGGAGCAGTTTGTCTATCATCTCGCAGTGGCACGAAAAAGATCCTGTCCTTGTCAAAGGCACTTCTTTTTGGTCTCCCAGTGGGCATTTGATACGAAACCGCTTGCGGCCATTGTGCACAAGCCTAGTCTTGCAGACGCGAACAATGCCGGCAGAGCCATCAATCCCGTCCCGGTTGCCAATGGGCATCCAGAGCGACATCAAGCCATTTTCCAATCTTGAAGAAGCCAGAGAGAGCCTTGATATCACACTGGCCTACATCCTCCCTGAGATTGTTGCTCGTAAATCATCAGAATCTATTGATAGCATCAGACAATGGGACCTGGCTCTGCGTCTGGCAAAATGGTCTCGATATTTCAACGAGTACCTCGAAATGGTTGGCAAACACGAAAGGAATACTCCTCGTGCCATAATTATGAAGCTTTGGCATGTCACGTCCCGCATACTGTTCACAGCTAGCCTTTCTCAGGACGAGAGCGACTTTGACAGATTCCTTCCCGAATTTCAGCACATAGTCGAAAGTGTGGAGGCTCTGGTGTCGTCTGCAACTCCACTCACGTTTTACTTTTCGGTCGATATTGGTGTGGTACCGCTCTTATATTATGTCGGGCTCAAGTGTCGTCACCCGGATATCCGTCGACGCGCCATTGCCATTTTGGAGGCTGCTCCTCGGCGAGAAGCAGTATGGGATAGCACCGGAACGGCTCTCGTCACGAGAGAGTTGGTAAGAGTGGAAGAAGAGGGTCTGGGCATTGTTTGTGTTGAATCCGACATCCCGGGCTCTGCCCGTGTTTCCAACATGCATGTTGTCACAGACGTGGAGCATCGAAGGATCACAATGAAGACACAGCGACAAGGAGATAGTGCCTGGAGCTGCGATAAGGTACTTGTGTGGTGAAATTAGGTATATACATCTTGTCCACTGTCAAGGGCCGACAGGGACATTGATATCCACCCAATTACTCCAGATCACGGAACGCCGATGATAAAGGGATGGCCAGAAGTAATAGCCGCGTGTGGAACTCGTTCAAGAAAATGCGGGACCTGAGATATGTAACTGAAAATGCTTAGTTCGTAAGTCCTTGAACTTGCCATATCAATGCTTCACCGGGTATGGGATACGTGCGCGGATGGTTGACTTGTTTAGCGAATCTCATACTGGAGGTGGCACACGCTCTTGTTATGTGAAGCGTCGCGTGCATTGGCCATCCCACCATCCAGTGAGCGTCGAATTGGTTAGAAAAACAGTTTTGGTTTGTATGACGGTGGCGATTCTAGAAACACGGTGAAGCACAAATATTTGGAATCTCTGCGTTTGGAATCTCTGCCATATTTGGATGGCGAGGGAGCAGCATTCTTCGACGCACTGTCGCTCTATCCATGTACGTCATTGCAAACGGTCCCTGCATGGTCCCTCCAACCACTTTGGAGGTTGGAGCTAATGCACGAGGAACTCGGTCAAACCAAAAACCCTAATTTTCCCACCGTAATTCGGGGATAATGGACGGACATACGATTTCACGTCTTTGACGGTAGCAAGGCACAGCGCCAAGCCGTAAGATGATTCGTTGCAATTTATTCACTGAGATGCATCGTCGCCCGTATTTTAGTCTGAATCAGCCATGGCGGAGTTTAACATACGACGGAGTAGATGGCATAATAGCCGGGGTTTGCCTTTGCCTCGGAGCGGAGTTTGCATGTCATGGCCTTTTATACCATGTCTTAATAACGAGCTCTCCGAGTATAAGAGCTACAGGACGGTCATTCACAGGAAAACTCGGTGAAACACTTCAGTTGCACCCCATTTCAGTCAATTCAGACATTGTCGCTTCATTCATACCGCACGACCTACAATTACACCTCAATCAATAATACACCATGGCTAGGATCTGGTTCGTAACAGGGTCCTCGCGAGGACTCGGTCTTGCCTTGGTTGAAGCTATTCTCGCATCTGGCGACTCCGTGGTTGCAACAGCGCGCAATGCTGACCAGCTCCGTCACTTTGTGGAGGAATACGGCGTCGATCGGGTGTTGACAGCGTCACTGGATGTCACCAACAATGAACAAGTCCTTGAAGTGGTGCAATTGGCCCATAAGACCTTTGGTCGCATTGATTTGGTAGTCAACAACGCTGGCTACGCCGACCTTGCGTCTATTGAGGACATGCCGCTCGACTCTTTCCGCGCGCAGATAGAGACAAACTTCTTGGGCGTAGTCAACGTTACAAAAGCCGTGATTCCCATCCTTCGCGAGCAGGGTTCGGGACACATTCTACAAGTGTCGTCGGTTGGTGGAAGGGTTGGGTCGCCGGGTCTCGCAGCGTACCAAAGCGCAAAATGGGCTGTGGGCGGGTTCTCAACGGTACTGTCCAGAGAGGTGGCGCCTCTTGGTATCAAGGTGACCGTCCTAGAGCCTGGTGGCATGAAGACAGATTGGGCAGGGTCCTCCATGGGCTACCTTCCGATCAGCGAGCCGTACCAGCAAACCGTCGGCGCGTTTGCGAAGCTGAGAGACCAGTACTCTATAACATGGGCTCTCCCCTCCAAAGTTGCCGAGGCTATTCTGCACATTTCCAACGTTGCTAAACCTCCGCTACGACTCCTACTTGGTCCCGACACCGTGGAGTATGCAAAGCAAGTGTCTACCGAATTAGCTGCATCGGATGAGAAATGGAGAGATGTAACATTATTGTCTTTCTAGTCTGATTAATGAATTAGATACTCCAACCTATTATATGGCGGAGTGGTGTTGATTGAAAAGAAAAATATTCCCGCACGTGTAATCTACTCTTTGAAGCTGAATTGAACCTGCATTGAACCTGCTTATCACAATAAAGTCACTCGTATGCTCTCAATATAATATCCGCTATTGAAATTGAAAGACAGACAGCCTTGCTTGTACTCTCTTTGAAAAGAAACTCGTTCAAGAAGTTGTGGCTTGCCATGATTGGACGACCTAGATAGAGTGAGCTAGAGTGAGTGAAGCACACTAGCATCAGAACCTTGTATGAATTCTTGCTCTTCACCTTCCTGATTTTCTCAGATATAAAAATAAATATTTATTCTTGAGGTATACAAGCATTACTTCCCAGACATCACATCTTTGGCATTTGTCAATCCTATTTTGCAGAATAGAGCAGTACATATCGTCCACGGAGACCAGGATAACGCTAGTGCCTTCTCGGCCCGCGCCTGCAGTGACCCCTGCACAGATTATCTGATTGATTACCGGTAGATAAGATCCTTCCCAAGATCCCTAGTAAACCCCTCCTCTCTTTTCTCGGCATATTTGGTAGATTTCTGTCCTTCATGACCTCTCAGACGGCTGCAGTATCATGCTTAAATCTTCGGTTTCATTGCTCAGCGACAGGAATCCTGGGTTCAAACCGAGGGTGTCGCAAGACCAACCTATACCGCCTCTAACAAGGCGGTTTCCACTAATATTGCCACTTTTCTGTCTCATCTGGGCATCTACCTTACTCTTCGCTCATGGTTCTGGCGTGAGGCAATTCTGGCGTACCCCGCAAGTGCCTGATGGTCAGAATACACAAACTCAGCACGGTTTCAGCTGGAACAGCATCACTCCGACGGAAACTCTACAATACACATCGTGTTTCTCTTCTTTTCTGTGCGCGCGACTATCTGCTCCACTGAACTGGAACGCTACTGTGGGTGACAAAGAATATGGCTCATCTGCAGCAATCGCCGCCATCAAACTCCCCGCAAAAGTTCCCGTAACGGATCCAAGATATGGTGGAGCAATCATCTTCAATCCAGGTGGACCAGGAGAATCGGGCATCTACGAGGTCATCCAGGATGGAAAAAATCTACAGACACTGGTCGACGCTGACGACGGAACAAACCCCACGGACGGCAAGTACTTTGACATTCTCTCTTTTGATCCGCGAGGCGTAAACAACACCACACCCCGCCTGCATTGTTTTCCGAATGCATTCAATCAACAGTCCTGGCTCTTTAGGTTGCCTGATTATGGACTTCTATGGCACAGTGAGAGCATTATCGGGATGGAATGGGAGAGAGCCGCTGCGCTGGGAGCGAGTTGCTCATCCAGTGACAACGAAAAAGGCATCCTCAAATATCTAAACACCGCTCAGGTCGCTGAAGACATGCTCCACATTGTTGAAAAAGAAGGAGAATGGAGAGCACAAGAAGGAAAGAACCTCATCTCAGCTATGAAAGATGTGAACCCGAAGAGGGCAGAGGAAGTTATTCAACGTACTGCCTATCGACCTGGCCAGGAATCTATCCAATATTGGGGAATGAGCTATGGAACTCTTTTGGGGACAACATTCGCGGCCTTACATCCTGATCGAATCGGCCGCATGGTTCTCGATGGTGTCGTCGAGCCAGCAGATCATTACGCAGGCCGATGGCTCACACAGTTGCAAGACTCTGACAATATCATATCCAAATTTTGCGAGTACTGCTTTCAAGCGGGCCCTCAGAAGTGTCCGATCTATACCGGCTCATCGGCAGCGGAGATCGAGGCCCGGTTTACGTCCATCATGTTATCGTTAAAAGATAGGCCAATCGCTATTCCACCATCAAGCCTGGGCACGGGTCCTGAACTGATCACCTATGGTGACGCGCACCTAAGCCTTCTGTCTGGGATGTATTTCCCATTTGCGATGGTAAACATTCTCTTCGACATGGTGCTTGCGGTTGAGTCCAGAAATGTATCATCACCCGCATTAACAGCCATGGCGGCTCGAAAGCAGGCAAAGCTCACGCCGGCTGAGTGTGAGGGAGGCGAGTCTAGTTTTGGCGGATGTGTCCCGTACGTTTCCGGGATGGGCTCGTTTCAAGCAATCTCGTGCATGGATAGCGGAGGTGGCCCAGCAAATTTGACTCGAGATCAATTCCACGAGTATCTTTCAGTGGCACAAGGTCAGAGTAGATGGATCAGTCCAAGTTGGGCACGGAATAAGCTGTCCTGCCTTGGATTTATGGTTGCACCGGCGTGGAAGCCTGCTCTAGATTTTGAAACCCAGGAATGGGAAAACACGTCTCATCCGCTGCTCCTGATTGGAAACTCTTATGACACTGTAACACCGGTCAGGAATGCACGCACGGTGTCGGCCTTATTCCCTGGCAGTGTAGTCTTACAACAGAATTCCGAAGGCCATTGTTCACACTCGACCCCATCCCTATGTACGGCAAAGAAAATACGAGAGTATTTTCAACTGGGCCGCTTGCCAGAGGAAGGAACATTTTGTGACCCCGAGATCAGGCCTTTTTTGGGTTGTGTAGGCGGTGGTGATATTGACGCAGGTGGTTGTAACTTTACTGATAGCGAGGATGTTAAGTTGTGGGAAACCATGGTGGGGTTGGCCGATCCTTTTGGCCTCCGATAGGAGAAGCAGGAGGTTATAGGCGACATTGTTGAGGACGATAGATCGCTTAAGCTGATGACCTCTGCCTTGTTGGCAGCAGGTTGCATACTAGAGTGGCAGAATAAGTACTCCTAATCGAAATCCTTACATCTGGCGTTTGGACGGGACCGCCTCAACCATGTCAGACCTCTATTCCATTGCAGACACTGACAGATGTTTAACTTATTACGTACTAATGCATACTTAAGTCTTTAATTATGTAACGTTGTTGGAGTCATACACTGCGATGCCTGCTTGTATCAGTCTCAGAGTGTGTGTAATGCCGCTCCTATCAATCGGATCAATCGGAGCTTCTCGCCTTTCCAACACACCTGCTGCGTCAGCGAAGGCTGTGGCTTATAGTCTGTCTAATTTAATAAATTAAAGTTGTCAAGACTCGACGTTGGCTCTCAAATATCACTCCTACCAAGTAAAACTCTCCGCTACAAGTCTCACTACCACTCCATTACGCCCCAAACCTGCCACGATTGATCGCACCTCATCAGCCATTTCTTCCGGCCCGCAAACAATCACCGTCGTGCCCTTGCCCAGTACTACTTCCCGTCTAAGAATCTCATCCAGATTCATCCTCTCCCCAATTGTTATATGTGCCTCGATGCTCCCCCACCAACTTATCCCACACTTGTCAGTTGTCTTGGGTTTGGCAACGAGACTTTCGATTGCGTCTACCAGAGCTGGTCGGCGAATGCCCCAGAACAATTTGGTCACTCCAATGGGCGGATGCAAGCTAATCGTGGAAGATAAAGCAGAAAGAATGGCAGTGATGCCGACGCCACCAGCGATACAGACTGTGTTGGGGAACTCAGGAGTCGGTGCGAACGAAGTCTTAAGTATCGCTGAGGATTCGTGGCCGTAAGAGCCTTCCAAGAGTATCGGGATGCCCGCAACAAGACCAACTTTCGACACCAGGAGGGAGGTAAGTCCGGCATGAGCGCGCACGAACAGGGAAATGCCCGGGGCGGCGACAAAAGGGGTCGAGGATAGCGAGGCCGTCTCAGATGGAATGGTGGTACCACAAACCTCTTTGGCGGCGGCGGACATACCAGACTTGGGAAGTGTCTCTGCGATGGTATCGCTGGTAGATTGATGGGTCCGCGTGTTGGCTCCAATAGCATTGATGACAGAGAAGGGGTGGTTCTCCCAGACTCGCCAGCTCAGAGTGGGAAAATAGGCGTAGACATGGCCGTGGTAGTTGATGCCTGGAATTTCTATGCGAAGATAGTCCTCGTCTATACGCGAGACGTAACCTCGATGCACCCCTTTCCCTAACAGGCGAGCGAGACGAACCAGACGATCAAATGCCCAAATTGCCATAGCCACGTAGAGCCAAGTCTCATAACCCCACTGATGGTCGTAGCGATAGATGATATGGTACCACGAGCCAACGATAGCCATAATTGCGAGGGCAATGTGCGCAATGAGGAAAAACTCGTAGAATACTTTTCGAATTGGTAGAATAGACAAAGGAAGCAACAAGGAAAGGGCTAGAGTGCCAATTATGCCCCAGTACCAGAACGGTTCTCTGGCGGTCTCGGTATGGGTGTGCTGCCAAACGCAAAGTCCAAGGTATAGGGCTGAGTGTATGCAAGCTTGGAGGGTACATATCCAAGCAACCCAGCGGTGAACGAGTAGGAACGTAGTATGAGACCAGCTTGTCAGCCACAGCAGGATGTTGTTCCGGCCAGAATAAAGTATAAGAAGGGGAATGTTAGCAAAGCTAATGGCACCGGTGCGGTTGGCGACATAGGCAGCAACCTGATACCAGGCGGTAGAGTACCAAGTTTGTGGCATGACCACCTGGATTCCCACAGCGCAGGCAATGATGTTGATGGCGACGATGTAGCAAATGAAGAGAGCCTGACCTCGGGTTGGGACAATAGCTAGATTGAAGAGAGGGGTTTCGTGACGCGAGCCAAAGGCTGGAGGGTCGATCAAGAAAGCATTAAACTTGGTGACTAGACTTGCCGGGAGTGGGAGAAGTCGGAGGAGAGACAGTGCGATTGGAATGACGGCGCCCGTGGTAAAAACGACAATTCTTTGAGAGACGCAACGACATTAGCAGCCAGCCTCTGACCACTCCCTCATGGTTGCAATAGCGTCAAATTGTGGTCTTGGATAGAGGCAAACTTACGAATATTTTGAGTGGTTTGTTTCCACCTCCTCGAATACATTGTAAATGTTATAATTGGATAAGTAGGAATCTTCGTCGACTCTGATAGTGCGGTTAAGGATTTCATCCTCGCCCAAGACCTCTGTCGGAGGAGTCTTGACCTGCCGAAGGGCCGTCTGATACGAGATGTTCGGTACGGGCTGATAGACCTGTCTGCCAGCAACGTTCATAGTCCAGAAATTTTCAAGCTTGGAAAGTTCTGCGACACTCGAATTGCAGTGCGTGTATATACACCATGCCAACGATTGCAAGTAAGGCTGGTTCGTCGTTAGGCAGTCCGGCGACGGGCCCATCGCCATGCCCTCCATGTCCTCCATATCATGATCATCGGGACACTCGAGGGTCGTAGGAACCGCGGCTTGGCAGGCGAAAGCACACGTCGGATCGTACACTATGAGAGAGTTTGTCATTAGTTAATGCCCCAAGAAATCATATCGGGGAGGTGTTACTCTTGATTCCATAGCCAATCAAACCGTAGCCAGGTCGGCCAGTGGTCTTATGGCCCTGAACAAAGCTAGCGACTGATAAGTAGGTTACTATAACCTTTGAGCTAACGATTTGCGTGGGCTTCATGGTGCAGTAGCGTCGTCAGTGTAAATTTCTGGGGGTTTTCCAGCGTTGAGGCGTCTTTGAGCGGACGGTGTGAAGGACACGCTCATTCAATATATCGCCTGAGGCTGTTTCGTATCTACTTTTCAATTTCTGGACTCCTCAGGGTCTTATATGTTCCAAGGCAAAAGCAGCTCAGCCCTGAGGCTCCGCCGTACCCGCCGTGAGCAAGTATATGCCCATGACTTTGTGCCTTGTTTCTCCTGTTTGGCCTTGCGTGTTTCCACCTTTCAAGTCAAAACGTCTAGGGAAAGCCACCCAGACAAATATCGAGATCTTGATTGGATCTTCGAAGCCTCTTCTTCCGCCAAGTCATGATATAGAGCACAATTGCGCAAGTTTTCTGGACGTCTGTTAGCCGATTTGATGGCACGGATGTAACCCGACAGCAGTCGAGACCATTAGCTCCGCTGTTCGTACCGGCTTGAACGCCTCTCTTCGCAGGTGAACCATGCCATCCCAGAAATCTGGTTGATAGGGCTATTTGCTTGTAATTTGTGTTCGGGACCCTTAGAAGCAAGGTTCATGCCTCGAGACAAGAGAGACCCTAGTTTGTAGTTCCGTAACCGGAATTTAGCACCGCGGTGTGATACACGGTTCAATAGTAGGAGTTGCTTTCCCCGCTCGCAGCCAACAGCTGATGGCCATTTGGATGATCCAGCAACTTAAGAGTGCCAACTGGCCGTAGATCGCTTAGTCCCTAGTCTACATGCATAAAGTATGAATGCAGAGAGTAGTCTACGACCATAAGTAAATGGGTTGCTTTCCTTGCCTGGGCGTTGTTGACTTCACCAAGTGGTGCCCTGGTTTTCGGGGGAAATACTGTGCGTCCATAAAGAGGTGCAACTTTCACAGCCTTAAGGTACATAGCGTATCAGTGACACCCGCCAGGACCAAACGCTACCTCATCAGGCTGCGAGAAAGGACCTCATCTGCCGAGACAGAGAGTGTAATATTTCGTACCGCCTACCTTGATCCAGAACCGCAAAACGCCGAATCTCGGAGTGCTGAGCCTATCCATCGCGGCTGTGCCATCTAAGCTTTCAGCTTTGCTTATCAGATCAGACCGAGCCATGAGAGAGGGAGTACAGCGGGCTCCTAGGCCCCAGAGTGAGCATCGGGGATCATCGAGATAGCGACCATGGCATGGTGGACGATTTCCGCACCACCTCGATTCATGCGTCTCTCTCTACCCTTCCCTTAAGCGAGAAGTTCTCCGATATGACTATCCGTTGCGGTGGGCTAGTTCAAGGCTCATCGTGCCATTGTTTGCACTCAATCATCGTTCTTTGACAAGGCATTCACCGTGAACTTTACGGTTGGTACTGTGTAGCCTTGGCTCTATGGCTTCCAAAAGAGTAGCCCACGTCCCGCGTCCTAATCCACTAATAATGTTATTTTTTAGGAGGCTACTTCTCATATCATTGATCTACCAGAGGATGATCCAGATATCTTAGAGCGCTTCCTTAAGTTCCTCGGCTTCGGGCAAGCCGTCGGTATCTGCCATGTTGACCCCAGAAGAAATCCATGAGGAGCTGAGCACCCCTCCTGGTATCAACTGTAGTGTCAGCCGGATGAAACCAGACCTCAAGAGAAAAACGCTGACACAGAACGAACCTTCGAGAGACGCGCAGGAGGCGGAGGGATCTGATAATAAATCCACGCTTGGGCTCGGTGGAGGAGGCGACGGCTTTGGTGACGGGTCTTACGGCGCAAGAAGTGATGGCCCGGATCCTGAGGAGGAATACAATGAGTTTCATGGCGAGAGTGAAGACGGTGATGTCGACGGGCCAGATCTCCTGGACGACCTAGAGGCCATGGAGGAAAATGAACGTCTACGAGCGTTAGCCACAATGAGGGACGATCTTTTCCTCCCCCTTCGCCTATACATTATGGCAGACAAGTACAACGTGCCAGCGTTGAGATTGCTCGCCAGAGATCGATTTTACCGCTCTGCAGAACTTACCTGAAAAGGAGCTGAATGCTTCCCAGACGTCGTTGATGAATTATATTGGTGCACCCCTCCGTCCGACACGGCAATGCGGGACATTGTGTGTCGACTTGTTGGTACCACAATCTTTGACGATCATGAAATACGGAAGAAGATGCAGCCCGTGATGATAGAATATGGTGATTTTGCCGTCGGCGTGATGGAATACATGATCTACGACGCGCAGGCTAAGTGGTAGCGGTCTTCACTTTCTTCGAAAGCACTTTCAAACTCCAAAAACATTCCTTCATTTGACCTGAAAGAAACTTGCAACTCCTAAACCGCAAGATCAACCAAGAGTTGGCGAATTGTTTCATGACGACAGGTAGGGGATTTGTGTGTTAGCTTGCTGTGTCTGTCTCCAGGGCAAAATGAGAAGAGAAACTTCCAAATAAGAAAACATTTAAAAAAATTCACAAGTCCTACGCATGCCATGCTGGCTAATGGTAGCGGCAGTGTTATAATTTCAGGATAATATAGAAGTCGCTTATATTCATTAAGGTAACTGATAATAATTGATTTGCTTATACCTTGCCCCTTTCAAGGAACCGGTTCGGGATATCTACATGCTTACTTCTGATATACTCGCACAGGTTCTTGCCTAAGCTATCAAAGCCCGACGTTGAGTTGAATCCTCGGTCGAGATGGTCCTTCAACAAGAAATGCACCGCTCGAATGTTGGGCATCTCGCATCGATCAATCTGTCGTCCAACATCGTCTTTTCCAAGCAGTTCTCTCAACTTGGCGGTAGAAAGAATGGTTCGCAGCCAGTCCCACTCGTCTTGGTGGCGGACAAAGAGTCCCATATTCGCATTTGACGACTTGTCGCCAGAACGTCCCATCACAATCCAGCCGAGTGGGCCGCGAGTAGTTGGGCCAAAGGAGGAGAGGTCAACAGGGTTAGAAGTCTCAGCGTACGAGGGCTGTTCTCGATCAAACTCCTGGGTCTTCGAAGGAGGAGGGATCTTTACGACGGTGCCATCGGGGAGGTGAGCAGTCTCCTCGACGAAGGACTGAGGCATCAAAGACACCCAATACTCAAAGAACGGTCGACCGACAGCAGTTCGCATATCAGGTGCCATAGTACCACCAGGATACGACTGTAGCAAGTTCTCGATACAGAACCGAGCGAACGAACCACGATCTGAGTCGACGAAGCTGCTACCAGCCAAGAGTTCAGGGTCGCGGGTCTGGGCAAATATGCGCATGTCGACGGTAGCCTCGTCCTGGGATTGGGGGTTCTCTGGGACGTTGCCCGCAATCATGAACTTAAGACAAGAGAACTTGTCGAGGTATTTACCCATGCGGGCCTTGGTTTGACGCTCAATCATAGCGGCCTTCTCAGCAATGTCGATTCCTGTGAGGTAAAAGTGGAACTCGGCCTGCCATCCGCCCTTCGCGGTGATACCAACTATGGACACGTCAACGGTGTTTTGATGAACGAAGAACTAAGACTTACCCTTGGTTGTGGGCGGTGCTGGGAAGCCCTTGACACCAGACACACGAACGGCGTTCTTACCAACCTGCTCGAGGTCGATGTCCTCAATCTGAGCGGTAACGTCTGAGTTGTAGTAAAGAGGGCCTTGAATTTCATAGAGCAACTGACTCGCAATAGTCGCTGTGTTCACCAGGCCGTCTCGACCCTTCTCCATGGTGATTACTGCCTCGCCATTCTCCTCAATTGAAGCAATAGGGTACCCCATGTCAAGATCGTTTACGCCCAGGTCCTTGAAGCCCGAGTAGTAGCCGCCTGTGGCATATGTTGAGCACTCAATAATGTGGCCGATCATCAGAGCACCGGCCATGGGAGTGATGTGTTCATCCCGATTCCATCCCCACCACCACATGGCAGCACCAACGGTGACGGAAGCATCAGCGACTCGGCCACAGAGAACGATGTCTGCGCCAGCCCGGAAGCACTCAGCAATACCAGTGCCACCAAGATAGCATTGGGCGCAAACAGGCTCGTAGCCCCATTCTTGAATGGGCTTGTTGGCTGGCAAGTTAAGGAATGGCTCGCCTACCGAGGGGTTAGCGCTTTTCCATACCATACACATTTTTCAATGATTCTGACCCTTTTTGTACAGATCTAATACGGCATCGGTCACATCATCACCATCGACAACACCGACCTTCAGGTCAACACCATACTTCTTGATAAGCTCCTTCACGGCCTCGGCCAGGCCGTGAACGTCTGAAGCGCCAGCATTGACGGCCAGCTTGGTACCCTTCTTGGCGAGCCAGGGGATGGCAGGTTCGACCTCCTCGAGGAAGTATGGCTCATATCCCTTAGCCACAAGCGTAGAGCCCGTCGACATATCACGGTTTGCCAGCTTATCGCGCTTGTCCGATCCTCGGAGTGTCATGTTGGCCTCACTCATCCAGTCGCCTGGTGGTCATATTAGCACTCTCTTATCCAGGCGCTCTGTTGGGTGTAGCGGTACGCACCGGTGATAACGTCGACATCCTCATTCTTTGCCATATCCTCAATGGCCCGCTTTCGATCATACACGCCTATGACACAGATTAGCGTCAAGTCTTTCGCGAGTTTGGCTGCATTGCTTACCTCCCGAGCATCCTGCAATGCGAATAGGTCGAGCGGACGGTACACCAAGTTGCAAATGGCCATTAGCACCATTGGTGGCATCTTCACTGATAGCTGAGGGAGCCATGATGAATGAATTGCTCAAAGTAATGGCTAAGTTTCAGGAACTCAAACCAAGTTGGCGAAGTGAATGAAATACACTGTCCAAAATACAACATCGAAGGGTGCCTCCCTCAGATATATGCCACTCACGGATCACTTCACCCAACCGAACCGCCTCCGGCGATTATCGCTCTCGCACATCAAACCCCGTCTTGGCTATCGTTCTCCAACAACTAACCCATTCCAGCCCCTCATAAACTGTACTAGACTGACAAAGCAGCCCTCAAGATCATGGAGAATGATTGCTCACATGTTGCAGCCACTCGATGGGACTGACACTAATGATTCAGTACCCGCTACCCCGCCATGCTCGCGATGCAGGAGATTTGCCCGATGCCCCTCATCCAATTGATCATCCGCCTGACCATGTTGTGCATCGTCGGTCTAGAAAGCCGCTGACGGGCGTGTAGATGCGCGGCTCTAGTTGTGGAGAGGAAAGGACTCTGAGAGGGGGCGGAGGATACTTCCGATGTGGTGGTAGGATCACAGAGACCCCGAAGCCACCACGCCTTAGTGTTACACCACTAGCTTTGGAAGGGTGCACTGCTTGGACAATTCCTCATGATGCGCTAAACGCGGACATGGCATACTGAATGGTCTCAGGCTTCGCAAGTTGCCTACACAGTGTAATGGGCTCGTCTGCATGGCGAGAAATATTGGGGTAATTATTGTGTGTTTTCAACGCTCAATCATGGCTCTCTATGTAGGAATCCGCCCTTCTTTTTCATGAAGTGATGTTTCAATCCCGTTCTCAAATGCTTGGTATTTCCAATGCTCTCCTGGATCGCCTTGCTCGGCACATGGACTTCCATCAAATACTCCGGGCTTTCATACGTCTCAAGCGCGCATAACCTTTTCTCATTCTTCGGGTCTTTTAAGATGCCATAAACCAGCGTTCCGGGTTCGTGATCGCGACCCGTCTCAACAACGGCCTTCCAATACGGGATCGATGTCTCGACGCCACCAGGGATGTAGTCTAATGCGCAGAATACGACGTGAGGATCGGGGTGCGAGAGAACTTCTTCTCGGGAGAATCGGAAGTTAGGGAGATACTCGAGGGTGTGAATTGTTGGGCTGATGGAGGGGTCTAAGACGCCGCCGTCTGTGAACCACTGAGTTACTGCCTTTACTCCATCAGTTGCCATATGCTTGTCAAAAGCTTCTTGATCGAGGTATCTATCCCAAAGTTACTGTTAGCGTGTAACTCTTCCAGAAGGTATGAGTCCGCTTACTCTTCCACTGCATAGACCGTCTTCCCATCATCCTCGCGGGGAATGAGCGCAGCGTATTTTAGAACCCCAGGCTCGGACTGTAAAGCTATTTCGGAAAGCTTCTCCAATCTTTCGAGCAGCTATATTGCGCCTTAGTATCAGCCCAACTCATCGAGCTACAGAATGCGTACCTCATCGCGAGCACTTCCGCCGACAGTTGTGATTTGGGCGACCACTAAAATTCTTTCAACCATTTTGAGTAATCGATATCTATAATTTGCACCCCTTCAAGTCTTTCTTCACAAATGGAGCAAATATGACAGCGGAATCTTGACATTATAAACCTCGGCCGAGGCATGGAGGCTGTCTGCCTCGTGGACCCCTCGGCTCGCATTAGCTTACCCGGGCGAGTTCGTTGCGTCACACACCTTTTCGATCGAGTTTAGAAATCCATCGGAAACAAAGTCCGTGTCCCTCTTTAGTGCTAATTTTCCGTCCACTCACGGAGGACGATTCAGGAAACTAAATTTCTGTGCAGATTCAGCTGGAAAGTGAGCATTGATGTTCAAGCACTCCTCTGCGCTTCCCGAATCCCGTTAGCAATAGAGTGTAAGACGTGTCAAGCAAACGACGAGATTGACTTTATATACCTTCATCTACAGCTTTAATTGGGTAGCAGATCCACGTTTGAGAGCCTCCTCTCTTCGCTGATCCTCAACAGTAACCAATTCTTGCGGGAGCTCTACAACCCTTGCCCTCAAAAACTCTCCAATGCTCTTGCCAAACCCATCAAGCACGCTACTACTACTTACCCCATCTTGCAAGATTCCCTTGATCACAAAGTGAATGGCATTCAAGTTAGTAAACTCACATCTTTCGATTGAGTACTTGGGATCCCAATCGTCCGCCAACAGTTCAATCACCTTTGGCACGGTGAGGAAGGATTGTGCAAAGGAATATGCAGCAGGATCGCGAACCCAGAAACCAATGTTGGCATTTCCTCCCTTATCGCCGCTCCGAGCAAAGAAGAGGTCGCCGAGAGGGCGTTTCTTAGTCGGTCTTGCGGTGGACAACTTGGCCGAGGAAGCGGCTTGAGATATAGACGGACGTTGGGGTACGTGGCTCCCACCTGCCAGCTTTGGAGGTGATACATCATACTTCTCCCCAGTGACGAAGTGAACCGTCAACCCGGGGAGGATATCCTGCTGAACGAGAGCAGGGAAGTAACTCACGTACGGCTTAGGTTCCATTGTTCGCCAGTCCATTCCGAGATGTAAGCCACAGTATCCCTGCATCCCGTTATAAAAAATTGCTCTTTTGAACTGTGTGAAAGCTTCTTTCTTCGGACTCTGTGCAAACATGCGGAATTGCACCGTACAGTCCTTTTGGGAGCGAGGGTTCACGGGTGAGGATCCGTACTTCTCGATACTGAAAGTTGTAAAGTCGTCCGGGTTGATTTGGCGAAGAACTTGATCCTTCAGGAGGTTGAACTTGAAGTCGGTGTCAAGCCCCGCTGCATAAGCTGATATCTCGGCCTGGTAGCCTCCGAGGACGCAAATCGCGACCTTTGCTGTGTCAGGAGGCGGATGTCCGACAATTCCGGTTAGTCGAACTCGGTCTTTGCTCACTTGCTCAAGACGAGCACCGTCAATCTCTGCGACAACATCCGGGTTGAGATACTTTGGCCCTTGGATCTCATACAGCAATTGGCCTTTGCAAGTATCCACTGTCACAGCCCCGTTCGTGCCCTCCGGCTTTGTGATTATCGAGGTTCCATCGGCTGCAATTTCAGCAATTGGATATCCAACATGATGCAACTGGCTGACTTCTTGTTGACCGCAATAATTGCCACCAGTCACATATGCGCCGCACTCGATTAGATGCCCCGCCATAAGACTGCCAGCCAGTTGATTGTAGTCCGTTGCATTCCATCCATGCCACCAAGAGGCCAGGCCCATAACGGGAGAAGCATCGCAGCATCGTCCGCAGATAACGATATCGGCTCCTTGTTCCAGGGCTCTGACGATTCCTCGTTGCCCTGTATAGACGTTCGCGGCAAGAGTCTGCTTTCCGTCCGTCTGGAATACTCTGCCGGTCTGATCAAGATGCTGTGGTTTACCGAAGCGATTGCTTTTGATGTGTTCGGTGACATTGTCGCCTTCAACCCAGGCGACGTTGATATTTCGGATGCCTAGGCTACGAAAATACGTATCGACCTTTTGTGCCAAGCCTTTGGGGTTCAGTGCGCCTCCATCGTGAACCACTTTCACACGGTTGTTAGCGAGCGCTCGAGCACCAGACCCATTCTCCCAAGCCAGCTGTTCAAGGAAATTTGGCTCATATCCGAGATCAGGCTGGGTTTGCAGCTCGATAGCCTTCCAGGCGATATTGAACTCGGCGAGATAGTCGGCGGTGATGGCGTCTACAGCTCCAGAAGAAGCGAGTCTGTAGACTTGATCAATGCCATCGCCAATTGCCCCCGAGGCATTGCCAATTCGAATCGGTCGGCGACCTTTCTCTGGGGGCTGAGTCGATGCCATGATGTTTGTGTTGCAAGCAGTTCTAGTGTCCGTATTCCGTCAAAGAATTATGGCAGCTGTCTGCAATACGACTTCACTCCCTTCTGATCGTGAGAGCCAACCAGCCTATACTCTTGCTCTATCGCCGGCATCAACCTACCTCTCCTCGGCAAACGAGTAAGGATCAATCAACCTTCTACTAGCTCGGCTCAAGCTTGTCCCCTCATTCTCTCAATTCTCTTCTCCTCCTCCCGCGCCCAAGGAGCCCACAAGCTAGCCCGTCGGAAGACAGGGCCCAGAATGAGAAGGCGGGCCTCGCTAATGATTCATCCCAACCTTGTGGAGGCTTCCCCGGACGACACGGATCACTCCTCAGACATTGTGCTACCAAACTAATGCGGCCGATCTACGCTGGCCTGTTGAACTCCACGGGGTCTCCTGGACTGCCGAAGCCGAACTCAAGCTATCCTTGCACAGGCTGGAAGCTATCGCAGGGGTGGCGGAAGACATCTCCCAGCTTCCCAGCCTGGTCGGCAAATTGGGCTGCGGTTAGCCAAGGGTCCAATGCTCGTTCACCAACCTATGAGGGCAAAATCATGAACTTCAGCTCGAGAGTTACCCATGTGAATCAGAAGGCACATGCAATTTGGCGTTCTGCCCTGTAGCCCACCATGACGATCTACAATCTCGACCGTAGCATCAACATTCCCAGAGACCAGAACCTTACGCAACTCCTCCATGCCTCCGCATACAACCTCCCAGAATCACATCTCATCGCTGCCGATAGCCTAACAAATCGGAGCATTACGCTCGGCGAGCTACGCGACCGCGCGGGACGAATCGCGAATGGCTTCGCCCAGAAACTCAATCTACCGGATGAGGCGCGATGGGCAATCGTACTCCCCAACAGCGTAGAGTTTCTAGAGCTGTTTCACTCTATTCTATGGACTGGGGGAGCCGTTTGCCCTATCAATTATGCGTTGAAGGCGGCCGAGATTGGACATGGCATCGCGGTATGTCGACCACAGTTTGTTGTCGCCTATGGGAAAATTCTTCCGGCCATTGAGGAGGCTATCCAAGTCGCAGCGAAAGAGCTACAGAAGGAGGGAGTCAAATGGCAACCTCCAACAGTTCTGACAGTCATCTCAAAGACATCCACACACCAGCATGTACCGGACGACTTCCTTGCTTCGGAGAGATTGGCGATACCACATTGGCCAGATACCTCGAAACGACTCGCCTCCATCCATTTATCATCCGGAACGACTGGGAAGCCGAAAGGTGTATGCCTAACCCACCGCAATTTCGTCGCCAACGTTCACCAGCTTCTTGCCCATGACGCTTCACAGTTTCACCCAGCCTCGAAAACTGTCGCATTTACTCCATGGGCTCATATCGCCATGACTACCATGCCACTATTTCTTGGACCATATACTGGCATGTTTCACCATGCGATGCCTTCCTACAACCTTGAAACGTTTGCTCAGCTAGTTGGTTCAAACCAGGCAACTTCTTTTCAAGGAGTTCCATCGGTTGTGCTTTCCCTAGCAAAAACAGACGTCACAGAACGTTATGACTTCTCAAAGGCAGCAATCTTAAATGTTGGGGGTGCCCCGCTCAAGAAAGATGATCTTAAGAAGCTCATGTCGCGAGCCCCGTGGAAGATGATCCAGTAAGCCAGCTTCTCCAGTTGGCTTTACCCTACTGACTGACAATTAAAGAGCATTTGGTATGACAGAAGCGGCCGGTTACGTAGCCTACCAACGACTTGATGAGACACTGCCAGATGGGTGTACAGGTAGGCTACTCCCAGGCGTTGAGGCTCGTCTAGTCAAAGAAGGCACCGGAAAGGATGCCCCTTTTGGGGGCCCGGGAGAACTTTGGTTACGAGGGCCGAATATCACAAGCGGATATGCCTTCAACGATGAAGCAAACCAGAAGGGCTTCCCTGAGGAAGGCTGGTATAACACCGGGGACGTGTGTGAGTTCGATAGCGAGGGTCGATTGTCGATCGTAGGCCGCACCAAGGACCTCATCAAGTACAAAGGCTTCCAAGTCTCCCCCTCTGAGTTAGAATCCTACATCAACTCCCACCCCAACGTCGCCGAGTCGGGAGTCGGAGCTTTATGGGATGAAAGCCAGTTGACTGAGCTACCAACTGCATGGGTTATTCTCAAGCCTCATCTGAAAGACAAGAGTGAGCAAGAGAGGAGGAAGGCCCTAAAGGAAGTCCAGAAATGGATTGATGACCAAGTCAGTGGGTATAAGAAGCTAAGAGGTGGTGTGTGGGAGGTCCAGAAACTGCCCAGGAATGCCACAGGGAAAATCCTACGCAAAGAGATGGTGGAGATGAGGCAAGGACTTTGTTCACTGGATAAAAGATTCCCTTCAAAGTTGTAGACTTTTACAAACCCAGCGCATTGGTTGCTATCGGAAGGAAGCATGTAAGCGCTAGAGCGAGTGAATTCGTGCGCTATCAATTCTGCTGAAGCTGAACTCAAGTTATTGTTCGCGGTATAGGTTTTCACGAGTCCTAAGCTCCTCGGATGAGCCTCGCTCTATTTTGTGAACTAATTGATCTTTCAGATCACCCAGGTTTTATGGTTTTCTTTGCATCTTCCAGTCGGTAAGAAGCTGAAATGTACCTGCGTAATCGTAAACCTGCAGTGTGTACAGGGTTGCTTCAATATAATCGTGACTGAAGGCGAAATCAACAACGGATTTGGCATCCGTGTCAATACTTTCCAACAGTCCAGATTAAAACACCTAACACGATTCACAAACGGCGCATTGCGATTCAAGTCCTTGATGAGTCAATCACTCTTTACGATTTGCTTAGTGAGTATATTCTATGACGCCTAATATCCCCGATGCTCTGACGTTCACACTTACGACTTGTACCTTACAAGCTCAGAGCGCAGTACTCGGGTGTTTTGATGAATGCATATTCCAATATGAACTCATACCTAATTAGTTATGTATGCTCAAATATGGCCAATGTAATTGCTAATTGCCCTGAAAGAACGTTGGCGCTCAGCCATTGGGAAGGTTTTCTTGGCCGCCCGAGAAACCGAGCCTCGGCATGGAACGTTAATGGCGGGGTAAGTTACAGGGGAGCGACGTCTGAGACCAGAAATAATTAGCGGACTTCCCACTGAAGTGCCGACTTCGTCACTCCCATCTTCAATCAACACTTCAAACCTCATCTCGTTACTGCTAAGCTAAGAGTATGAGTGCTAGTGATCGTCCGGTGAAGAATGCCTCAGGGCGCTATGATAATGTCGACTTCCGCAAAGCCGCCGGTTACAAGTACCCTCCTCTAAAGTGTAGTTACAATCGCAGAGACGTGCTTCTCTTTGTAAGTCTAGTTGAGCCAGTTCTCTATCATCCACATGAAGCTGCTAACCCCGGACGTAGGCCAATGCAATTGGAGTTAAGGAGAACGAAAGGCACTTTCTCTACGAACTTCACCCTAAATTCTCTGCCTTCCCAACTTTCCCTATAAACCTAGCGTTCAAGCAGACAGATCAAGATGTGTTCGACTTCATTGCAAGGACCACGTCTTCTCCAGTTCCTGGAACGCCGCCATTTGACGCCCAAAGATCGGTGGACGGTGAAAGAGGTATTGAGATCCTAAAGACAATTCCTACCAGCTCAGAGGGGCTGGATCTTGAGGTTCAAAATAAGGTCATCGGCGTTTACGACAAGGGTGAGTCCCGTCTCCTTCCACGTACCACCCGGCTCCATGGCTAATCGCAATCAGGTGGCGCTATGATCCTTGAAGCTGAACAAGAGCTCGTCGACGTAAAAACCGGTACCGTGTACGCAAAAATGAATTCCATGGCCTTTGGTATCGGTCAAGGTGGCTACAACGGCCCTCGAGGGCCTTCCAAGCCCGCCGTGAAACCGCCTAACCGCGCTCCTGATGCTATCCACAACTTTCAGACAACCCCCGAAGTCGCACTTCTATACAGACTATGCGGAGACTACAACCCCATGCATGGCGACGAAGAGTTCGGCAAGCGAGCTGGCTTCAAGGGATCAATCCTCCACGGACTCGGTACGTGGAATATTGCGGCACATGGACTACTCAAGGAGCTTGGGGATTCGGACCCGTCACGATTCAGGAAGTTTGGGGCTAGATTTAAGAGTGTTGTGTATCCTGGCGATGAGCTGGAAACGAGGATGTGGGTTGTTGGGTCGAGCGGTGGTGTTGATGATGTGGTATTTGAGACAATTGTGAAGGGTGACGGACGGGTTGCTTTATCGAACGGATATGCAAAGATTGCGCAGAAGGGAAGTAAGTTGTAATTTTGTCTCCTAGAATCCGATGTCTTCTACTCCTACACATATTTCGAGGCCATTGGTGAGCTAGCACTTTCTCTCTGTAGAAGTGTCAATTCTCTTAAGTAGAGGATCCTAATCGAATGCTGTATGGCCTGATGGCGGAAAATTCGGAACAAGGATTGGCTAGTAAATGTGGAAAATGATTAAAGTCTACATGTGTATGTATGTACAGTCTCTAAATGTGCGAAGGGAACCACTTGGGTTCTCGCTTCTCTCTATATGCAGCCAGCCCTTCACTTGCGTTCTTACTCCGCAACATTGCCTCGGCCCACAGCTCCTGGCCTCTCATAGTCGCTCGACTCACACCCGTCTCCCAGACCTCTCGCGCACCCAATCTTGATATAATGACGCTATCTGGGCTTAGACTGGCAATCTCAGAGGCATAATCCAACGTTCGCTCCAGCAGCTTGTCCTGAGGAACAATCTCTTTAACAAGACCCCATTGTAGGGCTTCCTCGACTGTGAGAACTCGGCCGGTGAGGACAAGGTCCATGGTTCGGTGATTCCCGAAGAGTAGCATGGCTCTGGGAAGCGCGCCGGCGAGGGCTGAAACGCCACGGAGGACCTCTGGAAGTCGAAATGTAGCATTTGGGGATGCGAAGATGACATCCGCGTTGAGAACAATCTCGAAGCCACCACCTAACACTTTAGTCAGTTTTCTGCCGTCTCACCCCTTCATGACGACGTACCATGAGCGTGGCCATTGCAAGCAATGATAATGGGCTTCCTGCCCGTTCGATTCGTCATTCCACCAAAACCGCCTTGAGGGTACTCATGAGCGACATCGTTAGTCTTGATGATGTCCAGTCGCTGCTTCAAGTCCATTCCCGCGCAGAATGCCTTGTCTCCGGCGCCCGTAAAGACCGCGCATCGCAACTCAGGCTCAGCGTCGTACCATTTCCACAGTGCGCCGAGCTCAATCGTCGCTTCGACGGGGAGGCAGTTTCGATATTCTGGGCGATTGATTGTGACTTGGAGGATATGTTTTCGGGGGAAACTAATGATGCTGTGCTCGACGTGAGGGTATGGGTTTTCAATCCACGAAGGGACTGGGTTCTTCGTCCGAGGCGTAGACATGGTGAATATCTAAACGGAGTCGTGAATTGAGGAAGACTGAGAGCGACGACGGTGTAAAGCTTGCTACAACGCCGAAAACTGGAGTAATGAGCTTCCCAGACCGTGCTTGGCTACATAATCGAGATGATTTTGAGGGATGTCAATATCTCATTCCGATCAATTCACCTCGGTCCCGCGCGGTCGGTTAGATGGAGATCAACAAGAAAGTTGTTTCAACTCAACCGAGGCCATCACGGTGACAGATAACAGAAGGTATCACAGAAGGGAACATTCACCCGGGTTGCTAGAGCATCGTAATCCCATTTCCCGAGAACATGATTCAGTTATCCCCAGTACTGATGAATCATTAGTATCCTGATTCTTGTCTCTTCCCCCGCATCAGACTGCCTGTATATCGGGGGTTGTGGAGGGAACTAATGGCGCCGTCGCCACCGCGGCTTCACGCCCGGTTCGCTCAGTGCTCTCCCTGCCTTGTTTCGGGCCGGCTCAGACCAGGGTTTAAGACGACGGAGGCACAAGGCGGCGCGCCTGGTATCGCGCTGAGGTGGCCGGGTGATCGAAGTTCAGGCGGAGCATCGCCTAGACCAAGCGGTTTAAAGCCAAAATTGATCCTGGAGCCGCGGAATGCTACGGCAATGGCAACAGTAGAGTTGAAGAACCGCGGCGCGTTATTGTGGCTTAAGGCTCGTGTAGGAAGTTTCATCCTACCAACTTTGCTTTTGATAAAGAAATTATTGAGCACCAGACCAAGCATCCCAATATCAACTATATTTCTTAATTACTAGGCGACATTTTAAAATCACGACCCTTTTTTTCTTGCCAAATTTCACATCGGCCATTCAGAATCGCCAAAATGCCCGCGACTTCTTCCCCTACGGAGACCCCTCCGCCTCCAACTCCGACTTTCTTGAGACTCACCTTCCCGGCTCCTCGGGTGGTTCTCGTCCGAATGGACAGACCCAAAGACCTTAATGCAATGTCCACAGCCGCACAATGGGAGATGGATTCGGTATGGAAGTGGTTCGACGAGGAGCCCAAACTATCTGTTGCAATTATCACCGGCACTGGTAGAGCATTCTCAGCCGGTGCTGATCTGAAAGAGTGGAACAATTCTATGTCTGACGATGCCGACCCAAGCAAGCGAATGGGTAATGCTCCTGCATTCAAACCTCTCAGTCGGAGGTTAGGAAGGAAGCCTGTTATTGCTGCAGTGAATGGCCTGGCCATGGGTGGCGGTTGTGAGTTTGTGGTCAATTGCGACTTGGTCGTAGCAGCAGAGGATGCATATTTTGGTCTACCTGAAGTTCGGAGGGGTATCGCTGCTATCGGTGGAGCTTTACCTCGTCTCATCCGAACTATCGGACTCCAGCGAGCATCAGAGTTTGCCCTCACTGGGCGAAATGTGTCTGCACAAGAGATGTACCACTGGGGAATTGTCAATAAGGTCGTTCCTAAAGACCAAGTTGTGAGGGAAGCGGTCAAATTTGCTGAGGCGATCGCGAAGAATAGTCCAGACGCTATCATCTGTACACGCGCCGGTCTTAGGCAAGGGTGGGAGACAGCTGCTGTGGAGAGGGCAGTTGAGTGGACGTTAGAGAAGGAGTTCGCAGAACTACAGAAAGGAGAGAATATCCTGGAGGGCCTCAAGGCATTTTCGGAGAAGAGGGAACCGCAGTGGAAGGGTAGTAGATTGTAAGATAGACGTGCAGAGGGCTCGTGTAGACCATATCGACATGTCGTCAAATCCTATGATACAAAGTCTAACCTAGCCACTAACCCGTGAATAGATCTTGCCGCCTATAATACTCTAGTGAGAAACGAGGTGTCTCAGTAACCTTCTGTAAGCTGTCCTTAGATCTGGGGGAAGGGGATACCCGTCCGCACGAACAAAGGTTCCAGGCCGCCGCAGACCTTGCGACGATACAGAAGCAGGCAACACCAGCCAATGATTCACCACGACTCTACATCGACATCTGCCCAGTGGAATGAGACTATTACCATTCGATCTTACTTCTATCTCTCTTGACAAGTGCTTCCCATCTTTATTTCCAAAACATGACTCAAATTCCATGCAAACCCCCTGCAGATATCACAATCCTCCCGCTCATCTAGAAGATCCCCTCACACGGCGGCCCAATCCAGTCAAACTTACCCTAATGATTCAGTATCTGGGGCACAGAATACGCAAGCCATGTGTAATTCCGCTCTGACCACCCCAACCCTAGCTTGTTCTCCCTTCTCCCCACACCTTGGCCTCTTCCCCGCAAACCAACTTAAGCAGTGGCAGCCATTTTCCGGGGTAATTCTGCTGGGGTACGTACCAAGATGAGCTATTCCTGTTGCTTTCTTTGGGCAGGCTAGTGTTGCTAGTCTCTTTTGGTGAGGGCTCAAGATCCAGGCCATCTCGGATGCGATAATGGGGGGTTGCGATTTTCGAATCATCGTTGTGCCACCTTCACAGGGTATCCGGAATTGCCATTCCAAACCACCAACGTGCAGTCTGAATATCAGGATTATAAGGCGCCGATCATCCCCCTACTTGACGCTGCAGGACTCACATACAGAGGTTTCATCACACTCTGTCTTCCACAGGACCTTCTCCAAGCTCTTGAACGGTTGTCCAATCCTTTTGAAATCGTTCAACTTCACGGAGAATCTGTGCCTATTAGGCCCTGACATCATGGAGGTGAACAAGATTGAACAGAGCACTGAGCATCATGATGCGATTGATCAAGTGGAGGAAGAGAAGCAACGGGCGCATGACACTGATGCCTCGTCCATCAATTCTCTCGCACTCGGTGATGATCTCCCAGATGGCTATTTCCTCTCCATCAAATTCATAGGGGCTTTGATTGTTAGTATATCTGCTACACTTAGTCAATCAGCCTGCTAACGGTGTAATAGGGGTTCTGTTTCTCAGCTATTAGCGCCTATCTCTTTGTGATTCTGCCAACAAATATTCTGACCTACATCAACAACGACATTGGTCCTAGCAACTATATCGCATGGGTCAATATCGCTCGAACTCTGGCTCTCTCATTTACATACACCATTCTTGGCCGTCTCTCTGATCTCTTTGGCCGTCGTTGGTTTTTCATTGGTGGAAACGTCGTTGCCCTACTCGGAATCATCGTCTGTGCGACTGCCCAGAACGTGAATGCTCTCATCATTGGCAGTGCTGTCTATGGTATCGGAGAAACTGTACAACTGAGCTTCAATGTAGCTGTCGGAGAGCTGGTTCCGAACAAGTATCGACCGATGGTGCTGTCTTTTGTCTTCCTAACCAATGCCCCTATCGCCACTTTTGGTCCCATCATCGGTACGTCGAATGTCAGTTTTGGAGCTTTACCATATTCTAACGCTTTCTAGCCCGCAAGTTCATCTCTAACCCTTCGCTTGGCTGGCGTTGGTGCTTCTATATCAATATTATTGATGTTTTTCTGGCAATCGTATTTCTATTCTTTTTCTACCACCCACCGACCTTCGAACTCCTCCACGAGCGAAAGACGAAGCGACAGATGATCAAAGAACTAGATTATCTTGGCATATTCCTCTGGACCTCTGGTTTGACGATATTTTTGATGGGAATCAGCTGGGGTCAGTTTCAGTCCTTACCACGGAGACCCAAAACGCAAGTAACTAACAGATACAATAGGAGGCAATATGTACCCCTGGAAGTCCGCCGCAACGATCTCATCCCTCGTCATTGGAATACTTCTCATGGTCGCTCTCTTCCTTTGGGAAGGTTTTGCCACGCTCAAGTACCCTGCAATTCCCATCAAGTTCTTCGCCAACCGAGGCTTCATGTCTCTAGTATGTTGCGCAACAGTCGCAAGCAGTAAGTTGCTATCATCTCTGAACTTTTAGATAATCGCTTCTAACACTACTAGTGTTCTATTATAGTGCAGTACTGCTGTGGCCTCAGCAGGTGCAGTCTCTCTTCACCCAGGACGTCACATATGGAGGGTGGCTGTCTTGCACTGTAGCGTCATCTACAGCATTGGGACAGATCTGCGCGGGTGCCATTGTCCGTTGGGGGGGCAATGTTCGATACTGGCTAATTTTCTCTACTTTTGCGATGGTTGGCTTTGTCTCTGCTCTGGCGTCGCTCACCCCGTCGGATAAGAACACCGGTGTTGCTCTCACAATCCTGGGTCCGTTCTTTGTCGGCTTTATCGAGTTGGCATCATTAGCCTTGGCCCCGCTATTCTGTAGGGCCCAGGATATTGGTCTTGCTTCAGGTTTGCTTGCCTCTATCCGCTCGGCAGGTGGTTCTATTGCGGTTACAGTCTATTCAACCATCTTGAAGAATCGACTTACCACGACCATCCCGAACAATGTTATTCCTGCCGCAGAGAGCGCTGGACTTCCGGAAAGCCAGATCCCAGCCCTTCTCCAGGGAGTGACTGCTCGCAACTTGACTGCCTTCCCCGCAGATGTCCAAGCCGCGGTAGCTGGTGCCTTGCCAGAAGCGTATGCTCAGGCTTTCAAGACGGTTTACCTCGCCAGTCTAGGATTCGGAGCCATCGCTATCGTTGGATGCCTTTTCGCAAAGGATGCCCAGAAGCACTTGACAGACAAGGTCGAGCGAAGGATGCACGATGGCAGTGCCAAGAAGGCCACTGCGGACGTCTAAATTCTACAACTGGAGAGCAACTATGATAATTGAGCAGTTTAAGAGCGGAACACTCTAGCCCTATCTTTGGACCTAGTACAGAGGTAACATTTGTATGGATATAATCAAAACCTAGTGCTGGTTTTCCGAAACAAAACTTGTCGTTCTATCTATCCACGTTGATGATTCCACACTGGTCAATCAAGAGCTAATGACGCGTGAACATCGTATTGAATCTTTGTGGGCATTCAAAGAACACCAATCACTTGTAGTAACTTGATTGAGGTCCTTGAGGAAGGATATTTGAATAGCAAGCTTGCAAATGTATACCAGGACCCACAGTCACTCACGGGCCTACAAAGACGATATAGCTGGGAAAGTATTGGTTGAAGTGCCCTAGCCTAAGACAGGATAGGAAACCATATTTGTGGTTAAAATACCTGAGATTGGGAATTCAGGCTTTCGTTCAATGGTTCTAGACTCCATATTAACACCTATCTTTGCTTCGAAATCGATTAATCTAAATACGGAGGTTTCATTAAAACTCTAATACTGGAACTTCAAGAATATCTATAGCCTAGCTATTATGTAAGAAATGGACCTTTTATTAAAATCTTTATGCCTTCAAGCGCAAGAGTTCACGCAATGTATTTGCTACGTACTCCATTCAGCCGCAGATATAATGAGAAGCTTTGGAACCTATACAGGCGATCCCAGCACACATTTACTAGGATCTCTTGAAGCGTTCCGCTCCATTTCAAAAGTTTGTAAGCAAAGTCTCCCGAAGATTCAAGTGTATCAGGCGAATTAGAGAAGTATGTGACAAGATCATGGGATAGGTATATCGGGAAAGCTTTACATATTTGAAATAAATAGTGACGTGAAAGCGAAAAAAAATAGCAGTTGCAGAAACCCTACAATGTGTTATGTACTTTGATGGCGTTGGGGGATGATGTCGGTATATCTAAGGTTTTTCATATGAAAAGGTACCCATAGAACACAGCTGCCTAAAGCGTCCGCGATCCATTTCCTAATCAACATTAACTTCATAGTGTTAGGACTTAAGTCGAATATGAGTTGCATCTTGCCAAAACTATAACTGTGGCCCTTGACTTGCTTCGGATGTTGCTCCTTACAAGAACTGTTTTGCATTTTGGACAAGCTTACAGTACACGGAATCAAGACACAAAATCAACTTGTCTTGGGGAATTTCAAGTAATGTTTTGTTGTCTGGTTTTCTAATCCTCAATGAATAAGGGATGAATTGTAGCCGAGGTTATAGTTATCCTGGGTTGGACATTTGAGCACCCAGACAAGTATTGGGGGTATATTTCGACGGCTATGACACAGATTTACCACTCAAGGTGCTTTGTGTCGTGAGAGCGAATGAAAGTTCAACTCGTTTATAATTCAGGAATGGAGAAGCTATGCATCATGATCTATAGATTATCCTTTACCCACACCCACACCACGAGCCGACTAACAATTCCAACCACCGTCTACGCTGACAGCGTTTCCAGTCATGTAACTTGAATCATCCCCTAGAAGGAAAGCAATCAATCCAGCAACCTCCTCTGGCCGCCCATTTCGCTTCAACGCAATCTCATTTGATGTCTCCCGCTCAAACTCGGAGGCATTGCCCGCCGCCTTCGCCGCCGCAGTCGCAGCCCTGAACATGGGTGTGTCGATTCGTCCGCTGTAACAACATCAGTGCCTGTTTTCAGGATAAGCATATCGAAAGAACCAAGGAATTACTCACGGGCAAACCGCGTTGACGCGGACCCCTCGCCTGCCAACTTCTTTCGCCGCCGACCTGGTCAAGCCCAGAACAGCATGCTTGCTCGCCGCATACGCACCATTCTTCTCTCGTCCCATCAGCCCAGCGATTGAGCTAGCATTGACAATGCTTCCATTGTCTGAAATCTTCTGCAACTGTGCCTTCATACAGTGCATTAGACCCTTGGTATTCACATCCATAACAAAGTCCCACTCTCCGAAATCTTGGTTCTGAATCATACCGCTGTCACCAGCGATGCTCCGCGGGACTACGCCTGCCAGGTTTGCGGCGCCGTTGAAGTGACCAAATTGCTTCACAGTCTCGGCAATCCATGCCTCGACTTGCTCGTATTTCCGGACATCGAGCACAAAGATTAGGACTTTAGTCTTGTATTGAGACTCGATGTTTTTTTGTGCTTGCTCGAGCCCTTCTTTGGATACGTCTGCGAGGGACAATGTTGCCCCTCTGCTAGCGAGGAGCTTCGCGGTTGCAAGGCCGATGCCAGAGGCGGCGCCCGTCAAGGCGATGACTTTATCGGCTAACAACGTGTTTGGCATGATGAATTGTAAAGGCTAGGTGAATTAACGGGAAGTAGAATACTTGCAGGTATTAAGCGGATCATAAAACCTTTATGTCTTTGCATCATTATGGCTCTCCAAGTCTTGGTGAACTTTATATTTAAAGCGGTTGCCGCCAGCGGCCAGCGGCAACCGATTTCCGAGTCGGTTTCCCCCCGCATATTGTGCATACTTATTGCCGATGAAGCCGTTCGTGGGCTCCGAAATCCCAATTCATCTACTCAAGAGTTCACGTAGGATTCACTCCTCAGGTCGGGTGTGCTGGTATTTTTAATAATCATATTGCTATGCGGCTAGCTACTCTATAGATGCCCATCCTCAATAAACTTCTTAGGTATCGGGACAGTTTTAGCCCTCAAGTACTCTCCCAGGTTCTTTGCGAGTGTGTCCAGCTTACTGCCAGAGTTATACCCACGATCAAGGTGGTTCTTGAGCAGGAAGTGTACAGCACGGATATTCGCCAGCTCAAATCTATCTACGCGCCCACCACTATATTCATGAGACCCTAGAAGCTCTTTGAGCTTATCAATGGTGAGAAATGCACGAAGCCATTCCCATTGCTCGTCCTCGGAGACGAATATGCCAACATTGGCGTCAGATGCTTTGTCGCCAGATCGCGATAAAGCGACCCAACCCAGGGGTGCATCCACAGTAGGACCAAAGGAGTCAAGTGGGCGAGCATCTTTTGCATCGTATGACTCCTGCGGGCCATAGTCCTTTGTCAAAGGCGGCACGGAGATCGGGATGATGGACTTGTCCCCGAACAAGAGGTGGACGCGGTGGTTGCAAGCATCCTGCGGGATGAGCGTCACATAATACTCCCAATAGCTTTTTGGTGCCGATTGTCGTAAATCGTTCGGTCGAGAGACACCCTGAATCGTCAGTTCATAGCGCGCGTGGGGAATTAGAGATCACATACTGGGCATGACTGCAAGACAGTCTCGTAAAGCTTCCGTGCAAACCCATCCGGCAAACTGCCATCAAACAATTCCGCCCGCGGGCCTTGGGCAAAGATACGAAAGTCCACTGTTGCAATCTCTTGGTTGACGGGGTTCACTGGGCTCGAGCCATGGACATGGAACTTGAGCATTGTAAACTCTTTAATGAGGTCCTCCCCAATAGCGTGGCGGGCTTGCTCCTCCATCCATTGGCACTTCTCCTCGATATCCAAGCCCACCAGGTAGAAATGCCATTCTGCTTGGTAGCCACCGTGGGCTGTCACGCCTACACGGGTTGTTGGGGGAGGTGGTAATCCCTTCACGCCTGAGACGTGAACCACGTCCTCACCAAGTTGCTTCATCTGAATATTGTGCAGGTCTGCAACAACATCGGAATTGAAGTAAAGCGGCCCGGAGATCTCGTAGACTAGCTGAGACGTGACAGTCTCGACATTGACCACTCCGTTTGTCTTTTCCTCTTTCGTGATGTTACACTCCCCATTTCCATACACTTCAGCGATGGGAAATCCGAGCCCGAGATGTTTCTTCGCCTTCATGAGTTCTTTGAAGCGACTATAGTAGCCACCGGTGACGAAAGCTGAGCACTCGATCAGGTGACCAGCTATCAGGGCTCCGGCCAACTCGTCAAACTGGTCCGATTTCCAGTTGTGCCACCACGCAGCGAGACCGATGGTTGGAGCAGCATCTGAAACTCTGTAAGGATTAGCATGCTGCGAAGAGATTGTGGCAAGGAGTGATACTCGGCATCGCACAAATGCGGGCTTGGATCGGGATCGGAATACATCTGTAAGGAATTTGACTTGACTAACCTGCCACATATGACAATATCTGCACCTTGTCTTAAAGCCTCCGTAACACCAAGGCTTCCTAAGTAGGCTTGCGCACATAAAGGCTCATATCCCCATTCATTTAGAGTCTTTCCGTCTGTTACACCCTTAAAGGCATGGCCCTCTGCAACCATGCGCTTAAACGGGGCCGTCACATCATCCCCTTCCACCCAAGCAACCTTCATACTATATCCTGCCTTCTGTACCATGTCAAGAACAACTTTGGCAAGGAGTTCAGTATCACTTGCTCCAGCATTCACTGCGAGCTTTGTCTTATTCTCGGCAAGAAACGGGATTGCCGGCTCGAAGCATTGCAGAAAGGTACTAGCATACATGGCAGTTCGCTTACGCTCGTCAAGAGAGCGCTCTGCTATAGAAGGATCCTGGCGAGCTTTGCCTGCTCCGTAGCCTGTCATCACATTCTCCGAAAGCCAGTCTCCCACAATGGCATCAACACTGGGGTTTTTGGCCAAGCGTGAGATGGCAGCAACACGATCTGTGAAGCCGCCAGATGCCCCTCCAATCCGGATTGGCCGACGAAACTGGCTCTCCTGAGAGCTCATGATGATCGCGGTTACAGCTTACGTAGATAATGAATCCAACAACGTAGTATGGGGTTAGAGATAGACGTTGGATAAGCTTGACAATAGGTGATGGGTTTTGCGATGACGGTATCGGGTTGCAGTGGTAGGAGACCCCAGCCGTTGTCTGATCCATAAGAGGCTCAACGGGAGGCTTCGGCAAATTGTGCAACACCCAGTAGAGATTGTACCCCTTCCATCTTCCACCATGGCGTTGTCGTCCCGATCCGAGCCGGGATGCCGGTTCCTGGTTGGCATCCATGCGGGGAGAGCCCGGTTACCGATCTCCGGTCCAGAGCTCCACAGAGGAATGGAGAGAATACCCTCCCCGCACTGATGATTCAGTAGGCGCACATAACTTTGGGGCAATTGATCGCTCTTCGGGGTATCTCAACCGCCCTGAAGAGCTCTAACAGCCTAGCTATTTCACCTCGGAGAGGAGTGAATTGGGCCGTGAGGTGGCGTCGCAACTTGCAGAGGTGCTTCAATGGAGATTTGACCCGAGTCCAGGTCGATCAACTGGGTCAACTCTGGGAACCGAGTGCGGAAGGCATCGCCAACAGTCCAGTGGCGGATCTGGCGCATGTGCTCCTCGTACACGGGATTAATTGTGATCTCCGCTGTGCCTTTGCCGTTGATAGATGCGGCTAACAAGACCGATGCCGGGTCGTAAGGCCAATTTAATTTAAAGCCAGAACTGTAAGGGGCAGCGAAGTCATCTAGGGTGATTTCCGGATGGGAAATAAGATACTCGCGAGCTCGCGGCCTAAATAGTGTAAGCGCATTCATTATCTAGGAGGAGCAATATGGCCTACCAAGGGATACGATCTATCCAGGCCGAATGCGGCGTCGTAAGCTGGCTAGGGATAGGACGTAGCCAGTCAGGCATGAGGTCCCAGCTTTGCTTGTCAAGAAGAACCATCCACTTTGATCAACGTCAGTAATGACTCAGTGCCTTATCGTGAGCAAGCCTCCTACCTTGAGAAGAGTGGCCATAATATAGAATACAGCCACTTGTTTGGGAAGGCTCTCAATCTCTCGATAGGTCCTCAATACGTCGGCTACAACGTTGCTAATATCGTCATCTGAACGATGACTCTCGTCGAGTAGGCTGCATAGGTTTGGCCGAAGCGGGAACTTTGCAGCCCTCTCGCCGGGGGACGAAGGATTGAAGACTCCTTCGGTCCTAATAGCATCCATAAACCCTTGGAGGATCTGGTCTGCCATACAGCTTGGAGGCGTGTTCTTGGGGTGCAGCTCCCATAAAGCAGTGCCGAAGCTGCTAGCAGGACTAACAACACCAGGACTTCGGCCAGCTTCATCCTCATTGTCTCGACCCATGAGGCTCAACTGCAAGGCAGCATTCTGAGTCCGAAGCTGCGAGTTCTCACCCTCTAAGAAGCCCAGCTTAGCCTCCATAACAGCCAGAGCGCGCGTACGCTCTTCCAAAGCACTAGATAGACAGGCAACCTGGTCGCTCAATGTCTGGATCGTCCACTTGTTCCTATCACGCATGGCCTGCTGAGATTTGCGGTCTCTGGCACGCTTGCGCTGGAGCTCCAACTCTCTTGGTGTCAGGGCATTCGCATTTGCAGTCGCTGAATCATCGCCATTGCTGGCCGTGGGAGACGTCGATGGAGCCATGATGGTGCAGATGGTGAGCCATCCACGAGGAGCTCTATCATTGCTAGGGGGCTGCTTTGGAGTGGAGAGTCGAAGCAAGGAAGCCAGAGCAGACAAGGGAAGGGCAGCGTCTTGAAGTGCCCCCGTGGGGCCGGTAAACGCGGGGTCATTAGGACGGCTGGTCTGGGGGTGGCTTACAGGGGGTTTATGGATGAGCTACTACGTAGTACAGGCCTTGGGTCGGTTGGTGGCGCGCACCAGTCAGTCTCCATGACGAAGCTGGCTAGAATGGCAGGACATCGGTCCAGACCACTCCCTTGGCTCCGGTTCACTAGCATTGGGTTTATAATGGTGCCCAGGCTAGAGCATCTTTTTGCTGATCCTCACTATTTCAGGGTGAGAAGGGTCCTTGGATGATTGTCACTGCACTCTGTCGTGCCAGTCAAAAGCCACTCATCTCAGCTTCGCAACTCTTGCTCACTTCCCAGCCAAGCTAAACCTAGACACGACTCGTAAGTAAATGAAATAGCCTCCTGGACCTTCGAAATACACCAATTTAGAAACGGACTAGCGGTTTTCGGTAGTTGTCCCCGTTTAGCCTTTCCCTCCGTTGCAACTCTCTCGGTGGGCTAGCACAGGCGTCAATAGTCCGAGTCTTGACCATGGATGAGGAAGCAAGGCGTTACATTGCGGAGTTGCACCACAAATACGTAGGCACTGATCTGAAAGACACTTGGTATTGCATTGCAGTATGTATTTGGCGTTCACTTATGGCAAGTCCAACTGACAAGTCATCAGGCATGTTCATTTGCAGCCAGCAACAAGGGGCAGTATGTTGCCGACGTCTTCAAAGAAGTCATCAGAAATCGCCAGGAAGATTTTCAATATCATAGACACGTTCTAAAACGAATCAAGGGTAATTTGCCTCTTCCATGCGGCGAAACTTTTATGGCACTGACAAGACTAGAGGGACTTTTGAAAACAGGTATCATTTACGGTATCCCACGAGTCATCAACGCATTTCGAGCCCTAGTAAAAGCTCTACCCTCACCGGAGTCAAACGAGACATCTTCAATCAGAAACCACATCACCGTACCAGCAGAAACAGACGAGCGAGGTGAAGAGTACATGCGCAACATCTTCCGTGCAGATCTAGATCCCTTCCTGGCAACAATGGACAAATTTTGGCCGGATCTGCGTACGCTCGTTGTAACGTATATCTACGGATATTATCAGTCTGACACATCAATACTTGATTCTATCACGACCTCACAGCTAAACATCGCTACCCTGGTCCCCATGGATGTTACAGCAGAAGTTGCGTGGCATATGAGAGGCACCATCCGAAACGGAGGGACCGAGGAACAGTTGACAGTCGCGTACGAAATTGCCATGAAGATTTGCGAAATATGTCATGTCCAGCTCAAGAACGAGATGCCAAAAGCACAGGACGTCATAAACGAGGAGCGATTGATCGTAGATTAAAATAGACACTCATAATTGCTACATCTATAGTTTTTGCTGCCTGCTGCGCAACTCCGTCGCTTTTGCCACCAAGTGTCGTCTCAGCAACTTTCCGGATGTGTTCTTGGGTAGTGTTTCCATATAGAAAAGGCGCTCCCTGAACCTCTTATACGGTGCTACCCTTTCGTTGACGAACTGCTTAGCAGCCTCCAGTGCCTCCGGATGCTTGTCTTCCGGGATCGACGGCGAAAGTGTGACGAAGCCTACAGCAATCTCGGTGTCAAGCGCCTTATCATAAACACCACAAACCCCCGCATCTACTACAGCAGAATGTAGTAGTAACACTGCCTCCAGCTCTGCTGGGGCAATCTGGTTACCCTTGAATTTGATCAACTCCTTCTTCCGACCGGTAAGATAAAAGAAGCCATCTGCATCAGCGCGGACGACGTCTCCGGAGCGGAGCCACCCGTCTTTCTTCGCCTGCAGCGATTCTGAAGGGTTCCCTTTGTATTCAATAAACACAGTTGGGCCCTTGATTAGGCATTCTCCCTCTTTCCCTGGCTCAACGTCTTCGTAGTTGTCGTCCACGATGCGGAGCGATACCCCGGCAGCAGGCCGTCCAACACTAGCTCCTTTGTCTTGTCGGACTTCTCTAAGAAGCGTGGCGGTGCCCTCACTCATACCGAAACCATTCAGGACTCCCGCCCCTTTAGCAAGCATTCCCTTTAATCCCTCGACAACTTCGTCTGATAGTGCTGCTCCTGAACACATCACACTTCGAACACTGTTCAGATCCAACCGCTTCACGTTAGCATCTTTCACCATCCTGACAGCCACCCCTGGTACGAGCCGCAGAACTGTTGCTCGAATCTCGGCACATCTCTTCAGATATCCGAGGTAGTCAAACCTCTTCATCGCCTGCAGGTACGATCCGACCCATGCAGGCAGTAAGACCGCGGAAACGATGCCATAGATGTGCCCGAATGAAGGAAAGAACACTTCCCGCATGTGGCCATTGTGAAGAAATGGGTTCGTAGCTCGGACAGAGAGTAGTTGAGCGATAAGATTATGATGTGATAACACAACACCTTTCGGTTTGCCAGAAGTCCCAGAGCTAAAGCACATGCCTGCTGGTTGCTTTCTATTGTCACTTTGGGAGAGGTCGATGGGAGGTATGGGCTCAATATCATCTCGATCAAAGTCGCGAGGATACTATATAACAAATCAGCAATAGCCCTGCCAAGGATTTCAGTTATTGTGTGACAACGGCCTCACTTACAACGAGCTGATCATGCCATTCTGCGCTTGGAGAGTCCTCAATCACCATCACCTTCGGCGCAAACTTGAGCTGCCAGAGGGCCTCGAGAACATTTTGCAACAAGCTCACATCAACCGCAATTATCTTCGGGGAAGCCACTTCGAAGTAGTGAACTAACTCAAAACTCGTCGCCAGAGGATTGATTCCGCTGCATATGTTAGTCAATGGATCCATCGCGATAATCCTGTCTTCCCTCACCAGAAACACCCTCCAGCCCATAGAACTCCATGAGCTAACGATGCCCAGTGTACCGAGTTCCGCGCGTATATACATACAACATCCCCCTGACTCAAGCCATGGATATTTTTCAGGATTGCCGCGTCTCTAGCAGCATTGTATCGAAGTCCGCCGTACGTGAGCTCGTGAGTCGGATTTTCGTAATCTGCTAGAATGACTGCGTCCGGATGGGCATCGTCAGGGTCACTTTGGAGGAGGAATTGCGATATGCTTTGGTTGATGGGCACATCTGGCATAGGATACGGCGAATTGTAGATGATTGGGCGTGACATCGCGGCGATTTGACTGTGAGGAGCTTCTAGATTATCGATCTGGCACCGTTTCAATACCTACATCTCGACCAAGGCTACGATACACCCTGGCGGGCCACAATATCCATCATCTCGGTTGTAGGGCGTTTTCCAGGCTAGTACCTCGCTTCGAAGCTCATGCGGGTCTCCCAAATCCGAGCCTCGTCACCACTTCGCATCCGCACAGGCATCCTGTTCGGCGACTGTGACAGCTCCGAACAGGGAACCAAAGAGTAACTCGAGCTATTGCCGACATTTCCGGGGTAGTTTCACACTGCCAGCAGGCGGGCAGCCAACAAACGTGCAAATATTGGTCACACAGGCGCTGCTCTAATGATTCATTAGCTTCATCCCCGCGCGCTCGGATCCAAGACATTGTTGATGATCCACCCTGAATCCTTCCATGAGATCGCGGTACCATGCACCCCGCACTCTGGGGTAACGAGTTCCAGTGTCGTCTCAATCGGCGCGGCTTCCGTTATCTCCCCAGACTGGGGTACGAGCTTTGTTCCAAGGTGCAGGACCATGTAATTTAGGCCAGCTTGATTGACTAGGGCAGCCGGCATATGCGGAGCGACTCTGCGGAGCGACTCTGAGGCACGGAAAATGGACCTACAAAGATGCCATGAAGATCCATTCCCTCTTATTCCCTCTTCCTGCAGAATAGGATCAAGACAGATTTACAGTTCCTCGGCAGTTGGGTCGAGCCGGATCTCCCAAGCTCTTTTCTGCTACAGATTTGCCTGCATAGTTTCGTTCCTGACGCAGTAGTTTGCAACCCTAATTCCAGAGCTCTCCAATATGGCGGGCGAAATGGCCAAGGAGGAATTCACCGAGAAGGTCGAACATGAGGAGGAGCTGAGTCATGTCGACCCGGAGAAAGCACCGGCTGTATCAGTCGAAGATGAGAAAGTAACGCTCAAAACGAAGCTAGCGGTGCTATCGCTCATCTTGATGTACGAGTCGTACTTGTTCACCTTACTCATGTAAGTTGCCGAGATTTCTCGACGCGACCGTTGAGCTAATTTGTCAACTATAGGCCAGCAACCGTCCTAAGTTATATAAATGCAGACCTAGGACCTGACAATCGGTACCCGTGGATTGCCATCACGTGGAATTTGGGCGCAGCTGTCATCGTCAGTGTCGGAGGCCGACTATCAGATATCGCGGGTCGACGATGGTTCCTCATGTTCGGCGCCGTCTCCGCTGCCGTTGGGGCACTCGTTGGTGCCACGGGCCAGTCCATCAACCAAATGATCATTAGCGGTATCATCTTCGGTATCGGCGGCGGTTTCCAGGAGATGTGTTTTGCTTGCGCGCAAGAGTTGGTGCCAAACAAGTGGCGGTTCCAAACACTTGGTAAGTGAAATCTACAAATGGAAGAACCCAAGGTCTAATACTAGGGCATCTAGGTGTCATGATTCTCGCCAATCATCTCAGCTCTATCTCCCCGCTCGTCGGATATGTGTTCATTGCATACACCAAGATCGGCTGGAGAGCGTGTTACTGGTGGTGCTTCGCCTGGGAGGTAGTTACGGCTGTCATGCTGTTCTTCTTTTACCATCCGCCAACCTTCGAGACAAAGCATCGAGATGACCACAAGACGAAGTGGCAACTTATCAAGGAGATTGACTACGTGGGCCTAATTCTCTTCACAGGAGGTTGCTTGCTGCTTCTGCTGGCTCTGAACTGGGGCAACGGAATCCACCCTTGGGACAGCGCCTGGATCATCGGTCCAATTGTTGTCTCAGTCGTGTGCTTTATATGCTTAGGATTCTGGGAGGTATACATGCCTCTGCCGTACCCGATGCTTCCTCCTCATCTATTCAGGGAATGGCGTCGATTCACAGCCTTCCTTGTCGTCTGCTTCGTGGCTGGCAGTAAGTCCCCTCCCTGGAAACTATTTGGCAAGCAAAGTCTAACTGTTACAAGTGCTCTATTATTCACTAAATGTAATTTGGCCTCGTCAGTCAGGGCTTCTCTGGGTTCCCATTGACAAACCCATCATCCGAGGCGTTTATGCCAATATGGTGTCTTTCGGCACAATTATCGCAGGATGGTATTGCGTCAGCCTCATGCCTTGGCTCAAGTTCGAGAAGTGGCAATTGGTTGGCTGCATCGTCATTCAGACTGCTCTCATCGGCTCTCTAGCTTCCGTGGGCCTCAACGACAAAGCCCAAGCTATCGGAACGGTCATTGCCGTCTCCTCCGTGAACCTACCCCCATCACCGCTCTCCTTCGGCATGGTATCGCTGCACCTTAAGGATCAGACTGACATCGGCATCGGTGTTGGTCTCATCAGCACATTTCGACTCATTGGGGGTGCTGTCGCGACAGCAATCTACACCTCCCTACAAACCAGTGAATTCGGTAAGGTACTGCCAGGGAAGGTTCGTGAGGCAGCTGAGCAGGTGGGATTCAACGGGTCGATGGACTCTTTGCTTGCCGCGGCAAAAGCAAATACTCCTCTAGCGTACAGCAAGGTCGAGGGCATCAGCAACTCGACCATTGCCGCCGTTCGGCAGGCTGTCTTAGAGTCCAATTCGAAGTCATACCGGCTCGTGTATCTCGTGGCCATTGCGTTCGGAGTGGTCGCGATTTGTGCGGCGCTGAGCGTGAAGCCTATCCAGAAGTCACAGCGCAATAACCATGTTGCGGCTAAGCTGGAGAATGACAAGCATTACCATTAGGAGGAGTCATACCATCGAGATAGTCATAGTGTGAGTAATGAACAACAATAATATCACAGTTACGAACAATATCCTAGCATGTGAAGGAAGCTATGTAGACGAAACATTGACTTATGGTTCCGGCCCGGGCTCGCAGCGACGGTCTGCCAAGTAGAGAGTCTCAAGAGAGTAGGTTTGCTCTAACAACTAATTGGACTGCAAGGCTCGAGGTGAAATAAAGTAAACAGTAAGTTTGGTATCAAAACCCGTCCGGCAAAACTGTCCATTCCAGCTTGACAAATACAGTACGGTGGAAGTGAGGATTGTGAAGTTATCACCACCACCACGACATCAACGTCACGTGCTCTCCTCAGTACGACATCGGGCTCCGCGCACTCCACGGCCCTCCAACAATTCGACGAAAGTCAATTGCCCCCCCTCCCCCTCCCCCGGTATCGAATGAATGAAAACACCGCCCATCTGGCCCAGAGTCCAGACTTCCCAGGAGGTATAAGGCGGCAAAAGCGCAAGCCTAAAAAAGCCATGAAATGACCTCAATGTCATCCTTGAAGCATCATCCTTGCCTAAACTCAGAGTAGTAGGATATCAGGCAAGATTGAATCAAAAACTTAGCGATAAAATAACATTTTTGAGGCATGGTCGGCCATGTACGGTGCAATATTCTGCTGGCGTGTGCGCCTCTAAGCAGTGGCAACGGTCCGAGACCTAAATTGAATTCACACAACTCATTCCACACAATCCCACACAGCCGTTTGCGTATTGTTGGTAGATCATCTACCTTTGACTTTCGGACGTCTTCGGATATTCCTACGGCGCTGACACAGACTGCTGCTTCACCGCTGAAAGCCACCATAAGCAAATACGAGGGCGTCACAAAGGTTGGAGATTCACGAGTATGAAAAGTTGTTATCAGCAGCATTTAAGCTACTGCCGAAAGGGGAAATGACTCGCACAGAGTGGCTCACTCACCGACACTCGCGGGACGATAGGGTGAGAAAGATTACATATGGCGTGTTTTCGTAGGCAAATATCTCAGGATAGCGTTGCATCACTTCTAGGGCACTCGTCACATCATCAATCACATCAAAGACGCCAAATTTTTGAGGATGCTGAATGTGGCAACCATGCAGTCATAACATTCTGAACTCCATTGTATGACACCTATCCATCCATCCAGCCTCATCCCCCCATCCCTGTGTATCTCCCGGGGGGTTGCCATTTTTTGTAGTCCGTTCCCATTCCCTCCCAGGCGCAGAGGCAATCGCTAAAAACATGCCAGCGTAAAACGTATAGAGGACGTTAAGGTACGTCCCAACCGCTCCAGGAGCGGCAATTCCCATCTCCGAGCTCTCTCCTCGCCCCAATTCCTGTCCCTGAGCAGTAGTAAAGTTTCCCTCGACCACTCAATGTGTAGACCATGATAACAGCACCGGAGAGGTGGATTAATGAGTAAAACATAAGAAAAGAACACATAGAAGAAAGAAAAATCAAAACAAGAGAAGTCAGGCTCCGTAAACTCCTCATCCGAAAGCCGGTTTGCGATCCCTAGTTGCCAAACCCCAGATGCCCTTGAACGCCAAACTATTCGACCGTAAACCATGCTCCAGTAGCCTTTTCGAGGCTAAATGCTGTCTCAATAATAGACAGGGTATAGTGATAAGCGAGGGGGGAGAAAATACTCCGCCAGAACAAGGCAGACCAGAAATACCAAGTAATTGGTGTAAAATGCCAATGCAACAGGAGAGTGAAAGCCCTACTGTCTCGAGGTATCCTTCTCGCAGGTTGGTAGTTTATGTGATATGTATTCGGCCGTCATCAACCAGTTCCTACCCACGGATGGCTGTGGCGGCATGCCCATCGCCAGACCACGGAAATCGCTCCATGTGATAAGGAGATTCATTCGGGGGGGTACCGGCATACGCAGCAAACGCCGGGGACGTGGGCCTCACGCTTGTCGAGGGTCTAGGTGTGGAAGACGCACTGCCCTCGCTGTTGGGGGACATTTTCCTTAAAGGTGATACGATTGGGGAGCCTACAAGCATCCCAGGAGCCAAATACGCTGTTTGATCGCGCAGATGGAGGGAATGATGAGTTGCTGGACCGGCGTGGTGGCTAGCTTTAGGGCTTCCAGCAGACGAGCTCGCGCTGCCAGTTCCCAAATCGTTACCACCAGTGGATCCATCAAATCGGCCAGTCCCCATCGTGCCATCTTTCATGTTTGGGCTCGACTGCTTGGAACCAAACTGCATGGCAATAATAGTCAGCAACAACTCTTTCTCATGGTTGTGATCGCCTATCCACCGAGCCCTGTGGGGCTAGGCCCCATCTAAGTCGTGGCCCGGGGATCGAAATGGTTGAGACGGGTGTCTGGGGTACGTACAAAGCAGTATTTGTTGACCAGCTCTTCGTAAGAAGAGCTAGGAAGACCCGGGGTGGGCGACGTGGCCCCTGGGGCGGTCTCGCTTGTCTTGCTCCGACTCGTAGATGCAGAGGGGGCGGGCTTAGCACTCCGGATGTTGGCCTTCATGTAAAGCCCGTCCTTGTCCTTGGTCATACTATCTCTTGCGGCCTGGACGGCAGCACTGAGCGATGCACCAAAGTCGTAGCGGTTGGCGAAGGCAAGGCCCTTGGGTGATGTAAGACCCTTAGTGATGTTATCACTAGCAAGATTGCCAATAGACTTCGACTTAAGACGGAGGCCGTTGGTGCCGTTCTCGCCAAGATATTCGTGGATTGGTTGATCGTTGAACTTTGCATCGTCACCAAAGTCGTCGAAAGTCACCGGCATGGATTTCGGTCGTGGCACGTTGGAAGTCCCGTTACGGCGATTGCTTCGGGGCAAGCCATTGGCGGGACGTGAAGAAGCGCCCTGGAAGTTGTTCTTACCATTTTGGGGGAGGTGCTTCTTCCGGAAATCCACCTGAAAGTTGGTGGAGGCATTGTTGTCCCAAAATTCTTGGCCATTGACAGTGTAGCGGATGCAGAAAAACAACGTCTTAGCCTCTAGATTGGCCGTGTCTGCCAGTTTGATCGAAAAAGTGAATCGATCATGGCCCGCTGGCGTTTCTCGAGGTCGGATCTCGTGACTGTATTCGGCCACAACTTCCGACGTTGTCTTCCAGTAGTCAAGAGTGAAACGGCAGGTAACCAACTTTTGGAAAGCCAGGTTTGCCACAGCAATAGATCCGACCAAAGACTTCTGGTCAGTGGACAACCACACCTTCTCGAGTCTGACGGGCATAGATTTGCGAGCAGCGGAGTCGTGAGGAAAGTTGGACGTTAGTATCTCCCATTCATAAGGAGGGGATCTAGTGTTGGGTCGTCGCTCATCTCCAGGGAAAGGATACTCGGTATCGCTATCGTAGTTATCGACAGGAGATGACCCTGCGCTGACTGCGAGAGGACGATCAACTTGAAGGAAATGACGAACATGCTCCAGGTGAGAGTCGAAATGCACTGCCTTGGAGAATACAGGGGTACCGGGCATGCTTGAAGGTCGACGATGGCTAGGACGCAGAGCCGGCCGGACCAGCTCACCCGATTTCTTGCGAACCATTTGAGGCTTCCTTTGCAGATCCTCGTCAGTGTCTTCTTCCGACCCTGTCAGCGAACTATCAGCAGACTTGGTGATGATAGCATGAGGCTCCGTGGCTGAGCGAACATGGGACTTTCGCCCCCTAGCAAGGTCGCCGAGAGCGCTGGTGCTGAAGCTGAAGTGTACCGGTTGACGTTCCCTGCTGTCACTCGGTTCACTGGATTTTCGGTCTGGTGACGGCGTCCGTTGTTGCGGGATCTGGCTCACAGCTTCCCTGAGATCCTTTAGCTTCTCCAGCTTCCTCCCCCGAATCTGAGGGCCTTCCTCATCGTCGCTGCCAGATGAGACCGAATCGGGAGGGGAGATAACAGCCTGCTTGGGCATGCCTCGTTCGTCGGTCATGGGAGGCGGGGACTGCCGCACACTCGCAGCTGCACCAGTCACCATGCCTTTGAGGTCGTCCGAAGTCCCTTGGGGGGTTAGAGTGCCGACTGATACGGATGCATCGCTGACGGCGGATGCTGAGGGGGTTCTTCGGTGCTTGTGGAGGTAGGAAGCAGATCGCGGGAGAGTCGGCCGCGATCCTAGTTGGAACGATGAGCGGCGACTTACATCGGGCGAGGTGGGGGCGGATGAAGCTGGAGATCGATGTGAAGGCGGCGTGTAAGGCATTCCCGAAGCGACCGGTCTGGAATAAGACTGACAGGAACCGGGAGACGCTTGGCCTTGGGCCTTTACGCGGACTGGTATAAAGATGAGAGTAGATGCGAATGGATTAGAATAGGTGGGCGAGGAGGTCGTAGGGAGGGTGGTGTTTGTCGATTAATACATAGGGCGAGAACGACAAAGAAATTTTCGGAATCAAAGGCTGTCAAAGGGAAGGAGCACGTTAGCATTCTAGTGACAAACTTAGGACTGCGAGAAAGATAGAGCAACGGCCAAAGAGGCGTTTACAAACAAGAATTCGTGACCGTTTGAGAAAAAACTTACTTGATAAAAGCGACAAATGAAACGGAAGTGGCGAAGAAGCAAGACGAGAGTGCTCTGGCAATATTCCAGCAACAGAGCAGACCGTGATGCAGGTAGGCAGGCAGGACGAATTGGCAACAAAAATCACAACAAAGTGATGCTGCAGGTCCAAACCAGAGGGGGGGGGGAAGAAGGAAGTAGTAGTCGGAAGGATGTGATGTCAGGGTGATGAGGAGAGTCGAGGGAACGAAGTCGGCGTCGCAGAGCGTTACAGCCGATTCAGAACCGTTGTCGACGTGATGATGAAGAGGCTAGATGGGGCCTTCACGGGGAGGAGGAGCTGGAGTCTGAATGTCAGTTGAGGATCTTCTTAAAAGAAGCTTTTGGAGAGCAGAAGTAGTGGTAGGGCAGGCGGGGAGCGGGTGGTTTTGAGGGCTGGAAGGACCGGCCGGACAGAACGGACTTGATAGTGTGTGGACTGGTTTTGACTGGGACATGGAACTTACTAACGAGAGAACCAGGCTAAGGTAAGCCGCGTAGCGCAGGCATGGGCCGTCCGGGATGGTTGAGATGGAGGGTGTGAGGGTTGTGATGGAGGATGGGGGCACGGATAGAGTCGAAAGGCACCAGCAGGGGTGGCCTAAAGAAAGCAACCTTTTCTCGGGGATTGACGACGCAGACGTAGCCGCAGACGCAGACGCAGACGCAGACGCAGATGCACGCAAACTTCCAAGAACCGGCCCTTGCACTTGGGGAGTCGCAGCGAGCGCAAGCGGACCAGGACAAGACGGCGGTCGATGGTGCAGAGGCTGCAGTAGTCGGGGGTGGGATTGGCCGCCGATTGAACGATTGTGGTGCAATGGGGCATGGAGCATCGAGGTCGACAAGGAGGCCGGAGGCGAGAAGATTGAAGTATCTTTAGCTCTTCAGCACGCTCCTCCACCAGACGAGCCGTGGCGCATCCTGGCCCCATCCGGGTCCCATCCAAACGCAGAAGCATGTCAGATCATCGAATCAGCGCTCGAAACAGAGATGGCTCCAGCACAGTCAACCACAGTGTAGGAACGGCGAATGCGGTCGAGCTCAAGTGGGCTCAAAGTGGGCAGCCCAGGGCGGAACCTGGCTTGCAGGCTCTGGGCAGACCAGGCTAGGATGACCCCTGTAGAGCCGCTCGCAGAACCGCGCCTTGATTGCTCTGTGTCGCAGGCTGTGTCTCTCCCAGCATTTTTCTTGCGCTGGTTGCTGGGTTTGGGTTCATCGGTCAACGATTTGGAGATGGTTTGTCTCAAGAGCCACGATGTTTCGCCTGGAGCTGCAGCCAATTGCAGCCCGCAATCACATGACCCATCACGATGTGTTTTTCTTTTGCTGACTTCAACGCTCGTGGCTCTGACACAAAGTGGCCTTCTCCCCGGAGCAACCCTAGCAACCCCAGAGCCGCCAAGCTGAGCCCTCCACCATCTGAATCACGATGAAATCACTGTCTGGCGACTGGAACTCTGGCAAGATGAGCCTGAGCACAGCATCTCCAGGTTCTCTGGCACAATGGCGTTCTCCCCCAGCAACCGCACAATGGCGAATGATTGGTGAGCACAGATTTGGCGGGGGAAGAATTTTCCCCCGAACTCATCCCGCACACACAGAAAGCTTCAAGGCCGGACAGCCAGTCAACCAGTTTTGCCTCTAATGAACAAATGCCTCTTCTTATCCAACCATCAGGCGAGACATCCCACGGCGACGGCGAGGGTGCCAAGCATCCAAGCATAAGGTGCTCTGACGGTGCCTGCTGTAGACCCGAGAAACTAGGTTAGTCCGGCCCTGCAGTCGCAGCGTCTCCGGTCCTAGGAGATAAGCTAACAACCTTGGGTGGGAGCACAGCGTTTTTTTTCCCCTCTAGGCCAAGCCAAGTTGGCTCCGAAGTCATCTTTCGAGGCAGAACGGTTGACGGCGAGTGGCGACATTCAATCAAACCTTTCCCCAACAGCGCCTCTCACGGCCCCTCAAACGTTAAATCAGCAGTTAACGCGAGGCCTTTTTTACTGCCCGTGCGACGAACCCATATCTTTCGGGAACTATCTCTGTCCGGAGAATGGGACGGTACGTATGGAGAAGTAATGATCTGATGGGAAGCATGGTTGCGCTTCGCCCAACTGGACTTAATGAAGAATGCAGAGGACCTTTGACTAGACGAACCGCCCGGCCCCACCAAAGGAATTCAGGAAAAGAGACAATTATCTGCCTTGTAACGCATTACCTGATACCACAGTTCTCTGTTCTGATTGCAAGCTCAGAATGGTGGTAACGAGCCCCGGTCGCTTCGGGGGAGGAGCTCAACATGGCAAATCTCCATCCCCAACCAACGATCCATGAAACAACGTGCAGTGCAAATCTCAGGGCTGCCACCTCCACTGGTCGGCAGAGATGGAACCCCTCCCACGCTCGCCGCATTACCGTCATCCGACTACCAGGATCACTTCATCTCCTCTCAGAGTGTGACGACGTCAAAAGGCTTTTGCGCACTGCATTGGCACTTCTTCAAGGGATGTCTCCACCTACGAACGGCGGAAACCGCCATGATGCCATGATGCATTTCTTGTCTTGATTAGAGAGCTTCGTGCTTCCTACCTCGACTTGACAAAATACAGGTATGTTGATGTTAAGATGTCACCTCACCCTGTCTCGGCTTGGCGCCCCTGCCTTGTCGGCAGAGCGTACACACCTGGAAGCCATCCCCCTGCTCAAACCATAGTACGATTGGGCAAGCCACCAGGTCCAACATGGGGGTCACCTAGCACTGTACGGGTCAGATCCCGCTGGGTTGCGATATCCCAGAGGTAAATCAATCAACACCACTAGACAACGACGCCGATGAAGGTTGAGGTGCCTCCTTTCCGTTCTGATGCCGGTTCGTTGACCAACAGTATGAGGCTCTCAAAGCTATTGCTGCGACTCGGCCGGGTGTTAGAGCGACAACGGAGCAACCATTGTCGAACGCGCCACCACTGACGCAATTCAAAGATAAGAAAGCAGCAGCATTCATATCAAAGCCAATTGATCAATCAAAGTCTTGAATGAGCCGCTGAAGAAAGCTCCAGCTGCTCTCCCGCGCACCTGCCTCATCCAAGCTTCTTCTCATACCAGAGCCATGCCTTGCAAGCGCCTTTCCGAAATCTGCAAGCAACTCCATGCAAATTCTACAACTAAAAGATATGGCCATCTCGATGCTTTCGCAACTGCCATACCAGGCCTGCTATGATTGGCTAAAGTGGAGCCCTGCATTGTCCGTTCGATCCTTGTGAGTTGCCCTCGCTCAAGAACGGATCCATGCACGACAGGGGGTATTTAGCAGGGGTAAGCCCTTAGTCCAAGATTGATGGGACATCGTATTCTGACTCGCTTCGAGTCTAAAGCACGGGCCAGGGCACAGATGGGCGATAGCAAGCTGTCGGCGAGCCTCGCCATGGTGCAAGCTTTTTCTTTTTCTTCTGTGACGGCATAAACATTCAACAGACCGCATCGTTTTACGGGAACAGAATCTCTCTATCAGAACAGTCAAAGGAGGATGTGAGTAATTAGGATCCAACTCGAGATCGGGCGTTTTGTAATCCCCGGCAAAGTCGCCACTGGTGCAGGGCGCTCAAGATGTGTGGTATCGCGTTGCACCCCAAGTACCCCAACAAAGAACCCTTCAGAGCCTCCGAGAGAAGTTCAGGGATTCCAGGCAGACCATACGGAGTACTTATCTAGACTGACGGGAAGCACCTCTAGTTTATCTGTCATTTTAGTGGAGATTCTTACACAACTACTGCGCCATGGCCCCCCGCCCAGGCTTGCAACCGCTCATGATCTGATTCAGGCGGCGAAAGGGGCCATTCCGCTTAGTTACACTGACGCCAGAATTCAAGGCATCCAAGGCATTGCTTCACATTGCTAGGCCTAGAGCTTAACGGTACGGCTTGAGCGGCAATCACGCCCTACTATCCGGCAAAGTCGTAACGCTCAGCATCAACTACGCGAAACCTAAGGGCGCCAGCCAGGTCTGGAATTCGCCTTTAGGTTACCTCGCCTCTGATCATCACCACTTCGGTGATAAGCTACATGTTCCCCAGAACCTCCGTACATCGAGGATTTCCACAAAATGTCAGAGCTGGCCTAAATCCGGGGTTCAAGGGTCTCAAGCTGGTGTTGACTGGTCTCAAACCTTGTTGGCCCTTGATACTTGTGATACCCAACTCATCGTACTATACGATCCGTCAGCCGAAGAATATCCTCAACAAGCTTACAACGAGCCTCTGGTAGGGAGAGATGCATCCTTGGCGCCGTGCACTACATCCGCACTGAGGTAGAATCACGTCCACCATTGCACCCGTTGCGTGCTACGCTGCAAGAGCATCTAGTCCGCCGGCGAAACTGCCCATGAAATTATCACCATTCACAGCGGGATCTCAGAAATAATTCGAGGGCAAACAAGCGGACTGAGCACGGATTGGAGAGATTATGGCCGAATTCGTTCATACCTGAGACAAACTCCAGAATCTCCATATCAAAGTGGGAGCTCGTCTATATCTGAGTTTTCGCCGGAAGCTTCAATCTTCCCGGATCATCCGCCCCGGACGGGGCCAGTGGGGAAGATGCGACAACCAGCTTTGCCAGCCGGCACAACACAAGACGGCCGAGAGAGGACAGCCACACTCGGAGCTTGTGCAGCCACTCCTCACCGCGTTAGTCCTGCTTGACCTACAACGTACATCTGTAGATGGTACGCTGCCTTGAGTCTTCCCGTCAAGACCGTCAAGGATGAAATGTTTGTCTGCCTCCACATCCCTGGTCAACCCCACCTCCAACTTCACGCTTTCTATCCAGTCAGCGAATGAGTTTCAGGCCGGAGCATTCTTCCCAATTGCGTAACCCAGCCATGCCTTGCCTTACACAGGCCTACAGAAGCAGGAGATTGGTGGTAGGCCTTGGTTGCGTGCGGCTTTGCGTGGTCCTTGCTTTATGCAGTGGAGGTCGCAGCTCCTCGTGAGGCGCACATAATGGGGGCTGCAACCGTCTTTTGACGGGGGAAGTGGTGGGGGGGGGGGGGACTTGGACACCATCGCGAAGGAAGGAGTCGGCAATGGTATACCAGTGAGATCAGCAACGCACGCCGTCTCAGAGTCGACCTCTCGCGCTCTAGTGCTTCCGCTTAGATGTTATCCACAGGCTTGAGGTTCGGCTGCATCATGACACGACAATTACAAGGACGTCAAGTCGTTCAGACAGAACATATGCATGACTCCTCTTCAAATCAAGGAACTGTAGTTCCTCCGTCGATCAAAGCAAGCCTCACTTGGTGCGGTGCCGGTGTGCCTTAAGGATAATGGACTTCCAACATCTAGATCTCCCTCGAATGCAATTCAGCATCTTGGATAATAGGTTTAGAGGCTTGATCGACGGCCCGATGATCAGGGTCGCCTCTATTGAGGCTTCAGGGTACACACCTCCGCAAACCCGAGATGGTAGTGATGGACACACATGGAGCACCCCAGACTGCTCTAGATTGAGGATACTCTGATGGTTGGCTGAAGTGTATCAAAGGCATTGCAAAGGCGGGCATTAGGCGGTGCAATCCCCCGCTGATCTTCGCGGGGATGGGGGACGAGGCTCACATGAAGCCACTACGTTGAACTAACTGACTCCTCCGGCCTCTTGTCAGCAACCCTCATGATAAGGTATGTTTCCCAAACGAGACTGAGTGTGGGTTGAGGCACAGAAGTTGGCGGTGACCTGCCGCTTTGTGAGTTGCAGTACGCGCCCTCAAACCGGACTATCCAAATGAAGCAAGATCAGGGAGTCAGCCGCTTCAGTGGACTCAAGTTCCCGGCATTGTTTCTCAGAGTCTGTAAATCGCGCGACTATCGATATGTCGCTTGATTGATCAATGCGACGGTGAACAAAAAAAAAATCGCGATGGAGGGTTGGGTGGATCGAAACGAGGCCTGGGAAAAGTCTGACCTGTGAGCTTCAAGGAGGTTGATGAGATAAGGTCCAGGGGGGATCTTTTGCCACCACTCACTCGCTCCCTCGTTAGACTTCCCGACGACAAATGCAGTAACAAACTTGTTGTCAATAGCAACCCTTACCCAGAACTGGTTGGGAAAACTCTTTTCATCTTCAGCCTGCAGCTACCCTCACAGCTCATTTCCCTTGAGCCTGGTCGTTCTCGTACACCTTGGACGCCTCGTACTGTAGCTGATGGCATTGAAGCAACAATGACGTATGCTGCAGTGGCCGTGTCGCCTTCACCATCGAGATCTTGTGTGAGTGATCGTGGACGTCGGCCGGGTCGGCCGGGGTGCGGCGCGCACTGTGACAGGGCAGGCCAATCTAATTGGGCTTGGAGAGGCTAGAACCTGCAGCAGGCCAATGCTGCCAGTCCGAGGCCATTCCATGGCACACTGGAACTAGGTGATCTTGCTAACTCCTCTTGTCCAGCGAGGGCCGACTTCCATAGGCGAGAGTCGAGGAGCCTCCTTGAGACTCCTTGGCCCCCTTGAGATAGCGCTGCCGTGTCGTTGGGCCGGGGGCTGGTACTAGTTCCACAGCCGCTTGCAACGGTCTGTTCGTCTCAAACACAGGCCACATTGGGGACGCTACCAGGGCGATCGCAACACCGCCAGCCACTTTATCCCCTATTTTCGTTCCTGTTGCAAGTAGTGGGCGAAACTCCACAACTCTTCCTCTGTGGTGGGTCAATATGTGAGAGGCCTTGCATCGCGATGCAGCCTAGATTCGGTTGGGCCACCAAGACAGGCGCCAAAGCAAGCGATGCGCCGCCCTGCAAGTCAATGCGCGTCACGAAATTACGGAGATGGGGAATATAAGACGTCTTCACCGCCTGCAATTCCAACGACGCTGCCTTGCGTCAGCTATGCACAAAAGATGCGGGGTTGTTACAAGATCCTTGATAGCTCGCTTGGAGGCTCAATGACCCGTGTCTAGTGCCATCAACGAGCTGCGAGCTGGACATACTTGAGTAAACGCTTATCACTGGTTTTTACTGCAAGTTGGCACAAGGCACAAGTACGATAGGAAGCTTCAAGTCAGCCACAAAGGAATAAACCCGGTCTCGTGACAATGGCGTTAACTTGCATTTCACCGTCTGCATAAAGAGCAACCCACGGAAGGATGATGTCACTTGGGCTCATGATTGATGTCGAGATGAGTTCAACTGCAACCATAGAGCATTCCCGTGGTGTTGATTTACTCAAACTACTGTGAGCCTATATCTGATGCGGAAATGCAAATATATGAAGGCTGCTTGAGCGTAGGTTTGGGTGGTATCTGGAGGTTGTGCCCATCACTGCTTCACACCCTCCGGCCACGGCCCGGACAGCGGCCCCACTGATGCCGAAGCTCCCGTCCCGGATATCGTCAGCTGAGAGAACACGATTGTCAGGTTACCAAACCAGGGGTGATAAGTGTGTTTTTACGCTATCAGCACGGATCAAATTTTGTGTATGAGATGGGTTCCAGTCTCGCGGTAAGGATTACACAGAGCGGAGCGTTTCTCTCCTCCAAATACTTCAAGATCGCAAGTCTAAAGCAAGCCTCGCGATCAGGTCAAGGATCTAGTACATTATATCAATCCACCTCTACTTCCTCACTTCGGCAGTGGCTACGTTAAACGAAGGGAACCCACACGCCTCACAGGCTCAAGTGGTGTCGACTTTCCCAAGGGAAGACTGTTGCCGATGCTTAGGTACCTTGAACACTTCCATCCCTACACATTGATATCCGAAGCCAAGGCTATCCAAATTTCCATGTCGCCATTGATCGTGGGGGTTGTCAGAAGCAAAGTCCCAACGCTGTCTCTCATACCCTGCAAATTGGCCAGTACAGGGAGGCCAGAGGCGTGATCGGTCAGCGTGCATCACACGACTCCGTGCCTCTATTCCTCCCATTCTGTACCCCAGACTCAATGTGACACAGAGGCGCAAGTTAGCAAGCCCCTCTCTGCTGCCTCTTGTCTAGTGGTTTTATAGACATGTAAGACATTCACCGGTTTGGTTACACAGCATTCAGCAACCATGTGCCGGCAATTGCTCCGTCTGTTTACCCTAGACCGTTGAAATACCCTGGATGTTTGGATCTAGAACCCAGCACGTAGCATGCCATTTGTTGAAGTCAAGCTAGCCTGATCTACAAAACAGGAAGTGGTTTTCCCCTGGTTGCGTAACTGGGGTGGCCAGCTCTGAGACGCTGCTTCGATCGAAGGCAAACCTTATTGCCGGAAACCCACGCCAGACGGAGCTTCGCTAACCTCCCTTGCCCTTCCGGCGCCAAAATAGCACCCACTCACTGGTAAAGAGAGCGACCCAACAAGCAAGCAAGCATGCGTCCTTACAGTACACGCAGGGTTCAAATCCTGGGGTGGAGCGCTCCCTACGCCTTTTCAGTCCACTTTTACCAAAGTAAATTGCTTGCCCTCAAGATGGCTTCAGATGCAGGTAAGGTGCATAAGCTGCAGAAACAGACAGGGCTCTTCTGCGAGCGCCCTGTTCTCGACAATTTCTTATCATCCACAGATACGGGCTGCAGAAGCATAGGTTGCTGCTGGAAGGCAGAGGCGTCTAGAGTGCGGGGAAGTTCAATCAGGAGGTGTGCTGATGTGTCGTTGGGAGGGGGAATGCAACGATGTGCAGCTCGTCTCGAACAGAGTTGATGAGTTTGCATTAGTTGGTTGACCTTTTGCAGTCCAGACCAACCATCCCAACTCTGTAGGAGTATGTGTCGGAGGGTTGGTGGAGCTGCCCGCAAAACCAACACCCAAAGCCGTTGGCGATGCAATAGGCTGGCTGGGTGGCGCGACCGTTGTGCGCCACGTCCTGCAGGAGAGAGGGGAAGTGTACTGCACTGTGTTGGTTCTTTTTGACATGTGAAATGCCTGTGTGTTGTTGTTGAGGCGTTGATCGCCTGAAGCTACCATGAGGCGAAGTTGGAGAGTCGGTAACGCGGAAGATCTTACGTTTTAGAGTTGAGGATGGTGTTGAGGCGAACTTTGGGCCGTCATCAATCGAGAGAGTGCTACAGTAGGAGCACTATAATAGATCAAATTTTGGGGATGGGTCCATTATGCGTTCACAATTCCATTATCACTAGTGGGACCTTGTCACATCCTTGAACCAGCGTCCTATTCTCGCTTTGTTCTCTCAACTTGAATGCCGTGATCGCGTCAGTCGAAGGAGCCATTGACGGGCTATCGCCCTGGAGCACTGTGTTTGACGGAGATATGCATATGGTGGACCACCCCTAAGACCCTTGAGGCTGCGAATAAACGTGGTGGAAGAACTCATATTGGACCCTGGGTGCAGGTGGTGATGTCGTTGAAGGGGGATCGTCTTCCACATCAAGGGCCGCCCGAGAGCCACCCGGAGTGGCGTAACATCTCGATGGAAAGAAGATCGACATATCTTCACTCACGCCCTCCGTACTTGTTTTTGATACAGGCCGCTAGGAATGCCTCCGGGGTGAAGGCTAACTGGGACCCTTCATCGCCACGGTGTTGGATAAGTCCCCGAAGTCTCATAATCCAGTGCTGACCTCCCATCATATCATGATTTGCATGTTTTCTAAGATCCACAACACCCCCGCTGCCCAGGATGACCGCGGGGAGCATGAGCTCGAGAAAGAGCTCTCGATTGGCGGATCGCTACTCGAGGACCCTGGTGGCGTGACAAGTCCCATGACTGGCGTTTTGAGTTCTTGGTTGCGGCTGGATGATCTGATACTTAGTGCGTGAAAACTTCCGTTAACGGTCGACGGGAAAGGGTCTAGAATCATTGGAAACATCGAGATTTTAATGCCGATGGTACCGAGAATATCTGAATTCCGCTGGAGGCGCAGCTGAAATCCAATAAGTGTCTACATGATCTGATGGGAACCCTCATATGCGTCCTCGACATAGACTTATCTCCATTTATACAGGAGTTGATCTATCATATCGTTATCTTGACGACTGTCGGTCGAAGTCCTATCCAGCCAGTGGTAATTTGTTATCCGTCAAGACCGAGGCTGGTGTTGAAAAACTTATGACGCAAAGAAGGCTCTCCGGTGAGCTGTTTTGCCTCAGCCAGTTGAACAAACACTGCCAGCACGTCACTTCTGCAGGGTTGAATATCAAGAATCTCATCAGCGGCCTCATACTCGCATTCTTTCTCGTGTTTAGGGCTGGAAAGTATGGTTAAGAAAATGATCCTGCACGAGCATCATGCCATTTGATTTCGCCCAGAAAAGGTATCCACCTCCTGCTCCGGCACTACCTGATCACCATGGACCCTGAGAGAAATCCATCAAAGTACTGGCACAGTATGACTTGTTTAGTCCCATGCTATCAGCTGGGCGCAGCCACCAACCTGAAGGATTGCATCGTGAAAGTTTCAATCTCTTATTGGCGGTTCCGAGGACCGGGAGGGGTCTAGACAGGGAAATATCTGGAGGCCAAGTCCCTAGGAGAGTCTCATGATAGGATTTTATACAGAGACCAGGTTCCTTAGTTCCATATTTGAAATCTCTGACTGCATCACGATACATTCCCCACGTTGAGTGGGAGTAGAATCCAAGAGCTCCTCGGAGGCGGACCCTAGACCATTTGCTAGCTGACATCGGTACTTTTTCTCTGCCGCCTTGTCCAGTCCTTGAGATCTATGCTAAGGAATGACTCACTGCAGCAAGCGAAGAGCACAGCGGCCAATGAAGGCTGATTGTCCAAAGGATCAAACATCAAACATCAACTACACCCGAAATGATAAAGTTGAGGAGTTACTTCGGGTCCAAGAAGTCAAAATATGATTCTAATGATAGAAGACTCAGTTTTGGGCACATCCCAGAGATTGAATTTGAATTTGGACGTCGTGTCCCCATCACGTCTCTCAAACTAGCGAGCTGTACCGATGGGTTTCATGATACTGGCTCAGCACATATTTACAGAGCATGTCAAAGTCTTGAAAAAAGGGAGTCATCACCCTGAAGAGCTAAGGCTGCGTTGTCAGACTTGTGTGTTTCAGTCTACCGTATTGGCATTACACAGTTCTTGTTTCTCCTAGGCAGACGAACTGCGAACTGAGAGGGACGAACATCGGCTGGTTGAGTAAGAGTATTGGCTTAACTTCCTGCATAATTCCTGCTTCGTTTCTTCTCATACATCGTATTAATGAATTAATCTAGGAGGTCGATATTGTCAACGAAGTAAACTTCTGTTCACCGCCGGCCACGGAACACGCCCTCGGAAGCGATTGCAAGCACCTCAAATGGTACTCGTCCTAGACGCAATGACATAATAGTCAGACGCAACGAACCCAAATATACCCGTTTTGGCCCTCGAGCCTAGCTCAGGCGCGCTGGGAAAAATAAGTTGTCGATTTCTCAGCACTAGTTGAGTGCCGGTTTCGCATCGACTATCTTCGTCCAACGCACTCTAGTAGTGCTGAACATACACGCACAACCCGAGGAGCAGAAGAATGTGAGAATGACGCGTAGTTGCCACAAGCCTTTGAACTAATAAGGGTTGCCTCGTGAAAATCCACGTGGCGTAAACGATCGGCGATGCCTCTGCTCTGTTTCGGCCAACGCAACAACACCACTTCAGATATTTTCTGTCATGAAGTTTTCAGCTCTTAGGTTGACCTGAGACATTTGCCTCACCATGGTAGGATATGACGTTAGGATGCTACGGCAAACTGGGGAGTGGTGCATGGCGCATACGATTTTGTTCCAGCATTAAAATCACAATGATATCATGGGATTCAAAGCCTGAGAGGTAACTAACTCAGCAAGAGATCAACCGAGGCAAGGAATTTCACCTCGGGGAGCCAATCTCTGTGTGACTTGATTCAGCTTTATGTTGAATGGCTGAGTCCATTTTACGGTGTCCCTACCATTGTCTTGTCAGTAGTGCTCGAAGGGCTGCGACTGGACCTCGTTCGGCTCTGGGCCAATCATTTTCAACCACCTAGCCATTACAATCTTCCTCTGCTTTTCTATAGCAGGATTGGAGGAAGAGTTTAGTCTTTCCCGCCATGAAAGGCTGTCATCTAAGTCAAGGAAGGTCTGTCTTGAAATTCCAGGTCTATCCTACTCTGCGATGAAGAACATAAGTTCGGCAAATGCTCTCGAAACGTATATGTGCCTTTGACCAGTACCGGCGTTCGCCTACCGCATTGCTGAAATGAATCTACAATGGACTATTATGTTACTGTCATTTCCATACGGCAAATCGAGAGATCTGTTCGATCTTACCCACGAGCACGACGTCTACGTCTCTATCATAAGCTCAGATCGTAGTGAATGCCATGTACATGGAGTACTAACTTGAATTGACTAGGGATTCTAGCTGGAACACTTTTACTCCAAACCGTTACCAAGCAGGCGGTAGTTAGCCATCTGAAGTCGAAAAGGTTGGGATATATGATTGAGATATCTACGGGTTTCTCACCTTCCCCAAGATGTTAGCTTTGACTCGTCAAGGAAAGTCTGCTCGGAGACTAATCGCCAGATTAGTTTGCATATTATAGTTAAGAGCGGGAGGCGACATTGAGGGTGTCTGAGCCCTCACCCATTGGAGTCCGCTGTTTCGTCCAAGATGATCGACTTGAGCAAGATTTTTATTGACACTGGTGTCGAGCATGTAGCATTTGAGAGTGAAGGCATTACGGAGAAGTGACTTTTTGGAAGGGCAGACATTATGCAACGAATCTCGCGAGAGTCCACAGCAGAAGGTTCTGCTCGGCTGCTGACTCTGACTCTTTCAAGCGCGATTTCAGCATAGTTATCAACTTGTTTGTGGGGCATTCGTAAGATATTCTTTTGTCATATTTGTGGGAGATCATATCTGGTTTGTGTACTGCGTCTTCATCCGTTTCAAACCACGAGTGAGATCGGGAGGCTTAGACGAGGGTGAGGGCACATTATAAGAGGAAGGCAATGAACGAATGGTCAGAGTATATGTAATTAGAGAATGATAGAACTCTGACTATTAAACAAATATCACACGTCAACACACTCAAACATACTATTTTTGTCTTTGAGGGGGTATCAAGCAATCCACGCCGCATCCCTAGGATTGATGCCACTATTCACAAAAGCACAAATGCAGGGTCGGCAGGCGTACACGTCTCTCGACCACTTGATTCCATTAGTCCTCGTGGGTAGGTGGGCCAGCGTAGTTCTTGTGGCCCCAGACCCAGTACCAGATGCCAGAAATGAGTGCTGCGGCGACAAAGACTACGGGAGCGTAGTTGACCGTGGTCACCTCGACAGGAATGTATGATGGCATGCAGAATAGAGGCATGGCCAGCAACGACCAGGCTGAGGAGTCAGTTAGAATGCTTCTAGTGCTTAGAGGAATACATACCGATGGCAATCACATTGGCAACAGCGCCGAACTTTCCAAGATAGAATTGGCCAGTTTTGACCTGCTTTCGGCCGGTAGCCAGACTGATCGCGATGGGGGTCGCATACGAGGCAGTCAGGCAGATAACACCAACACCAGAGAAGGCGTTGAAAGCAGCCGTAGAGCCGAAGTAGATGAGACCAAGAAGAATCTGGACAACCATGCTAAGCATCATGGCGTTGAGGGGCACATCCAGCTTGTGATTGACCTGCGTCCACCACTTAGCACCGGGGATGGCTCCGTCTCGTGCGAAGGCCCATGTGCATCGCGAAGCTGCCGTGGTGCAACCAATACCACAGATAATGGCGAGAACCATGAGAGGAATGAGGAGGCCAATGGCACCTCCCGGAGATCCAACGGCGCTCTTTAAGATCGTAGGTACAGGTTGGCCGGATGCGAGAGCCACCAATTCTGGGATTTCCGGAAGGACAAACACGAGCGGGATCAGGAAAAGAAGACCGGCAAAGGTGTTGATGAAGATAGTAGCAACCATGGCTCTTGGGACCTGGATCGCGGGTTTCTGGACCTCCTCACACATGCTGCAGTGGCACAAGATATCAGTTACACCGGATCGCCGCGTAATCGAGGAGCACACGATGGCAACTTACGAGATGATCATTCCAGTTGAGGAGGTCGCGTAGCCAGCATGAAGCAGACCGACGCAGAAAGACCAGCCCTTGGGCCAGCCAGAAGACACTTCAAAGTGAGTGAAGACGTACTTGGCATCATGACGCCCATTCTTGGCCATGACCAAGATGGTGATCATAATGGCAATGACACCGGCAAAGGTCCAGAAAATAGCAGCAGTCTCAAAAAGAGTCAGCATTTAGAACATAGTCACAGGGGAGAGAGACCGGAGAGGGATTCAATTCTCACGTCAAGCCAAGGCAGCCAGCGGTTGCCCAGGGCAGAGACGGCATTGCACAGCAAAGTGATGCCGAGGAAGATGAGAAAGACCTGGTAGGCTTCGCCAGCAAAAACGCCGACGCCAGGTTCTTTCTCAAACACATTGATGCACGCGACGAAGAACAGAGTTGTGCCAAAGTTCACAGCAAGTGTGATGGTGATGTTACCGACGAGGTAGAGCCAGCCACAGATCCAACTGGCTACACGCCGCCAGTTCGCGGGAGCCAACATGAAGGCTTGGTAGTAGACACCTAGAAGCGATCAATTCAATGTTCACGCAGCGGGGAAGACAGGTAAGGAGACGCGGGCCATGGCGAGGACAGCACGGGAAGCATGGATAGCAAGTACCTCCGGCAGTGGGATAGACACTGGTGATTTCACCGAGAGACGCAGCAACACAGACAATGATCATGGATACAGCGACCCAGCCCCAGATGATGTTGACGGGACCTCCTCCGATGAGGGGATAGTAGAGAGTTGTAGCTAGACCGTAGGGGATCGAGGCGAGGACGAAGGACATGAAGGCAACCTGAAGAGTCGAGCGGTTGCGGGCGAGCTCAGGCTTGTAGCCCAAGCTCTCAAGGGCCTGATCGGCCGAATCGGCGGATTCATTGCCGCCGTTCGAGATGCGGTCGGAGGCGAGTTTGTCGTCCATGTTGCTGGAGGCAGACTCGCGCTTCACGACGGTATTATGGTTGCAGATCATGGCGTTGTTACTGCTAAGTTGTTGGGATTGCGACGGATCGGACCGTCTGCCACGAGGGACCGCTAATATGCGGGAAAAGGGTTTGGGATAAATCGAGTTGAAGATCCGGGAAGGTTAAAAGGAAAAGAAGATTAGGAAATGCTTCGAAGAGTCGGGTAGATAAGCGGTTAGGTAGCGTAGATGATCGGCGAGCTCAATCCTACTAATAAAAGGAACGACGATGGGACAGGTTGACGAGCCGGGGTCTCGGGCGATCCTGCAAGCGATGAACCGAAGGATTTATTCCAGAAGAAGGATGGAAGAAATGAAAATGTAGGACAAAAAAGACAAGAAAAGTCCGCAAGATCAGCAAAGGGGAAGAGGCCGAGACAAAATACGATGCTCGCTGTCGGACGACTCGAAGCTTATTCCAGCAGGTAACTCGGGCTATGCTGGCTAGCGCGTGGGGCTCTGAACGCTCAGTGGAGAGTTTCGGATTGGGGCTTGAGGGCTTAAATCGAGTTATACAAGCGGAAAACGTAAAAGCTGTTAGCGGCAAGATGTTGAACCCTGGATCCGCGCCGAGGATGCGACGTCATGAAGCTCTGAGGAGCAGGCGGGCGGCTTGACCGAAGGGCGGAGGTGGCTCAATGGGGAAGGAGACTAATCAGGCCGACGCCAAGGGCTGATCAGACAGGGGGATGGTTGGTCCAAGATTGATAGAGGTAGGACGGGGGATGTTCAGCTGGGGAGATGGGGGATGGGGAGCAAGCCGAGGAGAGGCCACAGTGACATTCAACGCAGTCTAGATTTGATGTGAAGGCCAGGGTTGAACGGTGACAATGCATGGTTAGACAGGAACAAACCCAAACACGGGGGAGAATGGGAAATTCTACGATCGACAGGGTTCATCACGGTGGTGTCGACTGGTGGGACTATGGGAACGGTCCCCGAACCAACGAGGCTCTAATACCGTATCAAATGTCAGACCATCGCCAGGCAATAATATTGGAGCTTGCAGAGGCGAGAAGGGCTCCCTGATACCGGGTTGCAAGCTACAGCTCTCCGATCCGGCTTACTGGTATCTCGTCAGCCGCATCTCATTCACTCAAAAGGCATAGCGATCCGTTAGTTCTGATTGCGAGCATTCACAGACAGGCATTGATATGGCCACTCGAGTCTCTTTCCGGTCCATGTCCCCTTGTCCTGTGTCTCCCCCTTCATGGTCCCTCTCATCTCTTGCAGTCTCGTCGTTCCCGTCGTCCCCGTATCCAGGTTCGAACCAACCCCCGTCACCACTTTATCGTCATGATCGCGTGCTCCTCTTCTATCCTCGTCCTCCGTTGTAGTCGGCGCCTCCTGCCTTCCGTAGCCGCGTCACAATATCCTTCTCGTCGAGCTCCGAACGATCTCCCGTAGTAACCGCGATGCTATGATGCGACAGCGCGCGCTTCACCTCGCCGCTCTCGATGCTGACGCGGGCCTTGCGCATCACCTTGGTATTCTCGCCGATCCAGACGACCAGCGCGAACTTGATACGCTTGCTCTCGGCGTCGTTGGCATATTCCACGCGCACATAGCCGTACTGGACCTGCCCATCGTCCAGCTCTGATACCAGCTCCGCGACGCCCCCCGTGCCCGTCTTGGTCAGACTCAGCTTGTTTCCCACCGCCCCGGCATACGAGATCAACAGCCAGTTGGTTTCGTCCTTGTCTGAGCGCACTGCATCGTAGGCGGCAGCCACTTCGGGGGCATCGAGGCCTGACATTGCGATTTCGAACGGTCGGTCGGTCGAATCGAATCAAATCCAATAAATTCCAACAAAAATACGGGCCGCACAATACAAGGTCAGAGCTTCTTCATAGAGTCGGGCAACGAAGGGAGACAATCCGGATGGCCGCGGCACGGGGCGTCGGGGGGCCGTCCAGGTCGATTTGATTGATTCAGGGGGCGGAGCGAAAATTTGGGCGAAAATTGCCTCCATCTCTCTCTCCAGCTTAGAGAACCTGACCCAATCCGGTTCCAACATTATGAGACTCTCAAGGCTCCACCAAACGCTCGGGCTTCGAAAAGCCTTCTAAAGGGTCCAGGTCCACCCCTTATTGCTTTTTGCCGCCGTATGCTGATCACTCTGGGCTCCGTATCGACTCCTCATTTGAAGCACTTACCCCCCACCGGTTCAATCCCCGTTCCCAGCTTATGCCAGTATTTGCCAGCCTCCGTCGTCATCTCAAACTCCACTGACCCCATTGAACGAGTCTTGGTCCTTGCTCCCTCTTCTGCCGAGCCTAACCATCGTGATTGGCCCCCATTTCTATCGGAAGGCCGGCATCTTCAAGCCTGGGTTAAGTACCCGGCATACCCACAGCATCACCCCATCTCCACTGATTCTCCAGAGACATCTGATAATGGATTCATTCCTTCACATGCCTGCTCAATGTGTTTCCATGCTTTAACATGGTAGAAGCAGATATTTGAGTCAATATGCGAATCATTAATATGGAGATCAATGTCTCTGTACCCCATGTAGTGGATGCCGGGAATCTCCAGCTCTTGACGGAACTGTCACCGTTTAGGGTGGCGTCTGGCAAAGAAGAAGACGACCTTTCGTATTTTGGGGTGAAACAAGGGTGTGCTTTACGCATTGTCGTGTAAGTCTTTGAAATGGAATTAGTATCAGTCGTGGACACGGTCTTCATGCGTTCCTTGCCAGAATTTTTTTGTGGAGCTTCTTTTAGAATCGTTAGCGCTCAGCGTTTCATTTCCACGCCGTGGACAGAGGCGCGGTCCGTAAGACAGGCCTGAAGTCGAGGCATGCCCAGGTGGGTGGAGGAGACCTGAAACTATATTTCGGGGCTCCGGTGTTGATAAGATATTCGCGTATCCTGCTCCTCTACGCTTGGCGGATGTAAATGCTGGATAAATCTGGGGCACCTTCGATGACTCCGGATTCACAATCCTGTACATGTTTATGCGGCGGACAATCCTTAATCTCAAGGGATCACTCAAATGCCGAAGTCTAGTCGCACGTGGATTATTTCTCCATTTAGATAAGGTTGCCGGCTAGATATGCCCAAAATAGGCCATATCCGGGATGTCCTCAGGGGGTTCGTCACAGATTACGAATGATGCCCGCACGTATCGAGGAATGAGCGCCTGAGAAAGCGTGACAGTACTGCCGATAAATGAAAATGGGTCATCTAGAGAGGCAAGGCCAAATCCTTTCTTTCTCTTTATCATTTGAGGGGCATCCTAGAGTGGTTTATTCACTTCGGAACTCAGATCAAGACCCTATCTTTTGAGTCATTGCCCACTTTACCACAGGCCACTCACTTGCAGGCTCCATAAGTATGCTTCCTAGGCATCGAATGATAAACAAAGGGGGTAGAATAGTGGTTACAGCTACGAGGACGTTGCCTCGCCGATGTTGCGTAGCTCACGGTATAGGGTAAGATTGGAAGACCAAGGAGAGAAATAGAACCCCAAATGCGTCCCTTGCCTGTGAGTCGCTGCGTTGATCGAGTCTAAATCTACATATGTTCACGGTTCTGCCTAGAAAAACTGCACTCACTACTAGTCTTGTTGCAAAAGACATCCATTTTATATTAACGAACCTCTGGATGAGCCTGGAGACCAGTGCTCCTGTGACGACGGATCTGGCGCCATATGCTAGGTTGTTAAAGCCCCAAAGAATTTCCCACTGTCGCATCTAATAGGCTTTAATACGCGGGAAACAGGACTTGGAATACAGAGTTTACTCACTTGCCGAAAAAGAGCATGCCTGAAGTGGCCGAGCGAAAAGTTCGCTGGTGAATAAAAAAAGGAATCCGAGTATGCCCACGAACGAAAATACACGATCTCAATTGCTTCTTGGAATATATATATCGGACGGGCACACTGTTGCGGTTAGAAAGAAGGCTTACTACAACTAATACTGGTCTATTTTTTTGCTCCTGTTTGGGTTAACACTTGGTTGGAACAAGACAAGCAAATCATGATGGGACCCTGATAGGAAATTCACAGAACAAAGCGAGAGCCAGCCTGGCGCTTGTGGCATCGATATGGCAGAAAGTCTCGGCCGTCTTTCGAAGAGTAGGTGCTCACCTTCTAGCGAGTTGAGGTTGATAAATCTTGTCTAATTAAGTACCGGATCTTGACGACGTCGATAACGAGCTCTACAGGTCCTGCGCCTTTGAAACCTCCACGCTCGCAGTCTTAACATCCGATCTCGGTGTCGTTGAATCCTGACCAATACCGTCGTCAACATTTTTTGGGCTCTCCTCATCCCACAAACCCGTCGCATTCGCCGGGGCATCGTAGCCATACTCAATGAGCTGCTTGTTCCTACTTCCCCACCAAAGCATACCTAGCTGAACAAAGACCGAGGCGAAGGTGAAGGCTGTCGAGACTGGGAAGCCAATTGGATACCTGGGGGCATCAGAAACTCGGAATGTCCTCAGCGGAATAGTTGCATGCCCGATGTAAACGATAGTAACCGTCAACGCAACGACAATCGCGCGAGCTTCGGGCTCCTTGCGTAGAAGCTCTGCCATCCACGCCATCAGCGACGGACTGCCAGCATTAGTCGCGTATGTCAAGAAATAGAACCCCAAGACGACTTTCGGATTGGGGGGCCAGGCGCAAAGCACGCTGAGAACCACGCCATGGAATATTGACATGCCGATGCTGACTTGCCAACGCCAATGCTTCCAATCTGATAGTCCGTTGAAGACGAGGTTAGTGAGAATCTGAAGGGCGTATCCTCCGAGAGGGAGGATGTTGACTTGATAGGTGCTGTAAAGGCGATTCCCTGAGGCGTCCTTTAGACTTTCTAGGTAAAGAACAAAATACGAGTTGGCTCGGTGTGCCCAAGCCCCTAACGCGAATGAGAGAAGGTAGAAATATGTAACAGGATGGATGATGAGCTTTCGAAGCTTTCGCTTGAGAATTGATGCCGGGATGAGCTGGGAAGTATGGGCGCCGAACTCGCCCATACGGTCTTGAGCAATGCGTTTCTCAGCGTCGGTCAACCACAAAGCGCGCGTGTAAGACGGCGTATCTGGAATCACAAGAAAGCCAATCAGTCCTTGGCCGATGGTGATGGCACCGGAGATGATGAAAAGCCACTGCCACCCAGTAATTCCATGCACACCATTCATGTTTCGATATAGTGCCGCTTGTAGGGCTCCCAGGAACATGGCTCCTGCCACATCCGAGACGGTGAAAAATGCGATCCGGATGGCGAGCTCCTTGGGCGTGTACCAGTTGAAGATAAGTGAAACGACACTGGGCCAGAATACGGCGGAGAAGAGACCAAGAAAGAAGCGGAGAGCGAAGATGGTTTTGGCATTTGGCGCTTCGCAAGTACTGTTACGCATGGTTAGCCTCCGGCCTAAACTTAGCGGTCATGGCACCTACAACGTCACAAAGAGACCCCATGTTATCTCACAGAGAGGCAGAAAAATGGATGGCCGAATCTAGAATAGAGTTAGTCGGAGCGGCACGAATTACGCTTTAGATATTAGATGCCACTTTACCTTTGTCTGGATCATTTGACCTGGGACAAGACCGATAGCATACCCAATCGAGAAGAACGTCGTAAACTCTACGAGCTCGTTACCGTAGAGGTTGAGAGACTCCCTCATTCCCGACACGTATGCCTGTGTAGTAGCGCTCTGATCCATCTCTTTCATAATCTAGATAGGTTTAGCTTAGCAAAAACGCAACCCGCAGAGGGCTATCAAGAACTTACACCAGCCAGGAACGTCCACGTAAGGAGGAGGCAGTCAAGTTTGAAGACAAGCACATGTTTGGGATCCCGGAAGTAGGGAATGTATCTCGACAGAGCTTTGAAGAACTTCGTCTGAGGAACATGGCCAACCTCAAAGGCGGACGAGCTACCGTTGGGTTCTGCCATGGTCGTTTTAGTGCACGTTAGACGGAGGGGGCTTGGTGGCGTCTGCATACCGTAGGTAGTAGGCCGGCGAGGTTATATATAAGCTTAAATGGCAGGCATGGGTCTCTGTGATAAGCGAGACATACCCTCTTTTGGCTCCATGCTCGAATGTCTTTTCCACCGCGACATCGTTATCCAGCTTGACGACAGTGATCTGGCGGGGTAAACACCGTGCTTTTGACCCATGAGCGCCCTGGTGAAGCTAATTGCGTGATTTACCACCTCAAGACGACATCAATCATACCCAGACATGGAAAATCATGTCGGAAAATGGCCGAAAAGAGGACGATTTTCCCAATTCTTTGTGTCAGAAACTATATCATCCAATAGGTTCAGAGAGGTCCTGCTGATCGCTACAACATGAGCAAGCCAGGTTTCGTTCATACCGGGTCAACAAGCCATCGCGTCTACTTTTGAATCCTTCTCTTCTAGTCTAGGTCCTCGGTTTTGTTGAAACATTATCTATGGTACTCTCATAGGATCTCAATCCATGCACAAATTCCCAGGGCCAAAGCCATTGTCCAAGTCCCCCAACCACTTCCCTTGATGCTCGTTGCTGCACTATCCCAAAGAATAGCCGATCGCCCTGCTTCGGGGGTATCATCGATACTGCATACGACTTTGCACTTCTCCTCTTCCCGCCTTTGCCCCCAAAAGTTCCGCCGTAGCAGATTCTTGTCAGTGGTATTGTATAACACCTCAATCCACTGGATCTGCTGGCTTGCCTCGTGGTTCATGGACATGTTGCCGCTCCATGTGCCCCCGTCGCTCCACGCACTGAAGTGAAGGTCGCATGCTTCCCTTGGTGTCTGGAACTTTATCCTCGTGGTCTCCTCGCCATCGACATACCATACAACCTCCTCGGGAGTCCAGTCCAGGCGGTGAACGACCCATTGCGACCAGTCTGGTGTGGTAGCATTTCTGGTTGCTTCTGGAATTTCACCGCCGTCGTCTGTGTAGGACGGCTGGTTCGTATATTGGATCTTATCCCGCGGACCACGAGTTAGGATCTCAATGTCGGACTCCTGGATATCGGCAAGCTTGCCCGTGGCATCCCGGTAAATGTACATGCCTGTCACGGCCCCAGCGCTTCCAACCGTCCGTGCCAGCATTCGCATCGAGACAAACCGAAAATCATTCTTGACACTTTGGAACTCTGACGCAGTCTGGAAGCCCGGGATTCGTTTTGTCCGCAACGTCAAGTATGTATCGGATGCGGCGTAATTGTCTAGATTTTCCCGGATGAAGACGTTGCTTCTCGAGTTGACCATGAGAACAGTGCCATCATTCGACAGTCCCTCACCTGGCCCAAAGCTATTGTCCCACGTTTGCAAGTTCCAGACATTGGTCCAATTTTCGCGTCTAAAATAAACTGTTGACGCAGGCGCTGAGGCAGCGTCATCCGGATCCTCGACGATGTCTGGAACATCGGCATATTCCAGAAGACTCCGAAAGTCAAAGAACATGTGGTTGGCATAGTACGTCGGTATGGAGCCGTTGATGAGATAACAGTCGCAGCTCGAATCGTTTGCGAGCGCCGAGCCATTGCTGCCATCGTCCGAGGCACAATGTGCAACTGCGACAATTGAGACCAACTGTAGCCACAATGTCAGGATTGGTAAGGACAACATCGTGCCCGAGCAGGGTAGTGAGTCTGGATCGCCCTGAAATGGTACATCGAGTTGAACAGTGCTTTGTTGGCCATTGCAAAGTCTTTATATGTTGGGCAATTGAGGGTGCGGCAGCTTTGCATATGCATATGCCAAGGGCAATGGTTTGTTGGCAGATGGCATCACGGTTTCGTATGCAGGCGGATACGAAGCATGCTGCGGGGAACAACAGCATTGCCCCTCAACCTGCAGAGGCTGCCGCTCTCAAGGATCAATCAGAAGAGAGGATTGTAAGACGTGCATCGCAAACGGGCCATGCACCCACCAGCCGCAGAGCATTGGGTCTCAGCCCTGATGCCGCTGTCTGGAAAGGATATGAGGCCTCCAGATTGAACACCTTCATACGCGATGTTGGCGCGTTCTTCAGGGATTTTCGATCGTCCCGCGAGATAGACTGGGATTTCTCTGCGCCTCCTGTAAGTACGTCAAAAGCGCTTGGCTCGGCGGCCTTCAGCGAGCCGTGCGACACACCAACGAAACGCACCTGCGTCGGTGGCAGTGGCCCGATTGGATCGGGTGTTGTGCTGGGAATTTCGCTCGAGATCATTATGTGATTGTGCCATTCTGGAGCAAGTGGGTAGAAGAAGATGGGAAAGTTTGGATGCAACGAAGCCTAAAGCTATCCTAAGAGCAGATTGAGAAGCTGGCAATACTGGACGCAAGAGTAAACCTCGAGATAGATACTGTAAGAGTTCCATGACATTCGTACGTCAGATATAACAGCTGCTTGTCACGCCGTTGGATGTATCAAATATAACATCTTCGCGGCATGTTGAATAACACTTGTGTAGATGGTCAGCCTCAACTCCAAGTAGCTATGTCCATGCATTGATGGAGGTGGTAGGAGGACCCTCGTTGGGTTTTCATCGGTCCTCGATGCCCCTCTTTCTACAGGTAGCTGTTTCACAACTTTAGATCGGTTCTTAGAATAAAGAGTTGGGGATAAAAAAAGGTAAAGCACTACGTTATTCTAAGGCGGACAGTCTGTAGACTTGTGACACATGACAGAGGTCTTAAATGGGGCTGAGCCTAACTTACTCGTAGATATAATAGTTGAAGTGAGTTTCCCAGTTCCGCAATGTTTCGAAGGATCTCTCGATAGATGCCTCTCGGAACTGATTTCCTGCTTGGCTTGTTTCGGTGGTGGGACTTTCTGATTGTTATGCTTGTTGCTCTGCTGCGGTTTAGTTAGATCGGGCGAGACGTCAACAGCGTACTACCCAAATGAACGTGATTACTTATTATACTATTAGTGATTCCTTCATTCTGTGCCGGCATGGAAGCCGCGACAACTACACCGTGCCCAACTATTTTAGTGGCAATCAAGTCCACAAGACTCCAACGACCTCTCACCTAGGAATCCACAACCCTCCATTCCCATAAACTTGGTCCCTCATCGTGCCTGACTCTGACCTGACTCCAGCCCAATGAACAGGAACCCTATCCACTCGCGACTGCACCTTGCCAGTTGCCTCACCGAGCAAGTCCTGGAAACTTCGTTCGCTCTTGGTGGTCTTCATCTTGGCGATTGTTACATGAGGCGCCCAGTTCTCACGGCCTAAACTCGCTAATGTTGTCATCACGTCCTGCGCATGTTCCTCCGCAATATCTTCGTTCGACATATTTTGTGTTGAGGGGTGAAGATAGCCCATGAGGAGAACTTTGAGCCTAGCATCGAAGAAGGTTGTGTCTTCGAAGTCGTTGACGATATGCACTATCACTTTGTTCTTGAGAACCACACCTGGAGGCCCATTCCGTAGTGGTGCGATAGTAACGACGGCTTCATACCATTCTCCTGCCACGTCTTCGAGTCCCCTCATTGGTAGAATGCAAGCCCATGCTGCAAAGACTCCTCCCATCCGCATCTTGATTGGATCCGGTACTTCGCTGAGATTCGCCGTCGGGATTCCCAGATCTCCAGTTGATATTCCAGTACCCATTACAACTTTACCATCAAACTTAATGGGAAACGGGGATTCAGGCCCAGCATCAGCTCCGACGACAGCAAGAGGTCCATCGAGCATGGCACCTGCGACCATAGGGTCGTATCTCCCCGCCTTGCCGCTCTTCCAACTCTCACCGACCGCTCCCCCAAGGCCAGAGTCGTGATATGCTAAACGCGCCGCTTTTTTCACCGCAGCGTTGGGGGCAAGCTTCTTCGCCCGGTTTTCAACGATTGCTCCTGCGATGCCAGTATATTTCCTCGCGACCTGCTGTCCAACCGTGGTCGCCACTTTGATACCCACCTCCAACGGCATGGTACTGAGACTAGCACCCCGGACAACGCTGACATCTGTGGAGGTACTCGCGATTCTAAACACGGGACTGCCGCAAAGGACCTTCTTGCCTCCCTCGCCGCAGCAGAGAACAAGGCGGAAATACCCATCCGTCGCGGTCGCGGGAATGCGAACAATGTGCGTCTCTTGGGGAACATGGTTCTTCAACCTACCCGAGGCCTTCTTAGAGAATCGCTTCAAGTCTCGCTGAATACCACGCTCATCATTCTCAGGGAGTTGTTCTACACCAGCTTTCGTGGCAGGGGTTACATCAATCCAGTTTCCGTTCGTGCCCATGAGCGCTTTGAGACTCATGCCCATGTTTCCAGAGAAGCCCTTTTGCTGGAGCCACACCGTCCTATTCGGAGGCAGGGGGGCATCGGAGAGGATGGAGATGGGGACTGATGTGGAAGGGCCGCGATACCAGACCAAGGCATGCGAGTGGCGGATAATAGTGAAATGTCTTGTTGATTCAGCAGGGTGACTGATGAGTCCACCCGCGAAGTACTGGGCCTCGCCTAATGCTGCCTTCCATTTCGAAGTGTCTTTGGGCTTTTGCTCCTGGGACGTTGTCGTCGATAAGGCTGATGAGCTCTTGACTCGCCTGATCTCCTGCGTTGGACGAGGATCCAGATACCCCGGTGAGGGCGGCTCATCAACCACAAAACCGACCTGCAAATGACCGTGCTCATCGATGAGGCCGGACTGCTGCGGCGGGTGATGAGCGCCGGCGAGGTTGGTCGCTGACCGAGCCGGCCGGAGTGGACGCCGAGGATTCGGAGCTAGGAATCCACCCTCGCCGGAGCTGGGTAACGGCTTGCGGCGAAGGCCTGAACCCTCCTGGATATCCATATGGACGGTCTGATTGCAAAGCAGTGGAGTAGATGCGATGTCATAGTACTAGAGCCATGTCGGCAATGGATGCAATCTCTCGTCGTGAGGCCACCCAGTTCAAATTAGCGAACGTTGCCCCCTGAATTGAGAACGTGTCGTGGCTAAGAAATTGTACCGTGTGATAGTTAAAATCCCGGTATTTTCACACAGTGAAAACGTCACCCCTTGTTAGTACGGAGACTATCTGGATATCCGTAGATATCGATGGACTCCAATTCACTTTCGAGGGGTCAGATAATGCGATGAATTGAATTGGCGATGAGTTTGCCTACGACTAGAGCTCTCCAAGCTTTCGCGCGTTGGACATGAGCCCCGGATGCCTCCGAGGCTCGTTCAGTGTCCAACACGCCTAAACCATCAGACCCAACTTTTGGTGAGAGATTCAAATGTATTTCCATGATGCTGGGTTCTGAGCCCACAAACTCTCAGCTTTCTCGCGATCGTGTAAGCTGTGCTGGCAACCTCCTAAGTGAACCTTGATAGACCGCTTCTCGCAGATACAGAGACCCCGTCCCAAAAGCTCCATCTCTCGTTCGACGTAGTCGATAAGGCCCCTTTCGATACATTTCTCTTTCCAAAGGGGTGGATCTTCGCCGCCGTTCATGCAACGCATCGCCATAACTTCTAGAATGTAGATTTCGGCTTCTGGTGATGCAACATCTCGCATCGCGTGCTGGTACAGGGCGTTCGTGGATACTCGATAGGAAATGTAGTGTCTCTGGATCAGATCGATAATAGCGTTGGTGACACACTCGGAGAAAGACGACGAAATGTGGTTTGATAGCGTCAGCTTGATGGAGGACCGTCTCCTTCTTCGTCCAGGGACGATGGGAGCTTGTGGGCGAGTGCATGTTGTATCGGTCGCTCTTCTTGGGTGATGTCAATCACCTTACTGAAGGGTAGAGAAATTGCCAAATGATGGAACAGTAGTGGCACTGGATGCATGTTTATGTTGCCAGCTGTCCAAGGCGGTGCGTGACTGTTCATGGCCGGCAGGGCACGCCAGTTTACCAGCACATCTTGTACATTTACAAAGAAAGACTTTAGCTCCATTATTACTCGTGGGACTATCTTGGATATGATTTAGTGACATGCTTAGATATTATTGGTACCATATGGTGAGTAGATGTCAACATATATGGTAAAGCCAGCAGCAAATTTCTTCACCCGTTTGGGTGCTTCTGGAGGAGAGAGTGACATCGAGTCTTTCAGCATCCCCTCCTCTCCGAAGGTTGTCAAGTCCTCATCCAACTCGTATCATGCCCAGTAAGGCAGAAGCTCTATTCTCTCACGCACTTGGACGCCTCTAGTTACCAGAGATGATTTCTTCGAGCTTTTCTGGTTCCTTTTCGACAGTCGTTAAATTCTCCTGGCCCGATTCCGTAACAAGAATGTTATCTTCAATGCTGCAATGAGTTAGCTTTAGGCACGTAAATATGGATTTGAGTAGACGTGAGAGGCCCAGATTGTAATTGAGACCAGTGGACACAGAAGCAGCAACTTACCGAACTCCACCAACTTCCCAGTACTTCTTCAACACATCCTCATCGATGTACTTGCTATGCTTGGGATCCTGTAGATGCGGCTTGATGATGAACTCGCAGAAGTAAATCTATTAACATCAGTTGATGGAATTAGGTTGGGGATAACGATAGGATTCGAATTAGGTCGATGGAGACGATGGGGTAACTTACACCAGGTTCTACAGTAATAACACTACCTGCGGGGAGCGTCCCCCGAACTCTGAGATACCTGAACAGTTTGTCTGAGTCATTATAGTTGGCATTACCGCCAGTGTCGTGGGTATCCATGCCAAGGTAATGGCCTAGGCCGTGGGGGAAGAAGGCGACGCTTGTCCTCGCCTCGAAGATCTCCTCTTCGTCGCCCTTGAGGATTCCAAGGGAGAGTAAACCCTTAATGGCAATCTTGTGGGCGGTAATATGTACGTCTTCCCATTGGACACCAGCCTTGAGCATATTAATGCAGTCTTTCTGCATCTTGAGGACGATATCGTAAACCTCTCGCGACTCCTTGGTAAACTTTCCAGATATAGGGAAGGTCCTAGTCTGCGAAGAGTAAGTATCTCAGAGTAGTAGTAAGGGGATATAGTAAAGCCTACAATATCAGCCGCATAGTTGTCCCACTCAGCACCAGCATCGAGTAGCAGATTGAGTTTCCCCTCGAGTGGTTCGTAGTTTTTGACGTAGTGGAGAGTAGCTGCAGCCGTTCCACTCGCTACAATGGGGTGGTATGCCATCTCTTTGGCATTGTGGGCAGTACATCTCTCCAGGAAAGCAGCCTCTAATTCACTCTCCGTCTTCGCCACCTTAGCTTTCTCGAATACAGTTTTATGTGCGATTCCCGAGATGTAATTAGCCTTTCGGATCATAGCAACCTCGAACTCATCCTTGACTACTCGTGCTGTGTCGATGGTTGTATTTAGGGCGGAGTCGTTCTTGGTACCGAAGACGTCGAGGGCGCTTTCATCAGAAACCCGGTTCTTGATGAAGAAGACGGTGGACTCGGCGCTCGCCCGTGCGAGCTCGGTCAGAGTCTGTTTCAACTCGCTGGTGAACTTCACCTCGTCCACATCGTAGAGTTGTAGAGCTTCGGACTTGCTAAGGGGTAGACCTTCCCACACGACGTGGTCTTCGTTGATGGGAGGGATGAAAAGGATGGATTTGGAGGCTCGGATATCGTAGATGAAGTGGCAGTCGGGCAAGTTGCAGCCAGTGACATAGTAGAAGTGTCGACGCTGTCTGTTAAGGCACCGATTAGACAAGAAACCATGGACAGGATAGTCGTACCTACCGGAAGGGCTCGGCAGAATCGTTATCTTCGAGATTCTTCTCTATCTTACCCTCCAGATAAAGCAGACCGTTGGCGTCAGGGACCTTCTCCTGGAGGAGCTCGACAACCCGTTTGACGTGCGATTTGGCAGGATATTTGCCCTTGAGCACCGCGTTAAAGTCCTCTGCTACCATCTTGCGCGGCGTGAGAGAGGAAACGGAGGAGAAGGATATGGTACTCGGCGGGCTCGGTCGACGTGAAGCTCGTAACGATACGCGGGGATAGGAGACTGGTAGCAATGCAATCGAGGAGCAAGCGGCCGAGGTGAGTCGCGTCGATGTCGTGAAAATAGGGAGATAAGGACGAAGAGTTGAGCCGATCAACCCCGCCATGGAAACAGAAGCCATAACGAACGACAGCGAGACCGCGCCTGCCGTCCCAGACAAAAGGTCCTGCGGGGCACTGAGCTGTTCCCGCGAAAGAGGAAGCTCCACCCGAATGGCGCGGGCGGTAGCGGTCTGTCAGCAGCTGTTAAGGGGCTCCACAGCGGCTGTCTACGGCTTCCGTAGGGGCCCTGGGCGCTATTGCTGCTCGACGTCGTCGCCGAAAGCACCGGATCAACAGCTCATCCTGTCTCCGATTCATCTCCGGTCTCATGTCCGAACACAAAATCCCAATGCTTTTACGGTGATGATACTTCGTGACAGTTGAATGACTCACTGCTTGGGGGTATTTTTTTCTTTTCTTGATGTGAGCTAACATGGAGATTCTGGCATGGAGATTGTAGCACATCATCAGCCCCTCCTCCTCCTCTTCGTCGCCGATTGCACCTCATCTTCAACCTGCCTTGGTCTCCTCAATATCCTTTGCTCCAGCGAACTGTCCATGAGGAACATGAAGTAAGGGGTTTTGGTTTACCTTATAACACCCATTCTGCCCAGGCGACCCTTTCCACATTTTCCAATCTATGATAGCCCCCGTGACTGCATGTCGGATCGAGTTCTCCACGCACCGCCGGCCCATCTCTATGTCTGACTGCTTCTCATCAAGATCCGCCTTGTTCCAGTCCAGCATGTAGAACGACACGACCCAGCCTGGCCCGTCTAGGAGGTTATCATCTGCATTTAAGTCGCATCGCGTCCAGCGAAGTTTATCCTTCTTATCCTTCGGATCGTTCTTCTGTAGAAGCTCACCATCTTGGTTTCGACACGTGTTTCTAATTCCCAGCTCCAGATGCTCGCACCATCTAGGAAAGTCATTGCCATTTGGTGACATCCAGATGTTCCATTTCATGATGTCGGACTTGCCATGTTTGTTGTCTTTGGCCTGTTCCCATATGCAACGCACATCAACCCTGCGAGGTATCGCTCCGAGCCGAGTTGCGCTCCACACATCCTTTGGCTCGCTCTTGACCTGCTTTGCTTTGTCCTTAGGCTTCACTGCTACCATCACGGGCTTCAATTTATCCTTGGGAAGTTTTCGTACCCCCTTCATATCTTCCGGGTGGTTTATGTCGGGCTGTACGTCGGGTATCGCCAATCTCTTAGGCCGCATGCGCTTAAGGTAGTCAGCGGTGTCAGTAGCAATCGAATCGCTGACTGCTTCATTGAAGCTTGCCTCCAGTTGATCAGTGTAAGCTTGTTTCTTCTCCGGCTTGTGACCTCCGGCAATGAGCTGCATTATCACAAGGAGGTAGGCTAGGAGGAAAATATGTTTGAAAGTTCGTGCCATCGTTGCCATTCGTTCTTAGTGAGCGATGCTACTTTGCGCTTTGAAACTCTGGGTGGACAACTGATGCAGAGATATATTGAGGGTTAATCCCAAGTGAGATAAAAGTTGGGGTGCTGGCGATCGAAAGAAATGTGTCCTTTGGACTTGAAAGTTAGAAGAGAGTTTGACAACGCAGATGGGGAAAACTCTCTTGGTCTGTATGCAATCTTTAATAAACCTTCAGCCTTGAAGTAGCTTCTGCGCACAGTGCCTTTAGAGTAGTAGGCACAAGTTTGGTATGATATCACCTGAGGTTATGGGGCGAAGCGTATCTAGCATCATGGGATTGCCCGCCCGCGTTAAGTCTCCTTGTACATATTATGACTTGAGGCATGCGAAACAAGCCTAAGATATAGACCCGGGGCCTAGGTCTCATTTTTCTCTGTTTCAATGCCGCACCCTGCATCACCCATTGTTGGCATCGGCGCTGGCGGCTGGAAACTCAGGGCTCTTTATTGGTAGTCCATCTTGGTGCCGCCGTCGAACACTACCTATAGACTGTATGTCTGCGATACGTTTTTACTCTGACATAGGGCCATCGGTGTGTGCCTTCCTTGGATGTAGGTAACCATGACGGGGTAGGGTTCGCCGTCGCTATTGCTGGGGATTCATCCACATGCGTTGCAACTATCGTGCTACGGGGATTGCGTTTTGGAAAAGAGTTGGAGAAAGGGGTTTACCAATGGCCTAGAGTGAGGATACCGCCGAGGAGAAATCATTGAAGATCGACGGCTGAAGGGTTTGTCCTGGAAAGGACACATTCGATGGTCAAGAGGCTGTAATGTTGATTGAATCGCCCACCGCCGGAAGTTTTCCAAGGAAGACATCTTTGCATGCCTGGAACTTCACCTGAGAAATCATTCTTTGTAAAAGATGATTGATAAAGTTGGGAATGATTGCGATTTGCGGAAGAATAAGAGAAGAAGCGACAACACACATGCGTGATCTTCAACTTCCAGTACCGTCGCAGTGGTTAACCATATTGGGAATTCCGTAATTATTCCCAACTGTAAAGCGATGTTAACGGGCTATTGTAGAAAAGATCTTAAGCCTCTAGTGAGGCCATTCTCACGGTGTCGGCAACTGCACATTGTCCTTGCCGCCATCTCACACGAACCCCAGATTGTTACGACCATCATTATCTTCGAAGAGAAGATGAATCTGGAGCGACTTCAGACAGCGATATGGAACCCCCCCTGCATTTATGCAGACCGAATTTCCTTAGCAGACTAGATCTAGCACCGTAATGTTCTTGTGTTGATGTTGGGGGAAGGTAGCCCACGGTAATACTTCCTCACAACACGATGAATCACCGCTACGTAGGCGTTTTACGGTGAGAAGTGATGCACACTCTTCTTGAAGATTCGGCTGAGAGGTAAGTCTGAAAATCACACACTCTAGCTTCGTTTTTGATGCGCATTATTGAAAATCCATCTCAGCCTGCCTTAGCCCTGAATCAGAATTCAGGGATGATCACAGAGTCCGCCCACTTGCTCAGGGCTTGAAATTTGATCGGCATTGCATGCATTGTTCCGCTAACTACCAGCCGGCGCTATTTTTCTTATTCATTCCGTCTGACAGCATAATGGGCTTGCCCTGTGGACGTACAGCCTACAAGTCGTAATCACTAAGACTCACGAAGCGGACCATATGGCTGACGCTTGGCTAGACGAAACTCTCTAGAAAAGGACTTGATCTTCGTCAACGACCTCGAACCACCCGTACTGTGTGTACTTCCACAAAGAGGTGCCCACGTTTTCTCGAGATCTTCTCGGACATGGCGGCATGCGGCTGTGCCCCCATGGAAGCAGAAGGAATTTGCACTTTAATACGACAGACGGAGATCTCGGCCAGGCGGCTGACGGTGATGGCTTATTGCTCCGCTGCGTGTCAACCACATTTGCAAGCGGCTGGACGTAGGAGTTACTGTTTTAGGGCAAAACATCGCAAGCCGCCAGCCCTTCGCCTTTAGAACCCTGAAGATGACGTTTATCAACGCAGTGTTTCAAACAGGTTTTGGGACAGATCAAGTCTTACTTTAGGTCAACTGACTCCTCTCAATCCTAGTGTTATAGGCTGGACTAAAGACTGTTGCCTCTTGCCCCAGCACAAGGACCCGTGTGCTCTGCCTGCCTACCATCTGGTTGCCAAGCACAGTAATGACACAATGGAGAGTGAAGGGGTAGGCAGGTACCCCAGAGCCGAAAGATAGTTACGGTCACAAAGTCCCGTCTTGTCACTTTGTCGCCTTTTTTGTGATATCAGTCCATAACTTCCTCGGTGAAGTCTGGAACCTCCCCACGACGTGTTCTCATTGCATAAAAGCCTTTTTACCTGACTGTTAAGCCGTGAAGATGTTACAATGTTCTGGTACTTATTCTCTTTGGGATTTCTTATGACGTGGATTTACCGAAAATCTTTAGGTATTATAGGTTACAGTATCTATGAATTAGCCATGCCACCTACCATCTCAGAGTTCTGAGGCAGCTCTCAAGGACCGTCATTACGGTGGGTCTTCTTTGTACGCTGTTCACTTTCATCGAGGCAAAGGTGGGAAAGAATACACCGCCTCAAACTGTCTCTGTCAGTTGAGCATCTCTAAAACATAACCAGGGTCTAGATACCAATGACTGAGGTATTGATTCGGGACCCATTATGAGGTTGATCTGTGGCGTCAATAAGGCTTGAGATATTGCCCTATGATGGGCAGAAGACTCAATATTTGGTGAGATCGGTGGTGTATCCTCCCACCCAGGCGAAGCTCATGAGTAATATCATGGACATATCTCCAGCCAAGCCAATCAACTAGGTTCCTCGCCCGCAGCAACCCCTAATCTCATGGCTTATAGCGTATTTTCTGACGTACCTGGATAAATCTTGGGGGCTGAACTGTTACCATGTCTTCACTCATTGAGTGGCGGACTGATACCAATAACCTAAGGGCAGGCTCTAAGACCGTCGGTGGGGACCACAGGGAATAGGGCTTTTACAAGTCTTCTCAGCCATTCTATCAATTCCGAATGTTTATTCTGGAGCTATCGAGCCTACATTCCGTGTCATAAAATAGATACTGGTACAAAGGCCGAGCTTGAACATATCGTCGTAGCGACAACACCTTCTGCTTGGCTAGGCTAATCTCGCCTTAGCCTGCTGGCTATCGAAGTCCTACCAACAGCCTCTGACTTTAAGCTTGGACCAGTCTGCACAATCTCCCATGCTTGGGGATCGTATTGTAACTTATGTGTCATTCTAAACCTTGCTTTTGCGATACCCTGGAACTTGCTTTTTGTTTTCTCTTTCCTAAACCACGGTGTTGCGTTGTTTTCTCTCACCCACGGAAGTCTATTGCCAGGCTGTCGTCGCATATGCTCACACAGGCAGAACTAGGGATGCAACATGGCTTGTCCGGCGCCGCTACCATACCGGCGAGCTCACTTTTGCGTGAGACAGAGGCGTTTCGGCAGCAGGGGTGGCATTCTGGCATATGCAAGATCAGATCCAAAAATGCCCTTGATTACTGATCAGGTCCCCATGCTGAGCCAATGGCTCTCGCTGCCACTGAACTGGGACGGTAGCATTCGTGATAGCTCACAAACAGCGGCGACGAACGCTCCCCATTAACCAGGTTCTGAGGGTAGGGGGAGCATTCACTCCTTCTGTCCGGGTTTCCTTAGCAAGAAACCCGACATTTCGGCTGCTATATCGAATGCATGTCAACATTACCATGGCTCATAATTAAGTTCAAATTTGCCTTCTCGTTCGCGTCGACGCCTCTGGGAATTCCCAAGGACAATGTGGTCAGCGCAGGACCCGCACAGTAGTCCCTGATCACCGGACACCCCCCTTGAAGCCATTCATCTCACCTCCTTCACCATCGTCGGATGCTCACAATCACCGCTCATATCGAAACTCAGAAACACGACCTGCATGGGTTTTCAAAAGAAGAAATAATACAGTCTTGCACCTTCAGTCACAGCTTATGCTCCGACACCCCCTTCGTGTGGCTACCTGTGCCGAAACCCTTCCCAATCAATTTATCTCACTCCCGTCTCTCTAATCCCTGACACCGCGGGACATCGTTCTGTAAGACTGGCGAATAAACCGTCTGCTCAGGGTTCTCTTGACTTCTCATTCCTCGGCGCTTCTGGTGTATCTCTTGTAGGGGAGGGCTGGCTGACGCAGATGAGAAAGGCCGGACGGGTATATCAATGCCCGGACTCGCCTGTCAAAGTTGAATAAATTGCTCTTTTGAAGGCTTCTTAAGGTCATGCCAAACTGTTTGAAACGAATTATCAACTCAGCTTATCTCCATCATGCCGCATCTCCATATTGTAGTGCAGCCTCCATCCCGAGCTCAGGTCGATAGACCCCTATACCCACCCATCATTGGTCGAATAACAACCCGCCACGCACACACAGAGTTCTATTTCTTCGCAATGGCAGTACTCCTTGGACCTGATGGGAGTGTCATCGACGGCGGTCTGAACGGGAACACTGTTTCAACAGGTATCTCGATACACGGCACAAGCACGTCCTCGAGATCTTCTGTTGTCTTCATCTTCCCGGATCTTACGATATCCTACGCCGGAACTTACACGATCCAACTAGACTTATACAAGGTTGCTTACGCAAATGCCAATGGGGCAACGCTCGAACACCAAGCGGAGACCACAAATATTTCCGTTGGGAACAAGGAAGTTTTCCGCCAACGCCCCTGTAAGTCGGCTCAAGGTATTCAATATTCGCTTACTTATAGATTCGGGAAGCTTCTGCTGAGAGTGCATTCATTCAAACGCTTCGAGAAGTTGGTATCACGGTGCCATCATCATCTTCCTAGGGGAGACGGATATTGGATAGGTTTGGGTAAAGGCTGGCTCAAGGTACCCATGGATGGCATTGGATTTTTAAGTCGTAGGGTGATTGTATACCGATTCTAGGCTGGTATTAGGTGACCTTTCAGCGGCGTAAGGGCAACTTTGATATTCGATTCTAGGCTCGATGAAGATCACGGCTTGGGACTGAAACAGGAGCTCTCTTAGAAGATCACCATCATTTTAAAGCGGTCCTTCAAACTTATTCCGAATCTTTGTCGTTCTCAGATGGCACGATTGATGGCCGGCCTTAGTTTATAGTGTTAGTCATGCAATTTCGAGTTATGTGACATGTTCCCGTTTCTCAGGCTTAGATAATGTGAAGACAAAAGATGTGTCAGGGGTCAGATTCTCGATGACTAGGGCCGAGACATTCCTCGATAACTATAAATGTCACCTAAATGGAACGCGGTGAAGAGGTTTCCAATAAATCCCATTGCTCATGCCAGAGTGCCATGGTGGGTTAGCAAAATCACTGCGGGCTACGCGTACCTGTCCACAGCGGCGCAACTCTTAGGTATGAGGCGGGCTGGCCTGAATCACTTGGTGGGCGCAAGAAGTAGCTGCTTGTAATGTCGAACCAGGATTATGATTCACTTGGAATCAATGTGATTCGGCAGTACGGACTCGGACTGCAGCAACTTGAATTGAAATTCCCATCTGGATAGGCCTTTGAAGCAGAGGCTTTTGGGCAGCCTGAACTCGAAGCCATATCACTTTCACATGCTGAAATTTAGTGTTTGGGCCATGCAGCATTCATTGTTCTAGGATTGCCCTGGTCGGAAGCGCTCAATGCTGATGTGGTAAAGACATGGCGTAGCGCGACGTGACACCTGCAGCCCAACCTACCCAGAGGCTGTAGTTCCCCGAACCCATGTCTTAAGTCTTGAAATTCATATCTCAAGCGTCCGATGAAGACAAGCGCACCAAGAGCGTAAATTCTCGCGACTCAAGAAGCCCAGCTTAGTCTTCCATTCCTCAACCTACAGGGCCATCATTACCTGTTCTCAAAGCTGATGGGTGCCAAGTCATTGCCAAAATCGCTACCCTCGTATCGTTACCAATCCAGGATATGCCACAAAACAGGGGGTTTTTGCTTCTGTTCAGATAGGAAGAGCGTCTCTGTTCCGGCACGTCGTGGCGCGTCCATCTCCCCGGTCTCACCAATCGGGGATTTTGTGATCGCGGAGACTGCTGGGTCCGACTTGGCGATCCAGATCTTGCCTCTGGCTGGGGGAATCGGTGACTTTACATTCGTCAGTTGGCTTTCTCATCACACACCAACTAGTTTGGTTCTTTTGACGCCAATCAGGGACTACCTGCAGGTCTTCAATGATGACGCCGAATGTCTTCAAGGCTCTGAGCAAAAGGTTGGGTACGTCATGGTACCCTATATAAGCGGCAAGCGCGCTGAAGGCGGCGCTTATTTCCGCTGACATAACACCCATGTATTCAATAAAGGATCTCTCAGAGGTAGGTAGGTTCGGCGGCGTTGATAACGTTTAGAGAGAACGGAGAACAAGCTTCAAGAGAACATCTTTAGGGGGATGTGTAGATCCACCGAGGTATTTCGGGAGTCCTTTAGGCGGGCCTGTAAGAAGCTCCTTTCAGACTCCTCAATATGCCGAGCAAAACATAGCAGCTCAGTCATGTTCCATCCTCAACAGCTCAAAAACGTTGCCTGTCACATAAAGGCCCGCTTCCGCGACTAGAACGATCTCAACGTACCAGGCGTTAATGTCACACCGTGATTCTTTCTTCCATTTCCTTGTTTTCTCCATTCATGGTTCCATACCAGAATCTTACTCGTGCCGATTTATTTCGGGGTGGGCCCTTAGCATCAGAGGGCGTGGAATTACGAAGCCACCGCAGACAAACAAGGCGGGGGATCGCCCAGTGTCTGTGATTATTACGTCCCAAATAGTCGTGGTGGTTGCCACGTCGAAACCAATGACGGAGACCTGCCAGGTGTGGTGGAAACACGCCGCAGGTACTCGATGCTAGCCACAAGATACTTAATGAGGCATTGTAACTGGTCACTCCGTGTGAAGAATGGGCTGAAATTCATAATGATGTTGGAACTTTCCAATTAGCTGAGGAATCCTCGCAGCCTGCAGGGCCTGTCTTTCACCGCCCCTCTTCATGCTCTATTTGGCCACACGGGAAAGGTAAGTACTCCCGTCGGACCAGTGAAGTCCTCATTCGCGATACACCTCAGGTCGACAGTGTGTCGGCATCAATTCGAGAGGAACATGCTGACTTCAAATTCTTGAGGGTTTTGAGGGTTAAAGGTAGAGTCTCTCGTCTCGGCTAAACCTCTGAGAGCTAAGTTTCACTTAAGGCATAAGCATGTGAATCCAAGGACCAGTCAAGCCCTAATGTACTGTACTCCATCTTCTCTACTTTGTCTTCTCCCCATGCTTCTCCCTGTGCGTAATATGCTTCTGTTGTCTCATGCATGCTGGGGACCTAAATCACACCTACTAATAATCGTAGTCTATTAAGGTTAGCCTCCTAAACCTGGAGAGGAAAAAAAAAGGGGGGGGGGGAAGCACATTTGGCTACCGCATACACGTTAAATAGAACTCAGTCACAGCCCCGATAAGGTGACGGTCTGCGCACTAGTGACGACGCCATGTTAAGGTAGGCTGACATGACTACGGTGGCTTAGAAGTGTTGAGAAACTTAGCGAAGAGCTGGCTCTTTAGAGTGAACTTACTGCCGCCGAAAATGCAAAATGCCAGACAGCCTAGATGATCGACACCGCCATAACCGACTAGCGAGAATTTTGGCGGTGAGGCTAGGTTGTAGCTGGTTCAAGCACAATGATTGAGACCCATGCGGCTGAATTTGGAAGTATCACGAGATCATCGCGAGATCACGTGATACATGAAACGGAAAATTTGGCGTACAGAAAGGTACTTGAGCCCTATCTCAGATTTTCAATTCAGGTCCTCATAGAGCCTGCATCGGCCACTGAAAATGGTGCACTGATATTTCACAGTTTAGAAACATGTACCCCGCCGCCACCAAATCTTTCTCACGATCCCCTCTTCAACACCCCACCACAGAACTCGACAATCGTTAGACCGAGAATCTTGGGGGTCGCTTTTATCAGCATTTCTTGGTTGGATCCAAATCTTGCCACGTCTGAGCTGGCTGCAAGATGGTCTACTACTTTTACTCTAGTGTGGTTGATCCAAAAGCCTTCATCTACGTCGGCAAAGACAAATTCGAGAGTAGGCAACTTCAAGCCCCATTTTGGACTGTCTCACCAGACTGAAGTGTTTAGATGAGGACTTGATCAAATATGGCTGGGACGAGGATGTGTGGTTAGTGAATTCAGTCGTCTATCCGGATTAATGCTAATGTTTGACTAGGGTACGAAATCGATGCAAACATTTGGTGTTGCGCTGAACTGACATGTGTCTTATCAGTTCCACGTCGACAAGCTTTCAAGCGCCCACATCTATCTCCGCATGGAGGAAGGCCAAGCATGGGATAATTTACCCGAGGACCTCGTCATGGACCTTGCCCAATTGACCAAGGCCAACTCGATTGAAGGTATCCAACCCTATCAATCACACGTCTCACGCCAAGTGCACAAGCTCATCGGCTATGCCTACTAGGCAACAAGAAAGACAACATCACCGTCATTTACACACCATGGTCCAACCTAAAGAAAGATGGTAGCATGGAAGTGGGCCAAGTCAGCTTCAAAGACCATAGAAAGGCAGACCCTCCCTCCCATCACCTGTCGAACAGCCCGCTGATGCCTGCTAGGTTAAGAGAGTGCTCGTCCCTCAACGCGAAAACCCAATCGTCAACCGCCTCAACAAAACCAAGGTGGAGAAGAAGCCTGATTTCAAGCAGGAGAAGGACGACCGCCTAAAGGAGCTACGGAGACGCGAGCAGGCAGCACAACAGCAAAGGGTAAGTTCCCTATCAAGTGTCCAGATGGACGAGCGTTCTAATGCTTTGCAGAAAAAGGAGGAGGCTAGGCAGGCGGAAGAATGGAAGCAAAAGAAGTGGCAAAAAGACCATGCCTATGATGATTTATTTACTGAGGAAAACATGCAGGGTATGAGTAACCAGGAACGTGATGAGAACTGGGAGGATGATTTCATGTAGCTAGACGCATCGCTTTCAATTAATGCAAACGGCACAAGACCCGCTGATGATACTAGATTTATTCCAAAGTATTGACAAATTTGGTATCGATAATCGATCTCAATGAGCCCGAATCAGATGTCCTTCCACATACAAATCTTACTCAAGGGTATACGATCTTGCAAATTCCCTTTTACCTTTCCCGCCGAAATAAGTGTCTTCCAATAATTACAAAAGGAACCTGGTGGGATGAACCACCACTAACCACTAACCACTAACCACTAACGCCAATCCCAAAATGCCCACTCATACTCATCGTATCCAGACGGCTGCTGAGGCCCTCAAGCTCGCCTGAGGTCTCAAGGCGAATTGGACTTGATGAGCCGCGGTCGCTAGTACTTCGACTTGACATACCGCCACGCCGAAGACTCGATATGCTCTTGTTGTCTGATGAAGCCCTGATTAAGGTTGGAGGTTCCTCGTCATCCTCTTGCTTCAGTAAGTCATTTAAATCTTCCATATGCTGAACCTCCGGACCTTCTTTGCGGGCGGCCTGGACAGGTTCAGCCTCGCCCATCGTCACCACAGGCTCGCCTCCAGGGAGCCTGATCTCGTGGGCCTCGATAGTCTCAGCAATGTCAAGGAGAAGAACCTCCATGGGGCAGATATAAGCCACATGCTTGCGCTGGCTCCATGCTAGGACGTGGCCGCAGAGTTGGCCATGTCGGCGGTCGATGACCCAGGCACCACTGTCTCCAGGGATGCCCATTGGAACATTCTTCTCGTGTTCCCCATCTGGTCGTGATTTGGAGCTTGTGACTTGATATGTATGACTAGGAGAAGTTCGTCCGTAAATCTTCACGCTGGTGAGTGCAGGAAGGATCTGCCCCGTCTGGAGACCACTTGTACGGGCCATGCATTGCACCTCCATCCCAGGGAGAGAAGTCGAGGGCGCAACCGTTGTAGGTCGGAGTAAAGCCGTCGCTTCTGGCTTGTGCCCTAGATGCTCCAGCTTTGGGGAGGCGTGGCCGTAAGCTCGAGGGATAGTGTTGTCATCGGGAAGTCGATCATAGGAAAATTCAAAGAGCGCCCAGTCAACCTCGTGGACAAGGCCGTTGACTTGCTTTCGGCGGATTCCGCTCGAGGCATATATTTCCCCGAGGCTATATGTGTCGAGATGATCTTGGTCCTCGTCCTCGGCACAAGGGTAAAAGCCCTCCTCGACATCGTCAAGTGCAGGTTGAGTAACGATATATCCGTCCCCGCAGCCGGGTTCAATTCCAGGGATGTCGCCGGGTTCATTGTATTCCTCGTCCTCCTCTTCTTCATCATCGTCGTCCTCATAATCGCTTGTTATATCAGATTCTGAGTATGGCTCAGATTCTGTATCAGAAAGTTCGTAGGCGAAGTCGTCATCAATGCTGCTCTCTGCAGTAGAGTCGGCATACCATTCTCGATCCGGGATAGCACTGCTCCGCATCGTTTCTTCGTGTCCAAAATCACGGTCAGGATCATCGAGCATGTGGTGGACTGTCATCCCATAAGGCTTGTTGTCAATCATGACGAGTCCACCTAGGCTCACGGGAGGCAGGTGGCGGTCTCCAATCCATGCTCCAATACTTGCACCATTGCACGGCCGCTCTTGGTATTCTGGGTTGATAGCCCCAGCATCCTCATCATCTTGCTCATGGGCATGGGACCTTCTCGCCATGGACCTGAGAACAGACTTAGGCTGCCGACGCGATCTCATGACGTGGCCTCTAGAGACCTTTAAGGCAAACCCGGTGGTACCATCAAATAAATCGCCGAGTCTCTTCTTGAGAATTGCGCGGACCTTTCCAACAGACGTGCAAATCACAAGCACAGTGGGTACAGCCTTCTGGGCGGACGGTCCAATCGATTCCAGAGAAATCTCAACTGATTCGGGGTGCTTTCGATAGAAGTGTCGAAGTGCATGGTTAATTTGGGGCATCAGGATCGTGTTCCATCTGTCCACGATCTCAGGCGCAAGTGGAACGTGAGGATAGAGTCGAACTTTAGTGTCAGACTTGCCGGTCTTCCTAATAAGTGCTTCTAGACATAGTCAGGAGGTTGCTCGGTTGTTTTGATGAGCTGGAAGTCTTACCTTCAAAATCGGCATCTGCATCGATGCTTTCGACCTCTTGGTTGGGCGTCAATTGAGCCAGCACAGCAGGCTGCTTCTTCTCGTTAGGGTAATCGGAGCCTTTCGAGTCCTTGAAATCCCTAGCGAGCTTGCCATCCTTGGATGATATTCTTTCGGAATGACTCGTATTTGAGCCGAGGTTCTCTGCTTGACTGATTTCGTGGCTGAGCCTCTCTTCAAGGCCACTCACTCCATCCAGGATGCAGCATGCCTCAAGAAAACGGCTGGCCTTAACTTGCACCATGGATAGCAAAGCCTCACCACTTGATCGCCCAGCGAGTTCGTCATCCGCAGCAGTCCAACATGCCTGAACAGCCTTCATGTACAGACTACCACATCTCACGGCAAGCTGTTCGAGCAGAGCATCAGGAATAAGTGTGGAACCATGAGGAACCAGGTTTTCCAATCTTGTCCAGAGTCCAATAGATAGTAGCATCATGGCGAGAGCGTAAAGGTCCAAAATCCTCTGGTCGTTATGCTTAGCGAGCGGAGATGAAGATACCGTGCGAGGGTCCAAGGGGTGCCGTGAAAGAGTAAGTCCTGATGAGGAGTCGTCGTCTGGGAATACGTCAAAGGAGGATACCAAGGGTCGGCGAACATCGACTTCTCCATTGTTGGCACCAGGCTCACTGGTAACGGCATCGCAGAAGCAGATATTTCTATCAATCAGATTTCCATGCGAAATTCCGCGGGCATGCATATCGAAGATAGTATTCGTGAGGTTGTGAGCCAGTCTGAACTTTGCTTCAAGCTTAGGCTCAGAATCAGGTCGATTAAGTAGGTCGCCTAACGTTGGAAGGCTGTAGAGAGGGTTCTGGGTGAGCCTTTCGAAAGACACAGCATTGAACGAAGGGGGAAATCGGTAGACCAGCCCCAGTCTCGAATTCTCCAGATCTTCGAAGTATCCAAGAAGGCGTGGAAGCCCAGTCCAAGTTCCTGGCGATCTCTGAGGGTCTTGCTGTAACCCAGCAGAGAGCTTCTCAAAGCGAGCCATTGGGGGCATAATACCAGTCATAGCGTAGATAGAGTCGAAGGTAGCATACTCGAGAAGTAATGGTGCCCAAGGCTGGCGTGTCGTTCCATGGGTGAGTTCGGAATAAGCAGTCTTGCTCATAAAGACAACTTCGCGAGATGCAGCACTTTCATCACCCTGTCTCGGGCGTAGATGTGTTAGAGTCTGAGGATCAATTTGCTGAGGAGTCTGCATTCGGGTTGATTCAAAGGGGCGAAAGTCTTCAGCAGTCGTCGATCCTTTGAAAGGTGTTTTCGATGTGCGTCGAGGAAGGGAGTGAGACGACCGCGTCCGGGAGAGGTCGTACAATGTGTCGATTGAAGTAGTGAGATCATTGACCAAGTCTTCAAAGCGACCCTTATCCCACTGAATCAAAGGCGGTTTGCGGTCTCCTGAAGGTTGAGGTCCTTGAATGATTCGCTTTGAGCTGAGCCAGAGCGGCTCTGCCTCAGCCAGAATGTCCTTGATAGTCGACATGATGCTCCCAACAACTTCACTCAGTCCAGCCTTTGACAGAGACTCATCGATCTCGGCGGATTGAGTCGGATCTGACCATTCGAGTCCCCAACTGACCAACCTATCCTTCTGGATGCGCAGCTTCCTGTGAAGCGCCTTGATCTCGGGGTCGTCCTCATTCTGAACTGGTTCCTTCACAAAGTCGCTAGATTTCTTAGTGTCGTTATAGAGCCTACTGAGCCGCTTCTGAAATGGCAGCTGGAAGCCGCCGACAGGTAGAAATGACGCCATGGTTATGGTTGACCTCAAGTGAGGTTCACCGTGATATCCGAGGTCACCTCAAGCGGGGGTGGACGTTAGTGAGGCTCAAAGCAGCTGCAGCAAGAGGCTAACGCCAGCGCATGAGCATCGTCTTGGCGCAGTTCACGTGCAATCGAGATCAACTCGAGAAAATTCCAGGATCTTTCGCTGCAGCAAGAGCTTTAGAGAGTTGGAGCTGAGGGTGCGCGGGATTCTGTTGATACAAAAGAAGTGGTTATTTCGGTGCCTGTAGCGGATCAGCGTCGCGGCCTCATTGCGGCGATTCCCTGTGGTTTCGCGATAGTCCCAATGCTAAAATGCTGCTGCCTGGGCCGTCTTCTTTGACACCCGCTATGGCGAGAAAGCCGCTGCCTGCTAATCTATAAAGAGAAGTCAAGGCACCATTTTAGGCCTAGCCGTCCATCTCCCGGCATCGGTACCTTACATGCCTGCATATTGCCGCGTCTGAGTATGTACTTCCACCCCGCCGGCCTGGCATGTCACTAACACTCTCACGTTTCTAAGCGTGCCAAAGATTGTGATAAGAACAGGCTCTGGAAGAATATTTAAGCCAATTTATGACGCACGGAACTCCCGTATAGATTTTCGAGATATCACTCTAATTGCGATATATCATCCCAATTTATTGGGCTGTTGAATGTTGAGAAATGCTCAGTGAAGTATGTTCCCAACTGTTATGCTACCCTCGGGCATTGCCAAGTGTGAATAAGGCTGTGTCAAGGATCATGGCCTGTTGCCTGAAGATAAGTGCCCGCATCATTGGTCGGTTCTATTCTGAAGCCTGGGAATAAGCGGGCCTATGGAAAATAGTTTATCCGTTCACAGACCTAGTTGCCTGACTCCCACCTTGATCTGTTACTCGATGAGTCAGCGAGCCCTCTTTTCCCGTGCACAATCCCGTGACGGATTTCTCGAGATTCAGCAAGGACGTACCATTTCCCGTCCCTGAAGCATCCCGGATGCCAGCATCAGCTTCCTGCAAGCTAGGATTTATATTCCACCAATAGATACGCATGTTTAATCATCTTCTGGTGCAACTTAATTTATCCTTTCTTCCCACACGAATTACCGCATTCTACCGAGCGACATCCGCGGCGATATCCAAAGCTTGTTGATACAGATGAACTCTATACCGACGATTGGACGACGATCATGAAGCTACCGGATACCCTTTCTCTCGAGTTTCTTCACCGTTTCTGACTACCAGATCCAGACCCATACGTGTCGTTCGACAATGCCACAGTCATACACGGCATCTTGTTGCCTAGCAATGTCACAGTTAGACAGGGTCAAATGTCACCCACAACTTCTCACCCATGTTGATTAACTCGCATCTTATAGCGGCTGTTTAGAATGGGATTGGTAGCGAAAGGCGGCCCGCCCAGCCACTCGGCCGATTCTTCTTGTTGCGTGGGGTGGTTCCTCTTGACCAGGGTAAAATGGTGCCGCCCGGATTCAGCCTCTGACGTCCCCGGCCAGACCCTGATTCTACTGGGGCCCCCGGACGAGGCTCCATTTTCGACCTCTGCTCTTGGCCACTCTGGAGCCCGAATAGCCTTTTGTGTAGAAAAGGCTCAATCTGCGAAGTGAAACTGTTCAGAAATGCCTCTTGTTGATATGCGAAATGTCGACCGGGTAAGGATATCTTCATGTGCCTCCTTTTTGGACGCAATTTCGATTGTCCTCATCTAATGTCCAAGACCATGAGTACCATCCAGCGGCTACAGGTCGGCAAATACGGCACGGGGACCACTTGCTGCACTGGCCAATGCAAGCATGCAAGTCCTCTCGGTTGGTTTCATCTTAGCTAATGGAAGCGACTTTAGAAGACCGTTTAGCCTTCACTGGTAGGCCCACTGAACCATGCCAGCGGAGTAAAGGGATTCTACGGGGCTGTATCGGTGCCTTCAGCCCACTTCTGATGGAGACTTTTCACTGAAGTGAGATGGCTACAGAAAGACCAATCGCCCTTTCGTGTGGCCTTCACGACTGCTCATTCATGACTGGTATCTAACATCTCGCATAGGCGTCGTATCTATTTCTGTGGAATCATCCTTTGCGGTCATCCTTTGCGGCCGGCAATGGCTTGTAAGAAAAGTGATAGGCTTATTTACATTCCCACCAAGTACTATTTACACATTGAAACGTAAAGAGAACATAGACTCCCTTGCAACATCAGTGGGAGTAGATCGTATGAGACGCAGCCAGCGCAGTAACCCTTCGAGTTGACCTGGGAGTCCTTGGTATCGTTTTGGCTGCGTTACTTTTGCGAATATTCGATGCTGTACTGCACAGTCTTCTGGATCGACATTGGCTGGTCGCTGCCTGGGGGCCAGTTTCCTTGGTGTGCCACTACACCCGGTCCTCCTTCGATTCCGGCGCCGAGGATGCTCTCTTCGCTACCTGTTGAGCCTGGCTTCCTGATGGTTGTCATATGAATGCCATTCTTGTCGCCAATTTGTATCCACTCGCTCTTGTCACGGGCTTGGCTGTGCCCTGCCAGATGGGACTTGGTACCATAGGAGTGCGTTCCGTACTTCGCATTGTTGCTGCTACTCTTCGGCATGAGCTTGGGGAAGACCTTGACAATCAGTGGCCGAACCATCGGGAGACAGGCGCAAACGATTGCCACATTCATCTCGATAACGGTCCACATGGTGGAAGCGATGTCGTACGTCGCATCGTTCGTCGTCGCCGCAATGTCGATTGTTGTGACCCGAAGACAGGACGTGATGACAACGAAGCCTCCCAGAGCGAAAACGATGATCAAGGCAATCTTCTGGATCTGCGGGATTTGCAGCTGATACACAAGCGTCATTGGCATGAAGAGGATCAAGAGATCGGTAGCGATTGAGAACCCGGCGTTAGCGAACCAAAACTTTCCATTGTCGATACAAGTGCCGTCAACTGTTTTGTTGAATGCTCGTACTACCGGCGAACACTGAAAGATGGTAGCTGTGATAGACGCGATAGCGTACGCAGCGACACAGAAGACGAGGAACCAACACATCCATTTGAACCAACGGATCTTGCCAAAGATTCGAAGGTAGAGGAGAAGGATGGAACACTTCGTGAAGTTGATAGAGGCCTTATAAGTGATCTGACACAGGTAGAAGAACTGCAAGCACGAGTAAGTCAGGTACTGATAAAACCAGTCTATCCTTTCCAGATGGTATTACGAACCCTGAGGGCCTCTATTTTGTCTGCTGGCTTGAGGGTCGCAACATGTCTACCGTATCCAAAGTGACAGGCTAGGAGATGTCAGCTCTACTCCCCCTGTCCTGATGCTCGCCAACACTTACACGCAATTTCCATTGCACTGGAAGCCAATGCGAAGACCTAGCGATGGGCCGATCAGACGGAGTCTCTTGATCGATCACAACCAACGACTTGACTTACCAGGGATGCGACGATGGTATAGTCGTCAGCACCCAGCTTTCCGCCCTTCCTAAGGCGTGACCAGCCTCGTGTAATAACCAACGCTGGACATACCACAGCGAAGATGGCGATTGGGATGTAGAGCATATGTGCATTGCTAGCATTGGGGTCGGGAGATGCTGTTACCGCCATGTTGATATTGGATTGTTGGTTGATCCCAATGAGCCTTGCAAGAGAAGTCCAGCACCAGATTTCGTCTAAGGGCACTCAGGTAAGGATCGGCGGGAGGGCGAAAGATATATAGGAGAAGGTGTTCCTAAGATCAAGAGCAGTCAGAGCCTCCTGGGCTGAAGGGCCAACAGGCGGGAAGTCTTGGTGAGGGATTGGGTGATTTCAGCAGCATGGGCCGCCTTGTGCAAGACGACGCTTCGGGATGATAGAAGACCACCGGCATTCAACGAACGGCCACACAAGACAACCTAGGTAGGTAGCACCGTGGTTCACCAGGAAGATGACCACTCTCCGGTGTACGTATACTGCGTCTATCAAAGATTTCCCCCACGACGAGTCGGGGCGTTCAATTCTTAGTGTTGAGGGGGATTCCCAGCCGGGGGATCATCCTTGTCATTTTTCAGGGACACAAGGGCACGAAGCAATGATCGTTCGAGGAGTCAATGGTCATCTAGTTTAGAAGCCAGGCGGATCGCCAGGGGTTCAGAAATCACGCTGTCAGGGGGCCAGGAACATGGAAACACCAGTCAGCGGCCTAGGGGCCGTGACAACAAGAGTAGCTTCGTTGACCCATCATCTGGAAGAGGCGTCAGAGTCTGTCGATGTTACAACCGCGCGTTGCAATGAGGATACCTCGGACATGGCATTGTTTGATGATTCAGTTCATATAAACGCTGGACGGTGATAATGGACGTATTGCTTTTTTATTGTCATGGCCATGCAGGTGATTATCCATTGCAGGCGCCAACAAAACGATCATCCTTACCTTTGCCGAAGGTGGTCCACCACTCAGCGCAGAATCTTACAAACAGCTTATACCCGAGATGACTTCCTTTCAAATCCAAGGCGAGGTGCTTGAGGTGCAAGCTGAAGGCACGACAATGGTCGTTATGCGATGATTGTAACTGTTTCAGCGCGATGGCACGCTAGGAAGAAGCAACGAGGTCGCCGAAGCCTTCCGGTGCTAAGAGACAGCCAGGCGGCCCGCGCAAATGCCGACTGTTCGTAAAGGCTCGGGAAACCCGGTGCTTGGCGGTGGGAGGGCCGACAGGCGGGAAAGGTGTGGGAGGCTGTTGGTTGTTGGCAAGGAGCGCCAGATCCTGCAGCTCCCTTGCTCGGTAGGACACGTCCTTTCAAGAGCCGATGGCTTGAGGAAGTACCAACTGTCACCCAGAGTGCTGGAAATTTCCGTTGGTATTGGTATACCAGATCGATCACTACCACTCCCAACATGACCGACATATGGCAATCGACAGCCTGGTTCATGCCGACCTGGATATTCTCTTCAGGGGTCTCCACGCCGTCCTGATGGATCACTGATTCTTGATCACGCCAGATCTGCTGGCTCCTTGGCCAAGAGAAGCAATAACCAGACCAGAGAAAGGAATCCAGGCGAGCACCAGCACAGACGAAACAAACTAGGGAGGATGGACATCTAGATCCTGGTCGGGACATGAATGGACTCATGCGTATCACCGCCTATCCCCCGAGCGACGTGCTATACAGTAATTCTTGCGTGGATCTACTGTACCGAGAGGATGCGGTGTGGATATTTCTATCGCAGGATCTCTACTTGGACAACTCACACTAACCAGTCAGAGGTTGCATGATGGTATCGCGGGCCGGCTCTATACGATATCAGTTTTTTATTTGTTTTTTAATTTTTCCAACGTCTCGCCATACCAATTTCGTCTTGGAGCATATAAGAAGCAAGCACAGACAAGGTCTGGCGGCCTTCGCGATTTATTGCGGTGAAGATCCATGCAGTCAGCGTTGCAGAATGTCCCAATACTTCGGTCACTGGTCCGGATGTTCATCTCGTATCACGGCTTCACTTCCACGGACGTATTCGAAATTCCGCACGAGACGTGACTGTGGCGTTTTCCTTCAACGGCCCCTTGACCTCTCAAACCATTTTGGATCCAGATTGCGACTGTGTGTTGGGTGAGCCTACCTGCATCAAGGTTCAGGGTCCTGAGACTCGACGGGGTTGAATTTGGCTTTATGGGGCGGAAGCGGCCGCTAGGAAGTCGGTCCTTGGCTCGCCTTTGTTACCCTGAACTTTTTCATCGCAAGGATGCGGCAGATGCACTACCCGGTTGCAGGGGGTCTAGCATTTCGGCCGAGCAGGGTCCATCAGCCCACTTCTCGAAGCGATGAGGAAACAACAATGCATGGCCGAGTAACTAGCGAGAAGCGATTTCGATATGGGTAGGATCTCATCTTATAGGGCATAATAATGCCAAAGATTGGCATTCGGCCCTCTGTCTCTTTGGAGGTTGCGTTGCAGTTGTAACGTAGCTTCAGGACAGAAGCTCTAGTCTACAGCGTAGCACTTACAGCCGACTTTCCGTACGCCGTCTACAAATCTGTTGAAGCGATGTCGATCCCCAAATTCGGAGAATCTCAGACCTAAGGACGAACTTCTTTGTGACGTGGAACCGCATATCTTATGCAAGAACACTAGATCCTAACAGCCGGTCTAGGGCGAGAACTCGCTTGCCAATTGCTCCATCTGCTCCCACCATGTGCGTATATCTCACCTCCTGCCATAAGGGCGGCCCACTGCCGGACATCGGTCGTCCATGGTTCGACTCTGGCGCCTATCTATCGATTTTAACCATAATGGAGTTCCCGGATTGCGCTAAAGACGCCCATCTCTCTCCATCAACCTGCAACTGACGACGCTTCGTAAGTTGGTGAGTCGGGATCCTCAGCTGGTTTTTCGCGTTCGCGGGTCCCTTCGCGGAAAAGGCTTACGGCTTTTGCACGGAACCACCAAGCTACCAGGGTCCCTTGCTTGTCGGGAATATCTCGCGGGCGTCAACCGTTGGCTGATCCCCCAGCTTGACTAAGTCGATCCCAGCAATTGTCCGGTTCCCCTGTCGTGCAGCGATCCCCTCCCCACAATCTCCATCAGGGGGGGGGAGGCCAGAGACACAGGACGTTGCAAAATGGCGTTTGGGTCTGATAGAGAGATTGTGGATATCGCTCTCTCCCCCGACCCTGGCAAGCCACGAATGAAGACGTCTCGATCATACCTAACCCGTCCCAAGAGGGTACTCGTTCCCGCGGTGGGCGAGTCCGCATTGTGCGAGACCTTGCACTACCAAGACCAAAACGTGGTCGCTTCGAAACATGTCCAGGTGCCGAACAGGAGGCAAACTGAAATATTGGCTCTAGTCTGAGTCTACTAAGTGTTAACATGCCGGGATCCCTACGGTTGTCAGGGTGTGCGTCTCGTGGCTCGCTGCCGGTCATTTCTTTGCGGCGAACCAAGAGATAGTGAATGGCCATATATTTGGCTCAATGCCGGCTTCTTTTCTCCTTCTCCCCTTCCTTCCCCTCCAGGAGCCCCCTTACATGTCTATCAAGCCTCGTGGCAGTCGTACTATAATCCAGTTTCCGCCAGTCAATCGTTCGGACGAGGTTGATCTTCGTTCCGTCACCCGTTGAAACTACAGGCCTTCCCTACTGCCTCTGCTCCTCACACTCAAATTACTCTTACATCTTTTAACTCTGTCAAGTTTTCCAATCATTGGGCTTCTCACCCAATACGCCCAACATGTCTGTCATCGAGGAGAAGCAGCCGACCGTCTCAGACGAGAAGCATGTCCCTGGCACACCTCTGTCGATGGACGAGCCCATTGATCCCAAGGCTGAGCGCAGACTACTGTGGAAGTTAGATCTGTGCATCTATCCTACGTTGTTTGTCATTTACATGATGTCCTTCCTCGATCGTATCAATATCAGCAATGCGCGTATTCAGGGCATGCCCCAGGAAATCGATCTTTCTGGCAACCGCTTCAACATTGCCCTCTTTGTAAGTGCCACGCTGCCTTTAGGTTCTATCATGGTGATCTTCAACTAACTTATAAGATTTACTTTATTCCTTACATCCTCCTTGAGGTTCCCTCCAATATGCTCATCCGCAAACTCCGCCCCTCATTTTACCTCTCCAGCCTGATGTTCTGCTGGGGTATCATTAACATGTGCATGGGCTTCGTACACTCATACGGCGCGCTCGTCGCCCTGCGTTTCCTCCTCGGCGCTTTCGAAGCTGGCGTTCTCCCTGGTATCATCTACGTCACCTCCATGTACTACAAGCGCCACGAGTTCCAGAAACGTATGTCCTTCTTCTTCTGCAGCACCCTCATCGGTGGTGCCTTTGGCGGTCTCCTTGCCTACGCCATTGCCAATCTCGGTGGCGAGCAGGGCTACTCAGCCTGGCGATGGATCTTCATCATCGAAGGCGCTATCACTGCTTTCTTGGCGATAATTGCTACGTTCCTCATCGCCGACTGGCCCGAGCAAGCCCGTTTCTTGAACGCTGAGGAAAAGGAGCTTGTCCAGCGCCGCATTCGATCTGATCTAGGCGACGACTGCCGCATGGATACTCTTAACAAGTTCGCCTACACTCGCATCCTGCGTGACTGGAAGATCTGGCTGGGCGCATTCATCTACATGGGCATCGGCACCACTGGATATGCTGGCGTGTTCTTCATGCCCACCATTCTGCTCGAGTTTGGTTGGAAGGCCCAGGACGCTCAGGTCCAGACCATCCCTGTCTACGTCCTCTCCGCTGGTTGCATGCTCATCTCCGCCTGGTTCTCTGATCGACTCAAGCACCGCTATGGCTTTATCCTTACCGGCTCTTTCATTGCCACCATTGGCTACTCCATGCTTCTCGCACAGGAGGGCAAGTCCCGCGACTACAAGTTCGCTGCCGTTTTCTTGATCAACGGCGGTGGCTATATCGCAACCCCTATCGCGCTTGCCTGGCTACAGAACAACCTTTCAGGCCACTGGAAGCGCGCCTTCGGCTCCTCGATCCAAGTCACTCTCGGTAACATCGCAGGCATCATCGGCAGCAACATCTTCCTCATCAAGGAGGCCCCGCTGTACAAAACTGGTTATGGTACCGCCTTTGGCATGCTCTGGATGGGCACTCTGGCCGCGACAATCATGTTCCTGCTCATGTGGAGAGAGAACAAGAAGAGGGATGCTGGCGAGCGGGACGACCGCCTGAACTTGCCTGCGGAGGATCTGAATAACATGGGTGATTGGCACCCTAGCTTCAGGTTTACTCTGTAGACTATGTATCCGTTGCAATGTGTTTAGCTCCTGTATATACCCTATAGCTAGCCTTTCATTAAATTGTCGAGATGCGGAGTATACAGTCTCCTGTAATGAAAAGTGATAATATTCAAGTCCGAACGAGCGCTTGTCTCTGTCGCGACTCTCACACGCCACGACGGTGATATCTCAGCTCTCCCATCCCAGAACAAGTCATCTTCCCAGGATATCCTCGCCTGCAACAATCGTTCATGCTCCCCATAATAGCCGCAGTATGCGCCGTCAGGCCTTTCAGGCCACCCTAGGCTCTATCCCAGAACTTTTATCTAGCAAGCCCCCTAGCCCTTGCTTCGCTTGTACGTTTGGCATCAGCGCATCTATCGCCCCTAGACTTAAGTCTCAATATCGTTTCTCGCCCTAGGAAGGCCGCCGCTCACGTATTCTCCTTATCTCGCCACGGCGTATCTACTCCCCCCTCCATGCCGTTGATTTGACCTAGTGATTGAAAGCTCTCAGGAATCTCAATAGTCAATGTTCTTTTTGCAGGGTTTATCACATCACATCACATATACCCAGTCTTATACGCAAGTGCCGAGACACATCACCAACAGCCTCGAAACTGTCCCATCTCCCTGGGAGTATTCCGGATGATCGGTATGTGGCGCTCGACGCCAAAACAGAGGGATGCAACCAACACACAGCTATAACCATTGCATCGTTGCGAATACTGCCCGGCAGTTTAGAAAAGGGAGGGGTAGGCAACATTATCGAATGTTTGCCATGTGCTAGGATCCCGGTGAGTGATGGGCCCCTGAAATTTGCATAAGCACACCTTGTACATATCTGAATCGACAAGGACCAGGCCGTTATATCGAAAGCACGGATTACATGCTCCATTTGGCATGTGGCACTACCCGAGACATCATCCTTGAGGGTTCGGGTTCTTGATCCCGCACCTGGATCAGGTGCTGTTGCCTCTTTTCTCCAATACCGGATGCCTCTTAGAGTAATCTGCTCGGGGAAAATGCTTCCCCAGGCGGAGCGAGGGTTCTATTTTCCATATTTACCCGTTCTGCCAGATACTGAGATTCGTAATGTTGTGGAGAAATCCTACGGGGTCTCAGGCCACTTCCTTAGACCACCAATTCAACTGTAAGGTCTAGGCCCTTCCCATATCCAATCTATACTCGGATCTATGCCTTTTCTCAGGACATCTGTTGGTTCAGCAAAGCCCTACCATCAATGCCGACTCCATCGATGACCCAATAACAATCTCTTCCTGGTCTTATTGCCTCTTCTTTACTCCTTTGCAGTGATCGTCCTACTCACTTGGGGCAATAATCCAACGATTTGGCTATATTTGGCATCGTATGGTTCGTTGCAATGACTAAAAGTAACAGTATTCCTCTGAATAAGGCCATTCCCAGAAATGCGTACCGTCCAGTTGGTAAATTGTCCCCGGGAATCACCAGACTTTGGCCACATAAGAAAAAATAGTGTCAGTTCCATTCCTTATCGGGGATACTGTAAGTAATACGATGGGTTCTTCGGCGCATTGGTCACCGGCAAGGAGTAACAAGCATGCCCACAACCCTTCTCAGCGCATCTATAAGGCCAGCCAGCCCCTGGCACCACATTCCGGGATCTCTTGAACTCACCAGTTCTATCTCGCTTCGGCAGCCCGATGTCCCCCACTATCCGGGTCTCCGGCAACTGTGGATAAATCGACCGGGCGATGTTGCCATGCTCTTAGTTTGCTGTGTCAGTTTGCTGCCCGGGCTTGAACTACCAGGCCAGAACCGAAGGTTACGTCAAGGGGCGGCGCAGGACCAGCCTCCGAGCTGATGTAGACGCCGACTATACCTGAACCTGGCCCTTCCATGCCCTTCGTATTTGGGGATGCGTATGAGAGAATCTCGGAACCCGCGTTAAGGCCCTTGCCCGCGTGTATATCCCCTGTTCCCAGATTCTTCTGTTCAAGCACGGGTTATCATGTCCCCTTGTGGTATACCCCAGTTCTCCAAGTATCTTTGATACTAAAATTGAGTCCTGCAGCCCGAGGTCCGTTCCTTGTAGTCGCCCTATCGTGGGTGGGAGAATTTGACATCCCTGGGCTGGCGGAGAGAGCATCGCCGACATAATTCGGGCGAATGGTTTAGTGGTATAATACTCCCTTAGCATGATCCGGTCTGCGGTCTAGCCACTGGGAGTGGTCCAGGGTTCGATTCCCTGTTCGTCCAAAGTCTGTGGTTTAATTCCACTGTTGTACCTCCTTTTTGCCGTTTCCACGAGGGTTGCACTATTGCTTTTCAGGGGATGGTGACAGGAAAGAGGGGAAGGAGGAAAAAGACATTGGTGCTCCGGGTGGATGGGATTTCTCCATGGAAGATACCTCTAAGTCCCTATGGGTAATGGCGGCGAGCCATATCGCAAGACGGTTCTTTTGACTTGCTTGTCCCTCATATCACTTCTGCAATTCGCAGTCCAATGTCAGAGTCAGACCAGCTCGTTATTTTAGGTGGAGATATTCATCCCAGATCAAGTATAGAACGGGTATATTAAATTGACTTTTCGTGCTCTCATATGCATATTTATGCTCAATATCACCTCTAGCTCTACACGCGCCAAGTCAGTCAAAGAATCACCAAGGCTTTGGCATCTAGGTCTTCACTGATGGGGCTTTATCAGGCAAGCAATACCCTTACGAGTAACTCCATCAAGGTCATAGCAGTGCTTGCCGTTTGGAGGGCAAGACATACCGGCCGACGCTTTCACCACAAATCCCTCTAGAATGGGGAAATTTACATTCTAGTGATGGTCAGCATCATGTCACCAATCTTTAAACTGATACAACATACCTCTCTACTGGCGACAGTCCCAGCAAAGACATGCCGTTGTTTAGCACAATTCGCGCGGCATCGTACAACGCCATTCGTGCCTTCTGTAGCTCCTTCTCGCTGCCCACAATTCGAAGGTGATCGTAACTCGAGCTAAGAACATGAGTCATCTTGAACAGGTACGTCAAGATTGTGGTAGGCTCCAGAGTCTTGAGAGTGTTCTGGGTGACGTCAGGCCACTGGCTCAGGATTCGAACGAGGTCCAGTGCATGCTTCTCGGTCAGGAGGCTGAGATCGGCATTCGCGATCTCCTCATCGCTCAAGCCGACCCTTCGTCGGATAGAGCAGAGACGAGCATGAGCGTACTGCAGGTAGGGACCAGTGTCGCCCTCGAAGGATGTCATGGCCTCCATGTTGAAGGTATAGTTGTTGATCCTACGCCTGTCAGTAAGGTTCGCATTGTGTGTTGCGGCATGCATGCATACCTCTTTCCGGACATGTCCTGGACCATGACACTGCTGATTCCCAGAATGTCTGCAACAGCCTCCGGGTTCTCAATCTGAGCGTACTTGTCCTCGTTCTTCTTCATGACCTCGTGCATCTTCTCAGCGACATCTCCCAAGATATCATCAAGGAACTTGACAGTTCCTCGTCGGGTACTCATTCCCAGCACCAAGCCAAAGTTAATATGCTGGCACTTCTTGGCAATATCCTCGTAGCCCATGAGCTCAACGGTCTTAAATAGCTGCTTCAAGTGAAGATCCTGGGCAGAGGCAACAACGTAGATCATGTGATCGAAGTTGTACTTGTCATGTCGGTTCTTGAGCTCACTGATATCTCGAGTCAAGTATAGCGCAGTCCCATCCTTCTTTCGAACAATGGCTTTCTCAAGGCTCTTTCCGGGCTTGCCAGGAACATGCTTGGCGAAGTCGATGAGCATCGCACCATTGGAATCCTCGGATAGGTTCTTCTCAGCAAGGATCTTGGCTGCCTTCTCCATATCTTCCTCAGGAACTTGACTCTCACCAGAGTACACGTCGAATTCGATGTTGAGTCGGGCATAGGTATTTCGATATTTGACAATGCTGAGATCTCGGAATCGCTGCCAAAGGGCCACGGCCTGAGCATCCCCATCGACCATTTTTTTGAAGTATTTTCGAGCTTGTTCATCAAGACAGTTGTCCTCCAGAACGGAAATATCCTCACCAGCAGCCTTCTTCGCTGCGATCTCCTCCTTCTCCTTGCTCATGTCCACGTTGATTCGGACGTAAAGGTTGAAAAGATGGTTAATAGGATCAGCAAGGAGAGCTTCCTCATCGCCCCATTTCTCCCATGCCAGGGCCAACAAGCCGTATTGCTTTCCCCAATCACCCAAATAGTTAATTCGCTTCACGTCCCAGCCGGCGCCATCGTACAACTTGGAGAGGAAGCCACCAATGATCGTACTTCGGAGATGGCCAGCATGGAAGGGCTTGGCGATATTAGGAGAGGAGAACTCGACAATCATTTTCTTCTTGCCCGAGTTGGGGTCATTGGGGTCCCTAAGACCATTGTGGGGGTTCTGGCCGTACTTCTTACCGCGGTTTCGGATCGTAGGGATAAGGAATTTAGCAAGGGGTCCAGGCTTGAAGAAGAATTGAATGAAAGGGCCAGCAGCGGTTGGCTTCTCGATCAAAGGAGAGTCCGGGAACTATCGTGCGTCAGTGCTTCAGTTACTATGAGTCCACTCTGATATGAGTCACCTTCGTAACCCATTCCTGAGCCAGATCACCAGGCTTCTTGCCCTTGACTCGGAGGGCAGGGACGGCGAGGATAGCATCGCCCTTATCGAGGGATTGGGTCCATTGGACGGCGGGGTAGATGATAGCAGTGTCGATGCCAGTGATCTCGTGCATCAAGGTGGTGATATGCGATCGGTAGATGTCGACAGGGTTCGTCTCGGGGTGAGCGTTAGGGTATGAGTCGACCTGATCGAGGCCAAGCTGCTGGAGCTGGCTAGCCAGCGCATTGCCGTCAGACGCCATTGCAGTCGCAGTTCGTAGCTGATGATAATATGGAGCTCGAAGTCGAGGTTGAATCTTTGTTGTTCGCGGATTAGGAGGCAGTCGTTTCTGCTGTACGAGGCAAGCTGGGGATTGGAAACAAACTCGAGATACAGAAGAAGAAAGAGAAGAGAAGATGGAGGGAGCGAAACGGCGCGGAAGCATCTGCGCCTTCAAAGTGTGACTCAAGTGGGTTTAATCAAGGGCCTTTCGATTGGGGTTTTTCAGTCCATTCCATGCACGGCGTTCCCACCAGCAAAAAGCTTGGAGGCGCGGGGCACGGGGCCGAGTTTCTCCGGAGCCGAATGATTTACCCCTCCTCCATGAGGGATGTCGACTTACCCTACACCAGTGTCATGATGTCCAGAGCTCACACAGGAGAATAGTGGGGAAAGCAACAGCAAACCTCACAGTCTCTACCTACTAGTATCTACCATAAGGTACAAGGAATCCCTAAACATATCTCTAACTTGATCTTTTAGTAATCCCTAAAGCAATACCTCGACTAATGCATACAGTCATTCCTAAAGCAGTTTCTGGATTGAAGTCCACAGGTAAATCCATAAGAAACGTTACGTGCTTTAATTAATGCTGGATCAAACAACAAACAACCTGCGTTGAAAAATCCGGTTTATCAGAAAGAAACACTCGCTTAGCGCGTGTACATTTATCAGAGGCATTACAATTCGAAAGTACTGTTACATCTCTCTAAAACATAAAATTTTATCGTCGTGATGCTCCTCTGCTCTATGCTCGCTTAAGGTTTGCATGGCCCATCCTATGCTCCATACTTGATACCAAACACAGGCGACTCACTAACATCCCAATCGCTCTTCTTCTTCTCATCCCCAAAGATCCTCAATGCACGGTACACAATCTTATATCGGCCTTCAGGGGCATACGATCCGTCCTCCAACTCACCCGTCCACGCCAGGTGGTTCGAACCCATGGGGTTCCATAAGAGGGGGAAGGTGTCGGGTTGGCCGATGGACTTGTGTAGGAGATTGGCTGCCGAGTTTGTGGTGTAGTTCGCGGGCACGATATCGGCGTGTAGCTTTGAAGAGCCGAGGGCGAGGTACCATACGAGCGACGGAAGCACGTAGTCGGTTGTGTTTGCAGTGCCAGGGGGAGGTAGGGTGAAGGTGGTGTTCGCAACGACGGGCTTCAGAGTTTCGTCGGTAGACTTGCTGATCCAGGTATCCTTAGGTCCCAGAACGGTCGAATCGTGGAGCGAACCTGTGAGACCTTGGTAGGGAAGCGACAGGGAGGTGCCATCGGTACCATTGATAGCGATATATCCTGACCAAACAGGCAGACGTTTGGCGTTGAGACCCTCGGGCGGAGTTGGCAGGACCTCAATAGCTACACGCTCGCCAGCGCCGAGAGTAACCTTGCTCTCGCTGAACTTGAAAGTTGCATGTTCAGCAACAGGCTCGTTAGGGAACTTATCAGGGTAAATGGTGCCGTCGACAAGAGTATACATGGTGATGGCTGGAACATGCGAGATCTCGTAGGTGATCTCCTTGGGGCTAGTGTTGCTGAGGGTGAAGTTTAGGACCTCGACAAAGTTATCCGTATCGTTGAAGGAAAAGCTCGAGGGGCTGAGAAGCGTCTTCGCGTGGGCGGCGTCGTAAGCTTGGACAAGACCACCACCTTGCTGAGGAACAGGAGCAATGAAGTCGTAGAATGCAGTTCCGTCGTTGAAGAGCTGGGGGTTCGAGCTGGCTGACATAAGGTTCTCAATCGTCTCGGGGTCGAGAGTTCCGCGAACCTCAGCGATAAGAGCAACGATACCCGCGGCGAGGGGACAAGCCATGGAAGTTCCAGAGAGAACGGCATAACTTCCCTTGGCTGTGGGGTAAGTAGACAAGATACTACCGCCGGGGGTTCCAAACTGAGGCTTGACATCCATCTCCCAGGTAGGACCCCAGGAAGTGAAAGCACTGAGAGCACCGCCACTGACCTTGTTGTCGACCTGCAAGAGATGAACTCCGGCATTCTTAGCGTCGTCTACCCTGAGAACAATCTTAGAGCCTGTCTTGAGGAGCGAAATCCACTTTTCGCCCTGCTCAGCAGTAACCATGCCAGTAGCCACAATACCGTCAACCGCAGTGGCGTCAAAGGTGGAGGTGCCGTCAGCGTTGTTGTAGACCATGATATACTTAGCACCAGCCTTGGCTGCGTTCTGGGCCTTTTGGACAAAGGTGCAAGATCCTCGACGGATCAGTACAATGTAGCCGCTGAGATCGGGTGTGTCTGCGGGATAAGGATCACAACCGGCGCTAGGGGCCTTGGGATCAAGGCTGGGAGACCAGAGAGGAAGCTTAGAACCATCCCAAGCGTCAGGGGCTGAAGGGGTGTAGCCAAACTCCTGCTCCTTGCTGCCATTTACCGAGTAGTGGGAGACACTAAGCAGAGCAAGTGACTTGGAGTTGTCGAAAGAAGCAATGGAAGTTACACGCTTGCCGTTAGACGCCGTGCTGGCGTAAAAAAGACCTACGTCGCCAGAGTTTCCGGCAGAGACAGTGCAGGGGACGCCCTGCTCAACAATCCGCGAAACAGCGACGGCCCATGGGTCCTCAGACCAGCCAGAGGGGCCACCAATGGAAGCAGTGATGATATCGGCACCATCCTCGAAAGCTTGGTTGAAAGCAGCAATGAGGACATCGTTTCCGGCCTCTCCTTCGCAACCGAAGACACGGTACGCACCGAGAGTCACATCGGGAGCGGCGCCAGTGAAGCCGAAGGAGTTCTCCTGTGCTGCAATGATACCGGCAACATGGGTACCATGGCCCTGGCAGTCCATCGGGTCGGGGTCTGGAACGGGGTGGTTGAAACCGTTGTAATCGTCACCAGCAAGATCAGTTCCGAAGGAAACCAAACAGTTAGGTCCGAAGCATCCACCCAAAGCAGGATGCTTGTAGTCAATCTAGGATTACAGGTTAGTTATGCATCTCTTTACGTACAATAAACCGACTTACACCAGTGTCAACAACGGCAATCTTGATGCCCTTTCCAGTGATACCTTCAGCTCGCAACTTGTCAACCTGGGTCATGACATGGGGCGAGAAGGTATCAGCCGTCTCGTTAACTGCTCTCTTCCTCATAATCGAGTAGTCCTTATCTGGGTGTCCCGTCCACTCAATATTGGGCGTGGGGATCTTGTATAGTTGGACCGGCCACATTTGCTTGACATTTGGCAAAGCGGCCATCCTAGCAGCCTTGTCTTCGGCATTCTCGACATCGTCGAACTGAATCGAAGCTCCCTTGAACAGCTTGTAATCGAATTGCATCCGGGTATTGGCCTCCTCACTGGCCGCTTTTACGAAAAAGTCTGATGAATCCTGGCTTGAGATTAGCTTCCTATCCATCAAACTAGTATATCATCATGTGTACATACACGATCATCCTCGAACTCGAAGATATAAGCACCTGGCACACGAGAACTGCTGGCTTTATTTGTGCCAACCTTCTCGATACCAAAGGCAGTTGACACGGCCGTAGCCAGTGTCAGAAGCAGGCTGGAGCGCACCATAATGAACGGCTCAAGTCTCTGAGGACTTGGAAAAATGAGTGACTGAGAAAAACAAGGTAAAGAATGTATGGGTGGACTTCGAATGCTGAGTTGAAACCTCTACCGCGTCCTAGGGACCGCTATATAGGCCCGTTCCATGATCGTCCTAGCCATCCAACTCCCGTGCCGTTGTGGCCAGAGGCCAAGAGTCAGGGGTCTGTCTATCTGCAGGATCGCGTCTAACCGTCGCTCCATGACTTGCGCCATGCGGCAGGTCCTGCGCCTCTGGGTGAGTGGGAAGACAAAAAGTCCGGCGTCGGAAAGTTTGCAGGGGGTATTGTCGTGCGTCGAACTCTTGACGATCGCATCCATAATATGGCGTCTTTACGGAGCTTCCCTCTGGAGGCTATATTGAAGACAAAGGATCCTAGAAGCGCTAATTACCGTGCTTAACCTACTTGTTCGGGAAAGCGTCCCCGCCCGAGATCAGACGTGCCATTGCAGATTGGCGATGAGGTCGAAAACTTAACTGTACCGGCAGTTGATGGACTCGCCATTGAATTGGGTAGTGGCAACCGAAAACAAATGAAGGCAAATATGGCATTGTCGCTGAGAGTTTCATTGGGGAAGCCTGTCTCACTGAAGCTAGCAATCTAAGGATCAACATGCATGGCGGCAGTGGCACGACAGATCGACAGGCACACGCGCCGCATCCTAGTCCGTCAGCGTTCGCTTCGAAGACTCCAGTCATTGTTGTCGAAACCACGGACCACAAGACATAGCCAGACATGCTTGAATCCAACCATGTCGAAGATCCCGTCTTCAGGTGGCATTGGCACAGCATCAATGCGGTGAGAGTTATCTCGGCGCCGAGGTTCGCGACATGACCTTCCCAATTGAAAGCGGAACTTCTGTCATGGCATCTCTGCTATCTTGGATCCTGTCGATTAAAGGAGACGGTATCATCGGGGCTGTTTTCGAGGATCCTTTGTCTGAAACGGTGCCTGGGGTGCTGGGATGTCGATCTAGAGTCTGAAGTCGACAGCAAATCGCAGGGAATGCCCCCTGTTTGCCAAGACGCCTTTGAGATTAGGCCAAGGTACCCGGAGCTGATCGACATGCCGATTCGACTAATGGCCACGAACCGCAAACATGCTAGAAGTCTTCAGCCGCCCGATTGGTGCAATTGTTCAATATTGAATAGCGATGTCCAAGAAAGTGCCTCGGCCAGGCTTAATTGTGCCCATGACATGGTGCGGTTCAATCCGTCATCTCCACCAATAGATCCTCGCAACTCTACCCAACTCTTGATTACGTCTTTTCCTATTCACTCGAAGATTCTGTTGACCAAGTGGTCAAGACAGATCCCACAGCCGAAAGGCTTGAGTTCAAAGGCAAAACGTTCCTGGGTGGTCCTGGGTCATACTGCAGCTGTTGTTGGTTTAAGGTAGGTCGCCTCAATCCACTTTATCCGAAACAGTCTTGTCTTGTACCTCAGATCTAAACCTGTCCTCGGAGGAAGGTCTTGTGCTCCTGCAGCTACCTTCAACCCTGCTATTCGGCTTAATCGACCAGTCAGGAAGCGTGGATGCTAGTATTCGAATAGGTGATTGCTGGCTTACAGGTTTCTATGTTCCTACCTTATGGCTCGGGAGCTGAGAAGAGTTACGAGTTTAGGACTAAGGTTACGAGTAGGGAAGTATAGCGTTGACAGGGTTGATGGGTGCCCTAGAAACGGCTTCACCCGTAAATCTGTTGAGACACGGGTGAGGCCAGTCGCATGAATCGACTCATACTCATCATGCCTCTGCTTCTCGTGTAATGCAGGCACCCACAACATTAAAACTTTTACTGCCGTCTCCAGCGTAATATCTGTGCGACTTCGTCCCGGGAAGCTGCTCTGTGGACTTCAGATGAACAGACACCCACTGTCGCTGCCGACGCGACAGCTTATACAAAACGCAACCTATACTCTAGCAGCTCGATTGTGTGATACTGGGCACCTACCAAAGAGGGTATGCCCTTGCATGTTGGCACCCTCAGATAATCTTTGTTTAGCTGTGCTTCATTTTCCACTTAGATCGCTGGCGTTCTAAAATCATCCAAGCTCACTTCAAGGCAAAAGTGAAAGTCATTGAACGCGCTATGTCATTTACTCTGAAAGAGAATCGCTCCGTGGACATTCTGAGGAGACGATTCGACACAGGCTGGTGGGTGGGGCCGAGAAGGGACTCTGTCATGCCCCGATTGTGATTGGCCGCCTCAACAATATCAGAAGAGTCTCCCTAAGGTAAAGTCGAAAACTTGAGACATTGACGAGAAAACAACCGTCAGTTTGGACAGTAATGCTTTGAGAATTTTTTATTTCTTGCAATCGGAACTAGCAGCATTGATATTACTATGGCGGTGCTCTCCGGGACACACAGTGGTGATGAACCTTCGCAGGCTTCTCGAGGCCAGGCTTTGAAAGGCGAGCAAGCGAACTTCGATACTTTAGATGTCGAGAGGAACGCCAACGAGACAGAGAAACCACAACCGCAAAATGTTTCGGCCTTCAAATCGCTTGGTTGGCTTGATCGCTTCCTCGCAGTATGGATCTTTCTCGCTATGGCCGTTGGGATCATCCTCGGCAACTTCGTCCCTGAGACTGGGCCAGCTTTGGAGAAAGGGAAGTTCGTCGGCGTCTCAGTTCCTATCGGTAAGAGCTCTGTGATTGCTGTATGCTAACATCTACGTTTATGCTGATCTGATTATTCTAGCTGTTGGCCTTCTCGTCATGATGTATCCTATTCTGTGCAAAGTGCGTTTCGAGGCGCTACACCACATCTTGTCAAGCCGCGGCATCTGGAAACAAATCGCCTTCAGCATTTTTATCAACTGGATAGTTGCACCTTTCTTAATGGTAACCCTCACCGGTCTAGCTCTCCGGGGACAGAAGTGTACTGACGGCATACTAGCTCGGCCTGGCCTGGGCATTTCTCCCGGACAAGCCCGAGTTGCGCGTCGGCCTCATCTTAGTAGGCCTGGCAAGATGCATTGCCATGGTAAGTCCTGCATTCCCTCTCCTCACATTATTAAGCTAACGGTATCGTTATTTAGGTTCTGATCTGGAACGGACTTGCGGGCGGTGACAGCGAATACTGCGCCATCCTCGTCGCAATCAATTCGATACTGCAAATGGCCCTATATGCGCCGCTCTCCGTCTTCTTCATCCGAGTCATAAGCCACGAACCAGAAGCAACTGATGTCTCGTACAAGGTCGTTGCCACGAGTGTTGCCGTCTTCTTGGGAATACCACTCGGTGCGGCAATAATCACGCGTTTTGGCTTGCGTGCCGTGGCCGGAATAGATTGGTACGAGCGAGTGTTTTTGCGCTTTGCCTCTCCGTGGTCGCTCATTGGGCTGCTGTACACCATCCTCGTGTTGTTCGCTTCGCAAGGCCACCAGGTGGTGCACCAGATAGTCAGTGTCGTCCGTGTCGCGGCACCCCTGATCGTCTACTTCGTCATCATTTTCTTTGCTACCCTCTTCGTGGCGCGACGAGCTGGTTTTTCGTATGCCCTCGTGACGACGCAGAGCTTCACAGCAGCGAGCAATAATTTCGAGCTGGCAATTGCGGTGGCCATAGCGACATTCGGACCGAGCAGTGACCAGGCCCTCGCGTCGACCGTAGGCCCACTGATTGAGGTGCCAGTTTTGCTTGGCTTGGTGTACCTTCTGCGTTGGGTTTCCAGTAGATGGTCCTGGGCTGTTTGATCGAATAGTGGTTAGGCCTGATAAGGGAATGGAGATGTAGAAGTTTTTCAGATTATAGATGATTCAAGCAACGATAGATAGATCAAGACATCTCATCCACAAGCTGAAGTAAATCGGTGTTCCGTATAACACAGTCGCTCTTCATAGCGCAGCCAAGCGCAGCACGTGCCAGTGTCGAATCAGGGTGACCGCGTAGCTGAGCGAGAATGGACGCGGCCTCCAAGCAGTGCATTCCGTCTGAGGGCGGTGTCGGGGCTTGAGGCAGCTCAGGTGGACAGTAGTAGGCGGGATCGGTCGGAGGCAAACTTGAAAAGTCCTCAACGGCGTCTGCTTGGCGAGTGCAGGAATATGTTGTAGGGATATCTCTGGGGATTTCTGTAGGAGTTTCGGTGTCATGTCGAAGTTGCTCTTTCGTTGGCAGCTGGTGTTGATAACCCTCTGGGCTTGATACTGGAGCAACCAGGGCATTCAGGACCTTCAAGCTGGCCGTATCCGGGTCTTGCAACCTCAGCTGTGCCTCACTCGAAACTGCGGTTGATGCCTGCGCTGTCCATTGATGCCGTCTCATCGCAACAAACTCCTCAACCTCTTCCTGCTGCGCCCCCTTCATGGCAAGCATCTCTCTCAGAGCTGCGTTCTCCTCGGCCACCGCCCTCGCAACCCTCTGCATCTCCAGCGTAGCCTGGGCATCGCGCCTCTCGTACTCAAGCACACGTTGCTGGAGCTCGTTGATGAACTCGCGATGCCTGGCACGGGACTTGCGTTGGTTTTCGCGATTAGAAAGGAGAGATGCTGGCGTTCTGTTCTTGCGAGGCATGGTGATGATTTGCATGCTGGAGAGGCTGTGGACTTCAAACCTTTGTCATTGGTGTAAGAGAGAAGAAAGTTTGCCTGCTGGGGGACTTGGCTATCCTTAGGCAACCTTCAGCAACAGATTCCACCCTCTCGTCGTGTTACAAATACTGCCCAAGTCTAGGAAGTAGGTATATTTAAAAGAAAAGAATTTCTCTCCTCTCCAATAATTCCCGATCCGTCATTCTAAAGCAACCAAAATACTGCCAAAAAATCCCTTCACTGCTATCATGTTCCCCATCATTCACAGTAGCCGGCAGTTAGTGCGCCCTATCTTCATTGCCGATTACCAACCTGTCTCCACTTGTTTTGTCTCCCCCGGCATCATCACCGACAAGCCGAACCTCCACCTCCGCTCCAGAAACAGGCCAGCAATTGAATCACCTCACGACCTCCTCCGCCCCTGAAACTACCGTCTTCGCGACTCAGCCGTCCGCTATCACTGCCCAGCATGATCTGCTCAACATGCCGCGCCGCGCTGCGCCTCCAGCGCCAATCGCCCCTCCGGCTCCTCTCCCGAGTCGCAACATCTTCAACTCCACGCTTCACAGCACCAATCCGCCACTCCCTTCCCCGAAGCTTCTCAACAACCTCCCGAGCTCTCTCACAACCGGTTCCCTTTGAAGACGAAATCCCTTCCATGAGTGAAGCCGAATCCGCCATCGCCTCGCTCCTTCAAGCTGCGCTCGAACCAACCGAACTCCTCGTGCAAGATATTTCCGGCGGGTGTGGCAGCATGTACGCCATCGACATCACCTCTGCGGCCTTCAAGGGGCAGAACATCTTGAAGCAACAAAGGATGGTGAATGCGGCGCTAGGGGATGTCATCAAGGGATGGCATGGAGTACAGATTCGGACAAAGGTGCCGGCTGATGCTTAATTTGCACTTCTGGCACCTGGAGCTAGAAAATGAGTTGGCCGGCGAGTGTATCAGTAGTGATTGGGTTTTGAGAGTATATCTGGAGGCATTGGTTTATTTGCTCCTTGGGGGGATAGTTGTGGCACAACTTGGACCGGGAGCAAGTGTACAAATAATACTTCGATGCAGAGATATGTATAGACCTACGAGCCATTGCATTTCGATACTGCATGCCTAGGAGATGATAATTTTGACAATCAAGATATTCCACTTCATATCTTTAGACCTTCATTTTTCGAACCATAAATCTACCGGCAGGTTGTACGGTAGGTCAGGCTCACACGAATGGCACTCTCACATCGCATTAAAGGGAATTAAAGGGAAATGATACCCATGTAAATAATCTTATATCATGACAATCAACAGTCGTAACCACTATGACCCGACGCCTCTGACAAATCAACCCATCCGATATTTCATCCCTACATGAACAGGCTTTAACAAACAAATATGTCGCCTCTATAACGCAATGCAAGAATCCCCCTCAATCCATATCCACAGCTATTTACTCGGCTAGCCACTTAAGAAGCTGCTCTCGCTCCTCAACAGGCATAACCCTTAGCACCTCGCGCACTCCCTTCCATCCGGCCTTGTTGTGGCCGCGAATGATAGTGCCAACTTCCGCAGCGAGGACATCCGTCTTCATAGCCTCAACCTTCTCTCCAATCATCTTCCTCTCCTGCTCATACCACTCTGTCACTGCCCGGTCGTCCTTCTCCCACTCGACAATACCGGACCAGCTTCGGAGCAGGTGCAGGTTCTTCTGGCGGATCTCAACAGACTTAGCAGTGCTCTGGTGGCTTGAGGATGTCAGGACACTGGAAGCCATGCGTCGGAGGATATACTCCTCGTTGAGACGGCGGCGAAGACGCCAGTAGAAGTATCGGCGAGCATTGGTCCACTCCAAGACGTCGCGGATCACACCCTTGGCCTTCATTCGTCCAGCACGATCATGTAGATCGGCGAACTGAATAGCAATTTGAGCGTAAACAGGCAGCAGCTGCTTCTCACGAATTGCCATCTTCTTCTTGATCTCATCTGTCTCCTCCTTGGACAGGCTAAGATCTTCAAGCTGCTTCTTCAAGCCAGCATAGGTAGGATCCATGCGGGACATGGTCTGCACCTGCTTGTCCTTGCGGTATTTGATACCGACGATACCTTCGGGCTCGAGGACACCACCGCGGGCCTCCGCATCGGCATACATCTCCATGGATGTGGGGTTAATGGTAGGGTCGACGACGACCCAAGATCCACCACGGAGCTCACCGAAAGGAGGAATGTAAATAAAGATGGGTTGCTCGAACTTGACGAGAGCATCAACAATGAAGGAGCCATACTTGAGGACTTCGTTGTACATGTCTCGCTGGCCACCAGAGAATCCACGCCAGTTGGCCAGAATCATCAAAGGCAGCTGCTCGCCATTGTTGAAATCGTTGATAGCTTGAGCAGTCTTGAATGCCGAATTGGGGTACCACACGCCACCTGCCTCGTTGCTGACCTGCTCGATGGAGTCAGGGTTGGCAGGGTCGGCAGGGGTAATGTTCTCGACCGATCGGGTCTCAACAGCAATCACACCCATGGGGATGCCTCCCAGACGAGCGCGGCCAACGACCACAGTCTTGGCCCATCCACCAAGAGTCTCAACGAAGGAGTTCTTATCAAACAATCCACTCTCGAAGCCATCTTCACTCTCCCGACCGCCGATCATCCATCTGACGTCGTAGGGCTGCTTCTGGGGCGGACAGTATGTCACATCCCGGTTCCAGTCATCCACGCTTGGGCTGACGGGCACCGGGCTGTTGCGCTTCTCAGGAACAAAAGACATCCACTCTACGATCTTGGAGACACCAGCAAAATCGTCATTGGCAGTCATGTGGGAAACACCGTTTCGGTACATGATTTGAGTGCCACCGAGCTGCAGGTTAGAAGTGTAGACTTCACGGCCCAGCAAGTTGTTCAGAGCAGGAGCACCAGTGAGGATGATAGGCTGGCCCTCAATCTGGACCGCTCGTTGGCCAAGACGAACGAGATAAGCACCGATCCCTATGTCAAGTCAGAGATTTTCTTTATCATGGTGAAATTCATTAACTTACCAACTGATCGACAGGTGACTAGAGTCACGGTGAAGATATCGTTGTAGGCCCTGCTGGTGGCACCAGCAATCAAACCGGATCCCCTCAAGGACTCAACGCCCAGACCTTCCTCTTTTCCGACGATGGTGACAATCTTGTGTCGTTTCTCACCATCCTCCGAGACCTCTTCAGTGATGACGTCGTTCTGGAAGCGCTTCTTCTGCTCCTCATCAAGATACAGATATCGGAAACCACTATCCTGCTTTTCAGCGTCATTCCAGGCCACTTTGAACTGGCCCATAAGCTCATCAGCTAGACCAAGGCGGGCACCAGAGTTGGCAGAGAGATAGATACGAGGGATACCCAGCCTGCGGGCTAGTTCGGTGCACTTGTGGAAGAAGTCATCTTCCTTGGGACCGAACGAACCGATCTTGTAGGTGATATCGTTCGCAATGACGATGAAGCGACGTCCGTTGGGATACTCGGGAGTCCGGGCTCGGAAGATCCAGCCGACCATACCGCATGAGTTGGTTCCGGGCTGGCGGTTGACCTCGTCCAGGTTGTCCTTATCGTCGAGGACAAGCTCAGTGAATGTAATACACTCGCCAGTCTTGGGCTGTTGGGCCGCCAGAGCGGGCTGCTCCTTGATAGCCTTGTGCCAGGTGTTCTGGATGGCCTGTCGGAACAGCTCGGGGAAGTCGTACACATACTGGGTACCCATGAGGTGTGCCTTGTATCGCTTAGGCTGGAGCCAGTTCTTGGTAGCATAGGGGGTAGAAACAGGAAGCAAGTGCATTGGGCCCTTCTCCTTAGTACCTCCAATGCTATGGAAGACCCAATCGCCCTTCTCGGACTTGCGCTCCGCGTACATGTCTACATCGACAACATAGCCAGAGGTATTAGTAACCACAACACGGAGAGGGTAAGGGGCACCCTGAGGATCCGTGCAGATGATTCGGATCTCAACTTGGGCGACACGCAATCGCCAGGCACGAACACCGAAGCGGTCCAGGAAGCCTTGAAGGCTTTCCTCGACCTCTTGGGGCTGAAGTTGGAATACCGGGGTAAAGTTGATAAAGATCTGGTTGAGATCGGAGTTGTTGTTGCCGATAATCTCCAAGGCATCGAAGATATCGTTGATGACGCGATCAGCTTCAGAGATCAAATACTCGGCAGTAGGGATCTCGTCACGGAGGCGGCCAGGTCGGATGACAGCACGAGTGAAGTATCGCTTGTCAGTGTCCACAGCCTTTCCAATGCCCTCGTAGACATGGATATTCTTGTTCTCAGTGAACACCGGCTTAATGTGGAACTTGTTCAGACGAGCCAGCTCAAGCTGGAAGGCAAGAGCAGGTTCAATGTGACGAATGCTGTCATCCTCAACGTACTCAGGGCCACGGAAGGTATAGTAGCCTAGGTAAGAGCCATCGCTACGTCCGCAGATAAAGGTAAGACGTCGGACACCACGGGCCAAGAGCTCGTCTTTAAACTGATCAACAATGGGGACGATGCGGGAGAGTGTCTCATCATCACCATGGCCCTCCGCATCTCGGACAGCAACGTTGATAACAGCAGAGAGCTCCTCAGGCTCGTGCTTGGCAGCCTGAGCGGGCTTTCGCTTGCCGCTGAGGTCAGGGATGAGTCCCGGGGTGGTTCGCGTCTTCTTTTGCTTCTGCCCGTTGGCAAGGGCCTCGAGCGCCTTGCCAATAAGATCCTCAGCATCCTCAATGTACCTGCAAGGAACAATGACACCCCTACGGGTTGGCTCATCCTCCCACTTTTGGTTCAGGTAGGACATGTCGCTGATAGAATGGATTCGCTTGAAGTTGAACTCTCCGCCGCTGGGGGTGGCAGGAGTGGAGGGAGCAGCAGAGTGTATTGGCAGGCCAAACTCTGTCTGGCCAAGCTTTCGGAGCTGGAAGTCCCAAGAGACGAACTGGGGAGAGTCGGTCTCATCCTGATGATACTCAATCTGCTTGAGAATGTACGCACGATACGCTCGTCGAACATAGACCTCAAGAGATGCCAGGCTGACCCAGGGGTCCTCGTGCGCAAAGAACAACGACAAGACGTCGAAGACGGTATACTTAGAGTCAACGACCTCCTTGATGATCTCAAGGCTAGGTTCCCTGTGGTCCCATCCAGTCTCGCCATATCGTGACTCGATAACGGATGATCGCAGGATATGCTCCATCTGGGCAGTTCGCTCCTCGAGCGAGGGAAGCGACCCCTGGATCATGATTTCACGGGCCTTCAACGAAACTTTGGAGGTGAAACGGGAAGACTGGAGTTCGGTGAGTTGGCGAAGAGTATCCCGCAGATACTTGCTGACGTTGCCAACGTGGGGCTTGTTGGGACGGTACTCTTCGAGGATGGCGATAATAAGGGAGCTCTTGGCACTGACGCGGCTGTGCGACAAAACTGTCTGAACAACCTGGGAGATGTCATCCTTGTGCTGCTCACGAAGCTTCAAGATGACGCTGTCCTCCTGGGGCTGGCCTACGAACAACGACTCAACCTCCCAATAGTGGTGGAGTAGGCCCTTGATGACGCTGAGCTCTCGGGCCTTCTGGCCGTCGGCATAGTTGTGGAGGACCTCGGTCAGAGGGGCAAGAGTGGTCTTGAGAAGCTCAGTATCGGCAGCGGCGACATTGTCCTCGAGGAACTTTTGGAAAGCCTTGCTAAGGGTCTTGGCAGGGAACTCGACGTGTCGAGACTTCGCACGCTCAACGATATGGGTGAATAGGGCATCGAGCTTCTGGGGCATTCGAGCGTGGAGCGCTGCGAATTGGGCGTTCCATTCGCCGTAAGGAAGCTCAGGGTTACGGAGGACTTCGATAAGCTCCTTCAGAGTAGGGGCCATGATAATGGAGTTGTCGTAGCCCATGAGGATGTTATTAAGGGTATTGTAGAGGATGAAGAAGCGCTGAGCGGGCTTGTTACCAAGGACGACAGGGTCGCCATAGGTAGGGAGCTTATCGAGGAAGGCCTGAGCTTGCTTAACTCGGCTGGGGTCATCGAGTGCGAGGATACCTAGGATATCACCAGCCTCAAGGGTAGCACCAGGCTGCTTGATGAGCTGGACAACACCATCTTCCTGGGCAACGAGAGGCATGTACATCTTCATAACCTCAACCTCGGCGTAAGTCTGGCCAGCGCGAACATGGGCGCCGTTCTCAACGGTGTACTTAACCAGCTTACCAGGGCTAGGGGTGCGAAGCTGGCTGGGATCGTTCTCTTGCTCGAGCAAGCAAGTCTTGCTATCAACGGACAGCCGAGTAGCACCAACCTCCTCCTTCCAGTAGACGTTGTGACTGCGCCCGTCCAAAAGAATCAAGAGACCACCATCGCTGAGAGCGCGGACACCGACGGAACACTTGGAGCCGTTGATAAAGAGGTGGTAGCTATCATGGCTGGCGCGAGTGGCAGTGAACTTGTAGCGGAAGCCTTCATAGATAAAATCGATAGTGAAGACAGTCTTGAGGATGTCCTTTGAGGGCACCTGGCCCTTCTCGAGGCCAGCCCGGAACTCAGCCATACACGCCTCGCTAGTAACGTGAGCTTTAGTGACGGCACCGCAAACAACAGCAAGCATAGTGTCTGGTCGCTCCGCAGTCAGTCGCTTGGAAATAAGCTCATCCAGCCACCCGGTAGAGATGGTGTTGTCCTCAAAAGCTTCGGTCTCAAGAAGCTTGATCAAATACTCGACAGTGGTTCGGAAATCACCTCGGATGCTGAGCTCCTTCAGGGCGATAACCATATGCTTTCGTGACGCGGAACGACTCTCGCCGTAGGCGAAAATGTGACCGAACTGACTGTCAGAGAAGCTGTGGATACCACCCTGCGCAGCCACAGAGAAGTAACCCCAAACATTGGAACTACTCCTAAAGTTGAGCTCGTGCATTACACCGTTAGAGGGTTTGAAACCCTCACCGGGATCTTCAGAGGTAATTCGGCAGGCAGTGCAATGACCCTTGGGTTGGGGTCGTCGTTGGCTTTGGGCAGTACCCTCGAGCTTGAACTCGAAGTCAATCTCGTTGGATAATTTGGGGTCCATGCCATAGAGAATTCGGATGTCGCGAATTCTGTGTAGGGGAACTCCCATGGCAATCTGCAGCTGGGCAGCGGGCAAGTTGACACCGCTGACCATTTCGGTGGTAGGATGCTCAACCTGTAGACGGGGGTTGAGCTCTAGGAAGTAGAACTTATCGTCGGCGTGCGAGTAGAGATACTCGACAGTACCTGCAGAGACGTAACCGACCAGCTTACCGAGACGAACGGCGGCGTTCTCCATAGCCTTGAAGGTGTCGGGCTTGGCGATTGTGACGGGAGCTTCCTCAATGATCTTCTGATGTCGTCGCTGGACAGAGCAATCTCGTCCAAACAGAGAAATATTGTTGCCATACTGATCGGCCAGAAGCTGGACTTCCAAATGCCGGGCATTTCCGGCCAGCTTCATGATGAAAATGGGTGATCCGGGAATTTCGCTGGCAGCGGCCTTATAGAGCTCCTCGAAGCCTTCTTCACCATCGGCCTTTCGGATGCCCTTACCACCACCACCTTCTGAGGCCTTGATCATGACGGGGAAGCCAATTTGCTTGGCCTTCTCCAGACCTTCTTGCCAGGAATTCACACAACCCTTAGCATAGACATCGTCCGCGACTGTGACAATTCCCTTCTTATCCACAATAACTTCGTTAACGCCCGTCCCTGACCAGGGAATGCAGGGAACTTCAGCGTGTTGTGCTACGATTGTGGAGGAAATTTTGTCGCCGAGCGATCGCATCGCCGATCCTGGGGGTCCGATGAAGACGATCTTCTTGGGAGAGGCTGCCAATGACTCTGGCAGTTTAGGGTTCTCGGAGGCATGGCCCCTAAAACAGTCTGTGAGTATTCGAACGGCGGGGGGGCTTCATATTCGAAGCTGATCAGGGGAAGAGTCTGCACTCACCATCCAGCCCACACAGCGTGGACATCCATTCGCTCGGCAATATCCAAGATGAGTTCCACGTTGGCATAATTGTGGTTATTTGTGCCGCCGGGGACTTCGACGTAGTGGTCTGCCATTCGGATGTAGTCTGCGTTGGCCTGCAGATCTTCTGGTGTGGCCATCACAGTGAAGTGAATGGCTCGCTCGTCGCCGAACGTCTCGTAAGCCCATTTTCGAACTGATCGAATCTCCTTGACGGCTGCAATACCGTTGTTGGCGATCAGGACCTATCGAAAGAGCAAGACTTCTGTTAGCCGGACCTCGTCCTCAACAAATTCCCAACAATCAGAAAAGCACCGTACTGGCTGGCTCTCCTGGACAGGGCGAAAGGAAGAATGGGAACAACTCACGTTCGTGATGACAGTGTGGCCGCCATTCTGAGCAACAAACTCCCTGACTTTGCTAGGGGCTGCCGTTTCCACTCGGTTGCCCCCTATGAAGTGGTCCGCGATGTTGTACTTCTCGGCGTACGAAGCCTTGCCATTGACGTAGGGCACCGACCGCCCATTGGCACCGTTTGGGGTACCACCTGAGATCTCAGTCATGGCTGCTGCTTTGTGCGAGAGAAAGTATTAGGGGGAGAAAGGGTGTAGGAGTTAAAATTTGGAGGAGGGGACCGGAGGAGTTGGGGATTGAATTTGGCTGTACAGAAGCTCAGGGCGTCATGAACCGGGCAGGGGTAGCTCGGGATTGGTAGAAGCTGCTCTGTCGAAGTTGGCGCCAATTGGAGGTATACCCGCTAAAAAATACAGGGGAATAGAATGGAATTCGACAACGTGATGCTCGGGTTCCGCGGCCGATGCTGTATTCTGCTCGTGAAAAAGGAGAGGTCAACTTCAAGATCTTGAGAGTTCGAGGTTTAGTTTCCAGAAGAGGATGCGAATGCGAGGGTAGAAAGGCGGGAGAAGAGAGTGGCAACGCGGGCTGAAGCTTGCCTCGAAGTAGAACTGTTGGGAGACAGCCGTCAGCCAAAATTGACACTGGACCCCCAAATGACCCCAAAGAAAAAAAAAATTAGGTGAATGTCCCGCTGAAGCTCGGGGGAAGTCCTAGCGGGTGGGCTTCAAAACCAAGACCCCATGAGGATCCCCAAACTATTACCACGCGACCGGGTTCCGGATCGGAATCCGAGCTCCAGGGCGGGTGATTGAGGCCGGAAAGTGGAAAGCTCATGATAGTATCGTGATGGGCACTTACTGCTGAGATTATCTATTTGTCACGGTTTTTTCTTCGCGATTCGACGCCGACGAGGAGGATGGAAGAAAGAGGAGAGGATTGGAGGGGAGTAGTAGCAGGAGGACAGTCGTCAATTAAGGTATACGTCGAGATATGCTGATGCAACACCAACACCAACAAGCAAAAAGATACCGCGAGGCAACTTTGAGGTATATTGAGGAATGGGAGAGGGAGTAGAAACTGTCAAGTAAAGGGGGGGAAGAGGCAAAGACAAAATCACTCCAGGGCATCGGTCCCTTTATTCATTCACTCTTCCTTGCTCGAGTTGACCCCCATCCCATCTCGTCGCACCGTCCGTCCCCTTGTAAGTTACACGGATGGCTTGCTTCAACAAAAATCCAAGAATGTCGCAAGGCTGAGATTATCGTCCTCCACTTGGCCCTTCGCCGCCGGACGGGCCTATGATCAGTTGGGCCTAAAGGCTCAAAAACAACGCTTCCCACAGGTTCCTCTGCAGCCTCTGCAAGCCCACCGGACCCATTCATCGGCCATCCACCGTGCCGGGATGTTGGGGAGAAGCGGTCCTCCAGTCAGGGACTCGGGTGCCGTTCGGGAGCGATTCGGGAGGCTGATGGATGAGGACAACTGCTGGAGTGACGTTGTTATTAGCGTTCCACTGAGCCGAGAAAAAGGGCTTTAGCTGGGATGGGGCATTTTTATTAATTGCCGAGATGTGATGTTTTGACGAAGCTTTATCGATAATAAAGGCGGCGCTTACGGATTTTGCAGGCATTCATGAATCACCTCCGTGTCTTGGGTGAAAGCAGCAGCAGCTCATATCACGACTACCTTAGACACTACGGGCGTTGTTTTACTACCTCAGGTATTCATCTCAACAAGGCTTCAGCACACTTCCAGGGCGTGTGCCTCTCTATGCCTAGTAGTTCTATAACTCGCCCCATTGGGGTTCATATATGCACATCCTTGCTCTCGGGCGTCTGAATATGAGGGCCGACTGCCTTACCTACTACCTAATGGTGTCTCCAACTTGCAGCGCTTGGAGAGTGCTGGCGCTCATACAGCCCAGCCCCAAGTGACAGCCAAAACCGCTTATCATCCCCATCACTTCCATTCCTTCAAGCCACAACAAAAAAATACTACTGCATCATGATGACCATCCACCATCCACCATCAAACGCCCAAAGCCCGGAGTCTCACTACCTGCATTCCAACATTCCAACATCCAGCCTCCCCAGGATCCAACGTCCCCTCCCTGAAGCCTAGGGCGTCTACTACAGTAGGGGGGGGCCGTTCGTCCTGGTCCTGGTCCCCTGTAATTTAGTCGCATCCTTTCCGTGCTCCGGCTCCGTTCTCACCTTGGAGCCCCCAATTGTTGAGTTCCCCATGCCCCGCACCAATCATCCTCCATCTCCAGGGCGTTCAGTTCCAATTGCCTCCACAGCACGGCGGCGACCGCAAGGTACGTACCTTGCCTCGTCCCGCTGGCGCCCGCGGGCCCGATCCCCAACATGTTCCTATCCTGTTCCCTGAGCCAACCAACTCTCGGAACTTGCCCATCTACACCAAAATCTGGCGGATGAGATGCTTCAGATACCCGTTGCCATCGTCCACACCTTATTTTCTCCTTCCTAACCTTGGCTAAAGTAGCATCCGGAGATACGGCAGAGATACCATCCATCTCAACAGCATTGATTGGTCTGCTGTATCTACCGCACCTCATCAGAGGTGGTGGGAGGCCTTGGCTTTCCCCCAACTCCACAACATGGGGACCTGGATATCTGGTAAAGTATTCATTACAGCAACTCGCCTGTTTAGCTGATCGCAGGACTAATCTCAAAAGACACTGCTAAAGTCCTCGACTCATAGCTGGATCGACCTGCTGAAATATTAGCTACTTCTAGAACTCACGCAGATTTCCAAATTTCCATTCCAGGGTAGTACAGTACTCCACGCCATCAGCTTTATCAACCGATGAGGATCCCTGCTTGGATCTTGTGACGTCAAGCTAAGCCTCATCGTCAGGCTAGCCCTTCTCCTTTAAGTTCAGTGATTCAAGGAACTTCGATGAATCTCGAATCCTGCTAGAGCAGCTCCCAATGCTCTGCCTTACGCCGAATAGTCTACAGTATCGGATTCAATATTACATGAGCAACTTGGACAGCATCTTCATCCAGTCACCAAGAGCCTTACTGTACGATTATACTTGAACTCGATTTCTACATGATTGTCCTGACGGCAGGTTTTGCAAAAGTTTGCCCACAGTCCCGAGGTGCAAGTGCTCCTGGATTTCCATCAATAGGCCTTCTTTCCATACTCCCTTTAGAATCATGCCTAGTAGTGTTTCTTTAATTCGTAGTGCTTGCAAACAACGGATATCCCAAACTCCCCAGCTTTCCTAACCCACCAGTCGGTTAGGAAGTGTCGACCCAATGGCCTGGAATCACCAGATCTCAAACCAAGTCGGATAATCCCCGGTTTCCCATTTTTTCCTCGGCTTTGGTTCGGGAGCTTGATACACAACTGTAACAACAGAGAATTGTCCTCCAGCACCAGCCCTAGTTAGCTTCCTATTCTTAAGTGTTCCCCCAACCCGGCTCATTGCATTGACATCCTCCTCTTTCCCAAGACCAAGCTGACCACCGGATCCGAAGCCTGTGGTAAAACCATGGCCTTCCTTGTTGAGCACGATGCTATGGTTTGTACCGCAAGCAGCGAAGGCAGCTTTGCCAATATAGGGGATGAGGGTTGGGCGCAGGCAAGTTACCGGATTGTTATGTTCATCGTGCTGGACGTAGGTGTCGTCTTCGAGTTGTTTGGCGGTAAACTCAATACCAAGCTGTCCGCCATCAATTCGACCCCACGCAAAACACTCGCCCTTCGCCGTAACCGCAACGGAATGGTGAGCACCGCCGTCCAGGACTTTGACACCCAGCCCACTAAGAACTTTGATCTTCATCGGATCCGGCACGTCGGCAGTGACATTGCCGGCCTCCGTAACATGGCCGGCTTCACCAAAACTATTCGAACCCCAGGACCAGACATTATCATCCTGGTCAACTGCAAAGGAGTGGTACTTCCCGGATGCGATGTACTTGACCTTATTAGTCCAAGCCTGTAGGATCTGTGGTCTGAGTCCGTCTTCGAGGTTCCCGCTGAGGCGACGGCCAAGTTGACTCTGTTCGCTTGCACCCCATGTCCATACGCTTCCAGAACTGTCCAGCGCCAAAGCGTGGTTGGCTCCGCAGACGATTTGGCTGATCTTCTCCAGGCCTGGGATTTTCACGGGTGTATCTTGTTGCTCAATGCGCTCCCCCTCGGCATCGTAGCCAAAACCATTGTCTCCCGAGGAATTCTATCGTCCATGTTAGACTTGGAAGAAACAAAGGTAGGCCATATACATACAAGGAATGTGCCCCAACCGTACACATCACCAGTATCAGTCAGGACAAAACTGCAACTATCACCAGCAGCAACCTGCACGAATGTCGTGCCCGACGGGAAACCCTCCGTCGGAATTGCTGTTGGAGTTGACTCAAGTGGATTCATCAAATTCTTATTCTTACTCGCACTAACCCACTGCGTATCCCGTCCAAGAGCTCTATTGTCATTAACACCCCAGGTAACGATCTGATTATCCGCTGTCAACGCGATACTGTGCCTACCGCCACATGCAACCTGCACAGCGTGGAGCTTTGCTTTGCTGCTGGGATCCAGATAGGGATTAAGCCGAGCTCGGAGGGCAACCTTCTCCTTAGGTCCTAGGCCAAGTTCGCCGCGCTCGCCTGTCCCAAAGACGAATACCGAGAGAGGATGTTCAGGAGCTTTGTTTATAACCAGTGCTTTGGTGGAATCTTCCTTTGAGGTAGTCTTCGCCTTCTTTGCAACACGATCCGTTGGGCTTCCACCACCCGTCCCCTTCCGTTTCCCGCCCCTAGACGAGGTTGCCGCCTTGAACAATATTAGACACGCATCTAACAAGACTTATGAAGAGTCTCCTACATTTGATTTGCTTGCTAAGTAGAATGATTAGCGACTTATGCAGAGTTGCAGGCGACGAGAGAGCCTACCCGGAATATTCTTCTTAGATCCTGACTTAGCACGCGGCATCGTAGCTTTCCACAGATAATAGAACTCAAATCAATAAGTTTAGAGCGTTGAAACCCGGAATCATAACCAGAAGACCGTTAGCATCAATTTGCACGCATCCAATATATATCTCCTTGGGTAGCATCGACCGCCGGAGCACGTGATAGTAAACACCGCCAGTGATGGTTCCAGCGCTCAAGCAAGTCAGCCTGCAATTCAGCCTGCGAAGGCACAGCTCAGTCAAGACACTTTACGATGTAACCCGTTGTGGTTGCAACTACAATTATACTTTTGCATTAGCCTGTGCAGTAGTTATTATCACAGCGCCTCGCATGTAGCCTGTGATGGTGAACTTGACGAGATTCACCGGAGGCCTCAGAGATCGACATATTTCTTGGCGTTTATCTGCTATGTCCAACGCCTCGCAGTCTGTATCTACATCTCAACTTCCCGCCCTCCTTGTACTCCTCCTCTCCTCCCCTTCTTCTTTGAACAAAGGAAAATGCTACTGTAATAGTAATCGCAAGCTGGTCTTATAAGCGACACAGCCCTTGTAAATCACTCACTCCACCCATCAAGTCTCATGCCGAGGACTGGCCTCTCTCTCTTCACGGTATTACCTCTCCTTTGCTAGGCCAGGTGATAACTGGCCCAAACCCATAACCTCTGAAGCACCCTTCAACACACAAATGCCATCTCTTCATAACTTCCATGACCCAGCCGGAACCCCAAACGACCCTCAAAATGCAACGTCTTTGCCCAAAAGGATTCCGTAATCATCATGAAAACACCCCTGACCGACGCCTACCAACCCGTCCACCCTAGGATATTGAAGTGAAGTGGATATGATTACACTCTCGGACCGCTGTAAGGAAACAAATAAACAACCCAGGTAAAGTAAATCCACGAATCGAAGTTCTAGTATGTCTCCCCCAGGTCGCTCAACTTCCTTATGTTGGATGTGCTGGCCCTATGCGGGCCGTTGCTGATTCGTCGTCCACCACTTTGGCGCCGACTTGAGGGCATGGGGATGGCGCTACCAGGGACGGGGATTCCACTAACACCCCCTTCCAATTCAAGCTTTGAGTAAGTTCCTCTCCGGCTGGGCGTTCGGAAATCGCTTTCATCTTCCTCCTCTAGATCTAGCCGGCTAATGCTGGCTGAGTGGCCATGCACGGAGCCTCCAAGAGAAGATCGTGGGCGACCCATAGGTGTTCTTGCCCCTGAGAGGGACGTTCGAGACATTGGTCGTGGGGGAGGGATCATGTCGGTTCGGGATGGTGGTCGGGCATAGGACGAGATGCTGGCCCGCGAACTAGGCCGGCTGATCTCCGAATCGGGTCCCCGGTTGGGCAAGGGTCCATAGGACAGTCGACTGACCCCCGAAGTGCTAAGTCGGGGAACATGACTCTTGGATGAAGTCGCAGTGTGGTTGGTTGGTGTGGTATCATCGCCAGCGACAGAAGAGCCAGCAGTCGATCCTACGGTGCGCTTACGAGACCTAATCGTAACAGTCGCTGGTACGTTAGAAGCCCCGTGTAGCGATGATCGAGGCGAGGCCCGGGGTGGTGTGCGGGTCGGTCCAGGTAACTTCGATCGCGCAGACTGCACGCGAGCTTCGAGGCGCTGCATCTGCGCTGTGAGGGTTCGGATATGGGTGAGAGAGTTGGAGGCTGGGAGCTTGTGGGAGGCAGAGCGAGGACCAGTGGCTCGGGTTGCCGGAGTTCGGAGAGTGCCACCAGTCGATATGCGGCTGCCAGGTGCACGCTTGGGTGCCGCGATAGGCTGGGATCGCGGCTTGGGCGTGGCACTGTTGTCGGAGGATGGCAGGCGTGATTTGCGGGACAGAGTACCAGGGGCAGGGGTCTTTGACATCTTCGGCAGAGGAACTGAGGCATCAGACATGGGCGGTGATGGTGGATCGCGTAATTCGGAGAGTGTATCGAGGTTGGAGAGGGACTTGGAATCGGGAGGCGTCGTGATGAGAGGGGAACTAGCCGTAGACCCGGGTGAGGCGTCGAGATTCTTGTCGAAGGTAGGAGATCCCAATACCGACAAATCGGTTGAGATGCTGGATAAATGGCGAGACTCGTGCTTGGTGATCTTGTCCTGCAAGAGCTCGGCCTCGATCTTGAGGTCACCCAGCTCCTCTTTCAGTCGCTGCGATTCGATCCGCAGTTGCTCTCGTTCCTGCTCGCCCATCTTGATCTCTTCCTCCATCATCACTGCGCGCTCGATGGCCTGGTTGTACTTGGACTCCATATCCTCTAGCGACGAGGTTGTGTTGCGCGCCTGCCGCTCAAAGTCATCGTTGGCGACTTCGATGTCCCTGAGCTTCAGCTGAAGGGTTCGATTCGAGTCCCGCAATGTGGTGATTTCCTTCTCCAGCTGATTCTGGGCCGAGTTCGCTTCCGCTTTAGACTCCCTGTATTTCCTCTGCACAGACCGTCAGTCCAGAGTGTCCCGCCAACAATCTACATCTCGCAGAATCAACATACCTTCCACTCCTCAACTTCAAACCCCAGCGTCTCGGCCTTTTCCTGCAGGACTCGTTCCTGCTTCTCCGCCCGCTCGATATCCTTCTCTAGTTCCTGCTCAAGTTCCCGACTGGAATCTCGAAACTCCGCGAGCTCCGCCTCGAGCTGCTCATATTGCGTCTTGTACCAGGCAAGGGCGTCGTCAGCGCTCTCGCAGGTGGGCGGCGAGGATGGTGGTTCCGCCATGTTGGATGGTTGTGATGCGATTTACCAGGGGACGTTGGAAGATGGGAGTCGCATTGATGTCGATGTTTAGAGGCGGAGAGATTAAGAGTCGACGACAAAGAAAATAGGTGGTGATAGTGAGTGGAAAGAGCGAAGATGGTGGCTCTGGTGAAGGGGATAGACGATCGCGCGAGATAGAGGCGTATAGAGGATTGCGTCGTGATTGCTAGGTTCTGCTTGCCATCGTCAGTCGCACGCTCTCTCACTCTCACTCTCTCTTTCTCCGCCCCCTCCGCTCCGTCACCCGCGAACATCGGAAACAGCAGGGGCTCACTCACCGATACGTTTCCTCTAGCCTTCGTTCCCCGCTGAAGACGTTGTCGATATTGCCGTAGACTCACGGAAGGCGACGTCGTCTACAGCAGCTGGACTTACCTGTCTTACCTTATCGTCCACGAGGGGGGCACTTACCCGCAGTCGAGGAGCGGCAGCGCAAGTCGAAGTTGCTGAGCGTTGTTGGTGTTTTGGCTCGTGACGGTGTTGATGCGACGGCCCCAGCCCAAAAGAGGCGCCCCGTTCTCCTTGACCTGGCAGCTCCCCGCTATGCCGTTTACGGTTTGGCGGCTGGCAGCCATGGGCAACGCTGTAACACTTCCTAAACCCCACCTTTGGGCGTTGGCGAACTAAGAGTCACGTGCATTGTTTCAATCAGGCTGGGTTTCAGTCATGATCAGCTCCATCATGTTCATGGATTGCGGCCTCGCATTGACAGACGTGGGTCATCAACAAGGATTCAAGTTCAGCCATTTCCATCTAATTCAGATGAAACAAGGATTCCAAACTGGACCGATACCTTGTGAGTCATGCCATGTGGCATTTAGCATAGGAAGAGGTGTTAAAGAGGTTCTCATGCAGGCAGGACAGTCGACGTTTCTATTTTAGTAGTTGCTTACCCTTCGACGAGATGAACAAAAAGGATCATACTATCAATCCCCCCTAACCCACGCTTTTCAGTCAGGGTGAACTTGGTTACAGAGAGACCTACATGCCAAAATTTTCTAGTGTAAATCTACAAAGATCTGGATATAGCGTGCTTCCGTAACCTTAGCAGTGGCAGTCTAGGGTAGGCACCCAAGGGTCCGGAATTAATGCTAACCATGTGTCCTTAAGCGACACGTTCATATTAATACTCATTATCCTATCATTAGTCTATGATGTGCTATTCGACCTGACACTCCCATATGTAACGCGAATCCTAGTTCGTCTTACTTATCATTGGAGTCTGGCTCCTCCAGCTCTCCAAGCCCCCCGAACCCTCCTGGCACCTGCCGCAGCAGCTCCAAAGTTATGTAACCTCTCACCGATCAAGTAAGCTTCATCTCGGATACGGGCAGTCCATCCATTGAACACGATCACCAGAGAAATCGTGTTCTTCACCAGTAGAACAGCCAAGGCAACTACTGGATAGGATTGCCGGTACATGATTACGTGACGAGCTGCTTCTGCTGCTTCGTTGACACCGGCTTGCGCCCCTGAAAGGATTCCATATTTGAGGAAGAGATTGGTTATGGCCGGAGGCCCAACTACCGCAA